>NRSV01000010.1:16386-636265 GCA_002286855.1 Bipolaris cookei
AATGTGAGAGGCTGCGCAAAGGTTGCCGATGCCTGGTAACAAGATTGTATTCGATAGAGAACTGAGCTTCTGAGCTACGTAGCTATCTATATACAGTGCTAGCTGCCCCTGCACAATCGAGTCGATAAGACCTAGTCGCCCCGGTTGTCGGTCAGAGCGCACCGAGTCTCGGCGAGACTCGGAGCTCTAGGTGGCATCCGGATTTTAGGAGCAGGCCGAGATTCCATCGAGGTACAACACACCAACTAGGCTCTAGCCTATCACAAGCGGAATGGCTTCCAGTCCATCTGTGGGACGTATCGCTCACGGACGGACAATGCTTCAAGTGCTGGAAATGGGGCCACAGCCAATCTGTGTGTAATGCGACCAAGGACATCTGCGGACACTGCGCAGGCAGCCATTCCACAAGGGACTGCAAAACGAAGGGCGACGAAGCAGCCAGCTGTGCAGCCTGCAAGTCAAAGGGTCATAAGGCCTGGATGACTAGACACTGCAAAGCTCACCAAAGCTTCCGGAAAGCGAATGAGGAAAAAAAGCAAGAATTGCTCATGCGCACTACGCAGATACAGCGCAGCGCCTCCCCAACCGCAGGATCCACCACGCCTGTCCTGAGTTTCTTCAGAAGCTCTACAACAGCAAGCAGCGAACATAGGACACAAGTTGATGATAGCCGAAAAAGGAAAAAAACGGTCGGGAGGCCTACCCACCTCAGCTCTGCGGCCATGGCACCAGGACAGAGCCAACTCTTCCCGATAAGGACAGCCACACCAACAGCTGATTATGAGATGGACTAATCACTCCAGCACCACACCTCGGCTCCCTTGTCTAAAGGAAGCACCGTTAAATAAGGAAAGAGACAAAAGGAAAGAACGAGACTACGGATACTCAGGCGCGGGAGGTTTTTAGACATAAGTTCGCTTAGGTCACGTTTGCCCCGCAATACACATTGTAGCATTCAGTGTTCATAGACCCTCACGGGAACCAGGCAGCACTTTAAATTGATTTATTTAATTTAATTTAAACCGGCATTGATCGAAACAGCAACGGTATTGGTCATTACCAACACGATGGCGGGCTCTAACATGTTTTTCAAGATCTGAACGAAGAGCAAACCCGCTTGGACATTCTTCACACCGAAAAGGCTTTGAATGTGTTTTCAGGTGCCTACTCTGGTGTGTCAGCATGAAGACGTGAAACTCAAAGCAATAACATACTTGAAGTTTTTCAAAGTGCCACTCAATTTGGAACAGATATCGCATTTGCAGATCTCTGAAGCCATGGTTAAAGGTGTGATTCAAAGTCTAAAATGATGAATTTTCTCTTATAACATTGACAGACGCATGAGTATCATCAGTTTCAGCCTTTTCTGGCATCGCTGACAGGGAGTATGAAGGTGGGGACGAAGGGCACGCAACGTGCTCTTTGATTGAACGCCACTAATTTCATAGTCGAGTACTGAGAAGTGATACCTATTTCCATTAAATTAAGCGGTTGTCATTCTGCTCTTTGTTTCATTTCTCATCATCTACCGGCCATCCTTCTCTCTCAAAACACAACCTGAGCTTCACCCCATATCCGAACCCAGGACTGAGATTCTGTTACCATTTTCCTCCAAAAAGACGTCAAACGCAGGTCCATCTTCTACCCGTTCAGTTGCGAAAATGCAAAATCAAACTTTCGATTCCCTCGAATCTCTCCAAGGACGAAACAATGAGCATAACGAGTATTCGAACCTGAACATTGATAGCGGAGGCGATGAAACTCCATGAGGTTTTTTTAACATCATGCAGGTATGCCCCTAAGGATTTTCTTGTTTTGGCCTGTGCTTAACAGCCTAGGCATGCGAGGGACCCCTATCAGAACAACAGCTGGAGCGATCATTACCCCATACTTGGAAACAGTCAACAGAGGTACCTTTCCTTCAGTCCAGCGGTTGGCAATGATCATTCGGGTCTGGAGCCCCAGGCTGAATTCAGTCAGAACCAATGTGGGTGCTCGTTCCCAATTGCAAGTACTGGGCTTGACTCTGTGAGTCCGGCATATGGAGGACCGCAGCCTGAAATCAGTGACGACCAATATGGATACCCACTCCTGACCACCGTTCCTGACATCAACCTTCTGGATCTGGCACATGGAGGATTGCAGCCTGAATTCAATTACAACCAAAGGGGTCTGTTCGAAACCACGCCATACGACAACCTCAATATGGATTCAGCATTCGTCGCCGACGTGCCTGAAATGTTCGGTATAAACGAAGCTCAGCTGGACCCAGCTCTCCATCCAACCACTTTCCTAGCCCCTCTTCGTGGCGTGAATCCCGTCGTCAACGATAACCATATCTCCTGCCGTATCAGACGGTACATGGCCACATTCGGGCGCATAGGAGAATGGAACCGCCACAAGAAGCATCAGTCCCCGAAGGTATAGATGCGTCTTCTCAGATTGCGACAGGACCTTCTACCGCGCTGATAAGTTGCGCGATCATCTTAGACAAGGCCAAAAGATGCTGACCCTTTCCTCAATCAGTATATTGGACATTCAAGATGATGCTCATATGGATACCACTTATTCAGCTTCATCCATTCGGATAGCATTACCTTTTGTCATTTGTCTCTCTACTCCCTGCATTCTCCTTTCTCACAAGCACAGTATTCACAGCATGTCTCGTTATCTCGTTTTTTCTTCACGTACACATGTCCGTCCGTAGTCAATAACATCAGTCGCCCGTTACAACACGTGCACACAGTGACGTGCTTCCTTGGGCTCGTCGCCAGCAGCCCTCCCACTCACAAAAATCGACACATTCTCACCTGAACCTCATTGCTATCATATAAACCCGGCCAAAGTCCCATATACTGGGCCAGCCCTCGATTGCAAAGTCAAAGGGCACGCCCACCCTAGCAACGCCTGCAAAGCTGAAACTACGATAGTCCTCCATATGCAGCCACATCGTGCCCTTTACACCAAAAGTGGTACACTAGTTCAATGGAAGTGCTTAAGAGACATGGAGCGCGCATATAGCAGCTGCATGGTGAGGTGGCAGGGCACGGTGGCTTGGACGCGTGAAGCCCGGCGCTCATTGGTACCACCATGAGTGGCTCTTAGTACCCCAACCCGACACGAACTGCGTTGTCAAGCGCTTTTCTTCAGCGGTACACAAATGAATGACGGAATTGTGATGAGGACGGTGTCAAGGACATGAAGCTCTGCGATATGCGTCGAACGCGAGTTGAGACGAGGCATATCCGACTAGTCTCGAAGAGGGACCATGGCATCACTCAATGTCTTATTGGTCTGGACGACTTCCTTTGGTGCTTTCTGCGCTGATTCTGGCTGTGCTTTGTGTAGATAAGATCTTTATGTTGATTTTGAGCCTGCCTTGACGTGTGCGGTTTATTTCTTATAGTATGCTCTGGGTTTGGCGGTGCACTGGGAAACTCAAAGATCGACTACAGAGGTCAACTAAACCCTGTTTGGTATAGATGGTCGCCGCGGTTGATATGAGACTATCTCAATAGTATTTAGAATTTGACAGTGCATCTACTGGTATACAGGGCCCATGTTTGTCAACATACAACTTGGTTTAGCGTTGCATTATTTCGAAAGAATTTACAATGAACTATTTCAATGTCGAGTCTTCAACAGATACGAGACTGCTTAAAAGCGGGTATCGAACTTGATGTATTCGCGGGGATTAAATCAAACCATTACTCACGTACGTTCGTTGTAGTAAACGTAGCCTTCAGTGTGTAGGAGACTGTTACATGAGAGCTTGCATATGATCTTCTGCATCCTTTACGACAAGTTACTTGAAAAAGAAGACATTTGGGCAATTTCATATTGAAAGTCGTGCAATGTATCCATAAAAATGTATGAAGCGTCTTCTCAGCTCATATCATTACTCTCCTAGGAGACTTTTCCAGTAACCAACATATAGCAAGGTAGGTGCAAGAGCGTAAAATCGGCATTCCATCTTACTAACGCACTATAGCTATCTTAATACTAAGAACTCATTGCAAAACACTTCACAACACGCCAGAGTGTACATTTTGCAACTTCGTGGTCATTCTGCACTTTGAAAGTGACGAGCAACGTCTACTAAATAACTATTCCATCCGCTATCAACAATAGATAATAGAGAGACTGTATGGACTTATTGTTGAGGTAAAGCCCTGAACTATTTTCATACTCATCTTCACCTTTGGATTTCACCACCTGTTTTGGCAGGCTGCGTTTGTACCCAATACGCCATGAAATTTTGTTTCCTAGACCCCGTCTGCTGTCTCTCCCAAAACGGTTCTTTTCCCTTCTGCTACTACGTTACATCCCCCAAACCCACATACTACACTACCCATCATGGCGGAAACAGCCGCTGAATTATCGCTTCGGTTGTCAGATACAGCGCTGGTATATGAACTAATATGCATGATTAGGCGGCACAAAGACACAGCACGCGAGAATGCAGATATCAAGCGACAAGTAGAGGAAATGAAGAATCTGCTAAGTACTGCAGGCAATGCCGTGATCGAAACGACAAATGATATTGGGCGCAGTAGAATGATTGCTACTCGACAGCGATGAGTTTCTGCTATAAACATGCCAAAAAACGAGCATACGCATGTGTGGATTTTGCAGCCCAAGCTGAGGATCATCTCAAAATACCAGACGTACCTGTTGGATTTGATTTTGATAATGAACGTAAGGGAAGCTTCAAACTCGCGCTTAATTTAGCTAACGAACGTAAATGATGCCGTTGCTCTGTAATGAAGCATGAAGAAGGGCATCGCACACTAATCACAGCTCTCTTATCTTTCCAAGTGTATTCTGTCACATGGTAAGCGGCTTTTAACTAAACATATGTTCGTGAGAGGGAAACAATCAATGATAGATAGCTAGTTCGGAGAGCCCGACAGTCAGTGCCTATCCCGCTCCAGCAGCCAGCGCCTGTCCCAACTTTGGAGCGGGGCCTGATACCCCCCCTCAATCCCTGCTGCCAAAGCCTGTCTCAAATCAGCAGCGAAGGCTAGTACCGCTTCTTCAGCGAATTTATGTCCCATCTCAGCAACCAATAGCTGTCCCGCCCAAGTGGGCAGTCCCAGCGGCAGACCAAGAACATTCCAAAGACTAAAGTGCCTAATACCTCCAGTTCCTTCAGTAGCTGGAAGCAGTGGTAGATTAGCCTCTTGCAGGAGATAATTGGTCTTTGGTCAGTATATGGAACGGTGAAGGGTTGGAAGAAACATGCATGGGATATCTATATGGCGCTTGAGTACTGTGTGCGGTCCTAGTTAGATTAGACTGAAGCGATGCTCATGGAGAGAAGCAGTCATGGCACTCGCCTGCTACATCACACACTTTCTTACAACTTGCTTGGTGCTTACGCCTCTAGCCAACAGTGTTCTTATCACTGAGGTGACAGATGTGAAAGATGATGTGGTAATATTTTCATTCTGGCATGGAGAGATGACGTGACTACGTACATATCTTTGAGCCTAACTGCCCAGCCTGTAAGACCTCGTCCTCTGGTTTGGCAAGACTATCCTCCATGTCCAGCATGTATGCCAAACAGAGCTCGAAAATACCCTGTTAGCCGTGGATTTCCAGCAAACATGCACTTGAACCTTAATCCCGCCAGTACGCTATCAACCAAGCCCTTGTGCAAATACTCGACTTGCGGGAAGATCCTGAATTGCGAAATGTCGGAGCCTGGGGTATTTGGCATATCGGCACCGTTTTCTGTGGGCGATGCAGCAGCCAATCGCTTTGGGGACAGATGGTCGAAGCTGAACGGCGAGGGCTCGCGCTCCTGGATGCCAGGTATGAACTGGGACAGCAAGTACCAGTCGAATCTGTTAATTATGGTCCTTCGCATATCAGGATAGTCTGAATCCTCGAGCGCGATAGATTCAGAGGGTCAGAGGTGCTTCACGAGCGCCTATAGTTTTTAAATTTCACGTCCTTATCGTTTGCACAGGGCTGGTCTGCCAGATGACACATGCAGGCCCAAAAGCAGGCAAATTACTCAACGGAATAGAGTATGACTGCGACGTCCTGCTAAATTCAGTATGTTGTGAGGGAGTTAATGAAGGGGGCTTACAGCGTTGTTGCCATATGGACAGAACTCTTGTTCCACGTTGACGTTTTCTCCAGAGTTGTTGAGAGAAGAAATTTACTTGACCAGAGCAAGGTCTTGGTAGGGGTGGTGTTGGTTATGTGAGGTGTCGAGGCGAAGTAGATCTGTATAGATTGAAGCTTCGAGGTAAGTAGATAGCACAGGCCCGAGCTTGAAGGTAAGTTGTGTAAGTTCGCAGTGAGGGACAAGGTGAAGAAGGAAACGGAGAGGGGCTGTGAGTACATGGGGAGGTAAGAGAAGATAGCATGAGTAATACTAGTCAAGAAAAACAATCATCACACCACGTTCGCAAAATATCAAAACTTACACCCGCGATGGGAGATATCAAATCATGTTATTGAGCATCACCTGTCGACCAGCGACCTTTTTGCATAGTTTGACACTACGCCTAACGCCTTGCACGTAATAAATATGGTAGTGGATCAGCTAGCAGCGCCGTCAGAATGAAAAGCTCGCTGTCTCTGCTCTTTTTCAGACAATCCTTTTTTTGCACCTGTCTCTTGGACTGGGCGATGGTATAGAAGATCCCAAGACATTAGGCGGTCTCAGTCTTTGGCGCCGAACCGTATCCAGCGGAATTCTTTGGATCCGCTGCCATGAGTTCAGCACTGTAGATGCGCTTGTAGTCCTGCTCTGTCCAGCCTTGTTGCTGCGCAAGACCGCTCAGGCTGAGGCCTCGGGACCGTGACTTCTTCTGCGAGTCGCCTTGGGAAAGACCAACAGTCAAGTTGTAGTTGAGAGGGACAACGCCCTGGCCGGGAAGTGGAAAAGTTGTAGACATGGACGCAGGTGAGGGGACGGTCTGGCCATTATTGTTGTCGGGTACCTCTGAATCGGTCGAGAGGTCAGACGACACGGACGCCTCCTGCGCCCTCTTGAGCGCATTTTCATAGTTTGTAGAGCTGGCGCGAACAACACCAGGTCGGCGGTATCCCGTGTATGCCTTTAGGGCCTCGGTTAGGCCGTTTTGGGTAGGTTTCTCGTTGCCGCCACCGCTGCCCATCAAAGGGAGAAGACGTGGATCGGGAGCTGCCGAGTCGGTCTGGGCGGTACTGTTTGCGTTAAGGGCCTCTTCGGCCTGGTTACGCGTGTTGGGTGTGAGGCCAGATGGAGTGAAACTGCCCGACGACAGGAAAGAACCTTCAGTCAGCGGCATGAAGGACGGCCTTGAAGTCATTGTGATGATATTGCTGTAAGCGTCTGAGTGCAACCTTAGGGGGTGGACGAGAGACTCTAAATTAAAAGTGTAGGAAAACCTGAAAGTCCTTGAGTCCAAGCCAGTTAGTTAAATATATTCAGCAATACGTTTTGTCCCTCTAGAAAACGGGCAGGCACAGTATACTATACAGTGTGCTTGTTGGTCAAAAGCAAGGGCAATCGGGGACCCGGCAACAAAAGCTTACCTTGATTATCTTCACTGTGCGGAGCGTTGTTGTGCAGAAGGAATTCAAACAATTCGCTGATGGTGCCCTGTCCCAAGCGACGTTTCGTGTATTTGAACCAAAGGCGGGTGATGCTATGCCATCATATCTTGGCGGGTGACGTCTTTTCAGGGTCCAAACTTGCGGGGCCCTTGGGCCTAACTGCAATGGGCAACCCTGCGTGCTGCTCAATAGACAATGTTTCGGTGGCAAGCGATGTGCAGGATTGCAATCTAGATCGTTGAGTGGTTGGGTGTGGAGGAGATGCTCTCGGATAGGTGGGAATGCCTACAGTTGCAAGGGAGTTGCATGTCGCAGTGCGCTAGGGCTACATAGATGCGGAAGCAACGATGCTATACACGGTATCCATAGGGCGGTGTACTCTAATTTAGCGGATTGGAACAACGGGTCTTTATCGTGTCCGCTGTGTGTGACAGCTTTCGACCTGAGGAAATGTTTGGTCGCATGAGGGACCAGCACCCAACTCCCTTGATCAAAACTTAGTGTCCAGCATGGGCTTGCAGTTGGAGGACCGCGATAAGATTGAATACGAGGGAAATTACTTTTGCAAGTTCTATCCACAGGGTGGTCTAGACTCAACAAAACAATATCTCGTCCCACATTGCTGCCAGTCGATCAATGCATTATGAGGTCATTGTCATCCTGTCAGCAGCCAAGCAAAAGAACGTCAGACCTAAAGACCGAGTGATATAGTATCACGGCGAGTGAGTAAATTTTTTCTTTCGTTTCGTACAGACACTCAGGCGTCGTAGTTACAGAAAACAAGGGTACTTGTAGTATGTACACAATAAGCCCGAGAAGTAGCCGCGCTGAGGGTTGCAAGCAAGGTCTTCCTTGAGTAGTGGAACTATTCCTAAAAGAGTATAGACTGAAATACTACGAACTTGAGCATGTGTTGTACCCAGATGTAGTATATCAGAAAGGAATCATGAGTCGCCGCAGTAAGCTCGTTTGAATGCAAAAAAAAAGGTCTATTCAACTTTTGAACACGGAAATATCAGGAACTCACAAGAATCGCCCGCCAGCGCCGGATTATGCTTTGAAATCACTTTTACTGTATCTATATGTCCGAGACACGAACTCATCATGGGGAGCCAAGATACTTGCTCAAGAACTGACCTAAAGGCCCAAGCATAGGGTACCGAGTACTGAGGTCTCCATTCCGCCCTAACCATACGGCATAGACGCCAACGAGAACGGCAAGACTAACGGCTCCGTATCGGCGGTAGAACCAAAGACGTAGTTTGAGGTACTCGACATTCTTGACCGCACGTCGCAGGGCCTGTTGTCGGCGAAGGTCCCTCTCCTGCTGTGCGAGGAACATTTCTCCGTCCTCCAAGGTCAGGCGACGAAGACTGTCGCTGGTAGCAGAGGATTTGAGCACGCTGGACAATGAGATACGCCACCATTCCCAGCTGTTGAGGCGGGCAGGCGGCAGTCTTTCGTATAGTTCTATGGTCCGGGCGATATGAAACTCGACATCAAACGGTTGTGGAAGCCGGCCCAGCATGACATAAAGTATGTCTTCGTCATCCTGGTCAATCTCTAGCAGCTCGTCCCTCTTGGAAAGTACAACCGCAGCAAAGAGATAGATGGGCATTACAGCATGCCGAGCCAGGAAGAAGTCAAATAATCTCGTAATATCCTCATAGTCCTGTATGTTGTGTGCAAACATAGTAATAGTGCCGGCAAGCGCAAATGAGGGCTGGCTCTTTGGGAGATGGTCGTACAAGACAGGGTCAGCAGCGCGAAGAATAGGCCGAAGCAGTTCTAGTTGGGCGAGGGCAGGCTCAAGCGATGACAGCATGAAGTCACGGATGCGCAGTAGGCTCAGGCGAGCGACTGCAGCGGGAGCATGCTCGGGGCCGAGGACGAGGAGAAAGACCTGGACAATGTCATGGTAGCCCTGGAAGTAGGATAGCGAGGGGTGCCGGCGCAGGACATTGAGGATGACGTAGGAGAGGTCCTTCTTCCGCTGTTGAAGCTGCTTCTCTGATTCTGAGGGGGGGTCAGCACGTGGAGACAGTAGATTCCGGCATGGCCTGGCCTACCGTTCCTGGGATAGTAGACAAAGGCCCGATTGACGTCGAGACCAACCTGATGTTCGTCCTCGTGCTCGGGAAGGGATGCATGGGGTTCTTTGACTACGTCGCTCTCAGAGCATCCTAGCAAGAGGGGCCCTATGCACATCAGCCTAGTGCTCTGCACAATGCGAACAGCAATAGCACCCTACAAGCAGTGCGGCGCAGGCTGTCGCTGACAAGGCCGTGCGATGTCGTCGCCAGATGGACCAGGGCGGTAAAATCGTCATTGTCAATGGCCGCGCGAACCAATGCCTCCTTTTCCTGCTCAGCAGGCGAAAGAGTAGCGACGCGTGTGGAGTGGCGCGAAGGGAGGCTGTTGGAGCTGGCACTCACTGAGCGCGATAGAGAGGCTGACGAAGTGGGTGAAGCCATGGGCGCGGCGGCATCTCGAGGCTGGCCTGATGACGTAGCCAATGTGTGCCTTGTGTGAGCAGAAGAGCGCGCGAGGAACGGGGAGTGGCGAAGTAGGGCGAGGCCAGACGGGGTGTTTCTTTGTCGACGGTGTGAATTGCTTACATGGTGGTTTGTTACGCGCAGGCAGGCTTCGCAGGCGCCAGGTTTGCCCATGTGAGCGTCGCGCTTCCGTTGCCCTTCAAGCCGAGGAGCTTGGCACCCCACCATCCACCGTCGACGTCACGTGAGCATCAATCTCTACACACCATCCATTCCAGCCATTCACCTCCGCTACCGGCCCTGCTCGCCGCTGGCCTCAGTACCTCACCGATAGTCTGTCAGCTCGCATTGTACACGGCCCACCTCGATTGCATGCACGATTCTCGCTTTTCCATCACCACCCAACTAGCCTGGCTGTCTAGATTTCGCGCCATCCCTATACTCCCTTGATATAATATCCCCGGGCGCTAGAGCTGCAGGTCATCCCGGCTACAGTTGCCTAGAATTACCGTTGCTGCCATTCCGCTCCTCATCTTGGCCACTGGATTCAGTCATTGCGAGACTGCGTAGACTATCGATTACATCAACTCACTCTGGCTATTGCATTTCTGAATAGCTCTGCCCCATCAATCCGGTTTGACAAACTAGCCTGCTCCGACAGGCTCGAATATGTCTCCAAGCGGCTTCTTCCACATTATACCTTTGCAACCTCTTCCTACTCCAGCTTGAGTATCTTGCCCGCGGCTGTACAATCTGACCATCACTGTCGCCTTCGAACTGTCGTGTCCTGCGATCGTCTTTTGACCCTTCACCATGGCGCAAGCCCATGGTCTTAGGCTTGTCGACGGCGAGTGGGTCTCTATGCCCATCGACCCTTATCATATCATGGCCAACACCCAGCAAGATGACACACAGATGCCCGATGTCGCCTCCAAGCCAGCTCATCGGGTGCCCAAGTATGGCATACTATCGCAGACAGTCATCGCTACTCCTCTAAACAAGCTCATTCTGCCTGCCAACATACGCCACAACGACTTGATTGATGTTGTCGTTGTTGGCGAGGACTACGTACATCTCAAGGAAATTCGTGATCATGGCCGTATCCGCCATGTGGCCACCAAAACTGACTTTAACGGCGGCCGTATCATCACCGCAAAGGTATTTGGCCATCCACGCGAGGCGCCTAGCACAAAGACTGGTGGCCTGCCTTTTCCAAAGACCGAATTCAAACATAGATCAGGACGGGCAGCAAACGAAAGGGAGACCCATTTGCCTCCAGAAGTCGTTGTACTCACTCTCTCCAACAGGACGCTCATGTTCTTGTGGGCCCGACATAACCACATAGGGTTGACCACTTTCACACATAAGACTGTCAGATTACCCGCAGGGAGCTCACGGTTTGATCGCTTCGGCAGTCTCTTGGCTCTCGATCCCCAGTGCCGGGCAATAGCTGTTGCAGCGCATGAGGGCCGCTTCATCCTCTACAAAACCAAGTCCATGGCAGCTTGGGAAGCCGAGGCCGACAAAGACCGCGAGATACCGACAGCTATTGAAGATGAGCGTATCATATCAGTACAGGGGCAAATCATGCACATGGACTTTCTGTCCCCTGGAGAGGATGAGTATCACGTTGTTCTTCTCCTCATAATTGTTCTCGATGGTAGAACAAGACTTTCTTGTTTTGATTGGGATTGTAGGCAGGATCTCAGCGAAGTAACAGCACGCACAGAGCGATATTATGTGCAAAAGGGTAGGTCAATATTCGTGCAGGCGCACATTCTTGTAGTTGTTGCTAATTCATCAGAGGACACTATGCCCTCACTCCTGATCCCTCTCCGCCGCAGCCCCGATTTCCTCTTGGTTTTCGACGAGCACATTTCCGTATACAAAAACATCCTTTCCGGAGACCCAGCATGTGGGGTGGTGCCTATCGATCAGAGCTTGCTCATCCCACTCCTACCAGGTGACAGCAAATCAAGACCGAAATGGACAGCGTGGGATAAAACCCTACGCAATCCAGGCTACCCAAAAGAGGGCTTCTATCTAGCAAGAGAGGATGGACGTATCATATATCTGGTCAGAGGGCCAACCGGGACTGTAGAAATGGATGAGGTCGGCGAATGGTCACATCGCATTGACACTGCTTTCGCATGTTTGCGGATTGATAACTCTGAGGCTTCGCAGCAGTATCCGGATTTCTTGATTGCTGGCGGGGCTAGCAACGACGGTCTGCTATGCAAGGTTGGACCATGGGTGACCGAGTATTCCTATAACGAACCGAGGACGAATTCGTTTTCGTACATCGATTCGATGCCTAATTGGGCGCCTCTTACAGACTTTGCAATTACCAAGCTTTCTACTCCACGCGCCTCCAGTGAACGCCAGCGGGCTTCGATGTTCATTGCCAATGGAAATAGTCCACATGGAGAAATTTCTGAGCTCAGGCACGGAGTACAAGCCATAGTGGATGATAGTTTCAGTGGAGTCAATGGCTGTGCGGGCGTATGGGTTGTCGATCACGGGAGTCACGTGGTTGACATCGAAGGCACAATGACAAGACAGCACTATGCAATATTGACGATAACACTCCCACCGGAGACCCTTGTGATTCGTATTGTGCGCACGCAACCGGAGTGTGACAGGGACTTTTCTGGTGCTTGGGAACTAGGCTCGTGGGACAAATTCCAGACACCGAGCGACGATGACCCACTTGAAGACAGCCTTGTGCGAGATGAAGAGACAATATCTGCCTGCCCTTGGTCGAGCGATTTATCGATTCAGATTACGAGGCAAGAAGCTCGCACGCTCCTTCGACCGACATTGCGCCAAGTCGACATACTGAGATTCGAAACATCGCTCTTGTTAGCTGCTTCTCGTCCTACGCATCCGTTCATCGGAATTGTTTTCCGTAAGCAAGGACGCATATTCCTAGAGATTGTGCGAATATCGGATGACGGCACGTTCGAGAGAACAGACAATTTCCGTCAACAGCTGCCCTACGACCCCACATGTGTTGAGATATTGGAGATTGGGGGTATATCATACGTGTTCGTCAGCACCTTTGATTGCAAGATTATGCTCTTCAAACACCACGACGGCCGTACATCTTTGGTGATGGAAGGTTCCTGGGACCAAGATTCGCCCGGCGATTCACAGAAGCTCTGTGAGAGTGTTGTGATCTTGAGCTCAAACAACCAGTACATCCTAGTCTGTGGAATGCGGGACGGTACTCTTCTGAGCTCTGCATTGGAGATACAAGACCAAAGTAAGTCTGACGCGCAATACATATGAGATGTAGCTAAAATAGGTCAGGAATTTCCTCTATTTCTTGGACATGTACGCATATCGGTACAACCCCAGCCAAGATTACCCATAGTGAGACTGATGCCTCTTCTGCATTTGTGTCATGTGGTTCAGATTTCTGTCGGGTACGATATCCCAAAAATAGGTCATCAGATCTCGAGATTGATTGCATATGGTTCACCGACCGCACACAACCTGATTATAATCAATCGCCAGTATCCACTCTGTACCAGCTTCCCTTTCTGCTGGAGTTGGACAAGTTTGGAAGAAACATTGGGGGCTTTTTGTTTGTCGCTGCGGGTGACCGTCTCCTTTTCTCCCAACTTGAGTCGGACATCAGATGGCCAGGTGACGACACACCTACTCTATTCTTCTGTGACTCGAAAATGGTCCCGCGAAAGATAGTTACAGGCGCTAAACCTACGAACATACTTTACATGCAAAAGCTGCGGCGGGTTGTTGTCTCAACGATGGAAGCAAAGGAAAGCCATGCGCCACCACATGGCGAGCGGGTCTTGCACTCGTCGATTAAGCTCCTTGAGGTGCGCGATGACAGATCAACCAACGATATCGAAATAAAACAAGAGGAAAGAGATGGCATTTCAGACCGATTAGTCGTAGCCCAATTCTCGCTACAGCACGCGGAACGAGTGTATACCATTATCGAGTGGCAGTTTGTCACTCAGCGGGATAAGAAGTACTCTTTGATCATCGTAGGTACGGGTATACAAGTGGGACCAAATAGGCAAACTGGGAGGAGACTGATCTTCAATACTGGAAGGTCGGGCTCTAAGCTAGAGCTACAAAAACAGTCCACCTACGACCAACCAGTCTACAGCATTGCATTATGGGATAACAAAACTACCGTTGGTATCACTGGAAGGACGTTATTCATGGAACAATTCTTTGAGGAAGACGGGAGGTATGTATCATCTGGCCCTTTGCACAAGAAGCTGACTAAATTCTTACAGATGGACTCAATGCGCATGGATAGAACTTCCCTCACCTGGCATCCACGTTTCCGTTCAACGTCCTTATGTTTACGTATCAACACTCCAGCACTCCCACATGTGTTTCCGACTAGTGGATAGGGACCATCCTGGTGTTTTCGTGTTTATCCCACGGTTTTCCGACAGCGGTGTGCGCAACTGCTCGCGGCATCTCGTCATGGATGTGCCGAATGTGAGTGACGAAAACCAAAAAGACTGTTTCGTACTTGTCACGGACAAGAAGAGTAGCTCGGTGACCGCTCTCTATTATCCGCCTAAATACACCTATAGTAATGCATCGGAAACGCTGTTTGAAGCATGTCTTCCACGCACTGTAGTGCGCATCGATCGCGGTGACATCCGTCCACCATGGCGTCGAGCAAACCCCAATGGCAAAATTGCGGGTATCCTTGCAGACGACATCTTCGGTGCTTGTACCGACGGCACCATCTTTGCCTTTTCTATTCTCTCTCAGCCATCACGGTACCTCTTGCGCTTGGTACAGAATCTGATCGAAGTCAAAACATCGCGATCTGCTGTGCACCAACACGACAAGGTCGAGCATCGAAGCGGAGACATCTTCCGCATTCTCATGAAAGATACTCCGGGGACTCAACATGGCGACATCATGATTAGGGATGTGGACCCGAGACACCTGGAACGTGCTTCTCAACGTGGACCACGGCATAAACATGTCGATGGTGATTTGCTCAAGCGGTGGCTGAGTGAGAGCGACAGCGACGTACAAAGTTTAGTTTGCGACGGTGTTGATACTGAGGTTAGCAAGCTGTTTGAGGAGTTGGCGCGGGGCGTTTGTGGCGAATGGGATGGCGAAGGGGCGGATGGCAAGGGGAAGGGGATGAAGGAGGATAAAGAGGTGTTTGAGCAGGTGAATAGGTGGATGCGGGATGTACTTATGTCCTTGATGTGAGTGATGGGGTTTTGTGTATATGCAGAAGGCAATGGCACAAGGGTTTTCCCGCCCACGTGTTATGATATGGGGTGTCTGTTCATGGTTCTGATTCAAAAACTTCGTCCTGATACTAAACGAACTGCTGCGATTGGTTTTGTAGGTACATCTACGTTTTTATGGAATACTAGCAATGCCGAAATTGACAAAAGCAAATCACATGTGATGGAGAAGGAATAGAAAAATAGGGTGGTAGGTTTAGAAATGCGACAGCGGTATTTGGTGAAGTTTCGGGTATGGCATCGCTTTTTGTTGGTACTGCATGAAAGAAATGGCAATAACATTAGGCGAGGTGAGATTGGTTACGCCGTTTCCTCATTCCATGACTACCGTATATATCAGGTCTACCGGTGAGGTGAACAAAGATTGCTGCTTAATAGTCTTGTTCCGAGAATTTTCGTCCCCCCGGGGTGGAATTCCGTTGCTCTCCTTTCACGCTCTCTAAAGGCAATAGCAACCTTTCAATAGATCCTCCTTCTACGTGAGCTCTTGCTCAACATCTCAACTTAGATCAAAAACTAGAGTCGTCTATGGTTCTTTGTCACCGCCACCTTTGGTTACCGTGCTAGCCTCCATCTCGCTATCAGCCCTAGCCGTTGTTCAAGACCAGTATCGATATCCGAGGATTGTCATATTTATCCGCTATTCCAACCGACATCTGTAGATACAGTAACCCAAGTCAATAGCTCCATCCATCTGTGCTTTCTCAAAGCTTCCGATATGACAGATTTCATATTTCCCGAAAACGTGAACACGTATGAAGATGAGGTCGCGAAATGGATCTCGGAAGGAAATGACTTGAATTTATCAAAGTAATTTGCATTTCACGTTTCACTCTTACTTTACTGACTCAACCCAGGGGAGTGCCATCTAGTCCATCAAGCACCGACACATCCAGCGCCACCATTGAAGGCTCGACCTCTGACTTTTTCTGGTACGATGGCAGATGGTATACCTATACCACAGATGTCAGTCCTGATCTGGAGACGCTCGCACAGAGTTTATGGGAGGGCCGTATCGATCTCGAATTGGAAGTTAGCGAGGTACCTGCCGACCCTCCAGTTACGGAGGACGATCAAGGAGACAGCAGTAAGACACCTTCTCAATCGACCGAACAAAACACATATGTCCGAGATAATACTCCCATCCCCGACTGGGACCAGGACAATCACACCAAGTCTATCTCGCAAGCTAATGAAGCAACCACCATGAGTCGAGAAGTCACTCCGGTTCCCGAACAACCTGCCTCGCAACCCCCATCTGCGGAAAAAGATACTGCCAAGTCTTCAGCCTCCAAGCCGGAGGAACAAGACAATTTCCCCAAGTGGGACGGTCCAACCAGGTGCCCTTATCAATGTCGAGCTTTACTGGATACAGAAGAACTCTACGTCTCACACATGCGCACGCACAAAGGTAAGAGTTATACCTGCGAGGCTCCTGGCTGCAGCAAAGTCTACGTTCACATGAGGACCCTGAGAAAACACCAACGGCAGGCCCATGGCAATCCTCAGAGCGGCGGGTGTGTAGTATGGTCCGAGTCTTAGCATGCTAGAGAAGGCCGTGAGGTGTTTGGGGCGACATGGGGCGCTTTGATTTTTTAGGATAGTGTTAGTACTACATTGGGGTTGTTTTTTTAACCGGTTTGGTGGAATTTTGTATTGCATTCGCGGTTTTGAAGTGTTAATATCGTACATGATACTTTATTGTTCGCTGTGTTCTTCATTGCTTTCAATGATCCGAAATGACCAAAGTTTTTCAAAACAGGAAACAGCAATGAAAATGTATAATGCTTGGTAGATGGACTATTGTAGTACTGTGAGCTTGAAGTTGAGTCCGCTCCTGCTCGATTTGGTAGATGACACACTCACTTACAACACCATCACCCTGCCCCTCTCTTCAACTCCTGGACTCATATCCAATTCATCACCGTCCTCAACCCCTTTCTCTTTGAAACAACCAGAACAAATTTGTCTTTCTTGTCTCAGCCTCTACTTCCCTCCACGAGCAAATCTACTCAACGACTCCGAGGATGTATTCGAGAAACCTCCACCAGTCCCACCTCCTGTATAAGCAAAATTCCGACCGCACTTCTACTTACGCAAACATGTACAATGCACTGAATGCAAGGAAGCAGATGAAACAGGATTTGGAAAGCAAGAGAGAAAAGCTCAGTACAGCAGTCTACGAGATGCACTCTGCTGCGGCCGAGGCAGCAGCAAGGGTGATGGCTGGCATAGCTGCGAAGTGGGAGTCAATTCTCACCAAAGAAACTGCCAAGCGTACGCCCGAAGATGCACTTGGCATTCTTGAAAAAAGAAAAGGACAGTCTGAAGAGGTCTTGGCAGACTGCTCATTACTACAAGTTTGGCCACAGCGTGCAGATCCAGAATAGGGCCAATGCAATCAGCCAAAGCCTCGCCATCATTGCAAAAAACGTCATCTCGCAGACCTTTGACGAAAAAATCTTTGCAAAAACACCGGACTTGGTTGTCGCGGAGCAGCGATGTCTACTGCTCCAAGCAGATCTTGACATTGCACAGCAAGCAGCAACCGACAATGCCAGGGGTGTGCGCCATTCGGTGGTAGGTTACGTTATCTTAAAAAATATATTTCCCTTGACGTGGTAAGCTCATGCGAAGCACGGGCAATCTTTCAGATTTTCCACCAGAACCATTGGGCCCGAGTATGTATTGCTATTGTTACTGTTGGGACATATATCGGGGTCGAACTGACGATCTCGGTGTTACCTCAAGAGTTCAGTGCTGACGACTCTTGGCATAGGCCAGCGCACATAACGCACGGGCACATGTAGCTTAGCATATGCTCAACACTGCAGCTATGTATATAGGATTCAGTCTTCTTCTTCCCGTTTTATGCAACTGCAGCTGTTTGACTCAATTAAGGCCTTTGCCGTACCAAAAGCTATACAATCAGTTGTTTTTTGGTGTTGATCTTTACCAGAGCTCCGTTCTTACTGGAGCCTCCGGGCGATATTTTACTTATATAAGTCTCTTAGGTATCTCATTGATCCATGATTGAATATCGCTCTGTATAATCTGGTTCCATTCGTACTGGAACGCAGCTTTGAGCGCGGGTATGGTGGCGAGTTTATCCAGATAGCGTTTGACTCGTTCTTTGATAATATTTCAAATACCTTCTATCGCACTTAAGTCGGCAGGAATTGGCTGGGTGAGGTAGCGTTTTGATACAGTGGCGATCTCGATATACTGTCATTAACGAGTCTGGACTGCGGATACCATGGCTAGGATCATTATCCTCTATAATGAACTAGTTATATCGGTTATTTGGATGAATGTGGGCGCGGATAGAATCGCTTCTGGCGAGGGGCTGGTGATAGGCATCCCAGTACTCTGGAAGGATCTTTTCGTTGTAGTAGACAGCTCTCATAGAGTTGCCCAGGCGCACGACAGTTATTGGAGTTTTTGGCTTTCTGGCATCCCACACGCGCAACCCATCGGAGAAGCTATCATCAGATCCATCCTTCCGACACCTCGGTTTTGGTGGAGCCTCGGAGGCCTCGCGGGCTCAATGTCATCGTATTCATCGTTACAAAATATGAGCTGTTCTGCCTTTTGATATTAGTTCACCCAGGCAGCAAAATGGACGCTGGTGGGCAGTTTTTTCGATCGCATCACGACTTTTCTGGGTGCATTGCGCTTTCCATCAGCTCGCAAAATCCATGGGTCGGGAAGCTCTGAGAATCTCATATGGGCTTTGTCAGTAAATACAACACCATCCCAGAAGCCCTCTATGGGCTGGATATAATAGATAGAGGTGTACCAGAAACGCTGATCAGCTAGGGTTGTGGTGATACTCGAATGAAAAGCAGCTCGGCGCATTGCAGCATCAATTCTGGTGGTGAGAGCCCGTCGAGCAGTCTCTCGGGATGCATCAATACTATCGTGGGCTATCTGGTGTTCGAGCTTTCTCGTTCAAATAGTCTGTGGAGCATTCAGCATCTTCTGTAGAGCCTCATCTGAAACCTTCCGTGGCCGGCCAGAGCCAATCCCTCCATGCTCTTTTTTGTATTCGTGGAGTTTTGAGCAGCGATCAGCTAGTTTTACGTATTGACTGCGCTGCCGGAGGAGTCGAAAGGCAGTGACTTTTGGGATGTTGAACTCGCGGTAAATATCTTTCTTGGTCCTTTCACCGCGCCGATCAATAGCTTCAAAGAATTGAGCACGCGTTGG
Source organism: Bipolaris cookei (assembly GCA_002286855.1). Classification (NCBI taxonomy): domain Eukaryota; kingdom Fungi; phylum Ascomycota; class Dothideomycetes; order Pleosporales; family Pleosporaceae; genus Bipolaris; species Bipolaris cookei. Next base: position 35,912 of record NRSV01000010.1, read on the forward strand.
AGTATCAAGATACAACTTGGGGGATCACTTCTCTGCAGGTGGAGGAGTCATTTTCACAAAAAACCATTCAAAAGTGTTATGTTTTAGTTGAGATACACAGCTACAAAGTTGGAGCTATCGAGGTTGCGTCACATTTGGTGTTGTGACCCGAGCATCGCCAGCACGGACCGGGACTCATTTTTTGATGAGGGGGTGCGAGCGTTCTATGGTTAACCTTAAATCTTTCAGCAATCTTAGTGTATACAAGTTTTTCTCCAGGTTCTAGAGCAGCTACTCGCCCCACGGAGCCTAGTTCTGCCAAACTAGGCCCTACCCAGCTCCACGTCAATTTTGCTACCCCCCCCCCACCACCACCACTTTGACTCAATTTTTCTCCACAAGAACATGTCGCAACGCTTTGGGACTTACGCGCAAATTGAAGAGCGTATTGGAATTGCTATTCCCGAGTTAGATAGTGGTATCCACGCAAATATACGCGCAGCAGCAGACTATAATCATGTGCCCTACAAAAGCGCATCTCAGGCCGCGCATCAAAAATAGAGCACGCTGCACCGAATCGAAGGCTCAATCAATAACAAGAGGATGCCCTAAAGGCCTATATTACTTACTGCGATGCGTTATACATGCCTCCTCTCATGCAGCAGCTGATTTCTGCCGCGCAGCGGATCCTTGATCTCGAGCACCCAGATGGCAAGGCACCACCCATAGGCAAAAACTGGATCTCATGATGGCTGACGCACAACCCAGACTGCCGCCGCAAGAAGAAGAAAAAGCAGGAAATAAAACGCCTAGCAGCTAATACAGTAGAGGTCTACGAGAGGCACTTTGCCGCTCTAAAGCGCGCAATTGATGAGTACGCTATACAGCCTGGAGACCTATATAATATGGACGAGACAGGTATCCGTATAGGCGTTGGAAGCCAGCAGTACGTTATAACAATGGCTAGCGACGATGAACCTGTACAGTCACCGTCTGATACAAATTGCGAGTCTGTTACAGTCGTCGAGACTGTCGCTGCTGACGGCTCAGTTCTGGCACCATTCATTGTTCTCAAAGGCAAAGCGCACCTCTCAAAATGGTACACCAATACAAAGTTGCCTAACGACTACATGGTGGCTGTCTCAGAGACAGCGTACAATAACGATGAGCTCTCTTTTGAGTGGATTCGACACTTTGACGCCTGTAGTCGTCGCCGTCAAACAGGCACCTGGAGGCTGTTGATTTTTGATGGATTTGGATCCCATGACACAAAGGAGCTGATCGATTTTTGTGACGACAACAATATAGTACTTTTCTCGCTCCCCTCCCATACCTCTCACAACCTACAGCCTCTTGACGTTGATGTCTTTCAAGCATACAAAAAGCACTACAGAGGCGTCGTTGAGGGAGCTGCTCGCGAGGGCTGCACCGATTTCAACAAGCTCGAGTTTCTACACGCAATTGATGGGGTTAGAAGACATACATTTAAATCTAGTACTATTCAAAAAGCTTTTGAATTAGCAGGCGTCTGGCCATGGAATCCTGAGAGAGTATTATATAAGCTCGCGCGCCCACAGAGGGTGTCAACGCCTGAGGAGATGAGCTATCTCTTTCAAGCCTCCGAGACGCCTACGCCTACAACTCCTCGCTCCTTTGTTGCGTACCCTCGTAAAACGCAAGAGCTCTGTAACTATGCTGAGCCTGTACTAAGTAATCGGGCTGCGCGACTTGCTAGGGCGTTAGTTATACTAGGTTTAAACTACGATCTCGCGACTCGTGAGCTTGCCAAGACTACAGCTGCTGCCCGCGAGAGGGCTCAGCGCCAGGACAACTCGCGGTTAACGATTCAGAAAGGAGGTGTAGTTACAGCAAGAGGTGCGTGAGAGGTCGTATCTCAAAAAGCTAAAATCGCTGAGCAAAAAGCTGTACGTAAAGCTGTAAGGGAGACGAGACGGCGCCTCCAAGATGCTACCCAGCAGCCAACACTTGCATCTGCAGAGGCCTCAACACCAAGTCAACAGGCACCAGTAATGCGTTTTATACACTGGAAGATACCTCCTAATCAGTAGCTATAACAAATATATAATATTTTACGTGTTTGCGCGGTCAATTTACGATACAAATCGTGTGGGTTAATGGAATTGACGTTGGGCTGATGGTTGACGTTGGGCTGGGTAGAGCCTAGTTCGGCAGAACTAGGCTCCGTGGGGCGAGTATAGCTTAAAGCGCAGCTTCGATAGGCTCTATTTGGGCTGGTTGCGGTATAGTAGCGTTGGTGGTGTTGGTGATGGTGGGTGGGGTAGAGCGGGCGTTTCGCAGTCCGGCACGGTAGTGCAGATCTAATAGCTTATTGTGAAATGAGTAAATGAACCACACCATGGCAATACTCGACGTGGCGAAATTTTGCGCTACAGTGCGATTATGCAAGGGCGACAAGATAAGTTTCATATACCTGTCATTAGTCACGATTAGATCTGTAGATCAGTCCCAAATTCCTTCCCCAATAGCCAATCTTTTTCTTAGCAAAACTTATTGACGTAAGACCCTTATTCGGCTATCTGGATGCAGCTAAGGGAACTTCTTCGGCACTACCTCCTTGATCGCGCGCCAAGCGGAGCTTTGACAAGTCGCTTGCGCAGGCGGTGGTGGTTGTGCCATTCTTGGATTGCGCTCGTTCGAGACCGCCACATCAGCAGCCACCCAGGATAGATAAATTGCAGCGAGTCATTCCCACGTAGGTTCATTGTGCCGCCATAGCCGTTGTCCGATCGTTACTGGAACGAGAAAAAATTGCATGATGCTGGGCAATTTATTGCTCGGGCATTCCGGGGAAGAGTTTGGTTGGAAGTATCGATTAGTTTGAGAACACGTGTTCCACTGGCTCTGGCGAGACATCACGCAATTTGTCTTCTATTTGACCGACGGGGAACATACGTCACTCTGCTGACGTCCCTTTAGCGTCTTGAGCTTAAATGAAGGTGCGGAAAGGGAGAGACAGACGTGTGGGAAATCCATGATTTCCTGGGTTCAGGGTAGTAGTAGCTCGTCCTATCTTTGAAGCGTGGATCAGGTTCCCCGAAGCACCACCGACCCGTTCGTCAGATGATTGCCAGATAACTCCAGTTCTTCCATCCCTGTCGCGACGTGGCCTACTAATTCCGATCCCCCACTTCGCATCGCAAACCCACAAGATCTTCCTCGGGAAAGCTCAAGACCAACTGTTCGGTAAGCGAGCCTCGGTAATCAGTCATGTTACGCCTGAGGGAAGAACCGAAGCCCTATACTTGCAGCTCGAAACAGAACAGGCTGATACTATCGCGTTCGAGACGATGGAAGGGGGGCCAGATAATGCGCATCAATGTTCAAAAAACACAGTGCACATCGCCACAAGACGGAGTATAGAGTATTTTGGGGCTCGAATACGAAGGCCGTCTGCGAGGTGGAGTTGAAAACCAGGTCGAGGGTTCCTGAATAAGGTATATGGTTCATGCTCTTTCTATTCATTCACTAGTTCTGCGTATGTTCGGCGCTCTCAGGGTTGGCTGAGTTCATTCTAAACATTATGATTCATGACAAGTCCTCCGATAGCCATCGCTTCCAGTTCAAACAGGACGTGGCGGGTGAGGATAAGGGCATCTTGAGCGATTCGGATTCTGTTGCAACTATGTTTCAGTGTGGAAAGCAGAAGCTTTGAGACGCTGATGATCTTGTGAATATAGCAGCGGGCACAGATATGTTGCTGATGTTGAATATGGCGGAACGTGCTCGGATAAGCAGAAGTAGAACGCCAGACTTCGTGTTATCATGTGATGCAGTTGAAGCAAACTGTCTGATTTCTGCCCTCTGTGTATACCCAACTCTTGATCTTGGTTCAGGAAGGTCCGCTGCGAGTCGAAATTCTCTCAATGCCGTTTTCTGTGCGTATGAATTCTTCAGAATATGAACGGTCGGAAATGCATCCAATGGAAGCGATTGCCGACAAATCTGATTTTTCGCCATTGCCAGAATGAGAGAAATCGTTGTCACATTTAGTCTGAGCCTTGGGTACAGGAAGCAAATCTACGGTGCTCAGTTCGATATCATCGTCTTTGTGATCGCCAATCGACATCCAGCTCCGGCCGAGTGGCCTATACCATTCTTGCTGTGATGGCGGTTGATGTGAAGGGGGCGGTGCTTGCAACTGAGGATCGGTGCTAGTTGACTTGCTCGATTTGTCTGTTGAGTTTGCGACGCGGGAAAGGAATCCCTTGAAGCAGTCTGGTAAGACTCGTGTAACCAGTAGTCGAATAGCCGGAAGGGATACGCAAATACAGCCTGCTGCAAGCTCTAGTTCGGTCCAAGCAACAAGTGGAGCGTAGTCCCAGGTAGGGTCAAAAGAGATGTTGTAACGGGTCAAAGTGTGCATCCGAATCATAGTTGCGATACAGCCGAAGGTGCCAGTGGCAAACATGAAACCAACAGCGTACTTGCGCCAACGGTTGACGCGCAGGTTCCGGATATATATCAGAGGAAGAGCCAGAAGGATAAGGTCCTGTACGATGGCACTGGCTGAGTTTGCATAAGACACGTTCATGGGGCTTATGCACTTTCCCTTAATATCTCTGTTCCAGAAAGATTCGATAGGGGAGCAAAGAAAGACCGACAGGAAGAATATGATGATGGTGCTGATACTGATGAATACCATGGTGATGTAGGCGAGTAATCGAAACCGCGGTTCCATAAAGATGTTCAGGTAGGATAGCAGTAGAGCAACCTTGATAAGACCAAGGACGACACCATAGACTGCTGCAGCTATGTAGACTGGTAAAAGTCAGTCAAATGAAAATAGGAAATCGAAGAATAGGCTGAACATACACAATTTGAGAATGGGCATCAAAGCACCATCCTCCAGATTCCAAAGATGGTTACCGAACCCACGTACGATCACTAAGTCTAGTCAGCATAACTAAGATACAACAGTAATACTGTCTTCCGCGTACTCGCCATAGCACACGCCACTGGCACTTGACCCAGCAGCCATGTACCAACGACAATATAGTCATCCAACGCCACCCGTTTTGATATTATCCTGCCAGCAGTTCTGCCGACCACGCATGTAAAACACATCACATACACGATGATGGTGAGGTTCAAAAGCTGTCGACGTTTCGAATCATTGGAGAGGTTGCATACGTCGGCCTGCACTCTAGCGATTTCCAAGCTGTCTTGCATCGTGCAGTTCGCAACCATGCAGCTCCCCACACGCGTCGTGAGATCCTTGTCGCCACAAATGCAGTTGGTGTCTCTAAGAGTACAATGGCTCATAGAAATTGTCGATATCATGCAAATGAGCTGTCAAACTGTCAGCATGCACAGAGAGATTCAAAGTTTTACAAACCCCGCATTCTGGAATATCGTCGATACCCAATTTCCTAGAGTCCAGGTCCGATCGTGCGACGCGAGCATGGCCAATCTTGAGCAGGGCACATACGACAACGACGAGGATGGGACGAAAATGCATAGGTGCGAAGTCTGCGCTCAAAGGAAGAGACCAGACATTGGGGTTGGCGTCTCGAAAAGGATTTACGAGGTAGTATATTCAAGCCCGGTCGTTGTGAGTCGTGTTAGCGGAAAATGACAAGGCGGCTTATAACACGAGCAAAGAATCAATAGTTCTTCCAGAAGCATTTGCTTTGGCGACGGCAACCAATTAGATGATATGGTCAAATGACCGTTGCGCAACAACGCCGTTGCATGTACGTTGTCAAGGCCCCTGACATGATGCTATAGCTAGCGAAGACATGTCAATGCTATTTGAATAGACGCCCACCGGGTACCCCGTTCCCAGGCGTACCCTTTCCGAGCCTAGTCTTTTGGGGACTGCAAGGAGAAAGCTTGTACGCTTGTGTTAGCTCCGTGTCGCGCAGCCGATCCTAACTATAAACGCAACAACTAATCTGCCTGCCGCTTTTAGTGCCAAGCCGGGATACCTCGCTGACCCAAGCCATTGGCCCATATCTGATATCAAGTCTGTGGTTTCATAAGCGACGAGACGCTGGGATGTTTTCGTCGCCATCTGATGCTCCAAACGTGACGAGCTAACAGGGCTAATGTGGCCGCAATACGAAGATCTTGGAAGAGATAGGTAATCATGACTAGATGGCAAGCCTATCATTACAGATTTTAGCAGCACGTTGGTGCGCTTACGAAATCTTGGGGCTGTACAAATAAAATTTGCAGTACGGTGACCTCAAAGATACAGATATATCTGCGTAGCATGCACCCTTACGGATTTTGATCGTCTGCTGGCACCAGGTCAGACTCTATCATGTCGTATCGTGTCCCAAACCGAGGAAAAGAGTACCGGATCTTGTCGGAGAATTTGGATGTTTCGGAGCATATGTACGTGCCGGAGCGTATTAAGATGCTATCGCGCACTGAGTCGACAAAGACAACATGTCTTTATCTCGTGCTGCCGTGTCATAGTAAATATGGAGCAAAACAGCTAGGAAAATTAACGCATGCTCCGCCGTTTCGGGCGAAGACTGCCGGATCCCCGTGCTTCGGCTCGTGGCGGAAGGCTATGTAGTATAGGCTATTGTTAGCAAAGACCTTGCAAAGTTGGTAGACACGAACTCAATGGCTTTCGATTGTGTTATGGCTTGAAATGCATACCTCACCACTGCTCTCGGATGATTGGAGCATAGTCGAGAGATGGTGGCTGGCGTCATGGGACAAAGCCGAGCATGTGTCAGTCACGTGACAATCACGTGCAACTGAGTTAGAGTAGGTCCGGATGATCAAGTGCAACTGATCCGAGGTAAGACGTTTTTGTCCATCATCAAAACTCAATAACCTTTTGCATCATGCGTGAAACCACCCAATGACTTCAGCATCCCACGCGTTTTCCTAGTCAGAAAATTCTTCCCAGTTAATATCATACTGAACGTCCGATCAAATTCCTTATACGGTCACTCGCCCCATAATGATAGGTATTGCTAACCTATTCCTCCTCTGCGTTGCAGCGATTATGAAGCAACAAGCTGCCTAGAATCACAGTGTACATTCGGGGTTATACTGCCGGCTGCGAGTCGGCCCTAAATAAATATACGCACAGCGCTTTACTGTACTATTGGATCTTGGCAAATATCCGTCACTCCAGTCACTAGAGCAGCTGTTCTTGGCGAATGCAGTTGCTACCTGAAAACGATAAGGTACTTTGTCTATTTCTTTTGAATAGGATACTAAATGTATCAAACCCCACGTTTTCATGACACGATGCTGGTAGAACCGGGGCCCTAGATTCGAGTTTTGATATTATTAATAATTGATTTCGCGACATGTATGATATAAATTACAACCTATAGTATCACAGCGGATAACGCAATGCAGAAAGATTAACAGAGGTGCCTTTCAAAAGTCCTTGCCTGACTTGGTGAGCAGGGGTTTTAATGCTATTCTTAATCTGGACAATCATCCGGCAATCCCTGCTCTTACTTCCTAAACCGCCTACCCTCCTTATACTCGTTGCCGCCTTTAAGCTTGATAATCTATTCAATGTGATCTAGGATTCTCTCAATCTAGGCCTGAATCTGCTTTTAAGGCACATCTCTCCAGCACTGCTCCTACCCTCGAGCTCCCTCCGCCCTACTCTTTGGCGCTCCTTTCTTCGTTGTAGCTCTTTTCATCCATGGCCAGCAAGGCTGAATAGGGTTAAGATTAGGAAAGTTGCCATACCAGAATAGCTTCTCAAGACTATAGTGGCTGTATATGTAGTGTTGAGCGTGATGGTCGTGAGCAGGCGCCTTATCTTCTTGTATAACTGTCTTAGGCCGTTCAGCTATACACTTCTTTGTAAAAGGGAATAGCTTTGGAATTAAGATAGTCGTTTAATATCTATACCAATCGATGCCTAAGTCGCTGCTTCTACTAAGCTTTCCAATCTTCTTATTCCACCTCTATTGAGGTTGCCGGCCAGACTTATTGCGTAAGTCAAGGCGGCACATGCTATTTTCGAGCTCCCATTCCTCCTTTAAGATAGGCTCATGCTCTTTGTTGAGCTCTTCAATTTGACGATCAGCAGTCTCTTTCTCTTGTTTTGTTTCAGGTAACCAGCAGTGACAAGGCTTTTCTTATCGTACGAGAAGCAGCCCCAGAACATGAACTCAGAGTAGCCTTTCTATCGCTCGCAAATGCAGCTGCGTACAAAGGCTTCATCTGCTTTTCTCAAACTTGATACCCCCCACGCCTATGGCTAAGAACAACAAATGTGTCATCTGACCAGATCACTTTCTTCCAATCTTCTAGCGTCCAGTCCTTATGATCGTAGTACCACATAGCGTTCCTCCATCATCTTCTTCGTCAGTCCAGGCTTCCTCGTTGGCTTGGTCTTCTTGAAGCCTGCTCTCTTGTGTACCCGCTGTACTGTTGATGCTGAGATGTCGAACCCTTCCAGGCTGAGGGTATTAGCTATGTCAGCACATGACTTCTCTCGCCCATATCAATCAGTGCGTACGGTATCAACCACCTTTCGTGAGACTGCAGCTTGCTTAGATGGCCGGCCAGATCGAGGGACATCCTCAAGGTGTCTATCTAGAAGCTTCATTGGCCGCTCGAATGGTTCAAAGCCCCGTTCAATTGCTCGAACGTAAATGGAGTTCACCGTCCGCGTCGGGATCCCAGAGATAGCAGAAACCTCTTTGCTTGATTTTCCAGTAGCTTTAAGACAAACAACTATAGCACGGGTCGAGCTCTCGTAGGGAGCCATAGTATCAAGAGTCTAGAATATTGCAGAGATACTATATAAGGTCAAAAGCAAGAGCCACGTTAGCCCGGAGATATTTCCTAATTTGGTTGATACTACAAACCCCTGCTCGTCAGGCCAGGCAAGGACTTTTGAAAGGCACTTTTGAAGTGCAATACCATTTTTTTGAAAATTTGAAAAAGAATGTGATCATTGCCGGCGAGAAGATATCGGCATTAACAGACACATGACAGGTCTACGTACGCAGTCTAAGATGGAGTGTTCCATATTGATGACGCGGGGTATTTTCAGTGGGTCTCCTGCCCGAGAAGGTATGGATTTCTTCGGTCCACATTCCCAAATATGTGTTATGTTGCGATATCGACTTGGTAGTCTTATATGAAGTGATCCCAAACAAGCTAAGACTTCGCATTGGTGTTTCCCAGCAAGTGTTGCGATCTCGACTCGAAGACTTGATCCAGAGTGGCCCTGGACAGATTGTCACGACAAACTCTCCGTCTGCGAGTGGGTGTTACGACACTGAATTCTTAATCTTACCTCAATCGACTCTCCGCTGGAAGACGTTCAAGTCTCTTTTCAGCCTCCAGCATCTGCAAAGCTGGATGTAAAATGATTATCACAAAGTGAATATGATATTTCCCAAAATCATAGTTCAACATGCATTCTCTCTATCTCACCAGTTTAACCTAAATCAGCCCAATCAGTACTTCTGCGGTATAATTTCTCAAATAAAAGGGAAATTTTGCACGAAGTATCTTTCGAAAACAAAGTGGCATCGCAACAGCTCAGTCCTCTTTCACTGAATCTGCTTTGACTGCCAAAGCACCAAAGGCAAAACCATGGACATCTCTACACGCAGAGAAGAATCTTGTTGTGCGGAACCTTTTGCATGAATCGGCTTCTAGTCTGAATTCAACATATTCGAACGATGCAAAAGCTCGCTGACAACTATGCGACACTTTACCCTACTCTGATAATGATGTAGAAATTTCAGCCAACTTTCTAGCACACCTCATTTCCTTTCCAACAACAAGACACAAGTAAATGCTACCAACTTGCCCCACGTCTCTGAACTCACAACCGTCAACCAAATCCAGCCGTGAGTCTTTTCCCGTATCCCCCATCATCTCTTAGAAAGAGAAGCAAAACACCAAGTCAGCATTCCAGATAGTACTGCGACCTCGGTATCTCCAAGCACCTCAAAATCGCCGTCTTCCACTTATCTACAGCTCAGCAATATCATCCGACACCCACCAATCAAGCCGCGTACACCGTCCTCAATATCAAACGCCGCAAGCACCTTGGTCTCAAACCCGCAGCTACCCCCTCGTCCTGCGTAAATCCGCCATCCAACCTCTTAATCCTCACCTCGCAATTGTCACGCAAGAACGCACTTGGTTATTACGCCCTAGCCCGACAACAAGCGGCATGACAACAGCGTGCAGAACTTCTCTTACAGCGCATGGGATGGTGATTTGAAGAATGGGAGCGGCATAGAGGATAATAGAGATACACCCGATTCTACCAGAGGAGCCTACACTTTGACTGGAATGTGTTGTTGAGGCGTGCCTCAGGATCCTATCTATATGTATGGCGCGTGATACTCCGCTTTGTGGCGTAAGGCCTGAACATGTTTGTTTACTACTGGAGTTACTTTTGTTATTCTTGTGGGATGTCTCATCCTTGCACCAACGACGACTGTATGATCATGCTTAAAATGCAGCGTAAGTTCAGCAATTCAGTTTCCAATCACTATCACGAACTATTTGGCATTCTTCAAGTTCCTCACTACTTTTGTAACCACTACAAACGCTCAACTCTTCAAGTCTTAGCTCAGGCTTTCAATTCCAACCATACAACCACCCACCCCCCTCCCACTTCCACGCGATGACAATCTCGATTCAAAAACGTAATGATCGGGTCCATGCCGCTCTGAATCTTGATTCCCATCTGCGTCTTCGGACCGATGCTCTTTGCGACGCTGATCTATCTTTGTGCTAAAAAGAACAGGTAGGTGGACTGGAAAATGGATCGGCAGTGACATGGTGGGGATGTGGAAATGCAGATTCGGGGGTTCTTAGGGGCGCTGGAGCAGAGGGGACGGGAGAATGTGAGGGAAGTGTAGGGTCTTTTCTTGGATAGTGGGCATTTAGTTGGGGAGGCAGAGGACATGGGATGGGTGAGAAACGTATTTTGTGCAAGGTTTTGCAACCATGGATTTCGCATGATATTTTACCCCGTATTGTTTGTTCTATCTAAGCTCTGGATTTTCTTTTTCTCGGCAAGCTGCCTTGCTGCATTCCGCCATGGGTCGTGTTCGGCTCGTCCCGTTTTCTCGGGAAGCGGTTTGGCGCTATGCCTTGTTTAATACGCATGGTCTTCTTCCACCCGTATTCTCAATTATCGGGCGGTTTTCCAGTAAGTTTTAGTACATACTGCCAAGCCACAATCTGATATGAAGTTCCACAACTTCTCAAATCATACTAAACTTGCGTCTCCGTCTCCGAGTCCTGCTGGGTATAATAACATTGTGCGAAAGATTAAAGTCGCTAGAGTCGTCAAAGTCGGAAACGTAATGTATTACATCATCAGCCACTATGAGATCGCGGTCACTGCTGGTCTCTCGTATGCTTGTTCGTTTTGAACGCGAGACTTTTGCACACTTTTTACTTTGAGAAAATGGTGTTTGAGTCGCTGGAGTCTTGTATTTTGATTCGTTCGCGGTATGATGTGAGTGTGCACTTTGGATTTGTTTATTCTTAGCGGTTGACTTTGACCGACGAGGCTTTACCGTCGGTGGTGGTTCGGGTGCTGGTTCGTCATCCCACTTGAAGACGGGGTCACTCGGATCTATCTTAACCACTGTTTTTTGTGTATCCGAGTCGCTGATATTGACTATGATATCTTCTGTATCTGAGTTATTGATAAGTGTTCGTGGTTGTAAGGAGTGTTGTGTGGGCGTGCGAAATGTATCTGGTGCTTCGCTCATCCGGATAGCCTTTTTCTTGGCTTTAGAAAGACGACCCCCATTATCGATGATAATGTGATATAGATTTCTGATGGGTAGTGCTGGCGCCACGGCCATCAACTGCGCAACTTCTTTTTCTGATATCGAATTCGTCTATGTCAACAAATTTCATGTCTTTCCCATCACTGTTCGTGGTTCCGTAGCGATCACCAGGCGATTTTGTAAGCGTAACATCTGCTATCATTGGTGTCTTTGGGGGGGGGGAGGGTGAAGTCTGAGATTTTTGCTGAGATTGAAGTGAGCGGTACTGCCATGAGCCAGGTATATTGGATTTGATACGCGAGAAAAGCCCAGAGTTTCTTGCATCCCGCATATTGGTCGGCCGGACTGGCGAGTGAAGATCATACGTAGGTGAGATGTCGCGTAAGATGAGTTCGGGAGACGCTCTAGCGTCACGCATCCTAGGGTTCAATCTGCCTGGTGTCACCGACTTGGCTGAATCGCCGTCACTTATGATTGACATATCGCAAGAGGCTTCCAAGCGTCGATCCGTATCAGTTCCCAGGTTTCTGTTTGTGTTGCGCATCAATCTCAGAGGATTCTTGGGGGCTCTCGATAGAGACATAGGTGGTCTAGGTATTGTCACTGAGTGATTGCGCTTTTCTTTACCACTCGTCTGGCCCATATTGGCCTTGTTAGGTTTCCGGATTCGATGATGTTTGTTCGGAGCAGAGTCCGCGATAGATGCCGCTGGGAGGGACAACTTGCGGGCGTGCGAACGTTGCAAGGCTGATGTTTCGCGTAAAGAAATGACCCGGAAATACAACATCCCATGTTGTTCTGTTGCACCATAATTTTTCACGAAAAAGGATTGGAATTCACTATTGAGATCAAACAGCAAGAAGACGGGTAAACGCACATCCATGGAGGATATACCGAGAACGATCCAAAACGGAATCCGACCGAGCGATGGACGGTGCAGATTAAAGGGCGAGACAACATTTGGCAAATGATACGATAGCGCATGAACTCGTCCTCTCTTGGGATGTACAATGCGAAGCATGGGGTAGCATCACGTGCGGCAGCGTCAAATGGAAGCTGTTGGTGGGGTAGCTGGAGATGGCGTGGGGTAGCTTTCAGCGGGGCTGGTGTGGCGCAGGCCGATATGTGGCGCGTGCAATGCTAAGGCGGTAGTGCCACGCCTCAAGTGGCTGGGAAACTGCCAACACTGTGCACTCTCTGGCGTACTGGACGTCTTCTTTTTGTTCTCAACTACTCGTTCAAAATCGATGGGCATGATCTGCTCCAGCATCGTCCGATAGATCTACAGGAAACGGCCAGGGGGCAAGCGGATTGGTCGCATTCTGACTGAGGGGTAATCACGGAACGCCAACGCAAAAAGCAACTAGGAAAAGAAATCATGTACAGTCATTCAGGGGCAGAGAAGGCTGGGGAAACTAGTGTCAGAGACTGTCATCGTCTAGGCCAGTCGGTCTGCAAGTGTTGCTCGCAGTGTGGGGCCGACGAGGACCAAGTGTAAAGACAACGGCATCTCCTTGTGCCTGGACGCGCTACGCTTCGACACGAGGGCGAGCCAACCCAGCCATCTCCACTCAGCACGTCAACAGCACGGCGACAACATCATCACGACAACTCACAGCATCCACAACCACGTCTTGACCGCCCTTGTCACACGCGCCAATTGTCTTGCCTTTATGAGCGCTGCCATCGCGCCGTATGGGGCAGGTTCCAAGAGTCTACCACCGTGATTTCGCCATTCCAGGTTCCCGTCGATCGCGAATGGCTACTGGTAGCATTGGCCATGTGCCCGCCCCAACATTTGCTGAGTACGTAGACGATCCCTTCCTCGACCACCGGCGCGATGAGGCGGATAAGTCGCAGACACATGAGCAGGACATGGCCGGCTTGATCCATCGCGCGCCGTCTACAGGGGCGTCGCAATGCTCGCCGGCGCAACAGTCACAGACGCCGGCGCAGTGCATCGCAGTGCGCCCTGCCCTGACGCACCGCCTGTTCTCTCATCATCTACATGTACGAGCATTAGCTAAGCTGCAACGCGATAGACTACTTTCTGGACCCATGATCGATATATACGTAGGCGAGTCGAAGCGCCACTGGGCGCTGCACCGCAACCTGCTGTGCCACCACTCCGAGGCCCTCGAGAATGAGCTTCTAGGTGATACCAACGGCAATACGAGGAAGGACCGCCTCGACTTGCCCGACTATGACCCGGCTGGCTTCGAGCTACTCGTCAAATGGCTCTACCAAGGCAGTCTGGATGACGTCTCAGACATGGCCGACGAGAACCAAAAGTACGACTATGCTGTAAGCTGCCACAAGCTCTACCTCCTTTGTGAGCGCTTCAACATGACCCAGTTGAAGAATGTGGCCATGGATCAGTATAGAAAAGGCCTACATGAAGCTGAGTTGGTCCCCGATCCGGACGAGATAGATGCCATCTACCGCAAGAGTCCGACGGGCTCGCCCTTCCGCCACCTGATGACGCGCATTGCCGCCCGCCAGATCATGGACCCCGCGAATGAGCGTGACGTTGAGACGTACCGCGAATGCTTTACCAACAATCCTGACTTTGCCATTGATCTGGTTAAGGCCATCAGGTCTGGCACTGGCGGCATGCTGTTTGACGACCCAACAGACAAGGGAAACGAGTGCCTCTATCACGATCATGAAGCCGCGCCCAACTGTTACGTCAAGGAGAAACTTCGAGGGAAGCAAGGTGTGTAGCTCTGCCTTGTCTGCAGTTCATTTCCAGCTTCACCATACTTTCTCTACTCCCCCTTTTGATTGCACAACCCGCGTAGTAACTCCCATTAACCAGCAAAGAAGAGAATCGCCCAGTCATCCGTCAAATCAGTCCCCTACATCAACTCCGTCCAGCCGAACCGCCCTCCCCTCCCCCATCTCCAGACAGAGCCACCCCCAACTCCCCTGCCCCCTCCCCCGCCAGCTCGCCCTCACGGCAAAAATCCTCTTCGCCGCTGCCTGACAAGTCCGGCGAGTTCGACAGTTGGTACATCGAAGGAAATGGCAGTCGCTACTCAGCCACCCAATCCAGATGCCTTTCGGGACAGGGAGAAGGACAGGGAAAGGCTGCGCAAGGTGACGCCTCCGGATCGAAGACGCCTCGAGCGGTTCCAAGTCAATGGGATGAGAACATACGAGCCACACCTAGCCCTCGACGAGCGCCTCCAAAGCTTAGAAGACAGACATCGCCTAGTGAAGGATAGCCAGGTCGTTTATGGGGCTGACGTTGAGGGCCAAGGAGGACCTGTGCAGCCATTATATCAAACGCCCTTACGCCGCGGTATATGGGAGTGGGCCAAGGGAGGAGCCGGCAGAGGCAGCACCATTGGACCTATACCCGAAACTCCAGATGATTTCGGTATGCCGTCCACTACCGACTCCGAGAAGAACGACCTGTATTCGGAAGAGCAAGTCGCGACTTCTAAAGTCACAGTCTTTGGACTCTCTCATTCTCACATCACCCCATCGCCATCATTTTCGCAGACAAAACGATCTTCAGACGAGCTCGTGGCTGCATCGTCGGCCAACACTACCCCAGCCACCTTCAGCCATCCCGCTGAGCAGTGGACAAATGGCAAACAAGTTATGCCACAGCCTATATCCGAACATAGTAGTCCTCTCACACCAGAAACACCGACACCACCACAGCGACAACGAGATATATCGGTAGATGCCAACGGCACACCCTCAAAGAGTGCGGTAACCACGGAGAACAGTGAGGTTGCTGAACACGTGTCAAACGGTGCATCACAGAAGCCAAGTTCGACAACTCAGGCTTCTGACCCACCCCACTTACGAACATTCAAGGTCACCCTTGCTCCCAATATGCTTTCACCAGCTCGGAATAGCCCAGGTGCAGCAAAGTGATTTCCCCCTTTTCGGTTTTGATTTTCTTTGAATGATACCCGCACATATAAATTGGCGTTTGTGTTTAGTTTATTTAGAATGCCGATATTTTATCTTGATGCATCTTCGCAGTGCTATTGAACTTCTCTTTATACACTAGATCATAATTTCTCCTTTTATCATGTTAGGCTGGTACGTGTCATCGCATCACTTACTTGACTGCGCTAGCCTTGCTAATGCCCATAACGCTTCGGACATCTCGCCAGAAAATCATGGACAAGTTTTGCATCATCAATATTCTTATTTCTTTTCTTTTTCTCCTATATGAATCCAAGTTCTGAACACTATCTAAACGCAACTCTCTAGTGTTCATAGGCCCTTACGGAACCCAGGTGGCACTAGAAATTGATTTATTTATTTAGGTTTTGAACACTTGTTATCGCGACAGTCGAAATAGATTCTTTATTAGAAAGAGTGTCACCAGTGTGGAGACATGACATACTAATGCCTGCACTCCCTCGCACAGAGACCACACAATTCTCACCCCAGAGTACCTAGCGTGGCCACAAGAATAGGAAAACGTAACAGTACATGGGAGATTCGCGGTATTGTATCCAAAAACGGTACCCACCCACAGCAGGGTGACTTCATCTTCGGGAGGCGCAAACCAAGGCCACTCGTCTGACATGCATCAAGCTGTGCGCTGATGACTGTGCAAGCAACCCATCGCCCATCGCCCTTATCAGCTAATACCCGTCAATATAAGTAAGCACATGCAAAGTAACATGGATGTATAGACTAGGATGAGCTCCGGCGCCAAAGCGACGTTCATTGGTACGGATGATTGGACGCCTAGTAAAGGGAAAACGGGAGTACAGCCTGTAAATAAACGGGTTGGTGGCAAGGCTGAACAAATGCTCATTTGTAACTGCTCGGTCCCCGAGAAGACCCTTTGAGCAAAGTATTGCAAGTTTGCTTCTTTGTTATTGTCACGAGTTGTAGCAGAAACGAAAGGCTTTCCCATTATCCCATCCCCCTCGCTTCAGCACGTCTCTTTCACCGAGTACGCGAGAGAGCCAAGACTTCACGATGGCGATGACGACCCCAGCTGCTGCGCTCCCGACGGGACCTGGAGGTATTCCGGGTTACATATGGAACTTACCTGCGCTGCCGCCGCCTGAGGGGCAGACGCCGAATTTTGTCAATCCAGAGTCTCGGGATATGGAGTTGATTGTCATGAATGCGGTGTTTTTGAGCGCGACGTTGCTGGCGGTCGCGGTGCGGTTTGTTGCACGTCGTACGGCTAAGGATGTAGTTGGTTGGGATGGAGGTGAGCTAAAAAGAAAAAAGGGTCCTTCGTTTTGTTTTGGCACTTATGAAGAACAGTGATGTGTATTCTTGCGACGATGGCTTCGGCTGCTCATAGTGGACTTATGATTTCCAGTGAGTGATGCATTGTGGTGTTATGGTATGGTGCTGATGAAAGGATCAGATCTCGATATTGGATATGGAAAGCATCTTTGGGATATTCGTGCGGTCACCTTGACGCATTCGAGACTGCTGGTTCATCTACCTCATATGTAGAAATTATCATTGATATCTAACTTTCTACAGCAACTCAACCAACTATCCACACTATACATCGTCGGCATCTGCTTTGCCAAACTATCCGTCCTGCTACTCTATCTCCGCTTCTTCAACGTCGTCGAATTCACCCGCCATCTCATCTACTTTGGCATATTCTTGACGCTGTTTACATCTGCGGCGTTCATGGGCCACGAGATTGCGCAGGCAGTGCTGTGCATGGGTGTGTCAGCTGTGACGAACCAGTTCTGTAAAGCAGTCAACAAGGTTGTGACTATCCAAGCTGCTGTCAATGTCTTTATCGACTTTTACATTCTGGTAATCCCGCTGCAGCAGGTATGGAAGCTGAATATGAATTTTCAGAGGAAGCTCGGAGTTGGTGCTGTTTTTGGAGTCGGTCTTGTGTAAGGCATCCCTCTAACATTTTATTGTTTGAGAAGACGAAACTAATTGTGAAAAAGGGCATGTATTGTCAGTGTGGTTCGTATGGGATGGTCAATTCGGAATCTCAACGAGTCTGATCACTTCTGGGCAGCTGTTCTGACCTCAGAGATGACAATTGTGGAGATGAACATGGTCATTGTTGCGCCTTGTCTGGTTTTTGCCCCGGCTTTTGTAAAGCGCAGCAGAAGCGGACTTTCTAGTATTCGCACAAGATTGGTTAGCAGCGGGCAAAGGACACCGTCCAAGGACTCGCTTTCGGATATATATCACGACAAAGCGTACGGCGACGCCCCGAAGCCTCAGATTGTGCCACTACAGTTTTTTACGACTCCTAAAGACTACATCGAGCCCGCGAAACCCGTTGCCGTACATGGTTGGTAGGCATCTGTTGCGACGATATTTGTCAGGAGGTTGACTCCAACTTGCATGCCCAAGTTTGGAACCAAGAAGTTTTTGGAGACCATGGCTCAAGTATTATTTCTTGGCCACACACAAGTAGCAGCCAGACCTATATATGAGATCCAAAAGTTCTTTACATTCTATACAATGCCCCTCGTTGAATCAATTCAAGAGCGTATCTATTGCAGCTGAGCTGCCAGACATGTATCGATGATGCGAGTAGGCATTTGAAATCTGAAAAAGAGTAGTAGGAACAGCACAACCGTCCTATGATCCAAGTTTCTTGGGAAGAGAACCAGATTGGCCGAGTAGCACCCTCACCGGTCCATGTGGGCCAGACGCAATACAACCCAGACCTGCTCGCAGCGTATAAGCTTCATCCACAAATAGTTTTAAATCGAATATCATGCTACCACAACCTCTGGGGCCCCGCTATCCGCCATCCAATAACCACGCGATACTTCATCAGCGCCCGATGCTGCGAGCCCGTCCCCCACCAGCATCCCTCCAGTGAGCAATGTCTCTTTGAGCATTAGCGCTGGACAAACCCCCCCACCATAGCGTTTGTGCTTATGAGAAACAGCGTGCCGGTACCCAATGTGACACAGCATGAAGCTCAGGATGAAGGCTTTTTTGCCTCCCGCAGCTTATCGCGGGTTTATTGATGCATTTAATTTAGCCTGTGTCTGTTATCCCGCTGCGCCGTGGTTACCGGGGGCCCGCTCTTTTGGTGTTTCCGGGAGGGGAGTTCCCCCACCTAGTAGCCCACCAAAGAGCGTTGGTCCGCTGAGTGTGCGTGTGGATCCTGTGGCTGCACCGTCTTTCTTTGATCGAAGGGTTTCCGTGGTATGCCTTCGCGCACCTATTCCTGTCAGACCTGCGTGGGCTCAACGCGGATTCAGAAGGGAGTACGTACCAAAGACTTGTTTTCGCTTAGTTTCTGGTTTGACGTTTCTGCGAGTGAAAGGGGGGCTGGGGACTTTGCGGCACAGCATCGTATAATTGGCTGTAGTTAGGGAGACTGCACTGCGTTTGCTCCTTCACCTTGTTTTCCAGTTGCTGGGTTGCTGTTGCCTTGTCACGCTTTGACCGCGTTGCTGCCGTTTCTTTGCTAAAAGCTTCTTTTCGCTCCTCTTCTCGCGCCATCACGCCATCAGTCAAGATACTGGCTCCGCGGCTACATCACAAAGACTTAATTCATCACATTGGCCATCAAGAAATTCCATCATGAATGACACCACCATTGAAGGCCCAGTCCTCATCTTCGGAGGCTGCGGCTTCCTTGGACACCACCTTGTCCGGGAATTTGCTCGCGCGACGCCAACCCCCAAGATCTTCGTCGTCGATGTAAACACTGAGCGCAATCGCAATCCAGACGCCACCTATCTCACCGCAAACATCCTCCAGCGCGACGAGATAGCCAAGATCTTCGAACAAGTCAAACCTCAAGTCGTCCTTCACACGATTTCGCCCAGCCCATTCGAAGTCAACCACTCGATTCTGGAGAAGGTGAACGTAGTCGGAACAGGAAACATAGTCGAATGTGCCAAAGCCGTCGGCACTGTCCGCGCGTTCCTTTACACATCCAGCTCATCGGTTGTCCACAACCAGCGCCAGCCCATGATCGAAGCAACTGAAGCCTTACCCGTACTCTTCTCTCCTGACCAGCCGGAATACTATTCGCACACCAAAGCACTCGCTGAGAAGCTCGCGCTCGCTGCAAACCGCCAAAATGGCATGTTGACAGCGGTCATCCGGCCTGCCGCACTGTACGGCCCTGGCGATGGCCAAATGACCACAAACATTACCACACAAGCTCTGACCGGCCGCGCCAACATTCGCTTTGGCGACAAATCGTACCTCTATGATACATGCTACGTGGAAAACTGCACTTACGCACAGACACTCATCGTAAAAGCGCTCCTTGAAGCTTGTACATCCGCACCACTCCCCGCAGACAAGAAAGTCGAAGGCGAAGCCTTCTTCGTCACAAATGACGAGCACATCCCCTTCTGGAACCTCTCCCGCCTCGTCTCCGAGCTCCTCGGCTCCCCTGTACCGGACGACCGAGTCAGGAACATTCCCATCTGGTTCATGAAGACTTTCGCCTGGTTGGGCTCCTGGCTCTATTGGATCTTCTCCCTCGGCCGTAAACAGCCCAAGCTCACACCGTGGGTTGTACGTCTCCTGACCATGGAGCGAACGCTATGCATTGACAAGATCAAAATGAGACTCGGATACAAGCCTAAATTCAACAACAGGCAGGGCTGGGAAAAGGCAATCGAATGGGCAGTACCGGAAATCAAAGCTGAGAAAGGGGGTAAGACTGCGTAGGCTACGGTTCGTGTGACACTGGTTCATTTTCCGGTGTGCAGTAGACCACTCTATTTCACTCTCCTTCTCACTACTTTCTAAAAATAACATTGTACTGTAAAAAGGTTCATCATCTGCATACCATACCAATGAGATCCACCTTCCTTGCATTTCTGCCCACCTCGCACACATGTACAATGTACTGACGCGATGACTTCATCTCATGCACACCCCTTGATACGAGCATCACTTATCTTATATGCCTACTTATCACACCAACCAATAAAACCCTGTTGCAAAACCTTGTGGAAGGAAAAATGGTAAATGTCTGACGTAAACATGGCACTGCATAACACCCTTTTCCCTCTTCACTCTCCGATCCAATACCCCCGTCTCTCCTTCGGTTCAGATACCGCCAGCCCCGAGGGCAGTGCTTGGGATATAAAAGGTGGTATGGATCCCGCAGGAATGATTATTCTGGTATGAATTACATCTTACTGCTTACTTGATATATCGATACCGGAGAAGATAAAAGAAAAATGGCGTTTTTGATATACTTCTTTATTACAGCTTTGATACTACTTACCCACTACTTTTTCTCCGCCACCATCCTTGTCCAGAAAACTAGTCAGAAACAGACACCGCCATGGCTCTCGTACAGACTCCCCTTTATAGGCCACGCAATATATTTTTTCACAGATCCGTATGCGTTGTTGGCAGGAATCACGTATGCAATTCCCCTTGTCAGCATACCAACATACAACAAACCACCCTACCAGTGAAAAAAAAACTAACAATCTACAAAAAAAGCCACCCAGTCCGCCTCCACCTCCCCGGCACAAACCCAATCCTAATCCAAGGCACCCCTAACATCCGCCGTCTCCTGAAATCCAGTTCTCACACAAATCCCTCCCACGCCCAGACTTTCATCGCAAGCCAACTCTTCGGCATGCCCAAGCGCGCAGCACAGCTCTTCCAGCATGATGACTCCGGGTACGCTGCTACTCCCTTACCAAATTCGCTTGTAGAGGGAAACAATAGGATTTGTTATAGAGATAGGAAGATTCTGTTGGATATGCTGCAAGGGAATGAAGTAGCGGGGGTAATTGAAAGATTCAGGGGTGTGTTTGAAAAGAGAGTGATGCGGATATGGGAGGACATGAGGGACGAGGAAGAGTGGGTTGAAGAAGGAGATTTGTGGGAGTTTCTTACGAGGGAGGTTACGCCTGCTGCAATTGAGGCGTTGTGTGGGAAGTTACTAGTGGAGGAGGTGGACGGGGAGTTTGTGAGGGACTTTTGGGTGTTTGATGAGTGGGTGCCTGCTATTACCAAGGGGGCACCTGCTTGGCTTCTTCCAGGGGCGTATAGGGTTAGGGATAAGTTGCTGGGGAGTCTGGTGGAGTGGCGGAGGGTGTTGTTGCAGCGACGGCAATCGCAGACGCGGGGTGGGGACGAGGCGGACGACGCCTCGCCGTCGATGATGGCAAAGATGGATCTGCTCGACGTCGATGGATGGTCTGTGCAAGCGATCGCGGCGTCAGATCTAGGCTTGATATGGGCGTAAGTTTCTCCAGTCTTCTGATTGCAAGACAAGAGAAAGTTGGCTTGTAAGCGCCGTGTGATGGCGGTTGCAGACCTCACTTTTTTTGCTGTCCCTGCTCGTTTGCTGACCACCCTCCTAGCTCGAATTCCAACACTATTTCCGCCATTTATTGGCTGATTGTCGAGATCTTCCGCTCTCGGGAACGGCTGAGGCGCATCCGAGCTGAATGCTTGAATGCAGGACGCAGCACCAGCAGCCACAACACTAACGACAGCCATGCACTTCAAGGCAAACCACTAATTGATATCGACTTATTGGCCCTACTCACTCAGCCATATCTCCAAGCCTGTTTTGCAGAAACACTTCGTTTGCGGACCCACATTTTTATTACCAGATTCGTCGACACTCGCAACATGGAGATAAATGAGTGGTCGATCCCTGCCGGCAGTGTCTTACTCACCTGCTCATCTGTACCGCATATGGACGCTGCGCTATGGAAGACGAATAGTCATGCTGCATCGGCACGCCCACTGACAGACTTTGCGCCGGAGCGTTTTCTCAAAATGCCAATTGATATCTCCAGTAACGGTCCGGAGCGCAGCACAAGTAAGCTTGATGCAGACGCCTCTCCCTCTGTCGATCCACCAGGAAAACAGCCACCAGATACTTACCCCACGTCCTGCGAGTCTGCCCAATTGCAATTTTCCGCAAAGGGGCTCGACGGCATATACATCCCGTTTGGTGGCGGGGCGCAAATGTGTCCCGGTCGCAAGCTGGCAAAAGCAGAGACATTCATCGTGACGGCTATATTGACATCCCTGTTTGACATTGAATTGTGCAACACCCAGTGTGAGATACCGGTCAAGTCGAGTCATTTTGGCACAGGTGTCAGCAAGCCTGCAGCCAAAACACCTTTTCGCATTCGAAGGCGACAGGCAGGGGCAGTGAGCTGAGTTGAATGAGATAGCAGCTGTGACATGTAGTCTATACTTGGTTACAAATTTTCCTCTTAATACCCGTGAGCTGTCGGATGATACTGCGGGTGAGAATCGAGTACCTTGATTTTATTCGATCTTGTGTTATCGAGGCCTGCAATAGGGCTGCACAGAATCAGACTGAATCCATTTCGGCATTGGTTCTCATGTGCGCTCAGCCACGTACGTCTGTCTAGCGCTGTATAATCCTTACCCTACACAACGGGACTTATCCTCGTTGTGGCAGAATACGCGAGATCCCTGTGTTCATTGGGCAGCTGCAGATGATACTGTAGGTCGTAACACCACCTGCAAGAGTTACCACAGCACTGGGACCGTATGATGGGACACAAGGCTGATTTCAAATGCAGAATCGCAGCCGAATCATGTTCAGTCCTAAAATAATTTTCTGTCAGTGAACTGGCTGAATCTCGTGTTGGCCCCCACGCCAGGCTCCAACGCATACTCCTCGGAGGAGGCAAACTCATGAAGCTGTATGGTGATGGATAATGAGACAATAACAACCAGACTTGTGTTTTGTGCAGTGATTACCAAGCCTGCATATACTGCGTACTCGAGGTGAACGCCGGCGGCATAGTCTTTCGTCGACACTTCTCTTTTCCAAGCGTTTCAAAAACCCTTTTGCCATGAACAGCACAAATGACGAGTTCTTAAAATCGTTACAAGACCATCCAACTACTTGGACGCTGGCTTTGACCACTTGGCTTCTAAGCTGTGCTTTTGTCTGGAAATTGGAATTGAAGGCGCTCGAACGAAACATGGCATCACATCATGCGAAGAACAGTCTTGACTCCACTTCTAAAGGTACTCGCGATATTAGTGAACTGAAGAAGTTGCCGTGGTATACGCTGGAAATAGGTAACAAGCTCAACGAATCGATGCAAACGTTGTTAGAAGAATATGGGAGCGTTCCGCGATACATTCAAGAAGAACATATCCACCGGGTCGTAAGTACTACACTTGGTATCTTGAGGCATGCTAATGGAAGTAACTCAGCGTGACGCAGCCTTTGAAGCCCTACCGATCGGAACGATTGGGGAATTCTGGTTCCTTGTCCTTGGGCTCGCTGAGCATCCCATGTACAATCGCATCGTCAAACGACTGACATCTGGAAATGAGAGTCTTCAGCCGACCTTGATCGATCTGGGGACCTGTCTTGGTCAAGATATACGTAAGCTGATATACGATGGCGCGTCGCCCGATCAGCTTCTGGGCGTAGACAAGTTCCCCCAATTCTTAACTGTCGGTCACGAACTATTTCAAGACCACGCACTCACCAAATCATGCTTCAAACCCGCAGATATCTTTGGTGAGGATGACGCTGGCGTTCTCGATACGACTAGAGGCTCTTGGGATATCGTGACTTCCTCGCAGCTGTTGCATGCTTTTGACTGGGCGAAACAGAAGCAAGTAGTGAAGCTCATGTTGCAATTAGCGCGTGGAAAAAGTAGCTGGATAGCGGGTTTACTTACTGGTGGCCTGCAAGGCCATTCAGTTCCTGTTCCACCTCCTTTGGTTCCTGTCGGCATACATGTGGAACGTTACATTCACTCGGCGACAACTCTGCGACAGCTCTTTCAAGAAGCATCCGATGAAGCGGGGCTTTCTATCAGCATTGACGTGCAATATCAAGAAGACCCTAAAAGCTTGTACACGAGTGAAATCACAAAGGGTTTCTTTACTTCTCCCGAGGCGAGATTGTTGTTCTATTTTGTCGAGATTCTTTGAGGGGTGGGCGTGGATGTTTCCTATTTAGTCGAAATTATATGGTTATGAGAGACTGCAGCTCACAAAAGAATACATATTTGAAATACTTGGCTCAGAAGAAAGCATATGGACGGTTCGTACTGACAAATTGTAGCTACCTTAGTATGCTATGACGTCATCCTAAAGACTGACTCGCCTTGATATACTAGCCTCAAGTTCCACGACTCGCATCTCTCTCCTCCCTCTATCATTCACTCTATTTTATAGAAACAACAAGCCTTATCGTTCCACAATGCTTATTCCCATACTATGATTGGTGATCGTGATACACCCCGGATCTCGTGTCCAGAACTAGCGTAAGATCTGCTCATTAGCGGATACGCAATGGGGAAGCTACAAGATGCATGTATTCCTTCGCTCCGTCCACCTAGCCGAACAAAAGCAAAACTATGAAGCCCCCACTGCCCATCATCTCCTCTCTATTCTTCCCGCAAAATCTTGGGAAATTGCATATACATCATGCCTATACGTTTAGTGACGCTCCCAAGTTCCATCGACATTCCCTCATTCTTCCTCGCCTACCTCCCTCTTTTCCTCATCATATATACCCTCCTCTGGATCCTCTACACCCTAACTCTGCACCCATTATCTCGTATCCCTGGTCCCCTCTGGCCGCGCCTATCACGAACATGGCTCATGTGCCACCACTACGCTGGTGACATAGACATAGCAACGCGGGCCCTGCACGCGCGGTACGGCCCCATTGTACGTATCGCACCAGACGAAGTCACAGTTGCGGACCCAAGTGCGCTGCCTCTCATCTACCCCATTCAAAAGGCGTTGCAGAAAACGGATTGGTATGTGCCGTGGCGGCCAAAGGGACTGGGCTCGCAGCCGGATTTGTTTACGCAAACCGATGAGAGGGCGCATGCGGCGTATAGGCGGATTGTAGGGGGGGTATATTCGCTGTCTAGTATTCTGAAGAGTGAGGCGGGATTGGATGAGATGTTAGAGCTTTTTATGCAAAGATTGGGAGGTTTTGCGGACCGTGGGGAGGTGCTTGATTCTGGGCTTTGGTTGGAGATGTGAGTTTGGTTGCATTGTTGAAAACCGGAACGCTGTGCTTGCTAATTAGTATGACTCTGTAGGTATTCGTTTGATAATATTGGCGTAGCATTTTTCGGCCAAGCGTTTGGATTTTTACGTGATAGTGTCGATTATAACGGCTACATTCATGCCGTACATCTCGCAATGCCCTTTCTTACCCTCTTGACGGTGACGCCGTACTATACACGGCCCTTTCTACTTCTTGTTGCTGTCTGCATTCCGAAACTACTCAGAGCTGTGCTGGCGGTGGAGGATATCAAGAAGACGGCGATCAAAGAGACCAAGATAGCTACTGAGCGGTCTCTCGAGGTGACGGGAAAGCGACCTGATGTAGTCTCTCAGCTTTTAGCCATTGTGCAAGAAAAGGGTGAGAAGGTGAACTACTCGCACAAAGAAATCACGTCAGACATGTGGGTAGGAATGTAAGTGATCTTGGCATGGAAGTACGACATATTGTGCTGACGAAGCGTAGCATGGCCGGTGCGGACAGCACATCGATAAACATGCGTTCGTTAATGTATTTCCTGATGAAGAATCCTGAGAAGCTTGAGAAAGCGCGTGCAGAAGTCGATGCAGCTTTTGAAAATGGCAGCCTTTCGTCGCCCGTGCAATACAGTCAGGCATCCACACTCCCGTACCTGGCAGCGGTGGTGAAGGAAACAGGGCGACTGTTTCCCGCATTTTCAGTGTCGATGCCTCGGTATGCACCTAGTCAGGGTCTCACGCTTTGTGACAAATATATCCCAGGGGGCTATACTGTGGGTATGAATCCGGCGATTGTCCAACATGACACTGGCGTTTTTGGAGAGGACGCACTCGAGTTTAAACCCGAGCGATGGCTTGAGAGCGAAGAACGCACACGGGCAATGGATAGGGCAATCCTGGCATGGGGGGCTGGGACGCGGACGTGTGTTGGCAAACCTGTAAGTGGCTCTGGGCGTGGCTATCAGACGCCCGCGCTGACAGTGCATAGCTTGCCTTGACACAGATCTACAAAGTAACGGCAGAGACATTGCGCCGGTTTACTTTTGAAATGGCACACAACCGGCCGTGGAGGATTCACAATTGCTCGTTCAATGTGCAGACGGATGTGGTGTGCAGGTTCAAGAGAAGGGATTTGAGCGCCACATAGAAAGCTGTGGCCTGCATCATGTAGGTTCTGGCTGTGGACAATAACGTACCCCTTATCACCGGAGAAACAAAAAGATTAGTCAGATGGAGTGCAGGATCATGATTCCTTTGCTATAGAGCACGGATGCACAAGGCAGCGGTGACAACGTGGTTACTGGGAAGACCCTCGCAAGCATGCGCCACGAAGGAGATCATCCGAGACAAGAATCAACAGATGTTGAGAGAATTGCCGTAACAGGTAGGTTGAGATGTGGAACTGCCGGGCTGAGTGTCGTTAGCGCCCTGAGATAGATTGCTGCCGGCTAGATGTTGCATGTGAGTTGCATTGGTTTTTGAGTTTGTCGAGGCCAGCGAAAAGGACTCGTGGGGCCGTGCACGAGTACGAGGTCTTGGAGAAAAAGCAAAGAAAGGGGCTGTCTCTCCTCGGGTAATAGTACGAGTAAATATAAGGCCAGGCCTGATTGTAGCATCAATGGAACACAACTTGTTCGTCTCATTTGTCGGAACTGCATTATTTGTTTAAGTTCAAATCTCTATTCCAGTTTTTGAGGAAATCGTATTGATGAAGGATCAAAACCGTCCAATGTGAAATGCTTTGAGCTACTGGATTGATTGATACAACTCAGTCTAGGATGCATGTAGCTGGATGACAAAACTGGTGGGAGTACCAAGATCTTACCTGGCAAATGGGAGGAAACAGGATAGGGGCTGGGTGGAGGCTTGGCGTGGCATGCACTTTCCTGTACCAAACCCCTACATCTGAGTGATACCATGCTTCTCCAAAGTCTAACATAGAACCGGGCTAGAGCTTGCCAGATGTTGGTTCGCTTGGTTGAATTGGAACCAGATTATGTTGTGGGGTAGGGACCAAGGACGGGGTGAATGAACGGTCTATGCCGCCCAGTGCGTTTGCATTGCTCGACCGTATTTGTCGCGGCGCTAGCCTTTGTACAGAAGATGCCGAGGAATGGTCTTATATGTGTTGATTTTTGATGATGGTTGAGTGGTTGTTGGTGTTGAGGCCAAACAGGCTAGAGGCACAGATGATGATTGACACCGGGGTGCTCTGGCGATGACGATGGCTCAAAGCCCGCCTTGCTGCTTGTTCCCTAGTCGCGTACTCGCTAACCTGGCCTTGCGGCTGCCACTCCCTCCCCATGTGAAGCTGCAGACGTGAAAAGCAGGTGTATCTTGCATCACCTTTTTTTCTTTTTGCTGAATGTGCTCTGTTTGAAGCTCCATGTCGCGTCCCAGTTGCCTACCGTGATTCTGAACCAGCGCATTCCCAGCAGCCAAATCGAGATAGGAGACAACGTCCAATGCCCACCCAGGAGCGACACTCATGGCACAAGCCTGAGGTGACCAACCTGCCGCCAGACTCGTATACTGTGCAGAGATTGGTATGCAATCCCTGCCATGTTATGCAGGCCACAGGCTGAGTACGAGAATTAGCAACATGCCACGCCTGAACACCTTCACCTCACCTCGAGGCGCTACTTCATCGGTCCTATCCCGGTACACCCCCTCCCTAGCAGCCTGCCTCGGCGGTGTCCTGCAGAGACTAACACTCCGTGTAGACAACATGGCTAAACAAGCATCGACGCGAC
This sequence comes from Bipolaris cookei, assembly GCA_002286855.1. NCBI lineage: Eukaryota > Fungi > Ascomycota > Dothideomycetes > Pleosporales > Pleosporaceae > Bipolaris > Bipolaris cookei. Next base: position 64,344 of record NRSV01000010.1, read on the forward strand.
TGGTACAAACACCATCTGCGCATCAACTACTCGACCCGCGCCGGGACCTTTTCCTCGGACCCCCGCGACGCCCGCCAACGACGATTAAGCGGCCTTGAAGGCCCCAGTTCTTCCGCCCTCTTCCAGCACAGCTTCCCCCAGCCCCAAGACATCGACGCCGAGGAGGAAGAGACGAGGGAACAAGAAGGAGGACAGAAGGGAGACGTGCAGTCGTCCGAGGCAAGCGGCGCAAATGGAAAAGCTGCTGCGACTGCGGCATCACCACCTGCCTTGCAAATACCCCGCAGTTCAGACCAGAGAGGGGATGTGGTGGCGGAAGCGGAAGAAGAGCACTGGGTTGACGCGCCTTCTGAGCCTGAGGACGAGGACGAGGACAGCGATGACGACGACGCCCACCATGACCAAGACATCCCCACCCCGCCACTGACAACACGACGATCAAGCGAAAAGACATTTGTCACCGCGTCCTCTATACCGACGACAGAGCCAGACAATAGTGAAATCACAGGAGACCAAGACCCTCAGCAGGAGGAACAGCGCCCGGTAGAGCAAAACGGCTTACAAGTCCCTTCGAACGGAAGCGAGCCAGGATCGAAGTCGCTGGGCAAGCGCCCGTTACTCAGCATAGAGAGCCATGGACATCCTGCGTCAACCACTGGAGCTGCTTCTGTAGATGCTAATTCAACGTCGTCTCTGCTGCCTAACGCTGACACCAACAAGGAACCCGCTCTCGCTGACATCGATCCAAACCCACCCACCAAAGGCATACTGGCCAAAGTCAGGAGAAAGTCCGAAATGATGTCTTCTTCCTCTGGGCAAGCAAGGGATACAGACGCCACGCCTGAGGAATTAATACGCAAAAAATCAACTATGCGAAATCTGGTCAAATTCGATGTCCCGGAAAATTCGAGGCGTGCAGCCGTCCAACTTAAAGCCAAGAAGGCGCAGATGACGGTCCAGCGAGCAGGTACCAGGGTTCGACGAAGGAATATCAAAGAGGGGCTCGTTGTCAAAATGGAGCGCATGCTTGTTCGTGTCGATGCTGCAGCAGAGGTTCCGGAAGATTTTGATGAGAATGTCAGCCAAAGAGTCGTGTCTCGCGTCAAGAACAAGTGGCGCGAGTACATGGTTGTCTGTCGGCACAGTCACGTTGATGGTGCTGATTTTGTGCTGCAATTCTACCAGACTCGAGTCATTCCAGAAATCGAAAATGCAGGTGCGAGCAAAAAGGCGGCATATGAAGTTTCACTCAGTCGCAAGACCAGCAAGGCTAATCTATATTCTGCACTCGACAAGACTATGGTCGTCTCAACGCCAAGACGTCCCGAGACCTTGATCTTTATTATGCAAGCTCGGACTTCCTCGAGCGCTGCCGAATGGTATACCTTCATCAGGAACATATTGGGTTGGCAACGCGCTTCTGAACTCCAAATCAACATACCCGACATGAGCCTAAGTGTGAGCATAGTAAATCCTTTTGCCCAGCTGGAATCCTCTCAGAACAGAGTACACTGCGCGGATAACACTGAAGAGGCTCTCCTTAAAACCATGCAAGAAGAGGAGGCTGTTGCAGAGAATCTGATACGACGCTGTCTGGATCAACTGGAAGACAAACCGCAATGGGCCGATGTCCTAGCATCATGGATGAAAAACCAGCGCGTTGGTCTTGCCTGGAAGCGCTACGACCGACTTGAATGGATACACGGGGCCAATGAACGCAAGATGTATGGCACCATCGCCATGCTCAAATCACATGAGCTGGAGCTGCGACCCAAGACACATTACCCCACAACTGCCATCACGCGAAAGAAGCACAAGATGCTGACCGAGCCAGTCCCAGTTGAAGGTTTCCTCATTCGACTAACTGGACAACGGGGTCGGTCTAAGCGCCTAGGGCTCATGTACCATAAACAACTGTACTTTGCTAGTCATGACCAGTACTTGGTCTTTTCTCGTCCGACGAAAGCGACTCCGCCACCGCCACCAAGGCTACCTGCTTCAGAGAACGCGGCCGTGCCAACAGCGGATGCAGTTAGAGACGCGGTACCAGACAGCTGGGCAGTAAACCCATACAACCTGCAGCATGGTCAGATTGAATGGCTCATGGAGGGTCACACTGGGACAACCGAGGCCAGGCGACTGCACGACGAGGATGCAGCAGAGGAGGCTGAGCGCAAAGAACAGAATCTCCTCAACTGCGATGGTTACATTAACCTGGTTGACGTTGTCAAAGTCCGCAAAGCCCGATTGGGCGCTAGTGCTGCTGACGAGGACCTTGAGGAAGGCTCGGACGTGGACTTTGACGAAGACATTGATGACTCTATGAACAATGACGGAGTGACTAATGACCTGGATCTTGATCGTACCCTTGAGCTAGTCATGAAGAATGACCTCATCATTCGTCTACAGGTATGTAATTGTACAGTGTTTGTTTGTGCGCCGTGCTAACGTGATCATTAGGCTGCGAATAAAGCCCGTCGAAAAGAGTGGATACAGCATCTCCGCGCCCTTGTCAAGTACTGGAAGCATCGTACTGCGTCTGATATTGCTCTCTACAAATCTACACGCAGTCGCAACCTTAGCGCCCTTAAGATTGACGAAGAAACTGAAGCGCATGTTGGTCAATTCGCTCGCAAGTGGGAGGTAACGCAGTCCTTTGCTTCGCCTGAGCTTTACAACATGTGTGGCATCGCTTGCTGTCGACCTATTCACATGAGCGGGATGCTTTACCGCAAGCCTCGTATACATGCCCCCTTCACGCGGTGCAGCGTTCTGCTAACGGCTGGCACACTTCTTATCTTCCGCGATGTTCTGCGGAGCAGAAGTGGAAAACAGCTCGCCCATATACACCATGAGCGGATGGCCAATCTGGACCTCAAAGACTGCTATATCTACTCTGGACTTCTCACCGAAAACGATTTGTTATATCAAAATCAAACGTTTGATGCGAACAAATCAGGGCACCACGCACTTCCACGCATCTACCTCGAAGACGGCTGGACATCAACCGACGAAGATGTCATGACGACATTTGTCATCTGGCATGGAAAAGCTAAGAGTTGGTTCCGCGCCGAAGAGGGCGCCGGGGGTGGTGAACAGAATCGAAAAGAAGGAAAGAGGACCAAGTTGAAGAGAGTGGCTAAGCTGGGGAGCAAAGGTCGCAGCGTGGTTTTTAGGGCTCGGTCACGTGCAGAGCGCGACCATTGGGTGCTGGCAATTCAGAATGAGATTGAGAGAGTGCAAGGGAGTGCTGCGGACTTTAGACTAGAAGAGAGTATTCGGTGAGTGATGTGGGGTTGGGATAGCAATTGGTGTGTTACGGCGCAGAGGACTGAGGTGGGTTCCGTGGTAATGCAGGATGCTTGTATCATATGTATACTGGAGTATTGTTGTATGGTGGAGGGCATTGGCGTTTTGATGATGGCTAGCATTCATATTAAGTATATTTGGCGTTTACTAACATTGTGTAATAGCTAGTAACACCATATCTGTTACTTAAAGCTCAACTTGCTGCGCTCGAGAAGTGTGGGCACTCCTGATGTGCTACACTGCTGGCGGGCTTGGTACTTAGTTTAAGTGAACGACCATTTCATGTCCAGCCCGTCGCCCTCACTGTACAACGCCTTGATCAACTGGGAGATCCTCTATCACTCTTCTGATCTCCGAGCTTATCGCGCAACAGGTTTTAGCAGTCTTTGCTTTCACATTCACTACACTACCGCACGGTCCACCCCACACAACAAACGCCCCCCCTCGACGATAAATACCTTCCAGCGGTGGACCATAACCTCTTCTCCTCTATAACTCTACCAGACTTACTTCTGTTAATATCACAAGTCTACTCTAAGTCTTCGATCACACTCGTTCAAACCACTACCAACCAACCGCAATGGCTACGCTCAAGTCCCTCTTCATCGCCGCCACGGCGCTCATCAACATCGCTGTTTCCAGCACCGAGTTCTCCTCTGGAGCCGCGTCCGCAGTTACATTGATCCACCTCGTCACCTCCGTTACCTTCGTCTCCGGCTTGCCGGACGCGCCCCACAAGATGTGCGACACGACGACAGTGACTCAAGTTGCGCCTCCTACCATGGTGACTGTGACTGCAATCCCCAGTACTAATGCTTGCTCTTCTGCTGTTACTTCTGGTCTCGAAAAGACTGTCCAAGTCTCCTTCATCCCGGTTAAATCGACTGTAAGTCACCTATTCTGTTTACACAAACCCCACTATCTCGCTGTTGATTAGTCTGATATTGATGAAATAGACTACTTCCACTGCTAACTTGCACGAAATCAAGACAGTTATCTCCATGACTAAGCTGCCGTACAATGTCCTTGTCAACTCGACGGTTCCCGTAGCCACGCCTACGCTCACCTTCTCGCACTCGCACCACGCTAACTCTAGCACTATGCTCCAGACAGGAATGGGTACGTTGCCTAGTGCTTCTTACTTGCCTCCTTATACCCCGCCTATGTACAACGCTGCTACAGATGCTAAGAACGTGGCTGGTATTGTGCTTGTTGGAGGTGTCGTCTTGGCGCTTTAGAGGGCTTAGATGGGAGGGTATGTTAGAGGTCTTGTATGTTGGTTTCCGATCTTACTGATAATAGGGAAGGGGGAGGGATGGGATGGATGTGGTAATCAGGGTTAGTCTTCCTCGCTCGATGAAGGGTGGATGGAGAATATAGGGGTGATTTGGTCTTGTAGCTAACCTCACTCCCCGTGGATAGAACATCCCACCGCGCAGAACCATGAAGATCTTCCAGCAACACCATTAGCAGCCCACCATCCTATCGAGTCCAAACTAATCTAACAACGTACTTGGTAGGTAGTAAAACGTATCTCAAACATCAAAAAGTAAAGTTACAGCAGTCTTGGTTGAAGTTACAAGGAATCTCTCTATAGCGCCGTGCATTACGAACAGGATCTACCCCTGTCTTCTTATTCAACGCAACGACAATCACTATCTGGGAGGTCTTAGGATGTACGTCAGTATGTCTAGCAGCTACTATTAGGTTGCGAAGTTGTGCAGTAGCCTATAGACTAAGACCTTGTCCGCAATTGCCCGCGGAGACAAGCAAGTTCCTGCGAGCCAGCCCTCCTCCCTTCACATACGTTGCCATAGACCCAAGCCAGCCGAGTGCTGGCGCAGGCTGTACCTGCAGGTGTGCCCGACACGTTTGCTGCTCGATCAGAACACAGCAATGTCTCAACCTCCACTCTGGTCCATCGGCGTAACGGACGACGTTCACGGGAGGAGTAGGCTCGAAGCCAGCAGTACCTCAGCCAAGAGGAGGAGAAAGGCCTGATCCAGTTCTTGCTACTGATGTCTAACCTTGGCCACCCAGTGCGAATGAAGTTCCTTCGCTCCTTAGCTTTCAGTATAGCCTACCAGCGGTCCACGAAGACGCAACCAATCAAGCCCCCGGGCGAGAACTGGCCAAAGCCTTCGCCAAGCGGCACCCTGAGCTGCAAGCGAGAAAAGTTAAATCGATAGACTGCAAGTGTCACGAGAACAACGTATATGACAAGATAGTCGAGTGGTTCGATGTGATCGGACAGGTACTGGAAAATCCGGATGTCCTCCCAGAAAACGTCTATAATTTGGATGAGACTGGTGTCATGCTAAGAATGCTTGGTTCAGTTAGGGTCCTGGTAGGTAAGTGTGACCGGCGGAACTATAGAGGTGGAGGCATGAAACGGACGATGGTTACCGCGGTCGAATGCGTGAATGCAGATGGTAGAGCGCTGCTACCACTGATTATCTGGCCCGCTTCAACCCACCGCAGCAATTGGACCATTCACGAGACGCCAGGGTGGCACTATGCGCACTCTGAGAACGGGTACAATGACTCTAAGGTCAGTTTAGAGTGGCTTACACGTGTGTTCAATCCTCAAACTAAAACACGAGCCGATCGAAAGCCACGTGTGTTAGTGTGCGATGGCTTCGGGAGTCATGAAACGCTCGAGATCCTGGGGTTCTGTCTTACTAACAATATCATTCTGTGTCGTTTGCCCTCTCACACATTTCATAAGCTACAACCCTGCGACGTCGGGCCTTTCGCACCCTTAAAAACGGCATACCGTGACCAGGTTGAACGACTGAACTAAGAAGGCGTAGGCATAGTCGGCAAAGAGCATTTCACCTACCTATACTGTCCTGCCAGGGAAAGAACATTAACCCGAAGGAATATCAGGGCTGGGTGGTCTGCAACGGGCCTGTACCCTTTTAATCTGAATAGAGTACTGAAAGACCTTCCAAAACCTGCAACTGCAGCTGACATTCCAGGAACTACTGTTGCGAGTACTAATGAGGATAACACAACGCCTCAAATGCCTATGACAACAGTAACACCAGTGACAGCGGAAGCACTTACATCGTTGCATAATACGATTAAGCAGGACACCCATGTAGCTGACGAGATGAAGAGGCGCATACAGAAATTCGCAAATGCTGCTCAGATCTCGTTTGCTGAGCGAGTCCTTCTAAAGAACCGCAACCAATCTCTTTTCAAGATAAACAATGAAGCTAAAGCTCGTCGATCCACAAGGTCAGCCGTGCTAGGCAAGGCGAAGGTAATGAGCTTCGAGGACCTTGAAGAGGCGAAGGCAAAGCGTTGCAAAAGAAGAAGCTGCTGCAAAGAAGAGGCAGCATAGTCGTAAACGCAAGGGTCTCCCACTAGAAACAGACGCAGGTTCGTCATTGTATGAAGGAGAAATAGCGCGGATGTACTAGGAAAACTCTAGCGCTTATAGCTCTGCTTCTAGGAAATTATATTTAGAGCTTTACCTTATTCTTATATGCCTGTTGGGCATAGCGCCTTGGCTCAGACCCTGTATAGCCCACCTCCGCATACTCCGGGATAGACAGACATATATGATACACTTGCCCGTGACACTTCCTAGGCACAATAATCAAACTGCGACAAGAAAGAGATCGGATACGAGAGTACACTAAATACAAAAGAGAAGCAATAGAGAAGAACAAGCACACGTACGCAGCTAAATTTGATCTAAAGCCACAAAAAGCTATAGCTATCCCAAGAGGCACGAAAAGAGAAACCTCGAGCGCCTTCTTCTCACTCAAAATAGGCCACGGATAATTCAATGCCTACCTAGAGAGAGTAAAGAAGAGTGAGTCGAACCTCTGCAACTGCGGGAGACCGCAAACACCAGAGCATATCGTCTTATTCAGCAGCTACTACAACGCAGAAAGAAAGAAGCTAAAAGCAACTCTCGACCAGCAAACGCTCACGATGCCACTTCTCCTTCACACCACAGTTGGGATAAAAGCTACACTAGCTTTCATTACCAGCACTGGAGTAGGAACAAGACGGTGGCACCTAGTCCAAGAACAAGACTAATAACAAAACAACAATAACAGCAAGAAAACCAAACCAAACCCAACATAAACATACATTTTCTATATTCTTTTACTTGTTTGTTTCCTTACTTACCCCACCAAGAGTCCGTTGGATGATAACCTAGCTATCTAATATCTTTTCCTGTTTACCAAACTGCTCTTTAGCACCAGGCGTCTGCTAGAGGCCTAGCCACAAACAGACAAAAGCCGAAGCACCAAAGTAGTATCACACAAAAAACCCCTCCACATGTAAATAACAAGTCAGAACGGCCTACGGCCAAAATCTTATATAGCCCCAAGCTGCATATAGACTCTAATGGAATAATAATAACAATAATACTAGTAGGCTGGAAAGAAAGCTAGGATAGCAAAGATTAGGACTATACACTTAAAAAGTCGACTTAGAGAAATTTTAAGAGTATATCTTGAGTGGAAGTAATATAAGACTTCTGGTGTCAAGATTCTTGTTGGTTGGTTTTCACAGATAGAGTAACAGGGTGTGCTGGACAGTAACTGGCAAGTATAACAATGTATTGTACTTGTGCTCAAAACTTAAGTTGAACACAATGGGCCATAAGGGCTCATTGCCTATAGCTATATATTAGTGAGATTTTCTGTGGCATCTATTTGTTGTGTGCTTTCTATGGACGGTGTGCTAAGACTGGATAGTAGATCATGTGACTGGATGACACGACTGAGCCTTAGCGTTGTCTTTTCATAAGTGGTGGTTGCTTCGCGTGTCGTTCCTTTCCTTGATAGTAACAAGCAATAAGTATATACATCCCTGCAGTTTCTCTGCTACAGGACGTGTGCTGATAGCAGCACTTAGCATGCGGGCAGCCTGCAGTAGCGTGCTTAAATATCACTATATGCTATCGTAACAAATTCGACGGTATCCTTATAGTACTTAGCTGCTAAGAATGGCTGTGGCATATACCTGTAGCTTTCTAGAAGCCTCTACGGCCGGATGCTCGGCCTCGCTGTTCCAGCACCACCTTGACCACCACCGTTTGCGCTGCCTGAAGATGCCGATGCCGTCGCTCTACTAAGAAATGATACCTCAGTACTGTGCTCATACCGGCCGCAGACTTGCTATCAGCCATCCTCCGGCTACTGATTATTTAGAGTTTTCTTTCTGATTAGTGTTACGTCTCCGCGAAGGCTTTTCCCTCTGTGACGGATATTAGATAAGTTAGCACTAAACACACTTACAGTATGTGGAAACTGAAGGCTGAAGGTGAAGGTCGAACTTCAATAGGGGTGGCTGGGCCCAGCCGCCGAATATTTCAGCTATATACTCCTCCCGCACTATCGAAGTTAGCCAATAAATCCATTATCCAACACGGTTTACCCTAGAGATAGCTCCTTGAGCACATAGGCCTTTAAAGTAACGCTGACTCCGTTACCTAGGATCAGGGGTCCGGCTTCGCCTCTGTTGGCATTAGCGCTTACTACTTATACGAGATCGGGCTATACTGTGTGCTATGGCTCACATCCAGATTCTGTGATCACGCACCGATATCCCATCGAGAAGCTCTACCAAAAGGCGTCCAACCCGTTACAAGCTAGTTAATTAGCTCTAGGATAGCGCCCCTAGTATCCCTTCCCACAAGAGGCTATGAATCCTCTAATACTGCACGTCTGCAAGATTTCATTTCAACCTGTCTTTAGCTATTGCTTTGTGAGTAACACTGTGCCCGCTCACAATATGCCCGGATTCGGATCATGCCCCGCCAATACCATCATCGCGATCTCAAACTTGAAGCTGTACAACGCCACACAATAGCTTAATATATATAAAAACTTCGTGTTGCATTAATCAGATGCTTATGCTCAATCTATACTATCTAAGTCTTTGCAGGAGGTTGACGCCGCGGCCCCGCGTCGTGATTTTTAGTGGAGCTTGCAATGGAGCAGCTCCATCGGATGGAGCGCCTCCATCGACCACCAATCGTTTTTGACGCTTGTCCTTGGATGTGGGTGCTCATGAGGCTGTACGATTGCGTTTTGGAGCTTGGTGTTGACTTTTTTGGCGTTACGAGCTTCTTTTTGACACGCGCGTTCAGCTGCGTTCTCAGCTCGCTCAAGCTTACGCATCTCATTGAGTCTGAATCGTTCAGCGCGCCTCTCCTCGCGTTCAACTTGACGCTGCAATTAAGCTTCCTCACGATCTTTCCTAGCCTGATCTTTCTGGTGTTGCAACTCCATCTCATCCTGCTGACGTACGCGCTCTCGAAACTGAGCCTCGCGGACCTTACGAGGTGACCAGAAGACAGCTCTACCATGGTACTCCTCGCGCTGTTGAAGGTCAAGAGCTTTGCCCTTGCCCTTATACTTCTGTTTGTGCGAAAGAGCTGCTCTTAATCCCTCGTTCTCATGACGCAGTAGCTCACTTTGAACCTGTAGATGATGGAGTGGAGCGCTGAGCTTTTTGACTCCATTTTTGACTCCATCTTCAGTAGTTTCTTGTACTAGCTGCCTCAGGTGATGCTAATCACTTAGAGAGAGCCGAGATCACTTGTGGTAGCTCTCATCAGGTATTGAGCTAAAAAAAAATTTAAGTACAACATCGGGATCTGCTGGCCATATACCAGTGGCGCTAAAGGCCTTTAAGATGTTGTTTTCAGTAAAGGATAAGCTCCAGGCTCGCCAGAATAGCAAAAAAAAGTCTCCCTTCTTAACTGAGCCGAGGCCTTGGGCGTTGTGGAGATGGTTAGTGAGCTCATTTGAGTAGCTAGTAGAGAGTGGCTTAAACATCACCACGTCGAGTGGTTGCAGCGTGTGGGTTGAATGAGGAGGAAACACCATAAGAAGTATTCTATGGCGATTGCAACAATCAATAAACTTGGGCGTGAGGCGAGATCCATGGCTATCAAGAATAAACAATCGCCATCTCCCGGGTTTGTTCTTCGTACAGCGATCAAAAACCTGCTCAAGCCATGCCAGTCCAACGTCATTATTGCTCCAGCCTGATAGATTTGATATTATAAACACTTCATGCTCACCAACAGTGATTCCCTCTGCCCAGTTTGATCTAATAGCTCCTTGCATTGACGCGTAGATAAGGCCTGGCGGTAATGAGTTCCCATCCGCGCAGATGCAGGCCAGGAGCGTTAAAAATTCACGTGATACATCTTGAAGTGATGTTCTAACCTCTTTCTTATCCCATTGATGCTTGCTGAAGATCCTCTTGCCTATGCTAACGATCTTAACAAGGAAGCCCTTCTCATCCATATTATATATATCACCAGCCTCAAGACAATACTACTCAAGCTTTTGATTCAGGAGGTCGAAGTAAGCCTTATACTTCATTAGAGAGTTAGTCTGGTGACGCGTACGATTCATGGCACTAGTCCCCTTTGAAACGAGCTCATCTTAGTGTCGGTTGATAAAGCGAGTAACCCAGCTCTAGCTAACCTCTCGTTTAGCTATTGCTGATGCGAAATTCTAGATCATTCGCCTCGTAGGTGATAAGGCTTGTTTGGTAAGCTTTTCAATATATATAGTATAAGCTCCGACTCCTGTTGTGGGCTGAGTGCTTGTCGTTGAGCGTCACCAGCTTCTTTTGACCCTGTCATGCGTCCCTACTTCCGCACGAGTGTTGAGCGGTTAGCGCCCCATTTTTCAGCAATTTCTCTTAGTGTCCGAATCTGAATCAGGCACTGAGGGAGTGATCGCGTGACTCTGGTTCCCCACGGATACCTGTGCACGGACCCAGGAGTACATCAACCCTTTTTCCTTTGAACGTAGAACAGGGATAGCAATGAACCATAGTTACTTGCCACCCCCACTTACCCGCACGCTGTGTACACCGTGCAACTAGCTGTATTGACTTAGACATCTTGCTAACACCAAGCGCTGGCTAGCCAATAGAGTCCATTCAACACTTAGTGTATACTGTTATCCTGGTTCTCGCGAGTTCAAATCTGCAATTGCATCGTCAATTGGAGCCATGGTTGTTGAGACGCGTCATGATGTTCGGCGAGACATGATCCGAATTCGGGCACACTGCGCATAGGCATGGTGCACCCGAGTCATTGACCGTATATTGTGCGATAGCATCTATTTAACTAGATGAGACGACACGAATGAAAATCAATCAAATATTCCAAAATATTCCCACGGATCAACCCGTATGACATTTTCTCTTCGCTTTGCTTATCTATAGCTACCTAAGTTACGTAGGCATAATGCGCTTTTTAAGCGTGCTTCTTGTGCCCTTCTTTACAGTTCTAGTAGCTGGTTGGATAAATGATCAATATTGTCACTCAGCTGACCCAGATTGGGGAGTAAGTACCTGTATTACCTATAGTGTTAAGGTTTTTACTGCTGGTTATAAGCATTACTAAGATTGGCTACAGACTCCAGGAAATTGCATCGCACAAGATCTTCAATGGTGCCGAGAATTCGCCGCATGTGAATATGTAAGTTATATACTTATTGTGAATTTTGCTATAAGGGTAGCTAATATTAGAGAAGTGCGCCAGCGGTAAATTTCAGTCGGCATGGGCGAACCCCAATGGCGGATGTGATTGCTACTGTGCTTGATGCACGACAGTAACTACCATGATACTCCGATACTGGACCCAAGGAAGCACAACCCTCGGTGATCCGACGGGCACCTGTTTTCTCCGGGAGAGGGGGTCGGAAGTAGGCACTTGCAGAGTACAGAGGAGCCTTTCAAAAGTCTCTGCCCACCTTGGCGGGCAGGAGTGTCAGCCGCTATCCGAATGCGGAAAATCCTCCGATATACTGTAGTTTCATTCCCTCAATCTACTTACATTCTTGCCCTCCTGATACTCGTTACCACCTTCAAGTCTAATAATCTCTCTGATATGGACTGGAATACGCTCAATCCACGCTTGAATCTTTTCCTGAGGTTAATCTCTCCAGCATTGCTCCCATACACGGATAGCCTCTGCCCTACTCTTTGGTGCACCTTTCTTCGTAGTAACTTTCTTCATCCACGACCAGCATGGCTCAATAGCGTTTAAACTAGGGGAGTTACCACACCAGAGTAGTCTATCAACGTCGTGTAAGTTGTATATATACTGCTGAACGTAGTGGTCATGCGAAGGTGCCTTATCTTCTTGAACGACTGTTTGAGGACGCTGAGCTTTGCAAGACTTTGCAAAAGGGATAAGCTTTGGTAGTAGAATAGACGTCTGATATCTATACCAATCAATACCTGAGCCTTTACCTCGACTGAGCTTTCCATTCTTTTTAGTCCATTTCCAAGAAGGCTTAGAGCCAGGCTTATTTCGAAGATCAAGCCGTCGCATACCTGTCTCAAGCTCCCATTGAGCTCTCATAATAGGCTCAAGCTCTTGATTAAGCTCATCAATTCGAGCTGCTGCTGCATCCTTCTCCCTCTTCGTCTCCGGCGCCCAGCAGTGAGAAGGGCCTTTTTGATCGTACGAAAAGCAGCCCCAAAACATAAACTCGCTATAGCCTTTCCACCTCTCACGAATACAGCTACGAACGAAGGCCTCGTCTGCCTTTCTCCATACACGATAACCCCCACGTCTATGATTCAAAACAACAGACGTCTCATCAGACCAAATAACATTCTTCCAGTCTTCAATTGTCCAGTCTTTATGTTCTTGACACCACCTAAGCCGATCCTCCTTCATCTTCTTCGTCAATCCAGGCTTCCTCGTTGGTTTCGTCTTTCTGTAGCCTGCTTTCCTTAGAATCCGCCATACTGTGATATCTGAGATGTTGTATCCCTCTTGGCTAAGAGCGCCAGCTATATCAGCGCAAGACTTCTCTCGGCCGTAGCGATCAGTGCGTACACTACATATTACTTTTGCTGAAAGCTCGCTTTGCTTTGATGGGCGACCTGATCGAGGAGCGTCTTCAAGATACTCATTACGGATCTCAATTGGACATTGGCATGGATCAAAGCCGCGTTTGACAGCTCGAGCAAATATATCGTTAATCGTACGCTTCTGGATCCCAGTTAAGTAGGTAATCTCCTCATTTGGTTTGCCAGTAGCCTTAAAAGCAACAATTAGAGCACGAGTAGCGATATCGTGAGGAGCCATAGTGAGATAGAGTAACAATAGAAGCAAAGAGGTTAAAGAAAACAGCCACGTCAGCTCGGAGATGTTTCCAAATCTGGATAGCGGCTGACACCCCTGCTCGCCAAGGTGGGCAGAGACTTTTGAAAGGCTCCTCTGTATCTGATAATGAGTTCAAACAGGTGGCCTGTGCATAATTTAGTTGCAGCTATGGATATTGGTGCGTGCGGGGGGAGAACGTCACGACTTCCTGCGTTCCGCGTTGTGTCAACCACAGCAACGTGACAAGACCGAAACTTGGTACGCGTTTTGATAACAGGCTGACCGCATAGCTTTGATCAAAATTTGCAATAACTACAAAAAAGAGATATATAATGCTACGCCAGCAAATAAACGAGGTAGACCTTTTGATTCTGGGGGCTGGCTGGACTTCGACATTCTTGATTCCGCAACTGAGCGATACCGACATTACGTACGCCGCCACCACCACCTCGGGGAGAGATGCTACGATACCTTTCAAATTCGACCCCGAATCTGGAGATGCAGAGCCGTACGGGCGACTTCCAGCTGCCAAAACAGTCGTCATCACCTTTCCGTTAGTCGGTCACGGCCAATCAAAGAGCCTTGTCGGATTGTACCGCTCCGTTCATGGTGCGAGGAACAACTGGATTCAACTCGGCTCAACCGGAATCTACAACAAGGTACCTGACGATTGGAGTGATGAAGATGCGCATTACAACAAGGAAGACAAACGAGCTATTGCAGAGGACGAACTGCGCTCGCTCCATGGCTGTGTGTTGTGTCTTGCGGGTCTTTACGGAGGCGAGCGCGTTCCCGCGAGGTGGTTGCCACGTATCGTCAAATCCAAAGACGATATCAAAAAACGGGGCGCCGTGCATTTCATCCACGGCGAGGATGTTGCACAAGCCATAATTGCGACACACCAGAACTTCACGCCCGGCAAACGCTGGATCGTTTCCGATCTGCGGGTCTACGATTGGTACGACCTCATCATGAGCTTTAGCTCTATGACTGAATCGTCCATGTCACAGGAAGAGAAAGAGACGCAGCAGCAGTATGCGAAGTGGGTCGGCGAGCTTATGGAGGAGGAGGATATTCGTGCTCTACCAAGGGACGTGAGCTCGCTAGGCCGAAAGCTGGATTCAAGACGCTTCTGGGCCTTTCACAGGCTGTTGCCTCGCCATAGACGTCTGGCATAGTCATACGTGATATATTTGGAGAGTAACGACGAACGCCTCACTGGCTTGACATGTAGGCGATGGGCATATAGAGAAAGCACATGCAAGCTGATAGCTTGTCTAACACCTATTAAAAGTACAGTAAATATCAGCTTGCAGCTGCGTAGGCATGCCCGTTCCATAGAAAAAGCTAGATCCCCTTTCTCTATAAAAAGCCAGATCCCCTTCCCACTCTGAGCTTCTCTTCATCTCTCATAACATCACTACTTGAAGCCAATACGCCCACATCACTTATATTATCTTCACCAACACTCTTGCGCCCACCATCACAATGCAGCACCTCCAAGTAATACCAATCACTACCGGCCGCATCTACTCCCACGATGCGTGCCAGTGGCTCGACATCAGTGGCTTCCAGCCACCACGGCGGTTACAATTTCCCTTCCAACGGCAAATGGGCATGCCACAGCCCTTTGCTGCACCTATGGTGCGGCATCAACAACTGCACCACCAGCAGTACGTTTCGCAGCAACAGCAACAGCAACAACAACAACTCTCGGGGACGAAGAGGAAACACCTCTCCCTCTCAAACCCCCACTCATACCTCCCTACTCCGCCAACGGAGCGGGACCTCCACATCACCACCACGCCCGCAAGACGGGCACCACCCACCCATCTCAAGGTTACAAACCTCACGGATTCAAACTCCCATGAGCAATCCCCTGCTCCAAAGAGACCCCATCTCTCCTCTCCCTCCACCTCCCTCAACCACCCTCCACCCCCCCCCCACCCCACCACCACCCCCGCAAAACGCGGTCCAGGCCGCCCCACAAACGCTTCCAAAGGCCTCTCTACAAAACGGGCGCCTAGAAAGCCCAAATCCAAAGCAAGCGGTCATCAAGCCCAACCCCCTTGCATCCCGGATCCCGCACCGCAGGCGATGTCGTATCCGGAATTTCGCCCCGCTGCTGCGGGTTTCGCCCCGGCGCCCGTGGCGGTGATAGGGGCGTTGGAGAGTGAGATTGATGCAGGTGTTGCGGCGCAGATGGCTGTGTTAGAGGAGGAAGGGGGGGCGTTTATGGGGGTGGTTGGTGATGGTTTGGCAGCTGAAGGGGGGGGGGGAGCAGGGGGGTGAAGTGGCTTCGGTGGAGGAAGTAGATGTGTTTGAGAGGGCGTTGATGGATGCTTTAGCGGTACATGGGGGATGAGGAAGAGGCGCAGGTCGTTGAGATGGCCCCGGTGCCATCTGTAGAGGTGTCTGGGGAGGATGCGTTTGAAAGGGCGATACTTGCTGCTTTGGCGGCCGAGGGGGATGAGGAAGGGGAAGAGGCGCAGGGCGCTGAGTGTCACCAGAAGTGCCTGGGGAGAATATAAAGGATTCATTTTTGGGGGATGGTTGTGAAAAGGGAAGTCGAACAGTGATTGAATTGGCACTAGATGCCATGGGAGGAGAAGCCGGCGCTAGCGCCAGTGACGACGATGATGATTCTTGATTTGGGGATATAACGGACTTGTTTGAGTAATACATAGCGTTTAGTATAATTTCTTAATAATGGCTGTGCCACTTCGTCTTCACAAGATGTAAAAGTAAAGTGACTGAAAAAAAGAATAAGAGTTTAAAATGTTCAAATCCAATATTGTAGTAGTCTGGGTATATCGCACAGGCGAAGTAAAAGTCTATATGGATGTATAAACGACCCACTCAATAGGGGGTTTCTTTAGAGAATGCAAAAAAGACTATGATACGATATGGAAACGACCGCTACGCTATGCAAATGAAAAAAAGACTACCTTATACCTCAATGTTCTCAAAGGGATCCCGATCAGGCGGCAATCCCTTGTAGATAACATTGCCGCTGGCATCCAATCGCGCATTCACACTGGTGATCCATACTCTCTTTGTGAAAGCACTCGTACGCTCAATCTCGTCCTTAGCGATACCGAGCTCGTCATGTGGAATCCAAACTGCAGGTTGGATGGCGCGCGTAGCGGGATGTTGGAAAGACCGCTTAATCAGTTTCTGACGGGCTTCGGGTTCAATGTCTGCAAGTTCGTCGTCAACCTCGTCAAACAGGTTGCCGGCAGGAAGAACTTGTGCTTCAGCATCACGTATGGGTTTGGCGACGTCGTCGAGACCCTTCTTGAGTGTATTAGTAATCACGTCGAATGGGTCATTGTGTTTTTCCTTCTGCTTATGCTGCGAACGGGCGTGTCGTGACTGTGAGCGCGAGTTGGAACTGCGGCGGGAACGACCATTCCGGCTTGCATCGCGGCCACCACTTGGCTTTGGTGATCGACCGACCGCACCCGACATGTCATTATCCAAATTGTCCAACTCATAGGCCTCTTGGCCACGGGATTCGAGACGTTTTCTCTCTCCGAGAGGGGTTTCTTCATGTTCTCCGAAAGTCAACTGAGCGTCTTCTTGAGCTGCGAGAGACGTGTGCTCGTCCGCTTGCTTCCATCGACTGGCTTGAGCTCGCTGCCACTCCTCATCTCTCTGCACCGCCTCATCTTCGAATGTAATTGGAAGATATGTAAGCAGTGGTCCAAACGCCTTGTTGAGCACAATCTGGAAGAGGGCAGTGAAGATGAGCATGATAATCATGACAATGGCATGAGGGAAACAGGACTGGTTGCCAGCTTCGTCTTCTTGCAGGAAGAACAAACCAACGAGACAAAGTTCCAAGAAATAAAGCCCAGTAAATAGCTGGTTGACGGCCTTGGGGAAGATGAGACCGTTAGTTTCGGCTTTAGCGTAACTAACATAGATCATCTGGTAGCGGTACGTGAACCAGAAGAGGCAGAAGGTGATCAACATCATAATGAGGATCAGGGGCGCCACGACAGAGTAGATAAGACCTATTGACTGTTAGAGACGCATGTAGTAGGCACAGACGCACACTTACCGATTGCACCAAAATTGGTGTAGACGGGGATCATAGTACCCCAATTGATTCCAGGTCTTTGCAACACTCTTGAAACCTTCTGTCGAGGCGTCGTATCCATGAAGCGGAGGAAGATGATGACGACAACGGCGCCAATCTGCAGCAAAGTACCAGAACTAATACTGAGTGCTTGTAGAATCATGTAAGAGAAGAAGTAATTGGCGGCTTTGGGCAGACTTCTGGCCAGTGTTTGCGGAACACTGAGGGGATCATTGACAAGGTCGTCAATGGCCGTCGTGATACCCGTGGAAATGGATACCACAAGAAACAATTGGACGAAGACGAAAGCAAAGTAGAAGTTTTGGACAAGCAACTCACGCTCACCAGATGTCGTTGTACCGGTGACACCAGCCAGGAATCGTAAAACAAGAGGCAATACAGCGAAGAGAATGGCCAAAACCGCAGGTGGCAACACACCCTGTACGAAGCTGACTACCCAGTCAGGAAGACGATTGATGAAGCCGAGCCATGGGAGTAACGTGGTAAGGGTATCGATCTGAGACAAAGCCCCCGTAAATGTAACAGGCACACCCCAGAAGATGACAAGTCCGACGATCAAAATAACGACGCCAAACATGCGTAGATAGCGCTCCCACCACTTCATTGTGAGATTTTCCCAAAGCACGTAGTTGGGATTAACTTCGACAGTTCGCGGGTTCATCTGCCTGGGAATGTGGTGACTCAGAGATTGACATGCCATATGTGCCGCAACCTGGTGGTTGAACTGGATGAAAGCAGAGTTCATCAGGGGAAACCGTTCCGGATGGGCTTGGTCATCTGCGATTTCGGCGTTGAGGCGAGCAAGTTCCTTGCGGCAGTGGTAAATTGTGTCTACCTTTTTCCCAATCAGTGGCAAAGAGGGCCACCATGAAACATTGAATAGCGGTAGGCGCATCGTGTCTCGGTCCTTTGGTTTGACGTACTTTCGCCACAGAGCGTTTTCATCGTCCTCTTTGAAATCCTCATCCCACAATCCGGTCGTATCGTACTTGATCTTGCTAGCATCTTTGACTTCCATTGGTGGCGCTTCATTGTTTTTGAACGGTTTGGGACTTATGAAGTCGCCATGGCCAACGTATACGGACTTGAGCTTCTTGAGAGGCTGGTTCCATCCGACCTTGATAGGGGATTTCTTCTCTTCTTCCTCGGCCTCAACCGCAGGCGCTTTGAGATCCTGAGCCGGAGAATTTACCTCAGATGCGTGGTCGTCAGAGAAATAGTTTTCCTTGTTTGCTAGGGGAGTTTGAGTGTCGCTGCTTGCGCCTCTCAGGTTATAATCGGCCGAAGTTGGTGAAGTTTGGGCGATGTCGTTTGACCCATCAACAGCAGCTTGCTCCTGCTCAGAATTTGAGGGTTTGCTGCGATGACGTTTCGAACCAAAGACGCCTCGCATATTGCCGTACATCTTCTTGTTAAACCGGTCTACCCCGCGAAATCCTTCACCAACTGCATGTATGCCTTCGCCAAACAAAGGAATAGGAATCATACCGCGCTTGCGACTTGGAGAAGAGGACCTGGACGATGACGACGAAGACGAAGACGAAGCGGTCTCGGCAAGGACGCTCTGAAGCTGCTGCTCGATTTCGTGGGGGTTACCAGCATCCACACCGTGGTCATGCGTCTCCTGGTTGATAGCAAGGTTCTGCAAGGCTTCTTCCTCCTTTTTTTCCTTTCTAGACTTCTTCTCGCCTGCTTGCTTTGCTGCCTTTTCTTGCATCTTCTTATGTTTCTTGGTACAATTGATGATGAGGTTCGTCTCGGCGGCTTCGAGGGCTCGCGCAACTTTGATTCGCTCATCCACCTTTTCCATCAAGGCGTCATAATCGCGATTGATCCAGATATCCTTTATACCGCCTGGGAACACGTCGTAGAGTGCATCGAGAGCAGCGACAGTGAGCCACTTTTTAGGAATGCTTTGTACCAGAATTGTGGTAGCGGAAGCTCGAATACGGTGATCTGGTCGGGTAAGAACAGTCTGTCTCAGGCGAACAAACTGTCTAAGCGCCAGGTAGAAGTTGAAACAGACCCAGCAGATGACGCAGACGGCGAGAACCAAATGCACCACCAATCGGCCGTGTTTTCCTGGTACGCCGGCATTTGGCCAGGCGAATGAATCCAAGCCAGCTACGTCGGGTACATCGCCAAGTCGGTTTAGAGGCAAGAGAATTGGGAGGATGACGAGAGCCATTGGGATGAATATGCGCAGCAAAAGCTGCAGGTATTCGAGAAAGAGATAGCCATCGACACCAGCGATGCGAATGAGCTCAGAATCACTAATCGTAAAGACATTTTTGAAAGACTCGATTGCGGTTATGGGGGCGGCGATGCGTTTTGCGACAGGGACGAAGGCAGTCTTGTAATAGCTAGTCCTTGTTAGTAAATGTGTGGCAAAGCAGGTATGTATTACTGCATACTAGATCTTGTGGAAGAGGCTCTGTCGCGATACCCCGTCCTTGTTCTGGTCCTCTGCGAGTTTCTTGGACTTTCTCTTGTGCAGTTTCCAGTTGCCGCTCAAGATGAGGAAAAAGGCAATCTGCACACCGAAGATAACTGCGGCCGTCGAGAGGGAAGCAGCGAAATTCTCAATGCTCTGGTTTTCTTTTCGCTGGGCAGAACCAGGGCCGGCCGTGTTTGTCGGCTCTGAACCAGCAGTGCTGGACATGGTGTTGTGCGCCGTGGAGTGGCCAAGGCCGCCGAAGGTGAGTGGTTGTGAATTGATGGCTCCTGTCGTTGGTTAAGTGCTAATGGCCATAGGCCAAGTTTAAAAGGAGAGCAGCCGCTGTTGGGTGCGGTTGCAGGCCGTTGGGGATATGTCGCTGTAGCGGGGCTGCAGACAAGCAAAAAGGATAGTGAATCAGAGAAGCACCGAGGGCGGTATTGGAAGGGTGTTAAGGATTCATGGGTGACTGGGGTAGCCGACGTGTTTCAAGCCCTGCAATCCTTGATGCGCGGTTGCATGGGGGCTTGGCGGCGTCACTGGCGTCCATGAACTCTGGCTAGCCGCCGCCGTTTGAGGCAAACAGGCGCTGGGCCCAATCTATATGCATACCGACCAAACCAAGGGTACAAAGTAGGTTTTGTACATGTATCTCTGTGTAGATGCGGCGACCGTCACTCTGTCCTCCTCTGAAGGCCTTGCCTATCTCCATCACTGCGGTTTTACATGCATTGTCGCGACGCAGCCTACAAAGAACTACTGAACATGTGCGACTTTGTTGAATGCACGAGCATATGTACAGCGCGTATCAACCGTGGCACAGGCGTGGATCCGATCTGAGCCCTTGACCCCGTACTATGACGTTAAGCTGCATCCGTCTTACCAAGTAGCCATCCCGTCTTGCCCAGTCTGTCTAGTGGGCGCACCAGCCTCACTTGCCCCCCCACGAGCCGCCACACACCGCCACCTTGTCAACGCCAGCGCCACACGTCAATCTCTATAGTCGTACGACGTCGCAACTTGTGCTTGACAGTGCGCCGTTGACTTCAGTGCACTTTTTGCATTGTGAAAACGGTCATGGCTCTGACAGAACCCAAAGACCAGCGTGAGGCATGTGCTATGGGACGCCTTCACACTACACCTCAAGTTGGGCGCCCCCGCAGCTTTCGGCCCTATCACTTCTTGCTTGCAAACCTTCAGGGTCTGCCGTGAAGCGCTAGCCAACAGCGTGTAATTCAACCGCTCGCACTCAGACCTCCCTCTACCATGCCTGTGCACCTGTTGCAATTTCCCCCAATCATATAGCAACCGAAAAACAACTGGACAAACATTTCGGCTCCGCGTCTCGCCATGCCGGCTCGTGAAGTTTCTCGGGTTGAGACACAGGTCTAGCCAAGGTCTTCAGGATAGCAATCGCACCGCATGTTACAGTTTGGAGTTTACAAGACGCCGACAATGCCTTGGCTTCATATCGTCTACAGCCACGTGCAGCTCGCACACGTGCTGTCGCGATGTCGCGTGTAGTCAGCACTGCGCTCATTGGCTTATATTTGCTTCAGACGGACCGCGTGTGCGTCATCACCGCGCGCCATGTTTCCTTCATCCTCTCAACATTAGCAATTGCAAGCAACCAGTCGCTCTTATCTTTAAATCGCTGCAGTAAATTGTATGCTTGCGCGCAATGCGGACCTCGCGCATCTCCCGTGATACTGCCCGAATCTTGGCCGCGAGTCGCGCTCAGCGCGCCCAACGGCAAACACGATCTGCCATCAATGCACCAGCGTCCACTGTTGACGCCAGTCACGTCAACCAGGAAGCCGAAACTGATCTGACTTCTCAATCCGGCCCCAAGACAAGTTCGGCCCCATCAGAGTCGTATTCAGATGGCGAAGCGCAACCAGCGCCCAAAAGAAGGAAAAAGGGGCAAGATACATCCATTGCCGTGAAGCAGGAAGTCGAAGAGACATCAATCAGCACACTTCCATCACCAGTCAAAAATGTCAAAGTCAAGAAAGCACGCCGTGCACCGGCGAAGAAGACAACAGCCAGTGATGGCACCGTCAAGATCGAGCCGCCTGCAAACTGGGAGGAGATATACACCCTGACGAAGGAGATGCGGAACGAGAACGTAGCGCCTGTAGACACAATGGGCTGTGAGAGCTTGGCAGACAGGAACAGAACACCGCGAGATCAGCGATTCCAGACGCTTGTGGCATTAATGCTGAGCAGTCAAACCAAGGATACCGTCACGGCCCCTGTAATGCGGGGAATGCAGGAGAGAATGCCAGGAGTTCGTCACATATCATCTATCTAATCCATCCGCAACTAACAGGTACCAGGGCTTCAATCTCAAATCTGTCCTCGCGCTCGAGCCCACGGAGCTTAATGGCTTCATTAACAAAGTAGGCTTTCACAACCTCAAGACCAAGTACATCAAGCAGACTGCAGAAATACTGAGAGACAAATGGAACTCGGATATACCCGACACGATTGAAGGACTAGTCTCACTGCCAGGAGTAGGTCCCAAGATGGCATATCTCACAATGAGCGCAGCCTGGGGTCGGACTGAGGGTATAGGCGTTGATGTGCATGTCCATCGCATCACCAACCTATGGGGCTGGCACAAGACACAACAGCCGGAGCAGACACGCGCAGCGCTGGAATCATGGCTACCCAGAGAGAAATGGCACGACATCAACAATCTACTTGTAGGTTTTGGTCAGACAATATGCCTCCCAGTAGGCAGGAAATGCGGCGACTGCAAGCTGGCAGATAGAGGCTTGTGCCCATCAGCCGTAGCAGCAAAGCGTACAAAGGTTAAGAGGGAGGAAGCTATCGTTAAAGTTGAGGCGCCTGAAGGCGACACGATAGTAAAGAAGGAGGAGATTGTTGAGCATATGGATGAGATCAAAGCCGAAGATGTGGAAAATGTGATACCGGATATTGAGGACATTGGGAGAGAGCCACGCAAAAGAATGCGAAGGAAGCAGTAGACGCCCGTATCAGGAACACACTTTTCTCCTCAACGAGGACATCTGACGTGCGACCAGCTGTTTGTTGCCTAAATAGAAGACCAAGTACAGCGCATCACATTTCCCGCGCCATTGTCGCGCTACAAATAAGCAAATAGCCACGGTGGAGCTGACTTGCTATGCGCGCTTTATTTGCCC
The DNA here is from genome assembly GCA_002286855.1 of Bipolaris cookei. NCBI lineage: Eukaryota > Fungi > Ascomycota > Dothideomycetes > Pleosporales > Pleosporaceae > Bipolaris > Bipolaris cookei. Next base: position 87,485 of record NRSV01000010.1, read on the forward strand.
GACCCACAGGTTCCAGGGTTATCCTGCACCTACCGCACCATCACCAACCCCAGGACCTCCAAAGTGCATCGTCGCATCGATGATGAGACAGTCCAGGCTTGTAACGCCCATGCACTTGCAATACCACTTTCACCGTTTCCTCTTACTAAACTGCAAACGGCTCATCGCGCACTTGTCAAGCGCAAACTACTGGTAGTTCACGCGCTAACCCAGCTCCTACCGTTCTTCACGTGAACATGTACTGATTCGACAAGACACAATCAACTTCTACAGCTTGCCCATCGCTTTGGAAGACTGCAGAAGTCGGTCGCCTCTATTAGTTGTTACAGGGAAGGTGGCGATATTGGGAGATCGGAGCCAGTACCTACAAGTGCTACGCAGGGTCTACTCCAAACGCCAACATGTCAACCAAAGAGCAGGACGATACCTCTCGCCACAGTCCATCGCGCCCCGGAACAACTACCACAGCCAAGTCACACAAGTTGACCACATCGCCCGGGACCAAGCTTGACTACGCACGTCCACGTGTCATGCTTCTCACAGCCTGTCTCGTCTATCTCACTACCTCCCTCTTCGCCTTCCAGATCAGTATCATCAGCGTTCTCAACTTAATTTCACCAGAGTATGAGCGATTCAACGACCAGCTTCTAGCGCATTCGAGTGCCTTGCGCAAGGAGCAGATCGTCTACAGCCGTCTAGACAATATTCTGTCTAGTGAGTTGAACCGCGGTTTCATAGAGACTCATGAAGATTGCCTTGTTCGTGGGCTTGAGAGAGCAAACCACGAGCTCATCGGCCTTGGGTTCCGATATCCTGATATTCGTGAGCAGGTCATGGAGTGGACGATGGAGAATTGTGGAAGATTGCAGTATGCACCACAGATTGTGAATGAAGAGCCGACTCCACAAGAAGCTGTCTTGACGTACTGGGCAAGTCTGAGCTATCGTGCTCGCCAGATCGTTGGGGAGACTCTCAGTCTGGTCAAGCGAAAGCTTGGTTGGGCTCTCGGCCGGCTTCTGGGTTCTTGTCAGCGTGAAGACGCTTCTCCTCGTATTGACCACGCGGCCGCCGACAAGGACATGTACGCCAATGGTTCTGTCTCTTCTGAGCGCCTTCTACTCCAAGTTCCGTTTGGATTCGCTCTGCAGTGTCAACCGGACCAGCCTTGCCGTCTCTTCTACCCAGCTGATTCAACCGCAGATTCTCAGGAGTTGCACGTTTCGCCAGAGACTCTCGAGAAACTTGAGCAGCGGACAGCAGAACTATCTATTTTCAACACCACCCTCGACCAAATGAGATCGATCATTTCTCAAGCATTACGCGTAGTGGTCTATCTTGAGATATTCTTTCTGGGTCTCTCCGTCATTACATTCATCCACAGTCTCATTACCAAGGCTGATCCGTCGTATGCTCACCCCGGAACAGAAGCGACTTACTTAATCAAATCCATGATGATAGAACATCTTTCTGCCGCAGCAGCCTTCATGCTCGACAAGTACCCCGGAATCTTTCCCAACATACGATTTGCTCTAATCTTCGCTTTCGTCATAACAACCCTCGGCTTAAGCATGGTCCTAAAACTCCTCATCTCCGGATCGCAACAAGAGACTATCTCCAACATCCGCCAGTCGCTGCAAGACCTCTACCTAATTCTCAGAAACCGCGAAATCCCAGGCGAGGAATGCACTTCGCAAGTTGATGACGATGGAAACGAGGGTACCGAAAATAAAACCCCGAAAACAGAACCCTTCTCACAAGAAAACAAAGCAATCGCCGCTTCGCCAATCCCCTGCTCACCATTAAAACCCCACCACCGCTTCGCCGACCCAACAACGACTGTGCAAGAAGATATCAGACGGTCACGCGAATTGCTTCGCCAAGAACGTACGAAGCAAACAGCCAGTGATGATACTGGAGGAGATGCGGGTTTCGATACTGACACGGAGTCCGAAAGCGATACATTTACCTATATCGCTATTGATGCGGCGCATCAAGTTAGTATCTCTGATGAACCAGCGTGGTAATGATTTCATGGGTTGAGTCGTACGAGCAAGGATTAGATAATGACGGGGGCGTATTGGCGTTTTTGGGCTTGTTCGGGGATAGGCAAGGAGCGTTACTTTGAGGAGAATTAGATATTGTAGCATTGTTTTTTTTTATTTCCATGGTTTCGGGGAGTGCATGAGATGGGCATTTTGCTGAATTTCAGGAGAAGAAAAGTTATAGATGCAAAACATGGTTAGAGACTATCTTCGTAGATCTCAAATGAGCCACATCATGAAAGGAATCTTCCAAGCAAACTCTCAAAAATTCCCTTAGCTAACCACATACCAAGACGAGATAGAGAAACCATCAGCACCAAAACCAAAGTTCATGTCCTTCCGTCCCAAATCTCGACTTCCCCCTCCATACTTCCTCACATCACTTCCTCCCCCAACCCCCCTCAACAAATGCGCAAACTCCGGCGCAACAAAGCCCCTCCCATCAACTCCATTCCCCAGCCTCCCCGCCTCCCCGCCTCCCTCCTCTTCTTCTTTTTCTCCTGCACCTCAACCCCAACCCCAACCCCAACCTCCTCCCCCACCTCTCCCTCACCACCACGACCCCAAAAAATCCCTTGTCATCCAGTCCCCCCTCGAACAACGGAATCCCAAATTGACCTCTGACGTACTCCCCATCCCCTTCCTCCCCATATGCTGTGCCTCCACTATGCGTGGAAGCAAACAACCTCCCAGCCTGCGGAAACACTCCAATTGGCATACCCAATCTCGGCCTACAATACCTGTACGGCTCGACATTCAACCTGGCGGCTTCGCGCTTTTGCAGCAAGGCGGCGTGAGCGTCGAAGCGGGATTCCCAGGGGATGAGGGTGAGGTCGTGGAAGGCGTGGCGGAAGGAGCACCAGGCTTGGCTGAAGGGAGAGTTGCAGGGGCAGAGGGGGCCTGTGAAGGGGGCAGAGGGGTGAGGGGATATGGGGAGGATGAGGGAGAGGAGGCGGGATGCTCCTGCTTCTGCGTGGTTTGTGTCTGGTTTCTTCTGGTCGGTCGCGGGGAGGTTAAGTTGATGGTGGTGAGTAGGGTGAAGCCGAAATGGTTTCGATGGGTTGATACTGTGCGAGACCCCAGTACATATGCGGTTTCGTGTGACTTTCCAGCAGCCCGATGTGGTATTTTGCGGTAATGTTGTTGGAAACATCACTCTGGATTAAAGTGATTTTGTAGTCGAAACCTGTGGGGTCTTGATAGTAGTGATATTCGGCTCTCCAGTGGTATTTAGCTTGTGTTCTCGAATCATCAGGTGCAGACGAAAGGGCAGGTCCAGGATTGATGCTCAATGTAGTGCTTGGGGTGGTATGTGAGGTATCCTTCACTTCAGCTTCTTGCAACGCCATCGCTCTCTCCGCCCGCCTACGCAGAAGATCCTCTTTTGCAGATACAAAAGGTCTAGGAGGTACGGATGCAGAAGCAGGCGCCGAAGAAGAAGAAGGAGAAGAAAAGAAAAAGCTCCTACTCTTCCTCGGCTTACACCCAATACCAGTAGGAGTCTTACACGTACCTGAACCCGTCAACTTCCTGATCTCCTCGCATCCCTCCCGAAACTTCTTACTATCAGCCTGGGCCCCCAGTCTCTTCAGTTGCTTAGCCACGTGCCGCTTATCGCTCAGGGCCTCCCACGCATAACTTTTAACGGGAAGTTTCTTGCCAGCGTTCAGGGAGTCGTCGAGCCAGTCGTAGCTGAGGATTCGGATACCGAAGAAGAGTGCTTGACACACTGCTTCAGTGCGTTTTTTGGATTTGTAGGCTTCTTTGCTGGCGAGGAGGTGGGTGACGTCTTGGTGGACGGTAGGGGAGTAGCGGTCGCTGTTACGCTTAATCCAGTGTTGGATTTGCTTGGGTGGGTGGATGTGGATGCCTGTTGTGGCGATGACGAGGTTCTTAAGGATGCCCATTGTGGAGATTGGAGTGGAGGAGTGCTCTGGATAGTGGTGTTGAAGAGATGGTTATAGTACCGATATGGACAAGGTCACCGCCTACTTGTCTCAGAACTGATTGCATCATCTCTGGGAGTTGTTTTACCTTGCGGTAGTTTACAGTGCTCAGAGTGATACTGGGTCTGTCTACGCGGTGACGCTGCGGCTATAAGGTAAAACACCATTGCGAACTCGCACGATCAACCCTCCTCAAACCGTATTTTTTCACGACAAACTGTCCCATGCATCAATGCAGGATAGCATCGAGGCCAAGTTAGAACACCAAGATTGTATCTAATAATTCAAAATCCAGAAACAAGGTGTTATTAAATACGTTTTATTTGAGCGAAAAGCCTCCATCTAGATAGCTTGTCAACAATGCGTCTTCATGAGACTTGTCTACAAACTCTTAGCCGCCTTCACAAATGAACGGATCTTGTCCAAGCTCTGCTGACCATCCTCCTCAACACCACTGCTGACATCAATTGCATAGACCCGATCTCGGTATTCATCAAGCCCAGCGAGCGTCGTCTGCACGTTGTCTGGGTTCAAGCCTCCTGCCAGTATGACCTTGATGCCATCATCCTTGGCAAATACTGCCTTGACGTCTGACAATTCCAATTGCTGGCCAGAGCCTCCCGACCCAGCATCTAGCAAGGGAAGAGCATGGTAGCCTCTTGTGCCGATGCCATGGTCTTGCGGGTTAAATGCCTTCAGAACAGGAACAGGGACAAGCTTTGCCCACTCAACTGGCTCTTGGCCGTGGAATTGCACAACATCCAAATTCAGCAATCGCTGCTGCTCAAGCACATACTCTAGCGACTGATTGCGAAAGACTCCCACGAGCAGCGCGCGACTATCGTTTTCAACAAGCCGTGATGCGCCGTGATCGAAAAAGTCGGACGCGGTCTTTGAGTCGGCCAGGAGCCCTGATTTTGAGATATTCGGCTTCTTGGTTTTATGAACTGCTTCAGATATCGCAAGAGCCGTCTCTGCTGTTACTGTTCGCTTGGTTCCAGGAGCAAGAATCATGCCGATAAGATCGGCTCCCGCTTCGACCGCAGCTACGGCAGCCTCCACACTTCGTGTCCCACAGATTTTGACCATTGTACCAGAAGATGCCCGAACCTCCTTGACAGTGGTTCCACCTAGGAGCTCTGAGATGAATTGCGCAGTGTTTGACGCCCGCATGAGCGCTTCTCCAACCAAGACTGCACCAACTCCACTCTTGATGTATGGCTCTACATCCTTGGGGCCAGCAATGCCACTCAGCGCGCACAAGATTGTCTCTTTCGGGACCATGTTGATCAGGCGGTTTGTTGTTTCCATGTCAACCTCGAAGTTTACCAGGTTCCGGTTGTTTACGCCGATGACCTGGGCGCCCAACTTGACTGCAATCTCAGTCTCGTCAGCATTCTGCACCTCAACCAGGGGCTCCATTCCGAGTGATCTAGAGTAGTCGTAGAGCTTCTTCAAGACCGGCTCATCTAGCATCTTGACAATTAGCAACACGGTATCAGCACCCGCAAGCCTAGCCTCGAGGATCTGGTATTCGTCGAAGATGAATTCCTTGCGCAGCACAGCAGGTCGATTCGGCATGCCTTCGATGCTTTGTCGAACGGCTTTGAGGTCTTCGATGCTACCCTTGAACCATTCGGGTTCTGTGAGCACAGAAATGGTGCTGGCGCCAGCCTTGGCATATAGCCTGGCTTGAGCAGGCGCACACGTCGATAGCGAAATAATGCCTTTGGAAGGCGACGCACGCTTGATTTCGGACATGAGAGAGAGTCTGAAAGGGGATTGTCTCAGACGCTCCGGAAAGTTGATCTGCGGTGGGGCCAGGTTCAGGTCATATGCAGCCTGCAAATCAACAGGTCTTTGAGAGGGGATCTTCTTCTGCTCAGCAACGGCTGCCCTGCGGTGATCGTAAATCTTTTCCAAGATGGAGGTCTGCTTGTCCTTCTTTGCGCCGTTGGCGGTGTCGTTGGAAGCAGCTCCAATTACTTGGGCATGTGCCTCTTTCTGCAGTCGGTCGTTCTCGGCCCACGTGCCTCCTTGCATCTTGAGGAAGTTTCTCATCATGAGACGCCCATGCTCGGTCAAAATGCTCTCTGGATGAAACTGCACGCCTTCAATCACATACTCTTTATGGCGAACGCCCATGATGACCTCCTTGATCTCGGCGTCTGCATTTGCGGGAATGGTTGCAGTAATCTCAAGGCAGTCTGGAAGCGTGCCGTGAGTGCCAGCAAGAGAATGATACCTAGTAACTGGCACATCCTGGGGCACGCCTGCAAACACACCCTTGGCATCGTGCTTGAGAGGGGATGTTTTTCCGTGAAGAATCTGACCAGTAACGTCTACGGTGCCGCCATAGCTGTAGAAAATGCACTGTCTGCAGTGTGTTAATAACGTACCATTCACACCATACGAGGCTTCGCGATAGTATGCAGTGGCATTGCTCAAAGACACTACACAACGAATGCCAAACACAACCTCAGCCGATGAAAAAGAAAAGGGAAGGAACTCACTCTCCCATGCACACGCCCAAAATCGGAATCTTGCCACTGAAGTGCTTAATGGCTGCATTGCTGATGCCAGCATCCTTTTCCGGGTGTCCGGGACCTGGGCTGATGACGACCTGGGTAGGCTTCTTTGCAATGAGCTCATCAAGCGTAATCTCATCATTGCGATAAACAGTTACGAATGCGCCTTCAAAGACAAGGTACTGATAGACGTTCCAGGTGAAAGAGTCATAGTTGTCGATGAGGATCACATTGGAGGCGGTGGGTATCGGCGGCGAGGGGTTGGGATTGTGAGGCGAATGGTCAATCAAACTAAGGGATGGCATTTTGGGGGACGTAGCAAGACTGTTCCGACGACGGGCCAGGAAAGGTGGTATATAAGTTTTTATCGGGGCCGCCTCCGGCACTTGGGCAACGGCACAAGATTTCGGTGCTTTGCCGGCGATACACGTTGTATTTGGCAGGGTGTTGAGGTGGGATGCAGGTGGTGGAGGAGGGTATTACGCAGTTGCCGGGAGGCTCGGTGGAAAAGAGTGTATGGGCGGGCAGTGCGGTGGGGTGAGGTGAGTCAAGGATGTGTCAGTGAGATGTATATTGAGGCTGCGGAGTTAACACGGAGGTGACACGCATTAGTCCTGAGTGCCATTGCAGGGCAAGAAAACCAAAGCAGCTGGGCAGGGTGTGCTGCAAACATGTACAATACGCAGGCAACGGGATGCGACTATACTATATGACACTGCACTGCATTTCACTACATTGTGCCGACGTGCTGAGACGATAACATGCCATGGCCATGTGTAATGTACGTAGAGGGCAAAGTTGAGTGGCCCTGATCCCTGCACGTGCTAGCCCGACTTTCGCGTGAGCTTTGGGTTTGGCGACTGTGCAGACATTCCATACAGACATTCACGTCGACGCCAAACAGCCGGCCATTGCCCACCCGCGCCCCAACACCCCCTTCATGGCCTTTGGCTAGCTGGCCTACACGTCGCGCATCCCAGCGCAAACATGGCCCCCCTTCAATCGCCCGACTTCGACCTGGCAAAGTGCCTCAACGGCGAGCAGCAGTTGGTGTATGTTTACCGCCTCGCACTCTTTCTCTCTGCCACCCACCAACCTTCTAACACACTCTTCCAGCACCTGGGACGTCGCATATCGCGCCCTCTGTGACCCTGCAACCGCGTCCAAAAGCGATGCCCTACGCGCCTTCCTCTCTACCAAGGAAAACATCGACACCCTCATCCACCCATGGCGGCCCTTCCCAGACCCGTCTTCGCAGGAAAAGTCAAAGTTTGAATCCAAGACAGCGCCTATCAGCGTCACTCCCGCTCAAAGCGACCACTATGATGTAGAGGAGATTAAAGAAGACAGCCTGTGGCTGGCCAAGGAAGCGCAAATCTCAGAATACGCAGCCTTGCAGCTTGTTGTCCAGGAATGGCAGGGTCGCCCTGCAGCCCAGCTGTTGAGTGGCCTGACGGAAGAGGAGGCGCTCAGTGTGCAAGACGCGGCCGGAATCGCCAACCTGGGCGCCTCGACCTTTGTCCCAAACTCGTCCCTCCTCGCAACACCGCTCGCTTCCAAGACCGCCCATCTCGATACAAAGAACCAGCGCCGCCTGCACATCCTCGACATCTATCACTCGACCTGTGCCTCCATCATTCGCATAAGTCAGCTTCTGGTCTCATGGGGCTGCGCATCCAATCTGCGCAATCAGACCATATATGGCACCGAATACCTCAGCATTGGCGCCGGATGGATTGAAGAGCTCGGCCAGACTATCGCGGCAGCACAGGATGGGCCCTCGGGTGGAAAGGCACTAGATGAATGCCTCAGGGCCTTTTCAAAGAGATGCGATTCCTTGGATACCGGCTATGCATGGAACGTGGACGATTCAATACTCGAAGCAGCGTCCGAGAAGTGGGTCGTCGCCCAAACCACCGAGTTGCTACACATTCTCCACTTGGCACTAGTACATGCCGATTTGGTTGCCAAAGATTTCCTTCCAGCGGCCACGATTGAAGATTGGCTCAAGGCATTTAGTTTCCGCGGCTTCTTTCGCGAATTTCCTGCAGTCACTACTCGCCAGGAGCCTCTTATCCCCGTCATTCAACTCTTGACTTCACTCATGTCCCTGACAATCTTGAAGGTCGACAAGATTATGGACGATCTCGAATCTAGCGATTGCAACACCTGGCATTCTTCGTCGTACATCCTAAACACTAATGTTGTAGAAACCATCACAACTATATTCGGAGAGGCCAAGGTATTGGGTGCTAGTCCTGCCACACCACCCATGTTTGCCTGGGCCCTCGTAACGTGGAAACTTACGAGCCGTGCGAGCTATGAGGAACAAGAACGCGACCGTCTCCTCGAATCATCAAATGGCGCTGGAAACACCGAATCCGAGCTGTCATCCCTTGAGGAGGCTGCTTTGGTAATTACAAAACTTGAGAACCACGAGCTGTTCGACGGCAAAATGCCGTACGAAGACCTTGCCACCGTCAGCTCAACAGCAGGTGTCCTGGCTATCATCAACCAGCTTGTCGAAACCAGTCTCCCTGCGTTTGGCACGTCCATTGATCGGATATCTCAGGACAGAGTTCGATTGCTGTTCCTTCACGTAGTTCGTGCTGCTGTTGGGAGTGAGATTGTCGCATATAGTCCAGATCTCATTGTCACAACATACACTATTCTGGCTGGTGACAACACATTTCGCCAGTGGGACAATGGCCAGTTCGCGCGCCACGCTGATCCGATTGTGGCATACTTCCTCGAGGACGAATACATCCTCAGGCCAATGTTGCTCAATGAAGCCCGCTTGCGGTATCCATATGAGATGACACCGTTTCTGAAATTCTGCAGCGCATTGACTCGTGGAGATAAGACGATGCAGAACGGCATGCCTTCGTTTGTTGATAAGCTTGCGAACCACAACCGCTTGATGCAACGCCTTCCAGATGGATTCCGTGACTATCAGCTAACGCGTGAAGAGGAGAATGCCAACTGGGTAGAACTTACGGCTGATCTCCCCTTGTTTTCTTCTGCAGGCTCATCCGTCTTTGGTGCCCAGCGTCGCTTGATGGCCTCGGGCAGCTCAAGACATGCACATGGATTTTCTACCATCCCGGCTGGCACAGAGGGCATCATAGTCGACGACAACTCACAGCCATATGTAGCTGTCTGGCATCACCAGCATTCCACCTTGTCATACCTTGTTGAACTTCTTTCAACATATCCCGTCGGAAGCAGCAAAGTTGAGACTGCTACCCAGCGACCCGCGTCTCGTGAGAGTGTTGTAGAAGTCATTGGCCTTTTTTCTGACCTGATACACTCATCCTTGCACTCATCCGAGGGCATCTGCTCATCTGAGCTTCTAGAGGCGATTGGCATCGGAGCTGAGGGTAGTGTGGACACTGTTAACATTGTGCTCGCGATTTTCGAAGAAGAACTCTTATATCTCTGTCAAGAACCCAGCAACGAGGTTTCCTTGGAGCTATTGGTCAACTGCACTCATTTCTTGGAAGCTTTGGTCATTGTTTCCCCTCAAAGAGTATGGCCGTGGCTCGCCAGGAGCAGGTTATTGGAGGGCGATGGCAACGGAAGCTTGGCAACCATCCTAATCAGCACTGAGATGGTTCTTGGACGATACGACTTCCTTCTTGGGTGTATTCGACTCTACAAAGGTCTTGTTAAAGATGCTGTCTATCGATCCGTGTCCCGCAAAGTCCCCACAAAGGCGCTCAGTCGGTTCAATGCATTGGCTCCCGCCGACAGCGGTACTTCGGACAAAATTATGAGCACCATTCTGTTCACTTTTGGTCGAACTCTTGCTAGTATATACGAGAACTCGCTTAACTGGAAGTACTCGCAGCCGGACCACCGCCCCGAGATCAATACTGCCATTTGCGAAGTCTTTACCACAATCTTGAGCCTTGCATACAGCGTCGACGATGCGCCAAAGCTATCTACCAAGCTCACAAAATCCATTGCACCTATCGCTGAATATCTCACGCAACTCTATCTTGCTGGCTCCGACACCAACCTGCCTACAAACCCGCTCATGACATCTTTGATCATCGGTGTCAGCCCCAATGACAACACCTTGCTCACAACTTCAGGTGCACTATGGACTCAACAGACCCAAAGCACCTTGGCATTTGCCGACCTGCTTGTTCGAATTGCCATGCTGCTTAACAAGCCCTGGACTCATCTGGAGCAGCAACTCTTCAAAGCAACACCGTTACTAGCCCGACTGTACGCCACAAGTGACAAGTGGAAGTCCCAGGTCGTGCTGTTGTTGGAAGCTCTGGTCCGTGGCGCGGTTCGTGTTACAACCCAAGAAGAGTCAGAAACGGCCGACAAGAAGACTGAGCAGCGAGAACCGCCTTCGCTACTAGGCCATCTGGGGCCACGAACTGCGAAGAACTTCCTCAGTGTGCTTTCTCGACTAGATGAGCCACTAAAGATCGTGGATATCCAACGGAATGTGTGGAACTTACTTTCAGCTGTAGTAACGTGCAAGCAGCAATGGTTCTCTCTGTATCTGCTTACCGGAAATACTCCACGAGAAACGATTCGAAGCAAAAGAAATGTAGCCCAGGATTCAAGGAACAAAGCCCTGCTTACGCAAGCTTTCGATGCGTTGTCTAATATGACTCTCCCAGAGAAGGAACCTGCTGGCGTTTCATGGCCGCTATTTACAGCCATGCTCGAGTTCGTCTCTTCAGCACAAAACAACTGGTCGTGGGCAATGGGCGACTTACGGCAGCGTAAAGACTTGATTCAGAAATTGCTCGCATTCCTCAAATGGATGGCAAAGCAGTCTAAACAACCGCGAATGAGCAACAATGAAGAGACGCTGGAGCGTTCGTTCCAAAATAAGTTTGCGTCTCTCGCCTGCGAGGTCATTGCTATGTACCTTCACAGCTCGCGACAGGTCGGTGACATTACCGTACTGAAAGACGTCGTCCCCAGCTTGACGTACTTGGAAGATACCGCTTTGGATCTGCCATCTTACAGTACGTCGCTGCACGGATATTTGAAGCAGAACCTGGAGCAACAGTACCTTGGTGTCTCTCTAGCGAACCTCAAGCGGACTACTTTGTGCCCTGAGACCTTTGGACGAGCATTCTTCTATGACGTTGATCTTGCTCAGCAACTCCTGGGTTTCAACAGCAAGTGGGCTGGTCCTAGGGAAGGCACAGGTTTCGCATCTGAAGTTGAGAAGGCAAACTACAACCTAGGACTCGTAGAATCCCAAGTCTTGTTACTTCACGGTTGGAAGCTGTTGGCTCTGGAGCTTAACCAGGTGGTAGCAAAGGACGAGCGAATCGTCAAGATCCTCATTGGTGTTGTTCAAAAGTGCATGGCCGCCAATACACAGTCGAACCTCCCGGAAGCATTGTTTGGTCAGCTCATGGTCGTGCGAGCGGATCTGGCATTTGCTTTACTGAAGAAGCTTGTAGAGGCCAAGGTCCGAACTACAGAAGCGCGTCAATTACTTAGCCCAATATGGAGCGCCATTCGCGCCTCTACTCCGGACTTCGATAGTATTTTCTCCAGCGACTCGGTTCATTACTACCGATCCTTGCTACGCATCCTCTACCTCGCTCTTCACTTCCATCTGATTGAGGATACCGACCAGTCCAGCGATGCCTCGTTCCGCTCAAGCTTCCGTGGCACGATGCCGAGTAGCCACAACAGCTACACTGAGCCCATCTCCACACAGCTCCTCGAAATTCTGACCGATACAGTAGCTAAGGGGTTCCGTAGCTTGGCCACACAGCTACACGCGGAACCCTTATCCGTCTTACCATCTGACTTTGCTCTCCTCACTGCGCTGCTACAGCGCATCATCGCGATACCAGAAATGTCCAAGTGGCAGCAACAAGCAGCGCTTCTCTTTGCAAACAACAACACAGTACGCTACGCCACCAGCCTGTTCTCCTGGGCCGATCGCCTCGCAATATCACACAATGGCGTGGACGATCCTATCTACGGCGAGCTAAGCATCCTCTTCTTGCTGTCGCTGTCAAGCATCCAAGCTCTAGCCGAGACTATGGCTGTCGAAGGTATCCTCAGCCAACTCAACACGGCAAACATTATGAACTACTACCGTCGCGTAAACGGCACTGGTCCATTTGACAGCCCGGTTCGCATGTACTCTGTCTGGACCAAGGGAATTCTTCCCCTCTGCCTCAACCTCCTCTTATCAGTCGGACCCCCCATTGCTGGCGAGATCTCCTCATTCCTCAACCAATTTCCTGAACAGTTGGCCCGCTCGGCATCAAGCATCAACTCATCAAATTCATCGTCTCGTCACGCAGCCAACAGCAACAAGATCACGCTTTCTGTGGCATCTGAAATACACAGTCTGGCACTTATCGCCGCGATCCTAGAAAACGTGCGCAAACAAGGACCTAAGCTAGGTATTCAGGCCAACGAAGTGGCACTTCTGGAATGGGAAAAAGATGCCGTCAAAGAAGATGTGGAGAGTTGGTTATCGCGTAAGAGCGCGCTTAGAGAACGCCTTGTTGCGGTTGATGAGAAGGAGTTGGACATGCTGAATCGTGTCAAGGGCAAGAGAGAGGATGCGCCGAATGAATTGGAAGAGAGGGTCGTGGCAGAGCTCGAGGATGCGAGGACATGTATGGTTGGGGGTGCGAACGGTGGTGGGAGCGGTAATGGGGATAGTACAAGGAAGTAAAAGGAACTTGTTAAGGCGGTTTTGTAATCTTTTTTTCTTTTCGACTATCGTAGGATATGAGACGATGCAGGCTTATGCACTTCTGTTCTTTTTGATAGAAAAGAAATGGTGGTTTTTTCTTTACTTTTGGGAGGGTTCGTGCTTGTCCCTTTTGCGCAAGGCCAGGTGCTAAAAAGCAGGCGCATAACTCTAGGGTATTTTGGATATGGCTTTGAAGCTGAACAACTGAGGATGTAGCACATGGACAAGAGCTCTCGGAAATAAGGTTCGAGATGCTAAATCGCCTTGTAGATTACCTAACAGAGATGCATTGGGATCAGCATTACGTCACATATCAGACTCTCAAGACAGATCCAAGAACAATCATCGTAAGACTGTGGCCTCAATGTGCGTGTCGTCTCAAAAGCGTGGTAGCATGCTGGATTCACCAAAGGCATGTGTGTATGCATTCATGTTGCGGTCACAATGTGCAGATGTCACAAGGGGAATGTTGGAAAAAGAGTATACCTCGGGTGTTTGCCCGTTCCTATCCCATTGGTGACGTGACTATGCGCGGCTCGGAAGGCTGGGCGGGTTCAACAGGGTCTCGCAGTCATTTAACTTCCTGGTCTCCCCACAACAAAACAAGCTTGTGACGGGCTTGAGATAATTGCTGTTAAGCCCTCGATTCTTAAGCTTTCAGTCTCGGTTTATACAAGAATCGCAAGGCAACCAAGCCTGCGCCCCAACGGCACTTCTCTTCCGTAGCTTCCGCGGTTGTTCTTTCAGCTCCACCGCGGCATCCCGAAATCATCGCTTCTTCTCGCTACCAAGCTACCCCAGCAATCCCCGACATGTCGCAGAATTACCAGCAATACGGTGGGAATCCCTACGGCCAGGCCGAAGAAGGATACGGTGCGCAATCGAATCCATACGGCGGGAGTGGCGGCTATGGCTCGTCCAACCCGTACGGCGGAGGCGTAAGTAGTCGCATTCCATAACACGACAAAACAAGACTAATGCGACAGCATAGTATGACGAGCCGCAGCAGCAGCTGAACCCTCCCGCGCCTCTCCAGCGCCATGGCGAGTCCAATTACTCGCAGCCATCGCAATACTCGCAAGCTGGTGCCTTGAGCTCAGCGCAAACGAATGGGCAAAATGTCCCTCATACAGACGTACCCATCAACGGCTTGCCTGGCCAAGGCAATACCATGGGGGCGCCTGGGTCCCAGCCTCTGAGCCGAGATGACTTCTTCACGCGCATCGAAGGCGCAAAGCAGCGCATCGGTCAGCTTACTTCGGATATCCAAGCCATTGCCAATATTCACCAGCGCATGCTCTCCTCACCCGACAACCGCTCCAGTGCCGAACTCGAGGCTATTGTAACCAACACACAGATCAGGAACACACAAATCAAGGACGAGATTAAGTTTCTGGAAAAGGACGCCTCACGGGACCCCAATGACAAGACAAAGAGGTCTCAGGTCGAGGCGCTCAAGAGGACATTCAAGAGCCAGCTCGAGGACTTTCAGAAGGAGGAGGCTGATTATTCCAAGAGGTACCGTGAGGCTATTGGCAGGCAATACCGCATCATCAACCCAGATGCTACAGACGCCGAAGTCGAAGAGGTTGCCAATGCCGACTTGGGCGACGAGGGTATCTTTACCCAAGCTGTAAGTGCAAACCAAAAGCTGCATAGCAAGAAATGCCCCATCTAACACCTCAACAGCTCAAATCAAACCGCAGCGGCCAAGCAGCAAGCGTCCTCGGTGCCGTCCGCGCCCGCCACAACGACATCCAGCGCATCGAAAAGACAATGAGCGAGCTCGCCCTTCTCTTCACCCAACTCAACGAGCAGGTCATGTACCAAGAACCGCAGATCCAGCAAGCCGAGCAGCAAACCGTCCAAGTCAAAGATGACACCGAAAACGCAAACAAGCAGCTAGAAGAGGGTATCAAGTCGGCGAGGCGCGCGCGGAAACTCAAATGGTACATTCTTATCACTGTCATCGCTATTCTGTGCGTTATCGCGCTCGTGCTGGGACTTTACTTTGGGTTGAAGAATAATTAGATGGGACAGCGGTGTACTGTGGGGTACGACGATGGTGGTGATGACGTATGTATATAACGGGCTTATGGGAATGAGGGAATGCAGGATGAATGGGATGAATGGAAATACGTATGGGATCAATGCGGGGGCTTGTACGGTTTCTTTTTTTACCTTTTTTCTTTCTTATATTATGATGATAAAGTAATTAATTCTGGGATGACGACGCTGCGGACATTACGTGTGTGCTGTGTAGGCAAAAAGAGATGCCAATTGTGGGTATCTGTGGTAAATCAATGGGTATGATGAGAAGGGAAGACCAAATGCTATAATTTTGATGAGGTCAGTGTGTTTCTCTCGTTAGGGTATGTATTTCTGGGAGATGTGGGGAATATGGTGATGACATGCTTTTGCACTATCGCAATAAAAGCCAGAGGATTGAGGCAAGGCGAAAAGAAGGAATCCAAAAACACGATTACGGGATCAGTAAAACGAGGGAGGTGTATGGTGATAGTGTTGCATCGATAATGTGGTAGAGTACCAACAGAAGGACACGAGGTGGCGCTTGTCGTATTTTAGTGGTAGTCTAGTAGTTGGGGAACGAATGGCTATTTTTGGGGCGCTTGGGAATTGGCGGTGGCGAGGGCGCGTGTGGAAGCAGTGGTTTTTTGGCTAGGGTCGTGTGGCTGTGTTATTGTTGATGGTGCTGTCGCATGTGAAAATGGATTCGGGGTGTGTTTGGTACGCGAGTGGTCTTCTATGCACACTAAGGTGGTGCATGACCAAGGCGAAATATTCGGCAACGGTCTTTTCTAGCGCAAAAGCTCAACGCAGAGATATGCAGACAGGTTATGTACTAGGTATTTGATAAATCCCATCTGAATGCGAAGGGGCGTATGCACGTGTACTTACCTTACCATGTGCAGAAGTGCCTCATCTCGCAACACAACTGGTGACCCCCCAACCCCACAGTTTAAAATATGGATAGTCAGGGACGCTCAACGCGGCTTCAAATAAAACACGATGACGAAAGGTATCGCTTCACTCAAACCAGTGAGCGTCATTCGATCAGCGTAAAAGTGGATCTGGACGTGTGAAAGCTGAAACCAAGCATCGGTGTTTTAGAACCTTCCCACAGCAGGCAAAAATAAGTCTCTGTTTCCATGCCAGTTCGCAAGTTGCATGATTACATGCAGGTAATTTTCATTGTTATCGGGAACATGTCATCATTCCCCGCTGCTTCGTGCAGAAATACTAGTAACAAGCCTTCCCGTCTTTTTCCCAGAAAGCTAATCTCGGGCCCGGGGCATGGTGCCAGGTAGGGTGACGGCGATACAAGGGGGGGTATGCCTGCATGGTATTCTGATCGGCTGTTGCAACAAAAAAAGGTGGGAAGACAGTTGACAATAGAGAAGTGATTGACGTGCAAACGCGTGTCTCGTTCCCACTCTTTTTTTTATCAGAGTGAGAAGGATGGTGGACAGTCGATCCAAGCATCGTCGCCACGGCGGCCGGGTGGTCTTGGAAGAGCTTACTGGGGGCCCTAGTCTGCGCTTGAGTGCATCTTGGCGCCTTAGTCAGGGGTTGGCGCTTTTTGTAACGAGCGTGTGTGGCCAATCAGCGGGGCCAGGCGTATGTCCCGCTAAAATTGGACGCGTCGCCTTTTTGCGTCTGGCATGTCTGGCATGTCTGGGGCCTGCCCAGCGGTATTAATCTTGTTTGTGGGTTTCCCCCGTCCTTGTTCATTGATAACCCGCCTTCACGTACCCTTCATTGTGTCTGTCGCTTTCTCTCTTACTACAACCACCCTTTTTTCTTTTTCACTTTCACCTAATTTCCATTGCAACTTCGTACACTCGTTTTATACGGGAGTTGCTTTGCTCGCTGTCTCCCCGACCACGCTTTCCCTCCTGTGCACTCGCTTGCTTTCTCTACTGAACTGAAAGACGATTCGTAATCCTCATCATCAGCTACAAATCTAGCACCATGAAGACCTATATCTTTGCAGTCGCCCTAGCGGCTACGGCTGCTGCCAAGCCGACAGAGCAGAAGCGTGCTTCCAAGATCACCCCAGTGACTGTCAAGGGAAACGGTACGTTGTTCTTTGTGAATTGAGCCATCGCTGCGATTGCTGACTGAAGCCAGCTTTCTGG
Organism: Bipolaris cookei; assembly: GCA_002286855.1. Lineage (NCBI taxonomy): Eukaryota > Fungi > Ascomycota > Dothideomycetes > Pleosporales > Pleosporaceae > Bipolaris > Bipolaris cookei. The sequence continues at coordinate 104,867 of NRSV01000010.1, forward strand.
GCCGGCGACGAGCGCTTCTACATCCGTGGTGTTGACTACCAACCCGGTGGTGCATCTGACGCAAAGGACCCCATTGCCGACGAGGAAGGTTGCAAGCGTGACATCTCCAAGTTCAAGGAGCTCGGCATCAACACTGTCCGTGTCTATACTGTTGACAACAGTGCTAACCACGACACCTGCATGAATCTCCTCGCCGACGCCGGCATCTACCTGGCTCTTGACGTCAACACTCCCAAGTACTCAATCAACCGTGCGGATCCTCAGAAGTCGTACAACAAGGTCTACCTCCAGAGCTTGTTCGCTACCGTCGAGATGTTCGCCAAGTACGACAACACTCTGTTGTTCTTCTCTGGCAACGAAGTCATCAACGATGACAAGACGACTAACTGCGCTCCTTACGTCAAGGCCGTCACTCGCGACCTCAAGTCATACATGAACGCCCGTGGTCTCCGCAAGGTCCCCGTCGGGTACTCTGCCGCTGACGTCGAGTCCAACCGCTACGAAATGGCCGATTACATGAACTGCGGCGACGACTCTGTCCGCAGTGACTTTTTCGGCTTCAACGACTACTCCTGGTGCGATCCCTCTTCGTACGAGACATCTGGCTGGAACATCAAGGTGCAAAAGTTTGCCAACTACAGTATCCCCATTTTGTGAGTTCCCCTTTACACATAAAATAAGCATCAGCATTTTCTAACACACGAAAGCCTCTCCGAGTACGGTTGCAACACCAATACGCGCAAATTCGAAGAAGTAAAAGCCCTGTACGACCCCAAAATGACCAAATCATACAGCGGCGGCCTCGTCTACGAGTACTCGCAAGAAGACTCAAACTACGGCCTCGTCGAGATCAACGACGGCTCCGTCAAGGAACTCTCCGATTTCACCGCCCTCAAGTCCGCCTTCGCGGGTACCCCCAACCCCACTGGTGACGGCGGCTACCTCGCCAACGGCCAGGCATCGCAGTGCCCCTCGCAGTCCAAGACCTGGGATGTCACGCTTAAGAGCAACGAGTTGCCCAGCTTGCCTGATGGTGCAAAGGATTTCTTCAACAAGGGCGCTGGTGATGGTCCCGGTCTCAAGGGTGATGGATCGCAGGATTCGGGTTCTTCCACCCCTGATATCGGTGATGCGAGTTCCGGTGCTGTTACATCGGGTGGCAAGACGCCTACGTCTACGGGCTCTCCGACGAACTCTCCTGGTGCGGCTGCTAATGTACGTCCTATGAGCTTTGGTCTTGCGCCGATTGTTTGCGGTGTTGTTGTGCTTGCTTCTTCGCTTTTCGGTGGCGCGCTTGTTTTGTAAGCTATTTACAGCACACTGCCTACCTTCGCGGGTTATTATATCAAACTCAATTTTTTTCTACTACACCTTTTTTTGGTGCGCGCTATCCTAGATTATTTCATCATCCAGACCTGTTTCTTATAAAGAATGGCTCGCGGATCGATGTAGTGCAACGACCCAGTGCGGGCAACGTTTTTTTTTAGCTTTGGCAATCTGGGCATTTTTTTAGACGTAAAAATTTCAATCTTCTCTTTGTTCATATTCTTTGTTTTCTTGAACTACGTAGCCATCCTTCACGTTCAATACCATGTTATGCCGAGTTTCCACACACACACACCTATGTTTTTTTTCCTTCCTGTCTTGCTTTTCGTCAATATTAAAGTTGATTGTATTCCCGTTTTTGCATTCATTGCCACGGCAAATAATATCCACTTCCCTATAGAATCGCGCCCCCCCCCCCCAAAAAAAAGAAACGTATATTCAAGATACGTGTTATAAACTTTAAAAGGAAAAAAGGTGCACTTTATTTGTTACTGTAAAGTCATACATACCACGCATTTAGCCTAAAAAAAGGACCCCGTGGTTTCAAAAAAGTTAGCATTGCACGGTCTGTCAGCTGAACGGTTCATGCTATAGAAGCAGAAGAAGGAAAAGGAGAAGTCTGAGACTCTAGCTCTAAGGGGAAGCGGGGGGTTGGCGCAGGGAAAGAATGACAACTTCTTGGGTATGTCCTTGCCATTAATAACAAAACTTGAAACGTGTGACAGTGTAGTCCATTGTTACAACTCCAGAAACATGTGACTTTAATGTTCACATGGCTATATCCACAAAAGTCCGTGATACATCACTACACTGCACAAATAAAACTGGTATATTGTCAGGCATGGCATTTTGTGCCATCTACTAGATTTCAAAAACGCCGCCCATGCCCACTCGTACATCGACGAGATCGGGTCGCCAGCCCTTGAATTGCACGAGGCCTCTTTTGACTTCTCGCACGCGCTCCAGTCGGTTCTTGGCTTCTTCCTCTTGTGCCCGTCTGAATGCATCTTCATCAATCTCAAACTCGTCCAGGCTGCCCAGACTCTCTTGTCGAGGCTTGGGCGTGTTCGCTGCGTCGCTTCGGCGGTGTGCGGGGGTTTGGCCGGTGAATGCTGAGATGCCGGACTGGATGACGTCCTGGAAAGATGAATGGGTGCGGTTGGGTGGAGGTTGGCGAGATGGTGCTCCAGAGAGGTCAATGTCGTCAAAGTTGTTGGGGTCCGCTTGGTCGTCAATCGATGGTTGCATGTCACGGCGACGGTTGCGCCATACGCCGCGGCGAAGCTCAAAGTTATCTTCCTCGAGTTCACGGACTTTGGCGAGGAGGCGGTCACGTTCCTCGTCCAAAAGCTCTTGGACGCTAGAGTCTTCGATGGAGCCAAGATCTGCTTTTCTGCGGCGCTGCTCTGCTTCTCGAAGACGCGCATTCTCGTTGCTGAGACCCGTTATGCGGGTTCTTAACTCGGCGGCTTCACGCTCAATCTTCTTGTGTTCTTGTAGGCGTGCCTGGTTTCGTGTGTCGTTGTCACGATGTAGCTGTGTCAGAGTCTCAATCTTCTTCTCCAACAACTCAGCGCGTGAGACCGAGTCTGATGCCTTGCGGTTAGCAGTGCCCAGCTCAGCCTCTAGTTGCGCAATACGAGTCTGCGCAGAATCGCGGTCCGATCCATCCTTTTCTGCCTGATCACCGGCCTTATCCAAGCTCGCCTTCAACTCCTGTAGTTCCGTCTTTGTCGAACTAGCCTCCTGCTCTGCCTTCTCCACTGCGCTTTCAAGACTTGTAATCTTCGATTGGAGCTCATTGTTCTTATTTGTTTGTTCTGACAATTGCCTGTTGAGATTTGAAATCTCAAGTTCAAGCGACTCGATAGTTGCAGACTTGGAAGCAACTTGTGCATTCAGGTCGTCAATCGATGCGCTTTGGCTTGGAGATGCAGTTGCTGTACGGCGTGTGGATTTGTTGCTTTGTGATTGTGCTTGAGAAAGCTGTCTCTTAAGCGACTCGACTTCTGTTCTCTGCATGACAGGTCAGGATTGCCCTCAGAAGAATTGTAAACACCATGAGCACTTACCAGTGCGTCAACCTCCTTGCCCTTCTCAACTGCAAGGGCAGCATCGCCTCTACTCTCTCGAAGTTCCTCTAGTTCCTCTTCGCCTTTCTTCCACCTTCTCTCATTCTCCTCAACTTCATTTGCTAGTCTTTTATTTTCCTTCTCTAGCTCTTCAATCTTCTGTGCTTGTTCCCGGTAAACCTCACTCGTGACCCCAACCCCAGGCGACAAAGGCCCAGCAGCTCCTGAGCGATAGAATGATTCTGACCGTTGTCGCGACTCGATAGCGACTGAAGGCTTGCGACCGTGCGGCTGCTTGGGTAATTCTGAGGGCTCCTCGTCCTCTTCCTCGTCCTCGGCTGGAGGCGGAGGTACGCTGGTAGCCTCTACAGGTTCCGGTGCGACTTGCTCAGTCTTTTCTTCAGGCTTCTCTTCGGTATTTGCGGCTTCGGTCGATGCTTCGGCTTCGGCTTCGGCAGGAGTTTCAGTCTTGTCCTCCTTCTTCTTTCCGCCTTTCTTCGCTTTCTGCTTCTTCAATTGTTCATACTAGTAGCAAATAATCAGTTTCTGACATTTAACATAGTAGCAATACTAGTGTATCTACTGCATGGAGTAGCCAAGAAGCACTACCTCTCAAAAGCACCAAATTCACATAAGAGAAATACCTACGCGCTTCTTGGCCGCGGCCATCTTCTCGGCCTTTTCCTTCTCTTCGTCCGCCATTCTTACAGCGACTATAATTATTTGGTAAAGTGGTCAGTAAGTGGTCGCGAAGCTCGATAACTGAATGTGGGGGAGCTTGTGTCTTCAAGACCCCGATGATGCCAACTTGCGCCGCAAGATCACGCTAGTCCATATATGGGATAGCTAGATCGTCTACACTATCCTGGGTAGCGAACATTACAACGTCTGCGTGGACATGTACATTCAATGAATACTAACTCAATATCCTCTGTAACATTGGAAGGCTTGGTATTAGTTACACTTTGAAATTCTCAACATAATATTTGGCAATTGTTGTCGAACGACAAGTTGCTATTCGTAGTCATAATCGCAGCATGTATTGCATGCTATTTACCCAAGTTATTTTACGTGATTATGGTCGAATAGCTCGTTGCCCATAAATAAAAGGTATCCTCAGAACTTAAAGTGTGGATAGTTTGTTGTGTAGTCCCATGCCAACGAGCAGCAAATAATCTATACTGAGTGACGATACTCCATCCCCTACCGATTGTGAGTTTGACCTTCGTTCTTCTAATGAAAAATTAGTCCATCACTAATCAGCGTTTTTCGTAATCATCTGGCATGTTCGCTATACAGTTCCATCGGTTGTTACGATGGCGACAAAGCTCTGGTCTAGAAATTATGTTTTTTATAAACTAGGTCTCTCCCGTATGTCTACGTGACACTGAAAAGTCACGCGTTTGGCAAGAAATTGATGACCAAGGATACAAGTAAGACCCAGTTTCAATAGTCGCGCCTTTTTATGGGTATAAGACTTCAAACTTTAGACAAGGGGGTATACCAGAAATACTAAACATAACATCATTTCCAAGCATTTGCATGTAACTGGTCAGACAGTAGAGGCCATGAATGATTATCAGTCATCTAATCCCCTCGTATCTTTTTCTGGTTCATGCAAGTGTTTTTTCTTTCACATGTTGATGCATCGAAGTACCAGTATCCTAGAGCCTCGTATCCAGCACGTTATCAAACCTACCATTGTTTGACTAATCCGTCCCAAAGATCGATTGGTGAAACACTCCCATCATTCACGGCAAAAGTCATCGTATATCTTTTGGTATTAGCTTCATGGCCAGCACAAGTCACTCCGCGTACATGCAATACACACGTGTTGCTGACCAACTGGGCTTACAATGGCCCCGCGAGTGCCAGCTGAGATAGAACAGTCGGTTGTTACACAATTGCATTAGCGCCTTCCAGCACCAAGCTATAGACGCCGCTACATCCGAAAAGTGCCGCTACTTTCCTCGCTTAGTTAGGTGCATCAGCTTGCCACGGCAGTTATCATCTCTCCTACAGAGGTTGGTGGCGTTTCCGCTGAGAGCCGAGAACCGCGGCGCGCGAGCACGCACTGCCTCTGATCCGGCGCCCATAGTGGAAATTTACGTAGTCTGGCTATGAGCTGATTCTTATCGATAGCAATAGAGTTTTGCTGGGTCACAGGGCTGCTGGCTGGTCGCTGATCCTCAGTCACGATGGTGATGAGATGGCTTGATGGGTGCCAGACGGTTTGGTCGCCATTGGATACACTTGACGAGTGCTGTGGCATGACAAGTCTATGTAGGTACGTAGTCTTTTACTTACTGACCCAGTGATTCATGTGAGTTATCAGCGATTTCTGCATCGAATAAGCTTGTTTCTCTCCTGTGCAAGTTTAGCAAGACTGCACCTTCACCAAGAAAACGCATTAGGTGTAAGTGGCCTTCACCATGCGTTCGTAGCGTCTGTTTGATTACTCCAAGCCAGGCATTCGTTGCGCATCCAAAAGCGCCTATGGCCCTCATGGCTGGACACTTTTGTCTATCGAAGGGTTGGTCTCTCCTTGGGTCTGTCGATCATTGGCCTTGAATCGAGGATTGGTAGAAAGGATCCGATGACCAACCGCGACCGCGCCGCTTTGTGATACGCGGATTGCGGTTTGCACATCGCTCATCATTAAAGGTTGAAGCAATGGAAGCATTATTGCAGTTCTCGTGATACGATATTAAGTAAGCAGAGTCCATTGACAGATCTGGCAAGTATCTCTCGGCACAACATATGAGGTCTAGTCATGAAAGCTGATTGATGGCTGGAGCGTCGTGGGCTTCACGTTCCAGGTCGTCGCCAAGTAACTCAAAGGAGAAGTAGCAGGATGCGACGGACGCTCCGGTGTGTGATGGCGCTCTGTGGCGTCACCTAGTTAACTGGCAGCCCGTAACTCGGATAACGTGGAACCCCAGAGTAAGAGCACGTCTGGTGATGATTTCGCGAGCCGCGTGACCAACACTAAGAACTTGAGTTGTCGCAGTACATTCAATATTTGCCCTATTGAAGCGAGTAAATTAGCAGATGTCTCAACACAAGTGCCAACATTATGCTCGGCATGTTTGATCGAAAATTTGTAGAAACAGCTGCTTGTGCCTTTGGTCTAGGAACAAGCCATCAGCAAAAACAGTTAGGCACTATCGTCGATCCACAAGTCCAGGTACTGAAGCTATTCTTTTTCTATCTTGGCGAGTCTGGAGCTGGCGAGACAAGACGCATACAGCCATGGTTTCAGAAGCGGTGCCTGGGTGTGGGGTAGGCGCCTCTGGTTCGTCCGGAGAAAAGGTGGCCTAGACCTTGGAGTAGGTGAGCAGCATGTTGGAGCGAGCACATGGCGACGAACCATGGTCGATAATGCGCTGGCAGAATATCTCACTGGCTCCGAACTTGGGGAGGTAGTTTTTGTTGGGATGAAGCGTGGTTGGCTATCCGCAACTTGAGTATGCGGCTCTGCGGGTCTCGACAGCGCACTTCCTAGGTGGTGAATGGTTGGAGAGTGAATGAGTGTACGTATTGGTGTGTTCATGGCGCGGATTGGTAGAGCAAATTACCAGGCCCACCTAGCAGCGCAATCTCCCAAAATTCGCTCATAGCACCCACATTGTTGCCACGTCAAGCCGGCGCCGAGTCCTGGAGCCATGACAACGAAGAAGACGACGACGCGGACGACAGTGACGATGATGATGGTAAAGAAGAAAACAAGGCAACAAAAACAAAAATCGCCGTGCTCGGATCCAAGGCTTGTCCGTGATGTGGATAAACCATGGTCAGGTGGTCTGGGTGCAAGTAAGTAAGGCGCAGCCTGTGGCTACGTGCCTGCTATTGGCCAGAGTTATCGAATTGTTCGTGGCGCATCCCCTATTCGGCAATAGGGAAAAATAGAAGCCGGAAATTGGCAATCTCGTCCGTCATCAAAACACACATGAAACGAGATTCGTAATTTGTGCAATCGTGTGCCTTAGAACCTTGCTGGTAATACATCATACGTCAAGTATTACCAGCTTTCGCCGACAGGGCCGTCTACCTACCGACATCTCGTTCCTTGGTCGGACATTCAGTAGGGGTAATGTTTTGCCCCTGAGTAAGGGTTGGCGAATGTGCATCATGAAGGTCATAACATATGTATACGTACGTACATACATAGACTGCTCAGGTACAGATGTGCAATATTGACAGTCATCAGCGGAAGATTTGAGATGCAGGTGGACGGGAGCTCGGCAATTGTAGACCAAACAGTTGCCGCGGAGGGATTTGCGACATGTGGAGAAGCCCAGTGGCGGTGCAGTACCAATAAGTATGTACTCGCATGCGTATGCGTATGTCTGAGCTTTGCAAAAGGACACGGTAAGTCCTGAAGGTGTCGATAGCCTGTCCCGCAGCGACATGCTGCTTGGCAGCCTCATTCGCAATTAGAGTAATAGTTATGGCATTCGCCGCGCACAATTTTTCTGCTCTCTTCACCGCTGGTCATAGCAGGAAAAAAACACACTGACGCTACGTAGATTTTGCTGGCGCAGATCCATGGACGCGATGGAAGCTATAAGGGACGCCGTTGCGGGCATTCCGCTCCACAGATCGTATTGCCAGCGCCAGACGGAACAGTGCATATAGGTTTGGCTACGGCGCTCATTTGAGCGGCCGCCTTTTCGGGCCAGCACTAGAAGCCGCTCATACCGAGCATGCTTGGCAAGACATGTTTTTTCCAAGATGGTGACACCAACGACAGGTGGATCGTGAGAAATGAAGATGGACAAATTTTGCAGAACCTGTTTTCCAGCCCATGACAGGTGTATAGGCATGTCGAGAATAGATAGACCCTGGAGATCATTCAGATGATGCAGAGAGCGGGAGACATGGTAGTCCATGTTCATGACGTCGGAGCCAATAAACCAAATAGGAGCATGGTCCTGGTGCGAGACCGAACCCGTCCTGCAAGCACACACATTTGGAGCGCGCGCATGGCAGCGCATAGGCATTGGCGTGCAAAGAGTATGTATATAAACAGAAGCAGCCAGGACTTGAATTGGGTTGCGTGTTGTGTGTGTGTGTGTGTGTGTGTGTGTGTGTGTGTGTACATGCAGGTGTGTGCGCGACGAAATGCGTGCTGCAATTGCGCATGCAGGGCCATGCTAGCCTTGACCGCCTTGTCCTGACCCTGACTTTCTAGACGGCCGAGCAAATTTTGCAGCCATTGGGGAAGAAAAAAAATAAGATGGTAGAGGCGGAAACTAGTAGGCAACATTTCATGAACACCAGGCTGTGGTGCCCGGCCATTGAGACGGCTCAAGACACGGGTGCTTGTCCGGCTTGATGCGTTGCCAAGATGCAGCGCAGGCGATATCAGCAATGTAGTGAGGATCAATGTGCACAGCATTGCCGCATCAAGGGTGTACTCTATGTAATGTGTGTGTATGTGTGTGTGCTCCTTTATCTTTGCATACGCACCCCACCAAATTGGTCAGAAACGGGTCCGCAACAGGACTGAGTCGGGATGCTTCCTCGGCCTGGAGAGAAGTGGTGAAGTGCAGCGTGTCGTCGTGTTCAGGGAGGTTGGATCCTCGTGGGATGACGGACCAGCAACCAGCCTCGCGGAGACAGGCGGAGGGTGAGGTGAGATGATAAACAAAACAATGCTTGCTTCTTGGTGCTGTCATCTCATCCCACTTCTCCGCATTTCGTCTACGACGACTATTTATGGGTGGCGAGCACAGGCGATGGTCGTGGATGCAAGGGGGATAGCGAGATGGCGAGGCGTCAGTGCCCCTGGCTAGTGTGGGCATCAAACGAGCGTAGTCTGTCCGAGCTGCATATCGAATCCGTGCTTGACTATCCATCCCAGGCAGAGAGCAGCCCCCCACTGCGAACGGGTAGGATGAAACAGGCCGTGTCCATCTTCATGTCTCGAGGCGGGCAGCGAAGGGAGAGCATTGCTCGGGAAACCGGGAAGGGCCAGCGTGGCAGGGCAGGGCGGAGCGTCACAACGTTGGACGTGGAGGTGACAGCGGTAAAACGGGCATGGCTTGGCTGTGATTTGGCTGCTAGCCGCGCTGTCCGACTGCTAGCAGCGGGGCGATGAGGAGAGAGGTGGCAAGGTGAGGGCTTGCGACATGCAGCCAAGACGGTGAAGGAGATGAAGACCAGGCAGAGACAGGACCATGTTTCGCACGCACCGGAGCAGCGGTCAGACGTTGAGGGAGCCGCATGCGACTGCTGCAACAGCAACGACAAGAGGAGTGGTTCGGCAGGCGAGCCAGTGCCAATGCCAATTAATGCCCGTTCCTGGCGGTATAGCAGGCCAGCCGGCCATCCAGTCAAGTGATGCAGCAGCCAAACCACCACGACGAAGCTAGGCCAGCCCCAAAGCCGCTCTAGCCAGCTCTGGGCTGGCATTGGCTCGCCGAGACGAACTGCTCCCTCGACGGCTTGCCTGGCTTGCTGGCCGTGATGTGCGCCTGAGGGGGCCTGTGACGAGCACGGGGAGGCATGGGGGGATGTTCAGGCACAAGCACCAGCACAGACAGACAGCGAGCATCGTGTCGTGCACAAAGAGGGCGATGCGTCCACATCTACGTCGATACACATGTAGGTATGTACAGTACTATATAACACCAAAGTACATGTGTGGATGCGTGGGATGATGAAGCACCACCACCAAGTATTACCACCACCCCGCGCCGCATCGAGTCGTGAGCGACTAGGGTGGGTGTGCAAGGGCAAGTGCGTGCATGCAATGGGTGGGTGGTGTGCCAGGGGAAAAAGCAAGCGGGCGTGGTGGGCAGCGGGCTGGCTGGCTGGCTGGCAGGAAAAGGCAGGACAGGCAGGAAAAGGCAGGACAGGCAGGAAAAGGCAGGACAGGCAGGCAAGCCAGCGCGAAATGAGGAGACGGAGACGAGAGACGAGCAGGTGGCATGGGATCCCTGATCCCTGATCCCTAATCCCTGTCACCCTGCGCACGGCCGTCTGCCTGCGCTGCACTAGGCAGGAACCACCGACAAAAGAGATGGGTTGCCCAGGTGCCCGTCTCTCGCCCACTCCGCCTATTCATCGTCAACACCTCTCCTCCCCCGCCATCCTCGCCGCACCCCCCGAACTCTCTCCCCCTCTGGAGCCCATTGTCGCTACTCACCCTCCCCGAGGCGACTCTAGGCATCTGTCCGCTCCTTTTCTCTTGCTCGTCGTTCCTTAATTCTTCTTCTTGGGTGTACAGGCTTCACTCGGTCCACCAACCAGACTTGCTCTCAACACCGCTCACACCATACGCCATCTTGTACGCACCCGCCCTCGCACCCATCGTCCTCGCGTCACGTTGCACATTGCCCTGCAATCTGCTTGCTGCCCATGCTGATCCTCTCGCGTCAGTAGTAATCGCGCCCGCTCTTGTACCTCGAGAGCGCTTGTTTCGTCTCACGCCCATTGTGCCCGCGCCTGTAGCACCTCTGTCTCTCTCGTCGCCCAACCACGCTGCGTCCTGCTGCATCCCCCAACCTGTCTTCGCATCCCGCGCCCCCAGTCTCACCTGCAGACCAACCACCATCCTGCGTGTCCGTTGGCGACACCTGCTCTAGTTTTGTCCAGCCTCATCATCACACCTCTCTGCGCCACCAAGGCCAGCTAATCGCCTCGCCATGGCTCAAACAGCGATGCCGCGACACCGCGCTACACAGTCGCAATCTGGCATTGGCGCGCCCCTGTACCAGCGTCGACATCAATCAAATGCCGGGCCCATTGAGCTTATTCCTAACCCAGAGTTCTCGTTTCCCATGCGAGACCCAGACGCCGTCTCCTCAACTCCCGCGCCAGCAAACTCACGACCAATGTCACTACAAGCCTATCCATCCGGCCGTAGAGGGTCGATGCCACACCACAGGCAAAAATCAATCAATGCCTTGCCAGACTTTTCCTTCAATCCTGCTGGAACACCAAAGCCCGCCAAAGAGCCCTCACCACCAGTGTCACCCAATACTCTGGGTGTGCCAGTATCGCCCTCGAAGCCGTCTCACGGACACAAACGGGGAGGAAGCGAATTCATTGGTGGTGACATCCGGCCTGGAGGCACCGCATTGAAAAGCAGCAGCCCTACCAAGGGCGAGGACGTTCTTCCTGTGCCAAGCTCGACACTACGCCCAGGTCCTCCACCAGGCCGACGTGGACACGCTCACCGTCGTTCAGGCGCCGTTTCCTCTCATGACTTGACCTCGATTATGAGCCCTCCTGTAGCAGCACCAGCTGGCAGCGCACCCAACACACCCTCTGAAAGCAACCCATTCGCACCCGGTCACAAGTTTAACAGGTCTATTTCTCAACCCTCGCTGCGCGACCACAGGTCTGACGACGATCCGGCGCGGCCACCGTCCAGAGCACGAGTGACGTTCTCTGATAGAATCGAGACTATCCGTCCGCTTTCGACCATTTCCTCCGAGACAGAGACATCTCTGTCTACTCTCCGTGGACACTCTGCAGCAAACAGTCTTTCATCAATTGTTAGCGGCAACGCTCCGGCACCTCCTCGAGCAGCACGCCCCTCGCTGAACACGGTTCAGGACGAAGATCGGCCCAGCACGGCGGGCATGGTACTGGACAAGTTCATCAGCGGCAAACTAAACGGCGAGGTTCTTGAGCGCAAACGACCCGTCTCAGCAGTCTCACTAACGCCACCTGCTCCTCCCACTCCCACTCCCACTCCCAAAGCACAGGCCAAACGACGAAGTCTCTTCCATCACAAGGATACGCGACAAGCAGACAGCTCGTTTCCGACTCTTCCTACCAGCGCATCTGACCCTGCTCTCTCCAAGTCTTTCGACGTAGCCCTCCCCTCACCCATGTCTGAGAATGACGAGTCTACAAAAGACTCTGGAAAACCCAAATCCGCCTCCCGCAAGGGCAACCACAAACCCCGTAAAGTCAAGTCTTGGGCAAACTCAATCATTACTCGAAAGGGAAAACACGGCAAAAAATCAAAAGCACGCTCCCCGACGCCACCACCCAATGCTATTGTTGATGGTGACGAGTCGGATGAGTCAGAGGAAATTGACTTTGAGCCCAACTTTGATGACGATACGACTGTTACAATCGTATCCCCTAGTGAAACCCCTGTGGCTCAAATAACGGTAGATACCAGCTACGCGTCCTGGCAACCTCGTCCACTGCAACGCGTCGACTCTGACATTATGAGCCCGGTTATCGACCTGGATGCCGCGCTTGGACCCTTCAACACTCCCAACGGCTCTAGCCCCCGCATGAACCAGCGTGGATTTTCAGCGCATAGACGAGCCATGCACAGTGCCAATGGCATTGCGCCTTCGCATCGAAGGACAGAAAGTGCCCCGGAATTAGTGCCCTTTGAGAACCGATCATCTATCATTGCGAATACTTCGCCCATGGCTGATGTCTTTGAAGAAGAGGAGCCTGAAGACGAATTGACCATCCCCGCAATGGCGACCAAGACAAGGCCAGCTACTGCAGACCCTTCAGAGCTCAAGATTTCGGTGGTGGAAGCCGATTCGAAGCAAGAAGGGCCTGGGATCAACTGGACCTTCAAGGACGGACTTGGTCTTAACAGGAGGCCAAAAGCGCACAAAGTTGACTCATCAGAGCCATTGTCTCCTCGAGCAACATCACCTGTTGGTGACTGCAGCGAGGATAATGATCCATCACCGCAGGAGTCTGAACCTGTCCAAGTCGTAGAAGACTACGAGGAGCCCCGAACATCATCCCTCACGCATTCTTCCGATTCCACTGTTACCGCTCAAACAACCGAAGATACACCCAAGCAACGTCAGCCTGTCATGAACTTGACACTTCCTCTTCACCAGCAGAGTATGATGACCCCCGATACGATCGCGTCGTCTTTTTCATCGCCAGACTATCGGTCCAGCCAAATTTTCGATACTGAGCGTAGAGGTACCGCAACCTCTTCAATGACCGATTACCCTGTCATGCCATCTCCTCGCTTTGGCGAACCCGGCCCAGAAGTTCGCATTTCTACCGAGGTGCCGTCTTTGACATCTTCGCGGTCAACGATGACTAGTGCGATGCAGGGCGGTTTTCCACTCGTTAGCCCGCATCGATTCGGTGAACGCACGTCGTCTCTGTCGTCTGATCCCAGTGAGATGGAGTCTCGGCGTTGTAAGCGTTCCAGCATTGCGAGTCTATCTCGTTTGATGGGCACTTCGTCCTCGAACAGCGAGCGCAGTAAGCTTTCGATTGAGCAGCGCCCGCAATCAGAGCATCGCGAGCCTTCTCGAGAAAAGAAGAAGAAGAATATCGGCAGCAGACTGAGAAAGTTCTTCCAGTACACCAGGGAACCTTCTCCATCCAAATCCTGAAACCACGTGTCTTCGCCCTCCACCCAACCAACAACGTGTGGCTGCTTCATAGCAGCCGTCACCTGATACCACGATTTTATGGCCTCGCTCGAATGAGCTCGACACACCACCTTTCCCTCTCGCATGACCTCGGAGTTTAAACCAGCGAATGACTATTTAATGGCGCATAACACAGCTGTGATGCATGCGTACGCGAACTGGACTTTTTCGTTTCTTTTCTCTACTTTCCTTGACTGCGGCATATTTTCTTTGTATGAACATTGGAGGGAACGGTATCTAGGGATCCTGTGGTTCGCATTTGGAGTATGGAACTGAGACATAATCTATGGATACTTTGACTGGTCCTTTGTTTTTTTTTCCTTTTGTGGCGGCTTATGTCCACCGCCCCTCGACTTTCCTTTAAATATCCAACCAACCAACCAACTAACAAAATGTATCAAATGGGCATCGGTTTGGTTATACCGCTTCATTGCGGATTTCCTTTACCACAACAAAATGCTCATTGGGATATTAAATATGCTGCAGCGTTTTTGGCAGACAAACGGCACGAACGGAGTTTTTTTCTTCACTTTCTCTACAATCGTTTGATGAACCAGCAAGTATATGCGGAAGGTGTATATTAGTTGCGTGGAGGAGCTTTGAAGATGTATGTAGTTAGAGTGCAACAAACATGTACTTTTCGTCACGGAAAGAAAGACCAGAAGAAAAGGGCAAAATCTAGTTTAGACGAAATTTTTTGTAACCCTAGGCTTTGAGGGGGAGGGGGATTACAGCTGAATGAAAGAAAAAAAGAATCGAATCAAGAATTTTCAACAGTAAATTCCTTGGCTCAAATTAAACTTGGTCTCTTTCTCTCTCTCCTCCCCCCATGCCGGGATCCATTGTATACACGTCACTTGAAGTGTTTCACATCCATCTCCTACATATCTGTCTCTATCCCGGTAACCTGGATAAACTCCTTGTCGCTCTCTTTTACTGTGACCGTTTTTTTTTGCCGCCGCCGTCCGCCCGCTATCATTTTACCCTATCCCTTGAATACCGAGTCTCATTATTCGAGGGTTGCTGGGCGGAGCGAAAAAAAAGCGATAATTACCCATGCCTTGCTTTCCCGGGATATTATCGTTCATGGGGATGTAGTGTAGAGCCATCGGAGACATGTAGCCTACGTACTTACATCTAGCTCAAAGAGCTTGTGTGTGGCACGCAGATTCATAGGATTCTTTTGAAATGAAAGGATTGGTGTTCTATGTAGCATGGTTGTCCGCTAATGTCACCTTTTCGCACTATTAGGTAGTAGTACGGGCAAATATCCAATCTCCCAATTCCCTTTCCCTTTCTCGAGAAAGAGTGACAGAGATACTGCAAAACCGCGTACCCCCCCCCTACCCCAACGAGCCGTTGGCCAGTGTTTCCGATTTGTGCGACATGGGTCCCACATGCATAGTAGTCCGAGCGAGCCGCCGCCGACACCGAACCTCCGCCGGTTGCATGGTGCATGGTGCATATGTGTGTGTGTGTGTGAGTGGGTTTTTATCTGCAACCGCTTTTGCATCTTTCCCGTGCCCGCGCCGGGCAATGAGAACCGGGTCTGTGTAGCTTATGTGTGATGTTAAGGTGCCGAATAGTTTGAACTCTGTTTTTCTCTTTCCTTTCTGGCTTTGTGAGGCGCTGGAAGAGATAGAGGTGCAAAGCGGGTTGTGTTCTCAGGTAGATTAAAAAGGAAGGACTATAGTTCGTTGGTCAAAAACTTGATCGTCATTGCCGGTAGCAAGATGGAGGTAATTTCGTTTCTGGCCGGTTATGAACTTGCTCTATTTTCTTGGCTCATATTCATAGTATTAGAGGGCGTGAAATTGAGATACGGGGAAATACAACGGGGGTTTCCCTGTTATCTCTTCTCCCCCCTCTTCCCCCTCTCCCCCCATGTTTTTTCTTTGTTATTACTACCCACATGACACCATGTCTTTTTTTAAAAGAAAAAAAAGAAAAAATGGCCAGCTCGCAAATTGGCGGATTTTAATGGAATGGCAAAAGGTATTAGTGTGTCCGCTTCGTTTTGTATGACCTTGTTTACTACCGCATCTGAGCGAGAATTCGGAGATCAAGGCAAAAAAAGCCACACTACTACTAGAATCGCGAACAGACACAACCGCATATTCAATGTTACATCTCTCTGTTCCGTTTCTGACGCCCGCTCGGTCCGGCCGTTCGGTCAATCGGTCAATAACACAAAAGCGGTTTATGCTTGATCCCCGCCCTGCCCCCCCCCCTTTGGCGGGAACTGTCGAGGGTGGGTTCCAAATCAATCCAACGAACCAAGCCCGAACCGGCTTCGTCGACATGCAGGGATTGCCCCTTTTGAACCCACCCAATAACGCCGATGAACCTGTTTTTGGGCACGTTACATACTTACTATCGTCGGTAACCCTTATAGCAGATGGATGATATAGGCATATAGTTATTTGAGATGGGGAATAATACTATATGCGAATCCCACTCCCCTTCCGTATTTGATTTCATTGGAATACATACGTACATACGTAAGTGTGGGCTACTTACTAAGTAAAGGGGAGAAACGAACGCGGTTGTATGTTTCGGGAAGGAGGTGTGTGTGGATTGAGGCTGAGGCTTACATACTAATCCTTACGTGTGTGTATGTGCGTGGCTTTGGGCTGGTGTTGTAAGTTGTCGGTACGAGCCGTTGATCTCGCTTACGTACGGGTTGGGCTGAGACGACGACAGCGATGACGAGGTACGTGGTACGTGGGCGGGCTTGCATAATCGATCGGTACAAAATATGCGCTCCTCGGGGCCGATGTACGTGTAATCATAACTTGGTCGTAGCATTAGAGTTTTAAGCTTATGCACGTGGAGGGAAGGATGTGTGTGTAAGCATCACGATAAGGTCAAGCAATGGGAAAAGTGAGCAGTGTTTGCTTTGCCGTAGTTATTTTTACCTTGCCGCTATTTTTAAGATTTAAATTTCAGGGAATTGACTTTGGGGCCTTGGTGTCTGAGTAGTTTTCGTATCTCACGTAATCCTGTACATGGAGTAGATATAAAGTACCCGCTTTCGTAGTCCAGTCTATCCGCAACGACAATCGTATGGTCTAGATCAGAATTTACTAAGAAAGCTTTGTAATCTTGAACATCACGAGGCTGGTGACGTATCTGGTAGCCAAAGATGGTGATCGTTTCACTGGATTGGGTGCCAGTGACAAGGCCGACATTGCTACCGTAGAGTCCGAAGATCAGCAGTCAGTAAGATTAGCAGTAAGATTAGCAGATACGGCACTGCCATGTCTCTTGGAAGAACACCTCAGATAGCAAGACGATGCTCAGCTTTGACAATCATCAGGCAGCATACCCAGTGCCATGTGGTTTCTGACTTTGATAGTAAGAAAGTACAAACACTCTGTACGGCAGGGTGAGTGTTCCGACTAATAACCAATTGTGCGTAGCAGTGCTATTAAGATTCCAATACGCAGTCCTGATAGACGTAAGCGAGTTACTATTTCCATGTAATAAGTGTACTCTTTGAAGAAACCATATTCTCGCAATCATGTGTGTTATTATCAGCAATTCATGTACAACATCGTATTTCCACGGTGTGAATGTCTAGAGCATCGACTGTGATAGTTGATATATGCACCCCTTAGTTTGTTGGCATAGCTCGGATGACTTGTAGGGAACAGCTCGTACAAGGTAGTTCCTAGGGACGGCTCGGACTAATTGGCTTGAGCGATATAGCTCGGATGAAATAGCAGATACGGAGAAGCTAGATGGACTATGTACACTTTACATACGCCGCTACGGTGTGCTTCAGTTGTACCCTCCTTGCAATCTCAGTGCAATATCCTGCTACGTATGGACTCTTATCATGCTTAGAACCGTTGCCGTAACCATTGTTAACTGTTGTACGTATGAGAGAGATATATTCGGAAGAGGAGCTGCTAGAATTTACTATCAACGTGGAATGCTGAATCACTACACTCGCGTAAGCCACGTATTCAAGCTACCAATCATGGGATAGGTGGTCATTGTACAGAAATCGACTTATTCTGAGTATGCAGAGATGGTAGAGATGTGATGATGATTCGGGATATCGATACTGGTCTCCAGTGCGTATTTGGAGGTATCATCGCAGTGGTTAAGATATTGTCGCTCGCTGGCGATACCAAATATCACGGATACAGCGCGTATGCGGCGTTGATGTGTATCCTTTTGCACGTAGCTACTTGAGTACCATTGGATATATGATTACTGGTTCAAACAGTTATTCCATTCACAGATGTTACCTTTCACATCTAACCAGTTACTAAATGGCGCGAGAAACGGAATGGAAATAGTGCTGGTTAGTAGGACGTGGATTGCAACATCAGTGTTAGTATCTGCGACCTTCAAGTATCGCTTCGGTAAACGTTGATTGACATAAAAGACTAGTGTGAAGGCTCTATGAATACATGTATTGGTATGCCTAAATGGATATATCCTTATGTTTCGATATAATAAGGTCGCGATATCACTACTTTGTCTGCCGCAAGGAAAAGCGAGAGCCTACTGAATCTGTCACTGACTGTGCAATCTCGTGGGGCTGTGCATGCTAAAACAGAGAATTTTAGAACAGAAATACAAACAAGTGATGTACTCTGATTCTTCACTGATAGTAGAGGAAGTATGTACATATTCAAGAACACCAATTGAATTTACATACTGCTACCCCACCGAATTCCACAACCATATAAGAAGCCCCCATATTCCTCCTTTCTTCTTCTTGTCACTCACTATTCTTACTCCAATATCAATATCCCCATCATTCTTACCACCCCACCACGTTCATTTCAACCATATTCATCAAGCCACTCAGCATACCTCCAAAATCCAAGCAGATCTTGTCCAGCATGTCCAAGGACCAAAAGGACAAGAGTAAGGGCATGAAAGATGAAAAAAATGGCAAAGATAGCAAGGGACCAAACTGCAGTGTATGCGGAGGAAGTCTTGTCTCCGCGAACCTGGGTAACGGAGGAAAGGGGTTAAATTGTAAGGGACGTGGGATTTTCAGTGGGGCTTATAACAAGGAAGGTAGCTGAATCTCGAGAAGAAAGACTGTAAACGAAACCCTGGGTAGACGATATCTGTATATTATGAACTTTCAATAAATACGTCAAATCATATGCATACTTGATATTTACACATCACACCAAGCCTATGCATCCCGTAACTCCGCAACAGCAAAGTATCCCTTATTCTCCACCACACCTCTATCCTTCACCACAGCCGTATATTTGACTACCCACTGCGGTTCCACATCCCCCTTCAATCCTTCCTCGTTTCCCTCACCAGCCAAGACACCTGACCCGTTTTCGCCGGCACCCAATATCTGTCTCAGCGTTCCCCTCGGCAGGATATTCGTGCAGTCGTTATGTGTCAGCAACTCAATCTGCTGTTGTTTCGCATACAAGATAAGCGGCTTGGGCACAACGCAGCAATCCCTCACATTAATCTGATTGACACTCGGTTTTATATTCGTGCGCTCGAGGAAGCGCGTCAGGCGCGCAACACCGAATTCCGCAATGCCAAGTTTCGAGACGAGGCCCTCTGATTGTAGTTTCTCGAGTGCGTGCCATGTTTTTATCATGGTCTCGAGGTCTTCTGGGGGCACGCCGGCGTCTAGACAGTCACCGGAAGTGTTTTCGGATGTGGATTGAGTTGCGGAGGGGGGAGAGGGCGGGTCCTCATCTTCAAAGTCGGACTCTTCATCGTCGGCGTCAAAGGATATGCCTGGGAAGCTGACGATTAAGAGGTCTATTGAGGATGTTCCTAGCTCTTTAAGGACGAGTTCTATGGCTTCCCTTGTTTGGGCGCAGCGACGGTCTGCAGGTATGTTTGGAAGGTAGAATAGTTTGACTGTGATGTCGTAGGACTCTCGGGGCTCGGTGAGCGGCGAGGGGGTATGTGTGGGTACGTATAGTGCGGAGTCGGTCGCGGTGGTCCATGTGCAGTGGTTTGGTTTTGAGGGTGGTGGGGAGGGCTGGTGGGCGGAGAAGTTTGCGCGCAGCGAGGATGTAAGTTCAGTGTTTGACTTTTCGAATAGCGGACGTCGTATAACCGAGGGTCCGCCAGACATGATATTCCTGGAGTTGTTAGATTTGATAATAGGAAGACAAGGGACCGTCGTACGAGGTTGAGAGTATGAGCTTCATGGCTGCAGTTTTCACGGTGCAGGTCGCTTGGTGAGGAAGATGATATATTTGGAATGTCCCTCCCCGGATTTCGTGGTAGTATATGGTTAGAGGGGCCTTGGAGTGAAGGTTGCAATGCGCTCAATGTTTGTCAGCCAGTGGGGCGTGTTCAAAAAAAGGTCGCGCTTGGGTCGCTATAGCGCGTACAAATGGAATCACAGAGGCAAAGAAGATATGCAGAGAGTGATTTGGTGCATGCGACAAGACTATTGGCGCATCAACTTCACAACATGTGTGTTTGTATGTCAGTCTTGAGGTGAAAGCAACGGCGGGGAGTACGGTCGAGGGCGCATTGACGTCTCAAGAGTCGCGGGGCTGGCCTGTGACCGCCGATCGCCCAAGTCGCACCTTTCCCAGGCCACGGCACTACTACAGTAGCCACTCCTCTCCACCTCACACGACATCATGACAATCAAGTATGATACTGCCTGCACACTCCTATTAAATAAACGTACAATCACTGACAATTCATTCAGATATCTCATTCTGCTCTCGCGGCAGGGCAAAGTGGTTGGTCCCCCACCCCAGAATGCAAAGCTCCCCCTGCTGATGCTCCCACGTAGCGTCTAGCCAAATGGTTCACCACGCTGGCGCCTAAGGAAAAGGCAAAGATAGTCAAGGACGTCTCACAGCTTGTCCTTGCCCGCCGCACCCGCATGTGCAATTTTCTCGAGTACAAGGGTCAGTATGCCCCTGGAAGACATTGCCTTTGCTCGACTCACAAGCATGCAGATACAAAGGTCGTCTACCGCCGCTACGCCTCGCTCTTCTTCATCGCCGGATGCGACGCCACTGACAATGAGCTGATTACGCTCGAGATCGTCCATCGCTATGTCGAGCAGATGGACAAATACTACGGCAATGTCTGCGAGCTCGACATCATCTTCAACTTCCAAAAGGCTTACTTCATTCTCGACGAGCTCCTGCTTGCCGGCGAGATGCAAGAGAGCAGCAAGAAAAACGTACTGCGATGTATAGGACAGCAAGACAGCCTCGAGGACATGGAGGTGAGTGAAGTGTGATGCGTCTCCGGTCCGCTTCGCTACACCCAGAGCGCCACTTGGCTGACGCGCCTGTCGTCCAGACTGAGGACGACATTGTTACCAAGATCATGTAAAGCCGTCTACGGAGCATATAATCACATACACTCAGCCTGGCTGCTGTCCCTGCCTCGTCCCATTAGCCCTCACTGACCGTGCCTTCGGCCTCCAGGATGATGGTGGCAGTGCCGAAACCTTCAAAAACCGGCTTCGCGAGCAGGGCATCATGTGAGAGGTCAGATCCACAATCGTGTACAAGACCTTGATTCATGGCGTCAACCATCGGGAAAATGGCGGGGCTTTGTTTGGGAATACGGCAACGACACGGTTCATGCCACAGACACACTTCAAGGGCAGGCGTTACGGCGATACGATACCACACGGCGCAGGGAGTCGGGTTATTGGAGAACGCACCACTTGCCATCCTGCCTTGTAGAGCGGATGGCGGTGGCTGTACTCTATCTACTACAATCAAACACGTCCGACTGGCGGGCTTTGCTCGACACAGCTAGGTCTTACACAAGTGGTTTACTGAGCTCGAACGTGATCATACATCATGCCATCGAGACTTCTGCCCTTGACATTGTTGCTTGTTCTCTTCTGTTGTCGTTTTCTTATTGCTTCACTAAACCTAACCACCTAGCAACAGACATTGTCCATACCTGGCTAGCAATTGTGCATCTGCACCTCGTGACAGCAGTTGGTTCGGGTCAATTCTTGGTCTTTTATCCAGAACCTTGCCAGGCACATATGAAATGACACATTGCCGAACCCAGTGGGGTTCTTTACCAGGCAATTCACCTGTCCTAGTTCACATGCTCGTCCGACTTCAGATGACACATTACGTACTCGCGCAACATTGCGCATTGCCGGCACCCAACTGACATCAGCGCTCAACACCAGTCGCCTCTTACCTGTTACCCATCTGGTCTTATCAGCCGCTATTGTTGGTTGAGGACCTGGACTTGTATGAACCAATCAGGAATGTTAACCCGACACACATGCCCTTGTTAGCTCGGCGACACCGCCAAGCTGATCACCGCTGTCTCCGCAATCGCGACCACGTCGTAACAGCGACACCTCACACCACAGTTCCGCTCACGCTATACACATGTCCACCGCCTGCTAGACGACTGTCTGGCCGAACAACAGTACTCTCTCCTCTCTGCAGCCAGCCTAGAGTCGTGTCTACTCGTTGTATCGGTTCGCGCAGGCCATCCCTCCCGAACACACCACCGCCCGCAACCAGCAGCCACTGCGCCCTGAACCCCTATCCTCCTTTCCACATCAAAAACCAACTCGGAAATTACATTTACATACGTTTCGGTCGAAAACAACCCGGAATTGGCACGATGAAGGTGGGTAGTTGATGCGACAAGGCCCCAGTGATGGTGGTGATGATGATGATGTAGCTGATCCGGTGACGCAGTACCTCGATCTGTGCGCCCTCCACGAGGTCAACCTCGCCCTCAACTTCGACACCCAAGATACCGCCATTATCGGCGGATGCGATCTATGGACTGTAAAGGCAGCTGGAAGTGACAAGAAATTATACAAGCGCATTGAGAAGACGCTGGAAGAGCGACACAAGGACCTGCTATCGGCGGTTGCGGGGCTCTCAGAGCAATCCGCCGCGCAATTCGCTGACCAACTCGACATTTCCAGAGATACTCCGTTTGGCACGTTCAGCGAGGCCGCGAACCGTCACACCTTTGCCTACCTTATTGCAACGCTCAATGCGACACACATTGACTACGACTTTGCAAACACACTGAACCCTGACGAGTTCCGCCGCGAAACCATGCACAGTTTCATGCACAAAATCGATACGACCATGTACTACCTGCGGCCTCAGGTGTATTCGGCCGGGCTCCCCGCAGGCGCCGTCACCCCGCTCGGCTCGCCGATATGGAGCCCCCGCTCGTGGCAGCTCGTTGACAGCGAGATGGATATGTCGAGTTGCGAATACTATGCCTGGGAACCGTCAGATGATCCTTTTGCCGACGATGGTGCAATCTGGAGTCATCACTTCTTCCTCTACAACAAGGAGCGCAAGCGAGTCGCCTACTTCTATCTGCGTGGCATATCGGCACTCTCCAACTCACCTAGCGTCGCCATGTCACTCATGTCCAAGTTCAAAGCATCTAAATACGAATCTTCAGCCAATGCGGGCAGCAGAAAGCGCGCTGAGTACTGGCTAGGAGCTCGTGCTAAAAAGGGACTTGAGGCGTATGGTGATAGCGATGAGCTCGACAACATGGTGATTGATCACCCGGGCGAGGTTGTCGATGCAGAAGAGGAGCAATATATCCCTGCGAGAGAAATGAGCATGGACGCCGACTACTACTATGAGAGCGAGGGAGACAGCGACGTCGAATCACTCGTTGGCAGAGAGAAGACTGTGAGCAAAGTACGGACAATGAGTGAGGGCGTTGTGGAGAGGATGGAGCTCTGAGATGTCCGTTATCTACTCCGCCACGTTTGCCAGTTCGAGAAGGTTAAGTAGAGCTGACTTACCGGCACTCTACATGTCGGATTAGCTCACTATTTCCTTTGGACTCCTTTTTCTCAGCACAGTTGGTGCCTTTACTCGACGAGTAAGGTTTTCAACGTTTTCTGTTTGTTCGTTTCTCGTTTCCTTTGCGTTTTCCCCATCTCTTCACCGGCTCGTGAGAAGACGAACCCATGAGAACTGACAACAAGGGCTTTTACGCTCGGTGCGAGCGACGCGTTTCAAATGCCTTTCTTATTCCAGTCTGCATCATTCGTCTGAGCCTTGAGATACCCCATTCCCTTTTTTTGTTTGTCTTGTTTTTTTTCCTCTTTCGTCCTGCTTTCCATGTACCTGTTGCTTTTCTTTCTCTCTCCCAATGTTTGGTTGTGCGCAATGGTTTTCTGCGTAATGGATGGGAATTTAGGGTGGATGGAATCGAATCGAGGGTGATGTTTATGTGTGACGATGGATATGACTGGGATGACGGCGTGTAAGGGAAATGGTGTCTTTGTTTAGTTTGTATGTACGGAAATGCGATACTGATACTGTTATTGCAAGTTTCAAGTCATGGTGTGATGTTAATTATACAATGTGTTCCACTGACACAAAAAAGCGTAGCATGCATTTGCTTGAATACTTGACCCCTAATCCAACGCCACATGGTTGCATCAAAGCTATTCTCGAAACAACTGCGTTTTCTTGCCGCCATACGGTCTCGATATCCAACTAGAAGATGAAGAGGTGATTGAATTTCGTCAAAGCTATGGATCCGATTGAACAATATTCACGTGGATTCCTACTATTTAATCTTCAGCATTGTGTTTGGAATTTTCGTCTACAATTTCATCGTGTGATTACCTATCATTTTGCTCCTGTACAACTTATAGGATTTTTCTTTTGAAGAAGTATGAAGGGTCATACAGAGAGTTTTTTTTTAAAACAAACCCCCCTCCCCCCCCTCTTCATCTCCCTCCTACCATGGTTATTTTCACTGCGTTGAATCTATGTCTAGGGCATCAAGATGAGAATTCACAATAGTTGATTTGAAAATACCCAAGATTTGGAAGGTTAGGACTAAAAATACACATGTGCAATGTCAATTATAAAATCAATCAATCAATTTTAGAGTGCTACCTGGTTTTCCTTTCAGATCTATGAACACTATCTTTCTATTCTAGGCTTGTAGAGCAAACATGGCAGATTATCCTGCTTAAAAACCTCTACTACTTCTTGTTACTTATCCCGGTCCTTTCTCCTCCCCATGCCGCCTTTGGCTATATTACCCCTCTTTGGGGTAGCTGTGTGTGTGTGTGTGTGTGTGTGTGTGTGTGTGTGTGTGTATGTGTGTAGCTAGCTCTTTGTCAAGAGCTGAGTATGTGAAATGGTTTCCACTCTGTCGTGTCTGTTGCTTCAATCTCGATCGCGACTTTTGGGTGCTCGAGTAGGCCTGTGTCTAGGAGCCACTGTCCGGCTATGGCCGCCTTATTCTTGTCTCTGAGGAGTTTGTGGATCTGGGTTGTGGCCGCTCTGGTAAGGAGTTTAGCCTTAGCTTCTTTTGTGTCCGGGGGCAGTATGCAAGGACGTGGGTGAGCGTCTGTCTGTTATGGCCACATGTACAGCGAGGTTCCGCTCCAGGTACGCCAATCTTCGCCAGCGATGCCTAGAGTGCGAGGACTTCGGTCCTTAGTAGCATGATGGCTGTGGCGAGATGTTTGGGTTTGTCGTCGTACAGGTGTAATGGTTGGAAGCTCCAGTGGTCTTTCCAAGAAGGTGCCGTCCGATGTAGTTTGATCTTTTCCACCTTCCACCTCCGTTCCCATTCCTCGGTGTACAGCTGGCCCAGTTCCTTTGGGCCGCTTCGGGCCTGCACTTGGCGGCCCCAGGCTGACGTCTGGGCGTTGCTCCGTTGTCTCTCCTCGACCATTTTCAGGCAAGATGTGCGGTATGTAGTCATGGATAGTTCTGGCTTCACGAGGGATGTCAATTATAAACAACTATTCTGTCCATTCGAGATAACCAAGAGACACTGTGAATGTATCCATGGCCTCTAGATTTGAACCAGCCAGCTGCTACATCACTCATCTCAAATCCGCTTAATGGAACAACCCCACCCCCATGTATAAGCATTTTTCCAAGGTGGAGCTAGACAAGCGATGTCCGTGGGATATTCTCCCTTTTCCTCTACCCTCCCTTCCCTAATATCCTTCTCCTGCTCTAATTCTCCAACCCCTGTCCCTCAAGCAAAAGTACTGCCGCAGTCTCACCTCCGTCTGGCCACCTTACCACCCCATCAACCTCAGCATCTTGATGAGAAAAGCTGGAAAATCACGCATGCGTAATGCTACCAAAAAAATTTCATCGCTTGTTTATCGAAAGATGAACAGATAAACAGCGCAAAGTTTGTTGGGCTGGTCTAATTCATCACTTCATTTCCTTTATGCCGCTGTTAGGTAGAAGAAAGCCGAATACCTGGACCTTGAACGTCCCACTTGTTATCACAGCACTGAGGAATAAATGATGGGGAAGTGGTGCGCCGCCACCAAAACCCGTACGTAAGCAGTATTTGCACCGCTGACTTACGGTACTACTGCCCAATCTCGATACAGCCCCCTGTCATAACAACTCGATATAAACAGGCTGGTGGTCCGAATGATAATAAAACACAAAACGGTTGCTTGCAACCGAGTGTGTTTTTCAGGGATCAAGGCGTGTTTTTTTTCTTGTCGTTCAATGTCTTGACTCTTTTGCTTCGTTAGCTTGCCCCTGGCCCGTTGCGAAAAAAGAACGACCGCGAGGCAAGAAGATGTGCTTCGAAGCCAAAAGTAGTCTGGTGTTTACGTCAGCGGGCATACGTAACCTCGCGGCGGTTCGCCAAGAGCGTTTTGTATGGGATGGCGGCAAGGGAACTGTGGTTGCTCAGCGGGCTTGGTTAGAAGACGTCATTCGCATTCGAGTTTTTTTTCGTTCTTTTTGCTAATAAAAAAAGTATGATTATTGCCACTGCTTATCGTCCGTACACACGGGACAGATGTACGAAAAAGGTGTGGCGAGACGAAGTGTTGAAAAATAGAGTCGTGACACATACAGTAGGGTTGCGCGCCGGGTGTATAGACGGCCCAGTCAATAGTATGAAGGCCAAAACAAAAAGAGCTGAGCATAAACGCAAAGAGAGAAAAACCCACACATGAGAAACAGGCCCACATGGCTAGGGATCTTCGAGAAACAGTTCGTAAGTGGCCATCTACCGCTGTTGAGCCGTGGTTTTGTCTCTTCCTAGTATAGATTGAGTGGATACCTTGTAGTGGAGATCTCCCATTGTGGAGGAAGGCGGCGCGCGTAGGAGCAAACGGGGCTTCTGCCGACAACCGACAACGGTAGGATTGCTTTGTTGGGTCTGCAGGTTAGCACTGATGTTCCCGTACGCTGCCGCCTTGCGTGAAAGGTAAAAAAATCTTGTAAGGATGGTATGTGGGCCTTTGAGAACGGGGCTCCAAGGGCGAAATTTAACCGTTGTAGAAATGTTACACTGAATGGGGGTCCATGAACTGGAAGCGGCTATAGTATACTATGACCAATAGCGTATCGAGGAGAAAAACAAAACAAAAGAACTTTTTTCTGCAGGTTAGCTAAACCGCGGAGACGGTTCAAGTACCAGTGATGGTGTTTTTTGTTTTCTTCTCCTCCCTTCTTTCCCCTTCAAAAGTCAATTGCCTTACTCATCATAACTAGTCACGCTGTTGTGAAACCCTGGGATCTTGTCTTCATTACCGAGCCGGCCGTATGTATCAAAAAGAGGTAATTAACGATGTGCCTGGATTCTAAGCAAAAGCCCCGATAGAGATGACGAGCCAAGGAAATGTGCTAGGTGATGATTTTCTCACTCAATGTTTGGTACCGTGAACCCTATCTCGGACCCGGGTGATTGCAAGCCCGGCAGCTAATCCAAAATAAGGAATGTGACAAGTACCGCAGCCTTCCGGACTTAAGACAAGTTACATGAACCGGCTCTCGCGGAAGATAGGGAGCGGTTTCAGCCTATCGGAGAATAGCAACCATAGGGTAAGCGGTAGTGCTCTATTGTCAGAGCTTTTGCTTGAGGGTTAACAAATGCCGCCAACGGGCTGAAGATCACTTGCTATCCACAGCCGTTTGCGTGGCGCAATGTGGTGATGGTGCTGACTCGTTGCAATGGGGCAAGCACGGCGGAAAGAAACGGGAATGACTTATCAAACATGCTCCAACAGCTTCAAAGGGGTGCGGAGCTCCAGTTACGTAGCAGTAGTGGGTCATCATTGGAGGCGGCGAGGTACGCACCTAGCATGCACGTGAGGCGCACACTACTGCACCTTAGCTTAGCTTCAGTGGCGCGTCAATATCCACCAGATCTAGCTATCCTGGTGGTTGTGCAGCGTGTTGGGTGCTCGGCGTCAGCATCTTCTGCGTTATATTTGGGTGCTTAACACTGAGGTCCAGATGGCTGTTGTGGAGGTGGACTGACGGCTCTAGTTTCCAGTTTGCTGCCATTGCGGGCCATTATCCTCTGCTTGGATACAGCCGAGTGAAATGGTCCGACTATGAGGTAGATGGACTCTATGCAATGGGTGCAGAGAGAGCAAGAGCGATGTGTCAACAGTGTGTACAGCGACAAAC
The DNA here is from genome assembly GCA_002286855.1 of Bipolaris cookei. Lineage (NCBI taxonomy): Eukaryota > Fungi > Ascomycota > Dothideomycetes > Pleosporales > Pleosporaceae > Bipolaris > Bipolaris cookei. Next base: position 133,043 of record NRSV01000010.1, read on the forward strand.
TTGTTATTCGTGCGAACGTGTATGTACGTTGACGAACGGGTTTTGCTTGTTGTCCTAGCAAGCCGGATTTCGCTCCTGTTGCTCCGAACAGCAACCTGCGCCTTGCTGCACCTGCAAGTAACGCCTCACACTTTCCTGCGTCCAACAGCATGATAGGTGGAGCTGGATGGCGCAAGTCGTGGCGGTTCGCATACCTCTAGATCCAGCGCGAGCGGCAGAATGTCTGGGGAAGTGCATCGGGATTTCTCCATAGAGCTACCCGGCCAGCCGCTGGATAGCAGGCTGAAGGAAGCAGGCGTTCGTCATCAACTCGCTGCACGTACTGGCATGCTGGTCGGCACCATGCCTGCGAGCAGTGCTGTAGAGGTCCCGAGTGATTCACAAGAGATGCACGTCATATATATGCGAGCGGTGGAACATGGTATGGTCGCAATGCAACAGCAGCGAAAATGACAAGAGTAGTGGGGAGGCGCTATTGGATTGGTGGATGCAAACATGGCAGGGCGATGCGATACACAACGAGACCAGTATGGGAAGGATGTATCACGTGACAGGAGAGCTGTTGCCGGACCAATGGTAGCGCGTTGATTAGTGTGGCTGCAATGGTATCACTCTGCTTAGGCGAACCAAGTTGCACTGTTGCTGCCAGGGTGTTGTATGGGCCAGTGGACTTTGCGCCCTGCAAGGTCGCTCAGTCGACGGCTAGAGAAATAGATTATGGATGGAGGGTGGGGGCGTGCAAGGACGCGCAGGGACGTATACTACTAATAAGTAAGTACTTAGTAAAGGATGTGTGCGGATCGAGTGGCATGTGGAGTCAGAGACGGAAGATCACATAGTCCAGCATAGCTAGCCACGATCAGCATTCGACGCTGGACAAGGCTGGCATTGCTTGCGCATGCAGCAGTTCACGCTCCGCCAGGCTTGTTTCTTCTACAATCCTTCGATTGACGTAGATGGCTTCGTCACGGTTGTCGGGCTACTCCACCAGCGCGCTGTCGGGTGCAGATCTGCCACGAGCGTGGTCGAGTCGATTGCCACTGGGTGCGATGCAACGTCAGAGGCCGAGGCCGAGGCCGGGACCGGGGGCTCTGCAGCATCGAAGAGAGTGAATTGCAACGGCGACATGGCTACCCGGGGCTGTAGCTTCGGATTAGACCAAAGGGAGTCTAGGGGGTGGGCGAGGGCAGCCGCAGGATGCCGTCATGCGCAACGGGTTCTGGAGGGAGAGCCAAGCGTAGGTAGAGCAGACATGTACCATGTGCACATGTACAGTATGTATGTAGGTAGGTAGGTCTGAACAGTAAGTACATTGGCCTGCACAGTACCTGGTCGCGAGGCAATGGGGCATAGCGGGCATGGCGGGCAAGGACAGGCGCAGGACGTCAGGGTCCGGGCCAGTCCAAGGTCAGGTGCAGAGGCATCCCCACCGTCACCCGCTTAATGGGGGTAGGGCGTGGTTAGAAGAGGGCGGGCGGCAGCGAGTGAGAAGCAAAAGGGCCATGGGCGCTCTTGCAGGCCATGGGTGCTCTTGCAGGCCATGGGCGCTCTTGCAGGCCGTGGTCATGCGGCGCCGTGAGCGGCCGGAGGGTTAGGCGGCCCACGGACCCATGCGATAAACTAGTGGCGGCGCTAGCAGTCACTTTACCCCAGATGTTGCCTCATACGGCTAGCGCAAATCGCTGCCGCCGTCCGAGCGCTGCAGGCTTGACCTCGAATTCCTGGGGAAGAGTGCGGGAGTCGTAGTCGCAGTCGCAGTCGCAGCCACGTCTCACCGATGTCAGCCTATGCGGCTGTCCGTGTTGCACACACGGCCGTCTCGAGCGCTGGCGTCACCCAGCGTGGCGTGCTGTCAGGTCGCTGGCCGTCGCCATGGCTAGGCGCTTGACGGCAGTAGAGACGTGGGTCGCGTATATGCAAGACCCGTCGCCCGCCTGGGTCGGTGACAGGCTCTTGAAACTCGCATCTCAGCATCGGTTTTCTACCAGCAGGCAACTCCCAGCAGCCTGGTGGTCTGGCTGGCCTCAGAGGCGGATGCTGCTACACGTGTATAGGACATGGGCAATATGCCGCCGGCCTCTTGTAGGACGCGGCCAATTTATTGGCGTCGCAGGCGAGATGAACCCGAGCGAGGACACTCGACCGCGACACATACATACATATATACATGCTACACACAGTATATACTTACAGTACATACATACATATATGCTGCCAGCGAGACGCGTACATACACTATATATCGAATACATACATCCGAGCCGAGCCCGCAGCAGCGGACGACCCGCGGCACAGGCCATGCACGGAGGTCGTGCCAAGCGGCAGGACAAAAGGCGACTTGTCGGGGCCGTGCTGCTGATCGCATCCGCACATCACTGCCCACTGGGGCCGGCAGGAGACAGCAGGAGGCAGTACGAGTGGGCGGCGGAGGCACTCCGGACCAGGCCCCTGCGGCAGAAACGCCGTTTGCTGGGGGGCCCACTGCATATGTACTGTATGTAGGTATGAGCCCTGATGCTTGCAGGGCCCGTCCAACGACCTCCTGGCGCCGCTGGCCAGTTGCATAACACGCTGCCCGCTTAGCCTGCGCGCCGTACCCTCTGCGCATCTGCTTACCACGGCGTCCTGTATAATGCCGCCTGCCTCGTTGCTGCTGCTGCTGCTGCCGCCTCTAGCTTCCAGCCCTCCCAAGTGACATTGCACCGCCTGCTGTCCCTTCTTGCTTGTGGCCGTCACCCTCGCCTTCGTTTCTTTCTCGTCAACAACCCCCTTGTCCCCGTCCCACGAACGCTGGCCTGTGCTCAATTCCCCAGACTCGGCGCCTCTGCCTGTCACCCGCGCCCGGCCAATCGCCCCAGGCTCGCCCAATTGCTCTCGTCGGGTCCCAAGCTTGTGTCTGCGCTGTAATCTAGCCGTTTGGGCCCTACCAGCACAAACCCGCCTGCGCGCCCTCCAGCCCTCTGTCCTCTGCGACCGCTCTCACACACACGCTTACATCAACGCTGGACCCTCGTGCACTGCCTGCTACCACTTGCCCACTGTACCTCGCCAGTGCCACCCTTCTTTGCACCGCCGTCAACTCACACCACCACGTCCAGCGGCGTTGTTCCTTTCCAGCCGACCTATGTACGGACCGGCCAAGCTCCAGCCAACCCATCGCCTCCTTGCATCTTCTCTTCGGCCAACTTAGCCTTGCTCTGCTTGCGCCCCGTTACTCCAACCACTCTTCCCCCACCATCGTCGACATTCCTCTCTCTCTCTCTCTCTCTCTCCTGTTTTCACAATTGACCTTGGCTGTCCGCGTATATTGCTATCCCCAAGGTCCAATTCTATCCCAGCATAACTCAACTTCGCAACTGGCTTCCTGCCATCACTTGTCTTCTTCTCCTTTGTGTCTCAGAGCTCCAAGCAGCTCGTCCACATTCCGTATCTTGCTGGAAGCCTGTCGAGGTACCTCGCACCTGCTCCGTTACCTTTCTGTACCATCTGCTGATCTTCCTGCGTACTTGCAGCCGCCGTGTTTGCAAGCTGTCAGTCTAGTTAGTCGGCGACCGTGCCGCCCACACGAGCTCCACGAGCTCCACTCAGCTTTGGTCACCGTTGTATTAGCACTCAAACCTGGCTTTGAAACACGTTGAGTCGGGACTGGCCTACTCATCGTACGAACTGCATACCCTTAAGCTTGCCGGAGCAACTGTGCTGTGGTGAACCATTGTGTTGCTCGGTCGTACCAGCTCCATGCACGGAACGACCATGACCAACGTTGAGAGCACGAGCCTGCCGGGCCCCACGAACACGCCGAGCGATGACTCCAACAGCTCTGGCAGCAGCAGTAGTTGTTAGTACAAGATGCATACAAATTATATACCGCGGAGTGCTAACTGCAACTGCTAACTACAGCTTCCACATCCACCGTGAAGCCTGAAGTCTCCCCACCCACCGTCCATTCGTTTCCTCCACCCAAGAACGACAAACCCCGGCCTCACATCTGCACAACATGCACGCGTTCCTTTGCGCGACTAGAACATTTGAAGAGACACGAGCGATCACATACAAAAGAAAAGCCATTCGAGTGCCCGCAATGCACAAGATGCTTTGCACGGCGCGACCTGCTCCTGCGCCATCAACAAAAGCTTCACCAGCAGGGCGCGACTTCTGCCCGCCCCCGCACTGGACGTAGGGAAAGCACGACGGGCCTCCCATCCAACGCCACTGCCCGAGTACGCAAAAACTCAGTATCGAGCAATGCTGGTGGCGCCATCGCCAAGACCATGAGGCCGCGCGCGAATACCATCAGTCACATCGATCCCAACTCTTTCAGCAGCTTCCTCGTATCTTCGGTGTCGGCAAACAGGGGAGGTGTTTCTGGTCACTCACATCACTCAAGCCTTTCTGGTATCAGTCAGTTTGACTACCGGGGCATGTCCACGTCCATGGGCAACCACGGACAAGCTCAGCCTCTGCCGAGACTGGACACCCATGTTGGATTCGGCATGGGGGGAGGCCTTCGCACAGCTCCAATCACAGGCATGGCTGGACCTGATGACCAGGAACTTGAAAAATTCTTTGGAACATCGACCTCATCTACCATTAACCCCAACCAGTTGCATCATTTCAATGCCAGCGTCGGAATCCCCGCATCGCCCTTTAAACGATTTGCAAACCCATTCGCCGGGAACAACCCGATCGAGGAGGACGATTTTGGCTGGGGCATGGGTATGGACAATTCCATGATGTTTTCAGGGGCAAACGAGTCGGCACTGGATGGCTCATCACCATCAGCGATAAGTACTGCGAGCCAGGGTGCCTTCCAAGACATGATGCTAGATGGCTCCAGCCAGCCAAACTCGGCAGCCATGTGGCACAACCCTCTGGTGACGCATACTAGCATTGACACCACAGCCTTCTCTCTCGACGCCATGGCTCCAGTATTTCCTGAGCTTATGATGAACACTGTCACCTCACAGGAACTTGGCGATCAGGGTGTTCAGAATGATTTCTACACCTCTACACCACCTCCTTTAGCGGCCATGAGCCCTTCAGCTGGAATACCCGGTATGCCGAACCAGTATTTTCAGACGCCTATGACATTCGCTTCTGATGCCAACAGCATATCATCATCCTCTATCAATGGCAGCGCAGGGCACAGCTCCATTTCCTCATTTTCCACTGAAACAATCACAGAGTCTACAAGGCAAGCTTTGATGCATAACTTGAGTCAAGCCATGGGCTACAGCCAAATACCTCAGCGAAGGTTTTCGCAACCAGCAATCAGCTCTCTTCTGTCCTCGAACGGGACTAACAAGCATTCAAATCTGGCCGGCCTACTGCCCAGTACTTTCGACATTCAACGCTACGTGAACGCCTACATACAATACTTTCATCCTCATATGCCTTTTCTGCATATTCCAACACTATCTTTCGACACCCCAGCGTACACATATCAGCTCCGCACTGCTGGCACATTCAACCAAGACACCATGGTTGGGGGAGGTGGTTGTTTGATTCTTGCAATGGCCGCAATTGGCGCTCTCTACGAATTTGAGCAAAATGTAGCCAAAGATTTGTTCGAGGCAGCAAAGAAGCTAATTCTCTTCTATCTTGACGAGCGCCGCAAAGCCGGTCTATCCGCTGTCAATGGACCTAGTGCTGCCAATGAAAACATCAACAAGCCACCCTTATGGCTGGTCCAGGCCATGCTACTCAATCTCATCTTTGGACTCAATTGTGGCGACCGACAGGCTGCAGAGGTCGCAAGCACACATTGTGCGGCCCTTGTGAGTCTAGCAAAAGCTGCAGGCTTGGACAAGCCCACTCCTCCAGAGCAGACCATACCCAGCCCCCCAAGTAATACCAACGGGGATTTCAACATGTCGGATGATGCGAAGCCGTCTCTTGATCAGCAAAAGGATACTGTAGATGAGCATACACAATGGATACAATGGAAGAAGGCTGAAGAGCGCAAGCGAACCTACTTCGCCATCTTCTCAATGTCGAGCTTGCTTGTTTCGGCATACGCACACTCACCTCGGATTCTGAACTCGGAGATTCATCTGGATCTCCCTTGTGAAGAGGATCTCTGGTCCGTCGACAACCTTCAAGCATGGGTAGCCATGGGGGGGCCGATGCTTGCGCAAACTCGGGGCTTGTCCTTCATTACCGCAATGACGTACCTCCTTGAAGCTAGTACACGACAGTCAACCTCAAGAATGCGCAATGCCTACCCAAATGCCTTTTCAGGAGGCCAATCTGTCAACACACTTTCTGAGAGCGATATTCGGCCGAGCACTTTCGGTTGCTACGTGCTGATAAATGCGATGCACGTCTATATTTGGGAGACTAGAAATAGGCACAACGGTCGCTTGTGGAAGGCCCATGAGACAGAAGCTATGCATGCGCAGGTCGAGCCTGCTCTCAAGGCTTGGCAAGTTGCTTGGAGGGCCAATCCAAACCACAGCATCGAGCGACCGAGTCCCTTTGGGCCTTTGTCTGCTAACTGCATACCGCTATTAGACCTTGCCTATGTGAGGCTTTTCGTAAATCTCGGTCGAGCAAAGGAGCTTCTGTGGCAACGTGACTTTGACGGCATGGCAAATGAATTGGCCAGAGGTGTTGATGTTGTAGGTCAAACGGAAGATTCACCTGAACGGGCCTCTTCTATGGACCTAAGTCAGACGGCTTCTCCGGGTCAAATGAGCTCGCAGGACCAAATAAGCCCTGGAAACAGTGGCAATAGTCTTCCCAATAGTGCTTCTTCGAAACGCGAGAGGCATCTCCGCAAGGCTGCCTTCTATGCCGCCGACTCTCTCTCCATGGCGCATAAGCTGGGCTCCTCATTCGCCGACTTCACAGCCAGGGAATTGCCCAACTCGTCTGCATTATGCACATTTGACTGCGCACAGGTCCTGGCCGAATGGGTTGCAACCCTTCAAGACCGTGTCGGACGCTATCTCGGAGTGTTGGGCAGAGACGAAGTCAATTTCTCAGAAGTACCAGCCATCTTACTACTCGAGGAGGAAGATGTGAAGCTGTTACAGAAAATTGCAGACATTCTTCATCACGCAGATATGAAGCTGGCCCACGATATCTCTTCAAACAATTTGCCGATGCTAGGTGGTCTTTCGAACCTGGGACATTGCGGCTATGGTACCAAGCTACTGATGGTGACGGCCTATATGCTGTCCAAATCAGTTGTCTGGCCTGGTAAGGAAATATCAGAAACTGTATATATCAGTACTAATGTTGTCGCAGTCACTCATATCCAAGCACGTGCTCTCGAAGCACATGCTCACCATATCAGCCAACGTGCGGAAAACTCTACCATTCAGTAAATACCAGTTGTCACCGAACCTGTATACTACCATAAGACACGGAATCTCTTCGGTGACTGTTCTCGTTAACCGTCTTCGCATTTCTGCCGCACAGTGTGTATCGACTCCCAGAGGACTATTTTGCGACCCCAGCATTTATCCTTGAAGTCTTCTTATACGACATTTTTAATCTTTTGCGTTCGGCGGCGGCGCTTCTGAAGCTTCGCCAATCAAAACAAAACACTAAACTTAAAGACGTAGCTTTGACGTGGATTTTCTCAGATGTACAGACGAGCTAGGTGAAGGCAACCTATTTTCGATGTCATACCCGGCCATCACAAGCACTGTTCTCTCTTTTTTTATCAGCAGGCGTTTGGAAGGAATATAAGAGCGCTCCGTTCTCACAACTCATAGGTTATGTATTAGGGTTCTTTTTATATAAAGGTTTCCATGCATGAGGCAATCTCGGCTAGGTCCGCAGACCTATCTCTTATGAGATTGGCAATTTACTGCGCATACTCTAAAGAAGGGCCGATGTTACGACATATTCCTTCACTCACCATATTTATGTAAGGAAACCGGGCTGCCGGAGTGGGTTGGCGCAAATGGGGAACTCACGACCAAAAAAAAGTGTTATGGATCTACGCAGTCTAGTGACTTGATGGACGAATTGAATGAAACTTTTTCTTCTTCCCTCTCACAGCACTGCTGCTTCTTTGGAATACGAAATGTTTGAGCAAATAGTCGTCCGTCAATGACTTTAACATCCGCTTGCTAAATCATGATCGTAAATTTTTGCGAACAACATTGTATAATACAATCTTTCGGTTGGAGACCGCAACCAGAACCTTCTTTGATTAGCTCCACTGATGGAAAGAACTGGATTTGTGGTAGACGTTGTCATATTTGTAATCGGAGACAGTAGCTGAAGCCATGTCGCTTTGGCCAAAAAAAATGAACACAAATTCGTAAAAATTTTTACGGTCTTGGGTGGTTTGTTACAAAAATTCTGGGTATTCTCCGTACCTAGGGCTCCTCTCTACCTAAAGAACCATAGAATGCTTGAGTCCTACTGTTTGAACAAACTTACCTCAGAGGGTGCACAGTGCGCTGATTGGCTGAGCACCAAAGCTTGGATCGTGTGCACCTTCCGCGTACAATCATTGTTGATCCAACAACCACAACACATCTCGAGCAGCGACACACAAACACAAAAGCCAACGCTGATTGCCGACTCTACTAAAAAAGATAGATATAATATATTAGCCCGGCAGTAGCTTGAACAAAAACAACAACATGTCAAGGCCAGCGGCGCGGAAAGCGGCGCCCAAGGGCGAGTACATTGAGACGGTGCGTTTGAACGCTGCCCTATAGATATGTCCAAACCAGCACAACATCATTACATCGCACATTTTATTCTCCCAAAGAACAACCAAACCCATTATATTTCCAGCAGCTACTCCAACTACCCTATCGCTCTCACTTCCCAAAACCCCACCATGCCACTAATCCCTCACCACCATCTCTAACCCCTCAACCTTAGGACTCAGGCAACAAAGTCTCGCGCCGCAGCGCCATCACGGGCACCGCCAACATCACGCTCGGCGGTCGCACCGTCATCATGGCCGACGTGCAGCTCCGCGGTGATCTGCACCCGACTCGCAGTGCGCCTTCGCAGTCTGGCAAGGACGTGACGCCTACGAGCATCAGCATCGGGCGGTGTACGGTGATTAGCCAGGGCAGCGTGATTAAGCCGCCGAGCAGGATTAGTAGGGGGCAGGTGCATTACTATCCTATGAAGATTGGGGATAATGTTTTTGTTGGTATGTTTTAATTCTACGCCTACTTCCCTTTTTTTCCTTCTTCTTCTTCTTTCTCCTTTTGCTATCTGTTTGTATATGAGCTTGTTTGAAGAAATAGCAATGGCGTATGTGTAAGAGTCTGACAATGTAGTAGGTCCCAATTCGACTATCCAGGCTATATCTATCTCGTCACATGTGCATATTGGGAATAATTGCACTATCGGACCTTTTGTTATTATCAAGGAAAATGTAAAGATATTACCTCATACGGTCGTTCCTGCAAACATGGTCATCGCATCAGGATCTGTCATCGGTGGCCGGCCAGCGCGAGTCGTCGGCGATGTAGGCGAGGGATGGGGCGTTAGCGGTGGAGGAGGCGGCGGGCTGGGTGTCGGGGGTGGAGGCGAGGAGAAGTGGGTTGAAGGTGGAGATTTGAGGGAGTTGGTGAGGAGTATACGGTAACTGTCGAGTCGAGTCGAGTGGGGTAGGGAGTGGGAAAGCAGAGAAGGAAAGTTGCAAGTGTCTAGCAATCCGGTTTATATGTATTGGAATGAATCTATCTATCTGTAAAGGCCGTCGTATGTACAGTGTATCTATGTTTTGCTTGAGTGAGAAAAGATCTCAGTCCGCAAGACAATTTATTGTCTTGCTACAGCTAGCCAGTGCTGAGAACACGGAGGGACCACAGGACTGAACCATAGATTCGTCAACTGTACTGCATGGGCAGCGGCCATGAACTCATCGCTCTATCGCGATGAGAAAAGGTTGTTCACTCCATGTCTCTCCCTTCCTCGTTCTCTCTTCTTCACTCGCTCTTCCTGGCTCCCTCTCTTCCTGGCTCCCTCTTCCTCGCTCTCTCTTCTTGCTTTCTCTCCATCCCTCAATCATCTCTCTACTCGCGACTCGTCCTAGCCTATGCTGCATGCTAAGGCTACATTATTCTTTCGCCATGCTCATTTAGCACTTGTAAGCATGTGAACGTCCATTTTTTTTCCCTTGCCGTGAAGCATTGTATTCTAATATGCCTTTTCTTTTCTAAAAAAAATATCTTACAACTACTCCCAGAAAAAAAAGAAAAAAAAGCTTTCACACCAATTCCGCTCCCTTTTGGGCTCTGACTTCCATGGTGGTCAGCTCGAATTCCCTTTTCTGAAAGATGCCTTGGTTGTCCCACGAGTCGGCGTTGGGCTCGCTCTTTGTGTCGTTGAAGGTAGTGCGTGCGTCGGAATAGATGTGTGCCTTGTGGGATGATTTTGTGCCAATGGTCGGGCCTGGTCCGAATCCGAAGCCAAAAATGGATGGGCCTCTGCGGTAACAATGTCAGCAATGGGTCGATTATATAGATGAATATAGAGTTAAAGTGGGGCGGAACAGCTCCGTGGGTTCCCGTTGCTGACCTGGGGCATCACGCCACCTTTGTTTCAACTTACCTGCTGCGCCTGGTCAACTCATCGCCAGATGATGCGAGTTTCTTCGAAGTGAGAGAAGTTTTGATGTCGCGAATAAGAGGGCGTAAGACGGGAATACACTGGACGATGATGGTGCCGACGATCTCCGATGAGTACCAGATGTTGGAGTGAGCGTTGCGCCAAAAGTACCATTGGTCTTTCTGGTTACCCTCGTCCTTCCAGCTTGTGCGGACAGCTGATACAACAGCGACAACCATACCCTAATTGTTGTTAGCGATATTGATACAAAGATGAACCAGGGTCTAAAAAGCGTGTATATCGTACCAGACTCATGGCAACACAAAGACCAATCTTCTCAACCCTTCGCATATCGAGGTTCCAGGTAATGACCCATGGAAAGACTGCCAGAATGAAATCCATGATAATGTTGTAGACATTGCCACCCTCTTTGAAATCGTCCCTGAACTTTGGCTCGAGGCAGAAATCGAGACGATACCAGACATCGTAGGATGACTTTCCGCAGACCTTTGCCCATTGCAGGATAACTTTTGCGATCATGTACGAGTTCATAGAAACGATACAGAACCAAAGGATCCATCTTCCCCAAGACTTGGTCAGCTTCAGCAGAGTGACTGCAAATGCCGTCTTGGTAAGAGATTGGTTGATAAGAGTACCGCATGAAGTGATATTGATGAGTATGTGCATGCGATCATCCCAGGTGGCTTGGACATAACCAGTTGCGTATTCAAGAGTTATGATGGAGTTGTTGGCAGCCAGTATCACCTACAACACAGTCAGCACTGCGCAGTCACTCCTTAATGCGCAAATGGTTACTCACCCATGAAATAAGGAGAATATGGTCATCCCACCACAAACCATGTCGACGAGTAACTTTGATCCATATCCTCAAAGCCAGGAAAGCAGTTGCACCGGCAAAGAGCGTCCAAAGCCCGGCATTGAGTTGAACTGCTGGATCCACATAACCGTGTTGCGCACCATCGTGTTTTCTACGGGAGATCATCTTGTCATGTCGGTCGGAACAGCAACCGACGTACTACACGAGGCGCCTGGAATCGAAAAGAGTGTAAAAGTAACTGCAGACCAAGAAAGTTTATAAGAAAATATGAAAGAGCGGACGAGCGAACGAAATCTTCCGGTGCACTGCAGGTGGAATAGATAGGACCGGGGTGGTTGGTGGACAAAGGAACGAACAAAATCGTCGCGCAGGATTGGAGCTGGGCCAGGCTCGAGATGATTCAAACCCCCCCGCTCGGTCTGACGCGAGGACCTGCGATGCTCTAGTTATCTTCAGGCTCTCTCCCTCGCATAGCTCACCAATATGCCGGGGATTCCAGACCCAGAAAACGTGAAATGAGGTCCCGACCCACAGGGCGATTGGTGGAACCACCAGTCCAGTAATGGTCAAGCCACCGGGGTCGTTGCACAATAACGGCCTTGTTTCCGTTAGATCCTGGGGAACCTCATATGGCTTGCTAGCCAAAATCAAGTCTTGCTCATTCCTAACTAGCTTCTAGGGATGTGGACTGACGCGGAAAGCCCACTGTCAATTCGAACCGAGGAACGGACAGGACGATCCATGCTGTGTTTGTCTGAGTAGTGGGTCGATTCATGAATCGCCGAACGCGATGGAATCTGAGACAGATGCCACGCGCCTCTCCTAAGCCTTGGACAGTTTCGGAACGCTCGGGGGCAAACCGTCGCTCGATTTACCACAAGTGTGCAGTCCTCGATCTTAACAGAACTCCTGCAGGGTGCCGTATGGTAAGCTTGTAGTGACTGGCGGAGAATTTCTCTCTCCTCGTATCTCTGTAAGACGGCTGCACGGGTATTTTCGAGTTTAATTGACGCAACTTGTCAGCAGCCAGGTTGGTACCACGGGAGGGAGAAACACCCAAAAGAAAAACCCGCAGTTATGCCGTTTGATAAAGACAGGCGTACCCAGCGGGCAGACCCTGCTGTTGGGAGTTTCTGACGGCGATGACTACGGATTCGATAAACCACAAACGATGGAATAGGGAGCTTTGTTTCAAGCCATCACATGCCAAGCAAACATGAATCCTAGAAAGGGAAAGCTGGGTTCAGTCCGAGCTTGCACGTCATCCTCTCGGGTATCGTCTTTAGAACCCGAGTTTCAGCTCGGCACCTGGCGCTACCAGCAACACCCTCACATGCACTTCCAAGCATGGGGTAGATAGAATGATATGCAGTCTTGGGATATTGAATGGCGTATCGGTATGTTGATTGAGACGTTTTCCTGAGGAGCGTAAACGCGAGCGCCAGTGAACCAGAGGGCCGCTTCACCTTCCCAACGCTAGTCGGCCAGACTTGGAATGCAGTATATTATATGCTCTCCATAACAAGGCCGCCTCACAACGCTGCTGACACCTCGGTCTGTTGAAATGTAGCCGTCTCAGCAGCATGACAGCGTAGAGACACGACCAGAGTCGTAACTGTGCTAGTTGTTTGTATGTAAGAACTATATTCGTCTTTGACAAAATGGACTGATCCGCCGATTAGATAAACGGCTCGTATCAGAGTAGTTTCTCATATGGTGCGACCCGCAAGCGACTTTGCGAGGCAAAACAAATGTCTAGCGCTTACGCAAGTTCAGATGGAGATCAAAGCAAGACACGGTTCACTCGAGTGAAAACTCCACATTCATCTGTACAAACTCTAAAAAAGTTCAAACACGCCTTTTCTTTGACTGAATGACTGATCTGAAAGCTGGAGTGGCGGGGATGACATGCTCAAAGCTCGAGAGAGTCGCACTACCCCTCAGTGCGGCGAGAAAGTCGGCCAAAATATAGGGCTGCAGCAATAGCTGAACACGCCTGCTGAATCGCTATAAATAACAGTGCTAGCAATTGTACACGACATCGTTTCATGTAGAAAATATTGGTATTGAAAATCACATGCTACTCCTCAACACTGTCAAGGGTAAAGTATTGGTATAGAAATATTGAAAGCCGTCGTATTGTTTTGGCAGCGCAAGTTCTGGTAAACATTTTTTCTTATCGCATTGGCAGACCGCTACAGTTTCCAGCAAGTCGAGGATGTTCGTATCCGGTAGCGATATCCCTGCTTAGAGATCTGCGTCTGACTGGGATGATGCAAGTTCGTTAGGGCAAGCACGCAAGAAAGGGTATGTACATGGACCCTACGTCCGTATATATCCCCAATGAACAATCTTTGCACAGCGTCGCTAGTCTCTATTTGTCTTCGTGTTTTCCCGAGTATTATACCTATATCTTCCAAGGCAAATATGGCTATGGTTGGTGTAATGACCGGGTTGGTTCCCTACTAGCCTAAGTACTTTTACTCAAAACAGGACCTTTGATTTCGCCCATAATACCACGTTGGAAACAGTGTACAAACAAAAGGCTCTCACGAGGGCAAAGGGTCATAACTTGTTGCTGTGGGGTCCGGAAGCACAGGACAGCAAAAAGCCACGTGGGAGAGGCAGCTGAAGATCTTAATTAATAATGGCGATAGATTGCACTCAATCGGATCTCCAAAGTTCCCCTCGGGCTGCGGGCGCTTTGGGCTCAGCTGAAAGTGCGTTCACCTGGTCAGCCTAGGGAAAAACAACAAGAGACCCCTTTGCGCATAGACCTACTATCTATATTCATGCAGATGTACTTTATTAGTATCGAGGGTTGATGGTTCACAACATGTGTGTACATTAAACCATAAGCCTGCCTCGCTTGCTGTGAACTACATATAGTTTCCCTCTTTCATCACGGCATGGCACCTCGCCTCGTATTCATGACATGCATCATTCCGAGCCCCACAACCCCAAGCTGGAGCACACAAAAATAAACCCGAAGTCCTGTAGTCAGCGCAGTACCCTTATCACCGATTTAAGCACTAAAATAGCAACTGCTCTTAATAATCAAGCACTCTAGTCTTTTTTACAGGGCTGCATTGTCAAGCAATTGCATCATGAAAACACTTGCTGTTATCTCTCTTTCTCTCCTTTTCGGCACCACGGCGGCACATCAACTTGATCTACATCGTGTTCCACTGACCATACGGCCGAAAGTGCCGAGAACTCGCCCACGTGTCCTGTGAACCATCACTACTCAATAAGGCACTCGAAGCGAACTCCACGAAAATGTGACATAATGTATTTAGGTGTTGTTCTAGCATACCAGTCAATCCCTCCGTACGTCGGCTTCCGTCGTTTCTGGGATGCTAAGCACTCACTTACTGGTAGGGACGTAACCAACGTAAAAAAAAATGACAATACAAGGTAATCTTCTCGCAAAAGTAAATACCGCAGACGCAAGTGCACAAAGTCACTCACGAATGACAGCAGTTGACGTAGTTTATTTCCATACTTCCATAATGTTTTCTGCTTATCTTTTCAGTGTCCACTCACAGTCTCAAAAAGCACATGTTTGATACAAACAAAAGGATGGCAAGTGACAATCAGCAGGTATCTATGTATACGAATAGCCGTTTGAATAAACAGAGCCATTGGAACTTGCTCCAAAGTACTTTATATCATTCATAAAAGAGCACAATACGCCTAGGCAAATTCGCAAATACACGACTTATGTTGAGAATATATGGGTTCAGTCCAGGGTGGAAGGTTCTTGGAGGTCACATGATATCCCGTTGTGGCAGGCACTGTCCAGTTGGTCATAGCTCCAACCACAACAGTGTGAGAATAGCAGATAGATACACGACAGTCAAGACAATACGTTGTAGCCACCCTACCTTGTCCCTCCTCCTACTCTGTTATCTATGGTAGTCATACTACTAGAGGGACCTTGTTTCAACAACCTACCCAATTGAACCCCAACCCCAACCCCCCACCACCACCAAAAAAAAGAATCATCAACAAACAACCAAGAAAAAGAGATTGCCTCCGTAGTAACGATCAAGTAGATACAATGATATTTAATCTCTTACCACGTCCATCTTTATACAGTGGAAGAAGCTGCGATGACTATCAAAATCCCATCACTCCACCCTTACACCAAACCACCAACTGCTTCCCCAGAGCCCCTATAAGCCCAAGTCCGCCACAGTCACCAACCTAGACATATCTATATCATACACCTCAGTTCTGCTAACTCAGTCTTCGTACCGTTCCGTATTTCTTGTTTGCCCGTTGGTTTATCAAGTCTGTGCATAGACTCACACGATATTCTTTCAAACGACATTCTTCTCCCAAGAGATTAGTGATGGAACTAAATATTACCCGAGGGTATATATTATCAGCATACAATTCGCTTTAAAGATTATTACATAAGACTATGGAGAGCTGAGGGGCCGAGAGGGAGGAAAGGGGGGGGGGGGGAAACCGTGTATCGTTATTGCCACGGGTATTTGTAAAGTCCTCGTTTTTTCTTTTCTCCGTGGAAAATGCTAGGATAAAGATATGTAAAGAGAGTGTAGTACGGAGAATCGACTATATGATGTGGACATAAGAAAGGAAGCGGTGAGTTGGATATGTGTGTTTTTTTTCACTTGAGTGACATATCCCTGATTATAAATATTTCCCAACAACAGAAAAAACGAAATTTGCTCATACACCAAGACACTGTATCTGGCAAATAAATAACAAGCGTATACATTAATTCACTAATCACTCACACCACACAAGCACAGAAAAAAAATCATTGCAAGACATTTGTAGGGTGGATATAAAGCGCAGCACACACTATCCGTATGCACTGAAAGTAAGAATCGAAACATATAAAAGAAAAACAGTTTTTAAATGATGAGCAACTTCATCAAGTCCAGCAGTAGCAGTAGCATCCAGTCTCCGTTCTCAACACAAAAAAAGGCTAACAAGACCCCCTGTAGCTCCTTCCCCCCCCCCCCCCAAGAAACCCTATGGTTTCAAAACTCTCGTAACGAACTTCCCCATTTTACTTACAACCTCAAACCCCTACGCATGGAACGCTTCGCAGCAGCAACATCCTCAGGGCCACCATCAGGATTGGTAACCGCGCCGGGGAATCCAATAAGCTCGTTGAACTGATCAGCAAGGGCCTTGTTGCGGGTTCCGCCCTTGACAGCAGCGGCAGCGCTCTCGCACTTGGCGACAGCGGCGTCGTTGGCCTCGCAGACGTTGGTGAGCTGGTTGCACAGCGCGTTGGTGATGATGTCGGGGTTGAGGGCTTCGCCCTGGCCTCCGCGCGCAAGGGGGTCCGCGA
This sequence comes from Bipolaris cookei, assembly GCA_002286855.1. Taxonomy (NCBI): domain Eukaryota; kingdom Fungi; phylum Ascomycota; class Dothideomycetes; order Pleosporales; family Pleosporaceae; genus Bipolaris; species Bipolaris cookei. The sequence continues at coordinate 149,755 of NRSV01000010.1, forward strand.
TTTGGAAGGTGAATTCGTCGGCTGGGCGCCCGTTCTCCCCGCCTTGGAAGGTGATGGTTGGGGTGCAGAGTCCAAAGTCTGCGCCGCCGGCTGCGGCTCCCGCTCCAGCACCGGCATTGGCGTTGTTGTTGTTTGCGGCGTCTTGCTGGTTGTTGTTGTTGTTGTTGTTGTTGTTCTGGTTGCCAGCGTTGGCGTTGTTCTGGTTACCGGCGTTGGCGTTGCTCTGGTTGCCGGCATTGGCGTTGTTCTGCTGGTTGTCGTTGTTTTTATCTTCTACAGCGTCCTCGTTGGCGGCATCGTTGTTGTTGTTCTGGTTGCCGGCGTTGGCGTTGTTGACAGCGTTTCCGTTACCAGCAGCGTTGCTGTCGCAAGACGTGGCGTTGTTGCCAGTAGCAGCTTGGTTTCCGACAGAAGCTTGGTTGTCAGCGGCAGCGTCATTGTTGTTGTTGTTGTTGTTGTTGTTGTTGCTAGCATTGTTTGCGGCGTTTCCATTACCAGCAGCTGCGTTGTTGTTTCCAGCAGCTGCAGCACCTCCTGCAGCGGCGCCACCCGCACCACCAGCAGAAGCCTGGCTCACAACCAAGTTGCCAAGTCCAGCCTGATCCATGAGATCAAACACACTCAGTCCATCAGAGGCAAGGGGATTAGCAGCAGAGCTCTTGCTGAGAGCGGCGGCATCGCCATTGACATCCACAGCAGGGTCAATGAGAGGAGTGATACCACGGAGTTCAGGTGTAACAGGAAGTGAGGCATCACCACAGACGTTCTGAGCATTGCCGTTGGCGAAAGGGTTGGTGTTCTTCTCTGCTGTTACCATGCCAATAGCGGCAGCGAGGGCATCAGCACCACCACCGAGCTCAGTGAAGATTTGGTCAGCGCGAACGAGCTGGCTGACTGTTAATACAATGCTATAAAAGAAACCATTGAAAAATAGTCATGTACGCACCTTGTCGCAAGAGTTCGCTGCACCAAGCAAGTCAGAAATAGCAGCTCCCGCAATGGTAGCAGCAGCGCCACTTGCACCACCCTGAACAGAGCTGATGGCAGCAATAGGAACTTGCTCCTGTCCGAAGCGAGCCTCGACGTAGGCAATGACAGCCGCGATGATGAAAACCTTGGAGACCATATTGGATGATTTACAGGCGTATTTTCCAAAAAGGGTAATGGTGTAAGGGTACAAAGTTAAACTTTATCGGTCGTAATACGGTAAACTGGGGGTTATGAAGGACAAACAACGAGAGAGCTAGCTCTTGATTGGGTGTTGTTAAAAAAGTTAAAATAAATGCCAACCTGGGCGAATGAATGTAAAAAAGTGCTGAGAAAGCGAAGGGAAAGATTGCTGGATGCTACTGTTGACTTGATGATGTCGAAGTTGCTGACCTTCAATACAGGGCGAACGTTACAACAACTTATATACTACGTCGGTCAACCATATGTGCGCAACGTTGTTCTCCACTCTTTCCCAAGACATTGTTCTTTAGCCGCCATGACAAGTGATGCCTCTAGGATCATACACACGTCTCATCCATGCGTCTAGATCCATGTGGTGTCTGCCATCATCACCTAGAACAGACCGGAGCGTGCGAAAACGTGATGAAAGAATGATCGAGGGGTGTTCCTGCCAAGGCGTCATGCATTCTTTAGGCATGATGGGACGTATGATTGCCGGGCTGCGACCCTTGGTAAGCCTTGATGTCCGTCTCCTTAAGGCTTCTTTGCGGGGCCAACGTCTCGAAGCATCGATGTTGCCGGGTGCCTGAAGTAGGGTTGTGACGGCCTCAGTCGCGGTAGGGTTTCATGTGACCTTGCGACACCGCGCTGTACCAATAGCCACCGGCAAAGGCACCCTCTGACAGCGGCGATCACGAATACATGACATTTTGGAGCTTGACTGTGAACCATAGAAAAAACAAATTTCGCAATGCACAACAAAACAGTTTCTGAATGCATGAATACAAACGCAATGCAAGGGAGTAGGCGGCAATGATGTCAGGATGCTGGTATTAAGAAAGAAGATGCGGCCTTGCAGGGGCGCTGAACGGAACCAAAACATTACTGGTATACCCAACAGTACTGAAAACATGTGCAGAAGTCAAGACGCGAGTCGAGTACATACTATGTTCATGGTACCTGATGTTAAGCGAATTCCAAGGGGGCCAGGGGTAGTGAGTAAGCCGCGCGCATGGCCTCGGACTGCACTGTGCCGGTGTACCCTTGCGCGTTCGACGGTCGATATTGGCAACCTGGCGGTGGTATACAAAGTCCGTATCATTCGGCTCTACGGCCCGAGGTTGCAGTGTCTACAGCGCCATCACCATGCATTCACTATGTCCTATCCAACTTCCTCCGCAACAGCCTCGTCCTCTTCATGAGCTTCTTGTACTTGTGCTTCTTCATCTTGAGCTTCCTTTGCCTCTTTACACTAATCAGATACATTCCATGTCTTCGCTTTGCAACGTGTTGCCGGAAGCTTCTTGGTTTGCTCTCTTCTGAAGGTAACGTGACTTCAGTTATACGCTGATTAATGCTAGCTGAAAGACCCTCAGCCGAGTATGAATCAGTCTCAGGTTCCGTTGCCAGGGGGTCGTACGGCTCGGGTGGCGCTGGCGGCTGAAAGGGAACGAGACGAGCTGCCCAACTCTCTACGCTGTGTTGTGTTGGTTGAACATCAAGGTGATATACCTGCTGCTCTGACTGTGTCGCATCGGCTCGTTGCTCCTCCTGCGCATCAATCTCGGCATGCATGCGCTCGAGGAATCCGCTGAGTACGTTCTTGGTTGCCTCTATCCTCTCGACCTGACTAGCTCGGTTTACGTCGAAGAAGGCGTCAAATTCGGTGGTTGAGGTCAAGTTGGGGAACGCTCGCGAAATAGAAATGGGGCGGTGGAGACCAAAGAAAGCCGATAACTTAACATCTATATCAAATCAGTATATACATGGGGGGTATTAGTATTTTCTGCATCTCACCATCTTCCCGGAGGTGGTTGGTCGGCGGCACAAAAGGCACATTGTTGCCCAAGGTTGCTGTCGATGGCTGTTTCAGCTTCTTCTGCCCCTTGGTCTTCTGTCCTGCACCCTGAAGTTCTGCTGTAGCATTCTGATCTAACTCGGCGTGCTTCTTCTTATTGTTTGCGGGGGTCGAGGGCTTAGATGACGAGTAGCGGCGCTGGTGACTCGGCCGGAAAGGTTGTTGCGGTGCACTGCTTGTGCTCAGCGCAGAGCGGGCGCATGCATTCAGCGCGGAAAAAGGGGCAGAAGAGAAGGTGTTTGCAGAGCGAGCGACTCTGCCAACGGCTGGCGAGAACATGGCCAGTCGGGTAGAGGGGGCAGGTATGACGGTGTTGTTGATGAGGCTCAAGGCGGCGGCCGGCTATCAGGACTTGCTGCAGGCTGCACCGCTCCGATGTTTCCCCGAATGGCACTAGCACATGTCACGAGGGCACATCATCGGAACTGCGATACCGACTCGGAACAGGCATACGTCGCACATATGATTAAGGAACGCATGCGCACACATCCTATTCAACGTGAATAGACGAGACATTACTTGGTTCCCTTAGTAGTGTTTCCCCCAATTTTCACTACGAATGGCTGGGTTTGCCCCGCTGCACGCCCTTCCGAGATACCATAGTGGAGACCAGATAAGGACTAGAGGCGCAATATTACAATAAAACTTATAGAGTAGAATCACCATTTGCACATGAACTACTCCACTTCCCATACAAATCATTGCTATACCTAGGGGCAATGGCTCTTTCTCCACAAACACAGCCATAAAACTCGTTTGATCCTCCTAGCACTCCACTTTACGTTGTTCCAACTATATCATAGCCCTTGTATAGCTGCCAACCCCGTCAAAACTTGACAGGCGCCAGAAACGTCGCATACGTTCATACGATCCATCGGTCTCCAACCACTCGAGCTCCAGGCTCACGTCAACGCTTCAAAGTATGTAACTGGTGCTCGGGTCGTGCCGTTTTGCCGCTTGCTTGCATGATGTAACTAGCTTACCGAACCACGCCGCAAAGACGGGCAGACATAGGAGGACCTCCGCGGGCCTAGCTTTAGTTCAACATACTTACAAGGGGACTTTGACGGGTAAATACAACATGCACGGACTTTGTCAGTGAAGAACAAAGTAGTGAGACACTAGCAGTTAGATCCTGTACGAATTGGGATTGATTGTTCCAGTTTGATGTTGTATTGGGAGAGGCTGGGGAGCTGGTGGGGGCCGGTTATTTTGCAGGCTTTTTTTGATAGAGACGTTGAGCAATGTATTCATAAAGTGCATTTTACTAGTATTTGAAGGTGCGTGTGTAGGTAAGTGAGTAGGTAATGCTCAGACATGCAGCTGTGACCGCAAAACAGGCTAGCTCGTCTTTGGCTGCAGACCAAAGCGAGGTTAGCAACTGTCTCTTAGGCCCCCCAATCTAATCCTTGTGTCAATCTGTATAGATTCACGCTTTTGGGAAGCTTTTCGCTTCGCTCTGGCAAAACAGAAAAAGTAGCACAAAACCACTTAACTAGACGCTGATGCATGCAAGAAAGATTGTGTGCCGGAGAGTTCAGTCTGGGACAAAAAGAAATTATTTCTGTGTGACGCTCCTCCAATTATCCGCTCACGGACCGGTGGGGTATACGCTTTGTACCCGGAATCTGCATGCTGTTCAAGTCTACAGATGCTGATCCACTTGCTCGCTAACTAACAATACCCAAGGGATTATATCGTAAAATTGTCGTACAGTGGTGGAAGACGAATAGAAAATAGGGTAAGATATAGGGGTATAAAAAGAAAGGAGCCGTGGATATCGTTCTCTTGGAACCCACTAAAAAGCCTGTCTGTGGTCCGGTCCTGCTCTTTGTGACCCTCCTAGGTAGGGCGGGTCGATTAGTGGCGGACGTACATGCACTGTAACTCTCGCTCCAGCGCGTGTACAGTCTGCAGGGGTAGTGTAAACGGCCGTCCAGGCCGCCTTGCGTGTGGCGACCAATTGTGATTATTATAGTATCAGGGCGTTGAGATTGCGCTGGACAATCATGTCTTGTACCGATGCCATTGTGATCTTGAGCAAGTTGGTGTCGGTCGCGTTTGTGTAGTGGACGTAGACTTCCTTCTTTGGCTGGCGAACGAGATTGCGAAATTTATTGGCGAAGAATTCTTTGCCGGCCTCAAAGTCTGTGGGACCGCCGGTATAGTCAGGGAACGTCTTGTTGATTGGGCTCATGCCTCCAGCTATTTTTTCAGCGAACAAATCGATCTTGTTCAGAAAGAGGATGAGAGCAGTCTTTTCAAAATATTTGGAGTTTGATATGGACTCGAAAAGCATCAAAGCCTCGTGCATTTGGTTCTAGCATATGTTAGTAGGGTCCATTGGTGGACGAATACCACGACTTACCCCATTTCTGTCTTCTACTAGCACATGGTCATAACCACTGATGGCGACCAGGAAAAGCACCACCTGGACGTTGTCGAAGACGTGAATCCACTTTTTGCGCTCTGATCGTTGACCACCAACATCGACCATTTTGTATGTGAGGTTGCCGAGTTCAAAGATGGTTTCGGAGATACCGGTGGTTCGTAAGCGCGTGCGCAGAATGTCTTGGTCTGTGGGGAGGAAATCTTTTTGGAACAGGCGGTCGATGTCCTGGAAGAAGCTAATGGGTTGTCAGTGCTGGGCTTCGCAAGTGGTGCAGATGACTTACTAGTTCAAGTTGTCGTGCAGCGCATACTGATTGCCCTTGAGTATGGTGAGCTGCACACCCTTGTCTGCCCATAGGCAGTTGAAAGCCGTGAGAAACTCCTCAGGCATGGGCTCTTCGGTGCCAATGTCTGGCGCAGCGTTAACCATTTCAGAGTAGCGCTATGGTTGGTTAGAAACACGTAGGTCAAGGGTGCGCGTGCGGACACGTACAATGTTGTCTTCATCCTCAAAGTCGGTATCGTCCTCTTGCATGGCCTGGAAGATTGTCTGGAAGGCCGAAACGAGGTTGTTGAAGATGGTGGCGCGCCAGGTTTTGCGCTCCATGCCCTGGAAACCGCCAGCATTGATGATTCGCATCTGCTTGAGCACCGTTGACTTGCCGCTCTCGCCGGCACCTGCATGCTGATCTCAATCGAAGTGGACTTGTGGTTGGCGGGGACATGCATACCGAGCAGCAACAGCTTGACCTCGCGCTCCGCCCGCTTCTTGTCGGTGCGGAGCGACTTTTCTATTTCGGCATTTTTCTTGATAGACTCCGGGTCAGCAGTCGAGGGTTTCCGTCCAAAGCACATGATTGCTGGTGCCATGTAATGTGGACGGGGGGAGGTGAGGTTGTTTTGTCGGGGGCAGTTGTGATGGAGCGGAATAAAGGCGCAACCGATGATGCACAGACAAGCACACGGCAGTGGGCTGACAGGCAGATGCCTACTCTACTAGGGCGTCAGTTGAGGCCTTGGACGGCCGTGACTAGCATGATACAATGACAGAGTGCCGGCGCTACCGTTGGTGGAGGGGGTGCACTGGGGAACCCAAGGTGAAATGGTAAAAAGGGCTAGCGAGCAAGGCGAGGGCAGTGCGCAACGAGGGACGAACCAAACGACGACGGGGTGCGGCGACGACGGCGGCGGCGGCGGCGGCGATGGTGATGATGAAGAAACAGACGAAGAAGCAACGAGGCAGTGCCGATGGACAGGACGAATTACAAAAGAAGCGGCATGCAATTTGCCATCGAGGCACTAGGGAGAGGAGCTGGGCAGACTGGCACGAGATAGGCCTGGGCTGTCTGAGAAATAACGAACGTGTTGCCGAAGAATCCCTGATCTTCGCCGTTCGTGTTGACGGTCCTTGCTCGTCTTGCAGCGGCGACGGTGGGCCGGGGGACAGGGCTGTGCTAAGTATGTTCACCCGCACATGTTCTTTTGCGACGTGGGCAGTCAAGGGCAGTCAAGGGAGTCAAGGAAGTCAAGGGCAAGCCAAGGGCAGGTCAAGCGTGCACGGCGTGGCCAGTCGGCCGGCACGTTGATGCTGCTTGGGGGAGCGATCGGCGGCGGTAGCAGTAATGGGAACAGCGAGCGTGCAATCATCGACCTGTTCGCGCAAGACACGGGAAGCTGGCGCGGCGATCGATTTCGGCTGCGGCGCCCAGCAATGCAGGCCCAGCGTGGCGGACTCGCACGCTTGCGCTCGTCTGTCGGCCATTGTGAAGTGCATTGCATTGAGCCTTGGCCTGGAAAAGAAGTGAAGGAAAAAAAAAGGTCGCCAGCCTCTGCATCGGGGATGCAGGCCAAGGCAAGCGGGCGAATCAGCGCACGCGACGGGCTCGTCGGTGCGGGTTGGGGAAGAGGATGCGGCCGCCTCGACGTTTCACTGCCAGTAGCAGTCCCACCAGCGAAGGCGCCGCTCCAATGCTGAATGCCGCCAGCCCATGCCAGCCCATGTTGGCACACACAACATGGCCTGCCGACCAAGCCGCGTGTCCCGGGCAGTGCGCGCGCTTTGCTTCAGGCGTTGCGGTCGACTGCGTGTGTACTGCACGTGTCGCATATGTAGTATACTGTAGTATGTACAAGGACGGCATGCTAAGACTTACTGGCTGGGTGGCTGGGTGGCTGGGTGGCTGGCTGGGTGGCGCATCCAGCCTACAGAAAGGCCACAAACACACGACGGCCCTATCCGCAACCCTACTCTCCGAAAGTGGACCCGCGGCAACCAGATGCTTGTCCACTCCTCCGCCGCTGTATTCCCATGCCCACCTTATTGCCTGCTTTTAGAGCAATGAGAACATGCCTCTCCTGAGCCGACCCGAGGGCTGCTCTCTCCAGTCCCCACCCGCTACACTGCTTCCCATATCCTCTTGCCTACACGCCTACATCCTAACATGCTTTCTTTGCACACTTGCATGTGTACTTGTGTACTTACAGACGCCCAGCATGTCATCGAGGGTCCATCCCCTCTTGCATCCGCCCCATGCTGCGGGTAACGTGGACAGGTTCACCCGTGCCCGCCCGCCCCCCCATTCCACAGTAGATGCCTGCAGATAACCCGCTGCCACTGCCACTGCCACTGCCACTGCCACACTTCCCACCACCACTCGCCTGCCCCTTTCACGTCAGCCTGCACATTCAATTTGCTCTGCCAAACGTCACACGGCGCGCTGCGCTGGGCCGTCGTTCGCTTGGGACCACCGGCTTGTCTTGCCACGATCGGGAGGCTACATGGTGCGCGACTAAGTCCCACCTCGGCACACTCCCTATCGAGACACAAGTGTCCTGTCGACCCTCCTGTCACGACTGACATGCCGAGATTACAGCGACACAATTTAACGCTGCCGAATGGGAATCCCACCCGTCTTCCTCGTTTGACACACAGCGCCCATGTCACCTACTGCCTACTCGCTTGCTTTTTCTCCGCGCCTCTCCCTCGCTTCCCCACCCGTCACAACCACCATGTTTGTTTCTGGAAAAGACATTCAGCCCCTCAATATTATCTTGACTCAGATCTGTTGCTTTTTGTCCCTCTAGCTGGATTCGTCTACGCTGCTGAGCACCCATGTGGAGATTAGGCAGTGTGTGTGTGTGTGTGTGTGTGTGTGTGTGTGTGTGTGTGTGTGTGTGTGTGTGGGAACCTGCATTTGCCAAATGCATACCTACTTATATGTGTTTCCATTTATTGTGTATTGTTACCTCTCGTGTCTTGGCTCAAAGTTGGCACTCCTGACAGTCCTTGGCATGACTGATAGAGCAATCATGATGCTCATAGATCTTCCAAGTATGCAACATATCTACTGCTCTAGCTCATTTTTAAGCCTCTGGCAGTCCTCACAGAACTTACTGTGCACTGGCATATACGCACGTGGCCCTCGTTCAATCCCAGTCCCTGGGCTTCTCCTCGTATCTCCAGTGATTCTTGTGCCTTTACATCTCGTGCCTTGATATATCTTATGTAGTGCATCCATCCTCTTATAGCTAGAGATATTACTAATAATACACTTCCGAGCTATACTTTGGGTCTACACTATCTACGTGCCAGCCATCTTGTTATCTTACTTTTGGCACGCTCTGCAGCTGTTGCAAGCTGAGGCCAACCCACACTTTCCACTTTGCTAATCATGTGACACTTTGTGCCTTCTCTGACCATATACCTATTGACTACGAGAGACTTCGTTCTGCTACAGTCACTTTGATATCCTCACCAGTGGGCGAGAGCCGCTCTTGCCAGTACTCACCATGGTAAACACTACACGAGCCTCACTTACACGTCACCAACAAACCTCACCATCTCTGCACAACAGTTCACCCTCAAGTCAGACCAACTGTGTTTCGTAATCAAATTCCACTGTCTGAGCAGTGGCACTTGGCCTATTCGCGCATACCGTACACAAGGTATGTTACAGACCTATAGAAATTTAGCTCCTGCTAACCGCCACATGCAGAGCTGCACTTCGTAGTCATGACATCTGCAAATTCGTACAGTGGCCCAATGGCTCTCGAAAACCCAAAATAGGCCAGTCCGCTACAGAAGAAGTCATCTTCGGTCACTTCCACACCTTTCCTGCTACCTGTCGCCACTCCGAAGAACGGCAGCACCACCGCAACTGGTGAGCACATTGCACTTTTATAAACGAATCATTCTAACTCACTAGATGTAGAGCAGTATAACTCTGACGTGCAACTCGCTATTGCCCATAGGAGCAGTCTCTATGATGAGGCGAATCAGCATGCTGCGAAATTGTCCGTCGTCATCTTGAGCACGATTGCAAACACTCGCCGTTTACTCAATCTAATTCGAGAGGCATCTTCTGACACGACCAATGCCACCGTAGATGCCCTGTGGAGTGACTTGGAAAAACTCTATACTGCAATGAATGATGCAAAAGCGGCACTGCCCACGTTTCTGGATAAGCAGCGCAACAACATCAGCTTGTACCACAATACCATGATGAATAAAATGATCCAAGATACACAGAACGAGTTAAACATTCAGTGCGAGAAGGTCAATTCACCCTTACAAAATTTCACACGCTCATGACACTTGCTGACTTGAAATAACTACAGGTTAACATCCAACATGATCTGATCCTCGAGCACCAAGAAGCATTCCAGGCATACAAAGAGCAGACTGCCGGAAAAATCAAAAACATTGAGGCCCTGCAGGAACATGTTTCGCGTCTCACGCTTGAGAAGGGCAATCTCCGCACTGAAGTGGACAAGTACATGCAGCTTCTCGAGAAGGAACATGCCACCAAAGCTGAAGACCTACACAAGGCTGATGCTATGCAAAAGGAGCAAGAGACGCTAGTGGCTTATAAGAAGCAGCTTCTTGTAGAAGTCGATACGCTACGACAAAAACTCGAAGCACATCAGGGCAAGACCAAGGCAGATGAACAGTCTAACGAAAAGCTGAAGTTGATCACTGTCCAACTCGCCGAAGAAAAGAAAACGACAGCAGCCCTTATGAAAAAATCACTAATTTAGGAGAGCGTGAACGTATCTCCAGACTTGATGCCGACAAAACCAAAAAAGAGCACAAAACTCTGAGCGAGAAATACAGCAACCAGGCAGCAGAGCATGCAAAGGCGTTCGTGGTATGCATATTTTGTTGGACTATTCAAGTGCAGACAAAGCTAATACATTTTCAGAAACTCAAAGAGCAATCCAAAGAGATTGACGGCTTGAAAAATAACATCGGACGCATACAGAAGGAAAATACTGAGTTGCAGCAGCGCCTGGCCAAGCTTACTGATATCGACCACCAAGTTATCAAACTCGATCAGGCAAACTTGGAGTTGTCGGGGCTTGTTAGCAGTCTTACCAGTCAGTTGAAGGTGGCTCAAGATGAAGTGAGTAATACCAAGTTTGAAAAGGAGGCGCTTTCCAAGAAGGTGGAGTCATTGAGCAAGGCAGTCGAGCCCGCTGATTCCGATACCGCCGACCTCGTTCGCAAACAGGCCGAGAAAATCGCCGTTCTCGAAAACACGCTGCAAGAATGGAACGACCTAGCCAAGCGCTCGTACAGGGAATACAAGGGTATGCTTCCGACGTACAGGCAGGCCGAGCAGTATCGCAAGGATGCTCTCGACAAGGAGGAAATCATCAAAGGTTTGCAAAAGGAGCTCACTGCAGCCAAGGCTTCGCAGCACAACGGTGACACCACCTACTGGAAGAACAAGTATGAGACTCTTCTAGCTTCGTTTGCTACGTGAACTGGCCATGTACACCAGACTCGATGATGCTGTATGAGAGAAGGGAGAGATGGACAGAAGGTTTGAGAGCCATGCATATCATTTCATGGATAGTAGTATGAGCGGCTCTCATCAGATGTGTTCTTTAATTGATGAATTTAAAGGCGTGCGCCAGCAGCTTTTGACTTTGACACCAAGTGATACCGTCTCGCACAATTCTGTAAAATACAACGAGAACCAGGGAGAATCCATTCAAAGCATCCATCATTAAAATCCCAAAGGAGAAAAAAAAAGAAGCATGTCAGTACCCAATGTCGATAGTCTCTTCTGTGTCTCTCTACCGACTATACCACACATCTCGTATTCCAAATAACCCTACTCTGCAAGCTTCAAAACAAGGTCCTACATCATCATCATCATCATCATCATCATCTTACCCATAAACCATCTATAATATTATCATTACTATAGTTTTACGAAGACGAAAAAATAGTGAAGCGCTAGGAAACAACCGGCAAGAACAATATTTGTATCGATTGTACTATCTTTTTTTTTCCTCCAAAGGATGCTTCCCTTTGCTTCTGTCTTATCACGTTGACATGGTTATCCATGTCGCGGGAAAGACTGGTACAAGGTACGTCATGACAAGTGCGGGGGGGGGGGGGGTTGCAAGAGGGTTTCTACAGTTAGGTGAGATGGGATGAGACAGAGGATAGAAGAAGGGTGTGCGATGAGTTGATTAGAAAGAGAATTGGGCAGATAGTGATTGTATGAGCTGATGATGGTGCTGTTGAAAGAGTGGGCCACTGGGGGGTCCCTGTACGTATGTGTATGCTGAGTAGCGTGGTGCGCAGAATCACATCAAACCATCAAAAAAAAACGTGGGGAAAAAAAAGGGGGGGTGAAAGGAGGAAGGCAGTGATTAAGAGGCTGCATGGGGTAGACCGTTTCGATGTACATACGAAAACCTTTGTGTCGTCAAGGTCCGAGGAGAGACAATTAGTTTCTAGTGATTTGCCATTCGGGCACGCGGATAGAATCCACTGGCCAACACACGGAACGATGTATCCGGTTAGTGGTCATGTTACATCAACGTGCACCAAGCCATTCCACGTGGTCTAGGCAATAAGTTCGACGCGAGGCTAGTAAGTCTGCAGTAGCTTGTGTGGAGCGCCTCAGGGGGCGCAAAATAAAACTAGAGAGAAAGACGTGAGGCCGGAACTTACCATGACCATGGTCGAGAATATGGACCCACATGGTCACGGTGTTACGTTGGTGTGTTGCAGAAAGGCCAAGTGTAAGCTACTGCACCGACTGCGATTTGACATGTTGATACTGCCCACATACCTACTTAATAGAGAGTAGATGCATATGCCAGCAATGTCGGAAAGAGACAAGCCGGTTGCCCCCTTTATAAAAACCAAGGGGCTTCCATGATAGTGTGGTAGTTCTTATTGGCTTTCAATTGAACTACCTGCATCCTCTTCCGTCTACGTCTATACCTTGGTGTAAGTACTGTAAAGTCGTGTATGCATATACACATAGTGGCTCGGAGAAAGGCAAGATATTTGGGATATGATGATGCCCAGAAAGCCAAAAAGTAAAGAGTACCGTTTCCCAGGCCCATGGATCGATTCCTCCGAATCGTGCCTCTGGGGCAAGGGACAGGCCACAGATCGTGGGCCGAGATAAAAGCAATGTTAGTGTCCGCACCTGAGTGCCTTCAGACGCACTGTGCGCTGACTTGGTGTGAGCAGGAAGGACACTTCCTGTTCCGAGAAACCCCCCCAGCATCTCCGTGAATACGCCTTCCGTACAATCAGCGTGCGTTTGGATTTACAATGGCAGAGCGACGGCCAGGGTAGAATATTCATTGGCTGTCTGTTTGATAGCATTCAAGATGGCGTGGTTGATCTGCAAGTCCGCTGCGATCTGCACTGCACGTGTACACCTACGCAGAGTCCGCGGAACTTTGCGGGGGAAGGGGAGGGAAGAAGGGAAGGTGTGGACGCCAAACTTTCCGTTGGACGGCGGTGTGGCTTGCGGCGGACCCTGGGCTAGAAGGTATGGAAGCCATCACGGAACATTTGTGTACAATGCGGAGACGGCTAGAGTCGGTCAGGATGAAATGAGCTCTGTTTGAGACAGCAAGACGGCTTGATGTGAGTGGTTTTGCAATGCTGGAGATGTGGCTTTGCCGTGTGCAGCCGTGTCGAGCAAGGCAACTAGCGCATAGCGGCCATGGGTCGGATGATCCTTGGAGCTGGAGCAGGCTTGGACTGCTGTGTCAGTATCCGATACTGCGGTGTTGTCTTCAGCTTCAATATCGCCCCTAGGTAGTCATTGGTGAACGTGTGGCGCAGTCCCTTGATAGTTTCGGTCAGGGCTTCGTACGAAGTCAATTTGCCCAGCCTGGCAATGAACACACCGGATGGATAGTGCCCGCCCACCAAATGAAGCTACCGACAAGGGCCTAGGCTGCAAAGGGGTAAGAGACCTCGTGCAAGATGAGGATCAGGTACGCTTGCATTGAACCGGCCCACCAAACACGTTTGAAGGCAGGCTCAGCGAGGTGGCAGTGGCACTGGCAGTTGCACTATACTGATACGGTTGAGCAAGTGGTGAGAGGGGCGGACAGAAGAGGTGGCAAGACGCGCTGGTGCTGCTGCTGGTGCTGCTGGTGCTGCTGCGACAAGGTGTGGCAAAACGGCGCTTCAGCTGCAGATCGCCAAAAGCTTGAGTGGTGAGGAGGCGCCGTGTCTGGCTGACTGCCGTGGGCGATGCGTTCACTCTATAGATGCATCGACGTGGGCCACGAGTGGGATACGGAGTTGAGGCGGATTACGCAAAACGTGCTAGTCTTATAATGGCTAGCATAGGTGGAGCCTGTAAAATCGCGTGTCGTCGCTATGCATGCATGCCCTTCCACACAGACATCAAGGCCTGTTAGCTTCGCTACGCACGACCGTGGTCTGCCATGGCGGCTTATTAACAGAAAACATTTAGCACAGGCCGAGGGAGCTTAGGGGAGGCTGCTGAAAAAAAAACTTCGAGTCCTGCAAGCAAGAGAAAAAGATCTCCGTCGGTCCAATACTCGGTCCCATTCCCCCGCCATCCGACTCGCACTGCTGCACACGACCCGATGACGACGTAAGGTGCTAATTGCGGATGCGGTTCTTCAGCTCATGGCGAAGTTCCTACCCTTATACCTTCTTATGTGCCTTTTTTCGCCGATTGAGACGCGGAATATCAATGGTAGCCTAGGGCTGCGACTCGCCAGAAACGTGTGGATACAAACTAGATGAATCAGCCCCCCATGGCTACTCCACGACGCAAAGCATGTGTTGAGTGTCGCCAGCAAAAGGTACTTTTCCTCCACCTTCAATCGCCAAACAGACACCATATTGACTTTACAGATTCGCTGCGATGTTGAGCAGCACAAGGTCCCGCATGACCCGTGCGGCCGCTGCAAAAAGATGGGGTTGGAATGTCGCATCCTTCCCACATCAACCAGAAACTTGCGCCAGACAAAGGCTGAGATGCGCCGAGAGTTGGAGGAGTTGCGATGGAACATGAGGCAAGGCCAGGCCTCCGGCGACCAAAGCTATCCCCATTCGACCGCCTCGCCGAATGTCGACATGCAGAATTATACCCCGCTTGAACATGCTTCCGGCACATATTCCGATCCGTCAGGGAGAACCGACGCGTCGGATTCCATGTCCCCAGCTTTCGATTCAAGGCCTCCCACAAGAAAAGGTTCCGACAGCCAGGGCACCATCCCGCGTGTCCTAGATGGGTTCCTCCTCGATTCCAAACGAATCGATGACTGTTTTACACTGTAGGTTGAACACCATGTCCATCTTCTCTTCCGCTGACGTAGGTAATAGTTATTTCACCCAACATCACCCGCTGTTTCCAATTCTTGATCCCAGCACAGCCCCTAATGACTACTACGATCAGTCGCCGTTTCTGTTTTGGGTCATCGTTGTCACAGGATCTCGGCGGTATTCTGACTATCCCGAGGTGCTTGAGAGAATTGCTCAACCTGTCACTCAGCTTGCCTTTTCCTCAATGGCATTACGCACCTCACAGGTTCCCATCATCCAAGGCTTGTTGATTCTTTGCACATGGAGACTACCCACAAACTCAATGTACAAGGACACATCACACCTCATGTGTGGCTCAGCAGTACATCTTGCTACACAAATTGGTCTGCATATTGCGGGCGTGGGTCAAGATTTTGCCAGAACGCCCCTCGAGAAGGACCAATCCCTCAAGGTGCAGCGCGCCAGACTCTGGCTGTGCTGCGTCATCGTTTCTATAAGGTAGGTCTCGGATTGTATGCGTTGTCTGAGGTTTCTTTTGGCTAACGACTTGTAGAACGAGTTGCGTTGAAGGTATACCACCTCTCGCTGAGTCTTTCTTTGATGGTGACGAACAAGAACGCGAGGACATGGTTCCTTACCTCCCAGCCGATCTGCAGTATCTCCACAAAGTCTATATTATCCTTATGCGCGCGATGGTTGCAATGGGCAAAATCAATTTGCAGTCTATCAATTGCGATGTCCGCGTACTACGGTCGCTGATTAGCATATTCGATTCACAGCTTCTCAGTCTAGCCCCATCATCCCCGAGCGACCTTGGTGAGTAGTTTCCTCCTGCACTTGACCATTGTTTACTGACCGAATAGACACTTTGCAACTGAGTTGTGCTCGTATCCATGTCATGGCTTTCCATTTCTTCGCTCACCCAACCAATCCTGGTCCCGATGCCGAGGGTCTATCTCGATTTTATGCGTTGTGCATATCGGTTATCCAGTCGGCAGCGACTATGCAAACGACCACAAAAACACTCCTGTCCTCCGTATCGCAGTCTTTCATTGACCGATCCATCACACTGGCTGGTTTTACAATCCTCAGGCTCGTTCGCAGTCCACTCGCGCAACATCTGGACTTGGTCGCAGGCGAGAGAGCCTTTAGTCAAGCGTACGAATTCCTCAAGAATGTGTCTTTGCAACCAGGAGATGTCCATTTCCGAACTGCGCATATCATGAAAGACTTGTGGGGTAGTGATAAGGTCTTCCGAAAGAAGGACGGACGCGTGGAGTCGCTATATCTGAGGTTACGCACTCGTTTGAGCATGAGTGTAAGTTATGACATGTTCTGGTACTGGCGAGAAGAATTCGGCAATATGCAAAATCCTTACAACGGCGAAGAGTCATCACTCGTCGCCAATGATGCCGCTCAGCAGAATACAGCTCGTAAGCATCTGGCCACCTCTTTTGGTTCATTAGTAACTGACAGATAGGCCAAGAATATATGTCACACCAACAACAACAACAACAACAGCAACAGCAACAGCAGCAGCAACAGCAGCAGCAACAGCAACAACAGCAACAGATCCAACAACAACTACAGCAGCAACAGCAACAGCTGACAGATCCTTCTCTGAGGCCCCAGCTTCCAGTAACCAAATTCGATCCGAGCCTAGTCAACCCTCAACTACAGCCCGCCCCATCGGTAATGGGTGGTGGTTTCGACTCCTGGGAAGGTCAAGACTACGCAATTCCACCAGTACTGGAACAATTCCCGGATTATGATTGGGCTGCTGGATTTGAGTTTTCGAATGCCGAAGTGCCGAATGTTCCAGTTGGATCCATGAACCCCATGATGCCTGTAAATGGCGGTGCACCGAACATGGGGTACACTTATGGTTAGATTCCATGGCCTCAAATGTCCTCCTGTGATGATTAGGCGGACAGAAGGAGTCGGGAGCTATCAAGATTTACAACTGCAAATTCTGGACTGCATTGGTATTAGAAACAGGCAGATGTCATATGCCTGAATGAACATGGCCATAATTCCAAGACAGTCGTTGAGCAAAAGAAAGACCGGTTTGCCTATCCAACCATCTTTTGAACGATTCTTGGAGCGCGAACAAATAAGAAGGCGTAGACTGAAGAGGTTGGAACGATGACATTGGCAAAACCGGATGCGCGGAAACCAAAAATGGTCGCAGCAGAGGTATTTTTTTTACCGCTGAGTTGCTGAAAATCATGGTCCGGGTCAAGAAAAGGCGACTCGATTGGAGTGTCATCCTGTGTTGGAGAAGTGTCCGTACATTTGAAGAGCTATTTTCTCTGGTTGGCAAGGATTGTTCAGCCAAGAGTGAAAGGGGGAGGTGGAGAACAGTAAAGAGTAGACGACATCCATCGAACTACAACAGATCCGTCTATGGCCTATTTCGATTGAAACCGAACATCCTGGTCATCACAACACCAATGATATGGAAGAGTTGACAGACGAGAAGTCGAGTATGAATTGAAAGCGGAATGCTTGTCGTTATGCTGGCCAGCGGCTCATTTAATCAAATCTAGCTTCTCGGCTCGCGGAATCCCACGGACTATGCACATGTACATATGTCGGCATCGGTCAGCATGCCAATCGGGGCATTCCATTCCTCGCTCTCAAACAATGTTGCTATTTGCATACAAGGAACTGTGCCAGACATCGGTGGAGCCGAACTGTTTTCTGCACGTTTCTTGTACTCAGCCAGTGAGAGGTCCCGCATGAGGCGCCCGTATCGGTCAGACTACCGGCGAAGTTCGGCAAGCAACGCTACGTCAGCGAGAAGGATATATTGCGGGATGACCATCACATGGATTGCTCACATGCGAATGGAGTGTTCGCTGCTGTTTGTGGAGCCTAGCTGAAATGTTTTTCCGAGCTGTATGTTCAATCATAGAGGTTTCAATTGAAAGGTTATTTTTACTCGACTTGTTTCCGCTTTGCGCCATATTCGGTTGTGTTATCAAGGATATTTGACCGACAGAACCAAGAGAAAGGCGATCGGTGCAAGCCACGCACAAAGATTTACTAGGATGAGCAACTTGGACTTCCATCATTTGTCCCCATGATTGTACTAAGTCCGCAGGATTTTGATGCCAGCGCGATACATACCAAACTAGGCCAAAGCAACCCGTAAGGAGTTTTCTCCGGTTGGTGTGCGATCGAAGTTTCGATCGATCCAAAAGTCTCTTGTTTCGCAGATTCCCGCAATATTGGACAGAGGTATATCTAGCTTGAAGACTTCATGTAGCTATCGCTTCCCTTTTTGGATCATTTTCACTCGCTTGTGGGTCTTTACATTTTTTCTTCGGGTTGCAAAGAAGGAATAAGAAAACGACGACTCCTTCTCAACATCTTTGGTTGATGAAGAACCACATTACGCAACACGCCGAGACCCAGCGAGATCTGGTCAGTGGAGGGCGAACTCAAGGCTGTGGTGCCTTGGTTGATTAACATCACTCACAGACTTGTTGCTTACCATTAATGAACAGACTTCGTCTTAGTACTAGTACTACCATCACTAATAAGATTACCCTGCGTCCTTGTGCACAACGTTTCTCCAACCACCAGTCGTTTTCTTCTTCCATTCAAAACCGACGTACATTCATATGAAAACAGAGGATATACGAAAGAGCTAAGCAAATACATAAACCGGGAAAAGAAGGGAAAAAAAGAGCTCAGGCGACATTGAGGGATACCAAACAAACGGAAGAACATCAAAATGACAGCTGTTGAGAAACTCCGAGCAATGCTCGCGGATCCAGAAAAGTTCATCGCATGTCCCGGTGTATACGATGGCCTCACAGCACGCATAGCGCTTCAAGAAGGCGTAGACTGTCTGTACATGGTACGCCATGCCACCCACGTCCAATGCACTGTACCCTACTATCCTACTCCCCTCTGAACCGTCCCTGCATGTCACCATGTAACCATGCTACATAATGGCTAACCACACCGCTTGCGACTAACAGACAGGCGCAGGAACAACAATGTCGCGTCTGGGAGCCGCAGATATGGGTATTGCAACCTTTAACGACATGCTTGCAAACGCCTCGATGCTAGCCTCGCTCTCACCACGGACCCCCCTCATCGCCGACGCAGACACCGGCTACGGCGGGCCCGTAATGGTCGGGCGCACAGTATCCGCATACATCCGCGCCGGCGTCGCAGGCCTGCATCTCGAAGATCAAATCGTCAACAAGCGGTGCGGCCACCTCAGCGGCAAGCAACTCGTCAGTGTTGAGGAATTTGAAGCCCGGATCCGTGCTGCGCGCCTCGCGCGCGACGAGTCCGTCGGCGATATCGTCATTATCGCACGGACAGATGCACTGCAGTCGTTTGGTTATGGCGAAGCGCTCAAACGGCTGCGTGCTGCCGTCGCTCAGGGCGCTGAAGTAGCGTTTCTAGAGGGCGTAACGACACCTGAGGACGCGAGACGTATCTGCGTTGATATGGCGCCGACCCCTTGCCTCTTCAACAACGTACCTGGCGGCGTCTCACCGGACTTTGGCGTCAAGCAGTGTCGCGAGATGGGATACAAACTTGCCATCTTCCCGCTGCTGGCCTGCGAGGTCGTGTACCCAGCCGTGCGCAAGGCGGTGCAGCAAATGAAGGAGTTGGGCAATGTGCAGAGTGTTGAGGAGGATGGAAGGAGATATGGGCCCCGGGAGTTGTTTAGGTTGTGTGGGATGGATGAGCTGATTGATTTTGATGTCAAGGCTGGGGGGTTGGGCTATAAGAATGGGGCGTGAGTGGTGTGGTGTACAGTCGAGTCTGGCTGAAGCTCTTATGGCATCATATTGGGTCGGTGATACGAGAAAGAAAGATGATAGGTAACGCTTTTTTTTCTTTCCCTTGCTTAAGAAGGATGCGTTTGAGGAGAGGAAGAAAAGCCTTTGGGAGTTATGGTATCTGTGTATATAGTATATGATTTCTAGTCATCATGCTTACGAGCCTTTGTCGACTTGGTTGCCCAAATGATTCAAACCTAATTCAACACTACGATTGCACCTAGGCCGCCACATCTCTCCCTGTTACCCAATTACTCTTCAGCACCAGGCACCTAGAAAGCTAGTAATAGCCTAACTAGATAAAGGCCGAAGCACCACAGCTACGCTACACACCACAAACCCTCAATTTGTAAATAAATGCCCTATATAACGGCCTTTGACCAAAGTCTTACATAGCCACAAGCTGGATAGACTAACGTGTTTCTTTGCTGATATGGTGGATGCGATTGCGTGCCAAGACTGAGATAGCATCACCGTACGCGCGCTTCAACGGCGAGAAGCAGCCCACATCAAGAGGCTGTAAGAGGTGCGACCAGTGGGGAGACATATAGAGGATGATTATCTTCATCTCTTCGCAGAGATCTCGGAAAGCTACCGAGCAGTGGCTCTCGTGGCCGTCAATAATGAGCAGCCTATGCGTACCCACAGGCCGCGCATGGGAATCGAAGTGATGAAGCCAGTTAAGCGCTAGATCGTTGTTCGTCCAGCCGGTAGGACTAACTTGGATTACCCAGTCGCGTGGCAGATCCTCCGTGAACCAGGTGGAGATCAGAACCTTGCCTGCGAAGATGAGAAACGCTGGGATACGCTTGCCTGTTGCGCCAACGCCCTGGATCAGCGTAACCCACTCATGATTGCCTGGCTGGATCTGATTTGTTCTTCCTGGTTTGTCTGAGCCCGTGATAACTGACTGTGATAAAATCTTGCCCATAATGAAGCCAGTCTTATCAAAGTTATAGACATCTTCATTTACGATACCGTACTTCGCCTTCGTATTGTGAACCAGCTCGAACCAGCCCTTAATAAGCACTGGGTCTTCGCAGAGAGCTCGCTGGCGATCGTATGGACGGCTGCGACGCGTACGCAGCTCAGGATTGCGCTGGACAAACCTGTCAATCCAGTTCTTGTCAACCTCCTCTCCGCCGCGCTCTCAGAGCAGTCTATTGGCCATATCTCGCACGTCGTCTCTCCCACAGGGTATTCCTCGCTCAGACTCAACTATTACACACCTAGTAATAGCCTCCTCTTCTAGTTTTGTTAGGCGCTTGCAGTTCGCCTCACAATCGCGTCGATAGTGCTTCCCGTCGCGTCGTCGCTGGATTGTTGTACGTGGGATACTATAGAGGTAAGCAGCACGTCGAATATTTTGAATTTGGTTTCTAGTAAGCTCAGAGACTGCAATTTGTACATCAGCTTCAGTATAGCTTTTCTGGAGTTGTGGTTGTTGAGACATCACGCGTTATTGTTGTGAAGGTAGGATAGTGCGGGGAGGTGGCCTGCTCGGTGGTGAAACACGTTATAATGGAATAATAATAATGACTAGGCTGTCGGGAAGAAGAATGTCAGGAAAGTAGTGTCTGAGAAGCTATATGCACAGAATGTTTGATCAAAAGCACTAAACTGAATGATGATGGCAAAAGAAACACGTCGGTGGGTGAAAAAGAAGGAGTAGCTCAAGCAGCAACCGTTTCGTAAGCAATTCGGAGTCGCCTGGTTTGTTTTCTATGTACTTTGAGCATCTGCGTGCTTTCTAAGGATATCTTGGGTTCAAACACATCCCCTCTCCCCCTTTTCCCCAACTCACATATTTACTGAAGTTTCTTTATGCAAACGAGGGATAAGAATTAAAAAAATCGAAAAAAGAGTGCTGAAGATGCTTATGTGACAACCAAGGCATTTAAAGACCCTTATATGAAGAAATAACCAAAAACTACCCGGGAACCGGCCCTAGCAGCAGGAGCAAAAAAAGGGGAGCGTAGTATGGAGGTCGCCAAGTTCCCTTTTTTTGTTTTACAAGAAAGGTAATACTACGCCCTTTCTTATTGGGCTTCCCCTACCGTCCACGGTGCTGCCATCGGCACTGTATCCGGAATCGCGATCGACGTCGTCATTGTCAAAGTCGATGTCAAAGTCTGGTTCCTTTTCCTCATCATCCTCAGCGTCCTCCTCATCGCCATCCCACGCTTTTTGCGTTGCGCCGCGCGAGTTCCAGCGCAGGGTGCGACTGATGCTATCGAACCACTCGGTAGGTTGTGAGAGCACAGTGGGGAAGGGGTACTGAGAGGCTGCGATGGTGACGTGGTCGCCCTGACGAAGCTCAACGCGCCCCTTGCCGTCAAAGGCACAGTAAGCGGTGGCGCGCGACTTGAGAGGTACTGCGATCCTGAGAAGCATGCTGTCGTTGAGAAGCATGGGGCGGAAGGACAGAGTGTGAGGGCAGATGGGGGTCAGGAGAATGGCAGGGATGTCGGGATGGACAAGGGAGCCGCCTGCTGAGAGCGAGTATGCGGTGGAACCAGTGGGCGTGGAGAAAATGCAACCATCTGCTTGCACGACGGTGAGCAGATTATTGTCGCCGTACAGCTCCAAGTTAGAGACGTAGGGCGATGGGCCGCGGTCGATGACAAGCTCGTTGAGGACCTCGAATTGTTCGGCTTCAATGTGTTGAGGTGATCCTTGGGCAGCATTCTTCTGGTAACGGTATACGGTACAAGTGAAGCGCATGCGTAGATTCACGCGCATACCCGTTTCGCACATGATCTTGTCTAGCGCAGAGCGGTACTGTGCAAACTCAAAGTTGGTAAGGAAACCAAGACTACCGAGCGAGAAGGACAGGATCGGGGGAACAATGCGCTGGAAGAGCCACGAAGTGAAGAGAACGGTGCCGTCTCCGCCGAGCGTAAGCACAAGGTCGAAGATCTCTGGGGTTTCCCAGCAGAGATCTGGAGTCCACCAACGAAGCATGTTCTTGTAGCGGGGGTCCTTTGCCAACAAGGAGGCGGCATCGAAGCGCTTCGACTTGCGCAACTTGTGGTCAACGTAGACATTGACGCCCACGTCCGATCCATAGCGGGAGGTGGTCATGAGCCACTCGGCCAGTTCGCGCGTAAGATATACGAGGTTGTTGTCGCGGGCCTTGGTGACGATCATAACATTGCGCACTGTCATCTTGATGGGGCGGCGCTGGAGCTGCTTGGAGACCTCGCGGACACTGCATGCGGTCTGCATGAGCCTGGAGTGCGATATTGTCTCGTCTTCGGACATCTCCTCGAGCACCTTGCCCAGGTTGACTGCTTTGTCAAACTTCTTGTGGAAAAAGCAAGGCGATGCAAGCGCCGCCATCTTACTGGCAGACATGTCTCCCCCGTGCAGCTCGAGTTCGGAGATGGCCTTGGCAAGCTGCGCTTGGGTGATGCTCTTTGAGCGAGCGCTCTTGCGCGCGTCGCCCGTATCGTCCGTCACGGCTGGATCCATGGGTTCTGCCAGAAGTGGGGGCCGGGATTGGAGTGCCTTGAGAATAGTTTGACGGGGAATGGCCGAGTCGATGGAACAAGCGTTCTTGCGATGTTTTCGGGTGCGGTTCTCGCCAAAGGAAGGTAAACGCGGCAAGACCGAGAGGTTTTCGATGGAAGAAGAGGTGCTAATGGCAGTCGAAGATCGGTTTCGAGTATACTCGTCTGATGTCAGACTGGCTGGTTGTTGTGTTACAGCGGAGGAGCCGCCGATCTCAGCGGTTGTGATGGATGCATTATACGGTGCGTCCAACGGGCAGTGGACACTGGTTTGCGGAGGTTGGGGTGATTCTGGGCGTTTGAGATTATTTAATGGTGCGTCGGCATTGACGGATTTGACGGATTTAAGGTCGGAGGAATTCGAGTTGGTCCGTGGCGACAGGAGTGGGTGCACCCTCGCCGGGCTGTACGGCTCCCCATTTTTGGAAGTGCCCGATACCATTGTCGCTCAACTAAGTAATATGCCTTGTTTTTGCTGAACCGGCGCCAGTAGAATTTATCTAACCGCCTCCGTGTCCCTAAATGGCTGGTCGCAGAACTTGGCAGGTGAGATATTAAATTCGGCTTGTGATTCGGCTGCCGCGGTAATGGATATATACAATGAAGGAGAAACGTAGCCAGACGGTTCGGTCGGATGAAATTGAAGTACGTAGGCGAATACAAAACAGAGAGAACAAAGGAGGCAGTGAAATGTGCTACTGCATGGGCGTGAATCGTGTTGGTCCTGGTTGCTTGGTTGCTTGGTTGCAAGAGATGGAGATATTGACAATGGTGAAGGAAGAGTCCGGCTCGACCAATAAAAGTAAGAAGCGAAAAAAGAAGAGGGGAAAAGAAGAGAGTGGGAGAAGGGCACGCGACGAGACGAGAAGCCGCGTGGCAGAAGGGCGAGCGCGCAATACAGAAAAAGGCTGTAGTGCAGGTTGAGGCAGCTATTAGGCACGATGTAAGACGTTCTATATTGACTTGACGTCTGCACAACATCGCTGCCATCGCCATCCTGACGCAAAGCCACACCACAGTCCCACGCGCCAGCCTCAAACAAAGTTACCGTCACTATGTTGCGGCTAACCCGCCGGGTCGTTGTGACACTCCGTGTGTCACAAAACTCGTGGGGCCCCTTCGGACATTCTACCAAACATAGAACAAGACCACACTCCAACCACAGCTTTAACACACAACCCTTCACGCCTCAGGCGGCCCAGAAGCAGCTGTGAACCTGTCTCATTAGGCACGCTCCACCAGACGGCCATGCCCCTCGACTGTCAACAATCCTTCGAGAGCATTGAGAAAAGTTATTCGGTGAGCGAGGCCTCGCGTATGTACATGGTTGTCCCGGCCATCGGCTCATAGTGACGCCCTCCGGGTTTGATCCACACTTCACCGCCAGGCTTCGGGTCATTCCCATCGTATCGTTCAGAACAAACGCTTTCAGGCAGATATGCCAGGCTGCGTTGCTGCACAACAAAGGAGTTTCTCCATGGACACAGTGTCCCAGATGTAGACTAGCTTGCTCCTATCTATAATGGACCACCTTGATGCAGATCGACTTCTGGTACAGGGACAGTTTGGGCCAGACCGCTCACTCCTCGCTAGAAGCCGAGTTTCGCAACAACTTGACCAAGCGGGAGGATACGGCATGAACCTGCTTGCCGTCAAGACCGACGGCCCACACACTTCATACACCTCACATGGCTAGTCGTGGTACATGTCGCGTATAGTACAGAGCACAATGGGCTCATGTTTGCAGCCCTTGGTGTTGCAGCGCCCGCTCGCGGCATTTGCATCCAGTTGCCGACTCTCCACCTGACGCTGCGTGCTGAAACACGTGCATCTTACTGGCTGAACGTCGACCTGAATGCGCGCACCTTTCATGCCCTGCCATCTTTCCTCAGCGCTTCTGTGGAGAGAAGATAAGATTACCGCTACATACTGGCAGATGACAGTAGCCTTGTGAAGCGCTTGTGATACAAACAATCAATATATTGCTGACGGTACATCCCTTGTGTATCAGATGGGATTGGTAAGTGAACGATGGTCATAGGGTCAAATTCAGGAGGTAGTAAGAGATATCAAAGTATGGCGCTGCAGCTAGGTATTGTATATTTTGGTCTCTTGATCAGCCTCGATGGTTGTTCCAGAATGTCTAGCCTGTATGCAGTGTGAAATAGTTGCTGAAATTCTGAAGACTTTTTTGTGTACAGATGTGCATGACCTTGCAGTCTTCTTATAGCCATCGACATATCGTGGTATCTAGTGAAGTCGTAACTAAAGGAAAAATTGCAAGTGAGGCGCCTATCGGAGAGCCTTGCGAGCAAAGGTAGGCAGAACAAAGGCCGCCTCGTGAATCTCCTTGCTGTAGTACCTGCACAGCGACTCCTCCTCTTCAGCAGACCAGCTGCGGAGAGGCTTCTTGAGGTTGAGGTTGGCGTCCTTGCTGCAGACCATGAAGCCGATCTGGCCGGATGGGTACGTGGGGATGGTAGTATACGCATACTCGACGTTGGGGAAGACTTCCTTGCAAGCCTTCTTGAGATTGACGATAAGGGGCATGTGGAGCCACTGGTTCTCAGCTACATGGTAACAACATTAGCCGCTGGCCATAAAAAACACCTGTTCGGCGTATCGAAGTCGCTGAAAAAAGGTGGGCATAGATTAAGGGGTTGAGAGAGGGCTTACAACCTTGGGTGGTAATGACACCGCCTTCGCGGAGCGCTCCGTTGAGGAGTTCAAAGTATGCCTTCTGGAACAGAGCCTCAGCGGGACCCTCTGGGTCACTAGAGTCGGTGATGATGACGTCAAATTCGCCCTTCTTGTCCTCGAGGAACTTGAAGCCATCGCCAACGATGGTGGTGGTCTTGGGGTGCTCGAAACCGACGGACATGCCGGGCAGGTACTGCTTGGAGAGGCGGATGACAGCTTCGTCAATGTCGCAGAGGACAGCCTCCTTGACGCAGTCGTGCTTGACAACCTCACGGAGCACACCACCGTCACCGCCGCCAATAACCAAGACCTTCTCGGGGTTGGGGTGGGAGTTCATGGCGAGGTGGGTGATCATCTCCTGGTAGCTATGGTGCCATCAGCCAATGTGTATACATGCTATCATGTACGATGCAACATACGAGAATTCATCGCGCTCGGTGCACTGAATGACGTTGTCGAGGACGAGGACGGTGCCGTAGTCGGTCGATTCGAAGATGAGGACGTCCTGGTACTGGCTTTTCTCGTGGTGAAGAACCTCCTTGACCTGGAGCGTCATGGCCTGACCGGGCCACATACCAGAAATCTCACGGAACCAGCCATCTAGGGTCGTAAGTTAGCCACTGCTTCTCTATACTACTAACACGCGCAGCAAGCAGCCGGCTTCTATCTCGCAAAAGAAAAAGTGTGCCGCTTTACCCTTGATGGTGGGGTGCTCAATGGAAGGCATCTTGTTAAGAAGAGTACGTGTAAAGGCGAGACGGGCGTGTATGAGAGGTGTGATGGACCTGGAGTAGCGAATGCGGAAAGAGATAGAGGATTGACAGAGCCGCCAACGGATATATATGGGGAGCTTCAGTTTGGCCGAGTTTTGAGTTTTCCCAGTGTTTGCGTTGGTTGGGCACAATTTTCTAGATCGATGCACGTCACTGGTCGCGGGCGGAATTGCCCCGCCATCCCCCACCTCCCTACTGGGTATGTCCAGCCGCCCAAAGTCCCATTTCCCCGGTCATCTTTTTCCATGTACGTTTATTTGATCCTAGGCGATCGACTGTGCGTCACAATGTAGTTTGCGATTGTGTTTATGAGCAGGCAGCAATGTTGCGGATCATCGGGCTGATCACGGAGCCGACGTGATGTAGAGGGCGCCACAAGCGCGAATGGCTGATAATCAGGGTGGTGTAGATAGTTGCAGTCGATAGACGCATAAATAGAGGGATACTGGGCATTGGGCAGCATACATCAAACACGCTGTCGTCCGTGCAAACAAATTATCAAAATAGAAAATGTCTGAGCAAGCTCCAAACAAAAACGCCACTCAGGAGGAGCGCAGTGCGGTTGAGCGGATTGTTACGACCAAAGCTTATATCGATAATCCCGAGCTACTACCGTGGTATACAAAAGATATCGAAGAGCCCAAACCTGCCGTCAGGGACCTGTTTGAGAACTACAGCAAGGTACCCTTGACTGACGTCGTAGCGCACATCAAGTATGTCAGGGATGAAGCCTTCAAGATAGTAAGCCTGCCTTACTACGTATAGTAGCCTCACTAACATTATCATGCAGTTTCCTTACCCATGTTTGGGCAATTGGGGCTTTCTCAACTTCTCAATCGGAGTAGGACCGGCTTACCAGGAAGTCGTCAGGCGTATCAAGGATGGAGAGCAATTCCTCGACCTCGGATGCTGCATGGGCCAGGACATCCGCAAGCTGGTTCATGACGGCGTCCCGTCAGCAAACACATATGCCTCGGATCTCAAAAAGACCTTTTGGGACTTGGGTTATGACATGTTCCTCGACAAGTCGAGCCTAAAGACGCAGTTTCTTGAAGCCGACATCTTTGACGCCGATTCTCAATTGAAGCAGCTGGATGGCAAGATTGATATCATCAATGCGGCCTCTTTCTTCCACCTTTTCGACTGGGATGACCAGTTCAAGGCAGAGAAACGCGTTGTTCAGCTATTGAAACCAGTGCCCAATGCTCTGATCGTTGGGCGGCAAGGAGGTCAGCCCGAAGCGGGCACCTTTTCGCATGTGATGAAGGACCAGACTGCTTTCTGGCACAGCCCCGAGTCATGGAAGGATATGTGGAAGCAAGTTGGTGAGGAGACTGGGACTGAATGGAAAGTCGATGCTGTACTTGGCGAAGAAGATTTGTCAAAGAGGATGAAGACCAGGCTTGTACCTGCTGGGACAAGATACATGACATTTACCATTCGAAGAGTCTAAAACGGGTGTATAGCTAAGGAAATGGAGTTTTATGATATCAATCTAAATCAACACGGTACGTGACCCGCAAATTGGACAAAAAAAAGGTTGCAAAGCAAAAACATACGACAGCGGGGATTCGCTAGTGGTCACCCACCTAACTACTAATCCGCCGGTAAACTGCTTGTATAGGGCAGATCGGACGGGATGCCTAATTCTCAGTTTCCAATGGTCGTATGTACTAGAGTAATAAAAGTTAACTCAATATATTGGCGGGAATAGACACATTCCTGAAGAAGATTGCCTTGGAAGCTGAAATGTGGGGGACAACCCCTGCCAAGACCCTGCCATAACAAAGCCGCTACTCACAACACACACAGGCGCCTCAATCTCACGTCCACGACACCTTGCTGAAACCTGTTTGCTTGGTATAAACCGAGGCCGGATGTGCATGCACGCCTTTATCTGAGCGAAAGCGAGAAGACGCAACGGGTTCTTTTCACAAACAAAGAAGGAAAGCAGGTGCGCGTGAGAGACGTCCTGGACAAAGTGTCTGGTTGGGTCGACCAGTTCATTCACATTGGAGATGCAGCAGTCCAATACGACCCGGCGCATGCCGCACTTCCTTGGGCTGGTGTTAAGCTGCTTTTCCAGGTACCTATCAACTTGCTGCTGAACATGAGTACTATCTAATCATGCTATAGCTGACCATCAACGACTACCAAATCTTTGGGGGGTCTACTGGAGAGTGTAGAAACTGTATTAAGTATGATAGCCAGATATACAGCTGTGCAGACACGGGTTCTTGTTAGAGACCCTGTGATAACGCGGCAGCTCTCCACCACTTTGGCCCAGCTTTATGCGGCCGCCTTGAGATTCCTAGCGGATGCCTATAGTTATTACAAAAAGAGCACATTAAGTAAGCTAACGTACAAGATACATGTTACTATGTAGAAGTTCTTCGTTGCTGTGCTTCTAAGATGCTAATTTGATAAACTCCCTAGAACAAGTAGGTAGGATACCATGATGTTGACAAAGGCATAAGGGATTGGTGTTACGGCGTTATTCTTTTCATGTACTGTAGGCGGAAAGAAATATGATCAAGCGTATGTATCTGGGTTTCACATAGAACAAGGAGGATAACAAGAAGAAAAAGAAGTGTCTGTTCAAGGCCGATTTCGTATTAACATGTCTGCCTCCTGAAACACTGTTACAAAGCGATCTCATATTCTCAGTAAGAAGTTTCGACATTATGAGATCGACCTAGACCATTCCAACGACTTGTGCCTCTGTATTCAGCATTGTTGGAACAAGTGATGATATCTCATCCCTATTTGTAGAATAACCATGTGGAGATAAGCGTTCCAAACATCATGATCCCTGCTGGCATGTTGCCTTGATCAAACATAAGGAATGCTGCTGCGATCAATACCACGTTTGTCTTCCTAAAACCTATATCCGAGCGGTTGAGCAGATCTGCTGGAATTACTTCCGGTTCTAGCCCGAATCCCAAATGGACATCTGGCTGCGGTTCAGGGGGGTCATTCCATCCAATTTGGCTACGTCTTTTCACATCCTGGAAGTATTTATACCAGCTTTCGACAGAGATAACTTTTGATAATTTCTCACAGAAGATTTCGCAGTTGTTGGACCGAAGATGGTATGGTCCCTGTGAGTAGACTACTTTATGTGCTGTGGAAATACATTCAGTAATCTGGCTATGACCTTCACCTTGCAGCGACATACCTGAATCCAGAACTTCTGGGTAACCCAGAGACGTGAAACCAGTGGCCTCGAACTTCGAGTTTTTGTCATACACCCAGATGCTGTTCTGCTCTTTCAAATTTCCATGATTTGCGTCGCCCATAGTGAACCCGTAACAATGCCCAGAGAAGGTTCCGCTCGCCTGGTCTCGTTCTAGGACCACTAGCCGAGCATGCGAAAAGCCGGATGCGTATGTTAGCATCCGATATATGAAACCTTGTCCGTAGATTACGCTGTCGTTGTTCACGATTGCTTTCTTGACCGCACCCCTTGACATGCGTTGCTGTTGCGCTATCTGATCTACCTCTTCATCCGCACATAGAATATCCGCGACGCAGTCTTTCACGCGAACTTTTGCCTCCTCCAGAGATGGACGGCCTGGTGGCACAGATTGCGCCTGCTCCTGTGCTCTGTCCTTCAGCCACTGGTCTTTAAGCTTCTCTGCGCCTCTGTAATTCTTCTGGTATTCGAATACCACCAACTTGTGTCTGTGTGGCCATGAGGGAAGTTCGTTGAACAATGCTTCTAATTTCGACTGTGGATGTGACATTTTGCGGTGCGCTCAGCCTTGTGATGCAAAGAAATTCTGCTATAACAGAAATGTCGATTAAGATCAAGCCGCGTCCAATATATGGATTTTCACCGAGCCTGAGTGAACTGGTGCCCAAGGCTGATGCTGGAAGGTCTAGAGCTGTGGCTGTATGACTTTGGGCTGCATTGCTCAGAAGGCAAAGTCTGCCTCATCTGCTCGACCAATAATGACGACCATTGCTATTCTGCAGGTGCACTATGGTGCAGTATCAACCGAAGGTGCAGACGATGCTGGGTACTTCCGTCCAATAGTCATACGACACGAGCTCCGATGCAAAAGCCAGGCATGGGATCATGTTGTTGCCCTGGTTGCCTAAGTCTCAGCCTTGCTTTGCGAGAGGCAGGAAACGAACTCACGGGCAAGGATCTGAACTCCTGATTGCTAGTTATCCATATCTGATGGAGCATTCTGCATGAAGTCAAGGTGATAATCGTAATCATGACTTCATTATCTACGCATCCGAATTATACCTCGACCAACGCTGTTACAGCCTGTTTTCGTCGATGATCCAACTCCCCCTCTATCTTGTAACCACTGACATCTTTCTCAACGCCATAATGTCGAATGCTTGCTATTCCAGCCTCGATACGGAAGCTACGCAGTTTCGTACCTTTGCTCTCTTACCGGGGTACGAGTTAGACTCCATTTGTTGCACTTTCTCAACTCATTCGCTATACGAGAACCTGGCATACGAAACTATCTCTTATTCTTGGGGCGATGCGAATGATACAGAAGGCATCTTCGTTGACAAAGCAAGGTTGGAAATCCCGCGAAGCCTTGCAACATGCCTAAGGCATCTGCGCAACGCATCGGATGCAATGATACTGTGGGCAGACGCCATTTGCATTGATCAAAAGAACAACGAAGAGAAGGCACAGCAGGTCAAAATGATGGGGGATATATTTCGAAGATGCACCTCGGTTTACATCTGGTTGGGTGTACCTAGACATCATCTGGACCAGTTTCCGTTCGGCATCATAGAACACTTTGCAGCCGATAAGCATTTCCACCAATTACCAGGTTTCACAATATCGGGTCCGAGTGATACTTGGAAATTCAACGACACCGAAGAATTTCAACGCATGTGGGATTCATTCGCAGATTCAATCTCGAAGCCGTGGTGGACGAGATTGTGGTGCGTCCAAGAATCAGTCCTACCTCCTCAAGCCACTTTTGTGCTCGGACAGTGGCGACTTCCCCGATCTACATCACAGATCTCCCATAACAACTATGTTCGTCACTGGTTTGGATGCTGTGCTAATATCTCGGGATTGTTGCCGATGAAATACAACTTCGTGCCAAATCAAGTCGTCACACATGTATCAAATCTGATAACTCCACCAGAAACACATAATGTGTTAGAAATGGATACAGTTCTCCGATCCTATAGGAACAGACTCTGTCAAGATCCGAGAGATAGAATCTATGGTCTACTAGGTCTCGTTGATCGCAAAGACAGGGCAGGTGTGGAGCCTGATTATTCACTGTCTATCCAAGAGGTCTACGTCCAGGCCATGGAGACGATCTTGGCCCACGCAGATCGTGACTTGAAGTGTTTTACAGGGTCTGGATTTAGCTCGAAGCGACATCAATTGCCATCATGGGTACGAGATTTCTCAGCACCGCTCGATTCTATCACTACTAATTTCGAAATGTCCCGACACCATTTGTACAGGCTCTACGACGCAGCACTAGGTACTGATAGTGATCTGAAAGTTCTCAGCCAGTCCATGTTGGCTGGAACCGGGATTCTGATCGATGAGATCATTCAAATGAGTATGACATTAGAGACAAGAGACTGGCAACCTGTCTGGAAAGTGTTCGACCACTGGCAAAATGTCATGACTTCATCATGGTCTGATAACAGGCATATGTCAAGATCGGACGAGCGCCGTTTCTGGCGTGCGATGATGGGCGATGCTGTTGTGACAGCAGATGGTGCGTGGAACAGACTGTCGGAGCGGACAAATCACGATTTTGAAGATTGGTGGACTTGTATCGACAAATCATTCAAGGCAAAGGTGGAACCCCCGATCACTGCTCACACACATTTGTTGCAGAGCAACATCTACGGCAGAGCATTCTTCCTCACAAAGAAAGGCTATATTGGGCTTTGCCTCCCAAATACTCTCCTAGGTGACCTTGTCTGGGTCCTTCGAGGAGGAAAGACACCCTTCGTCCTTCGTCGTGTCATGCAAAGAGTTGGAGACCAAGACATAAGGGACGTAACGCGACTGAGTTTTGGTTTGATAGGCGATTGCTATCTACAAGACTTCATGGACGGAGAGGCTTTCATGGGCGAAGACACTAGACTTGATACTGTTCATTTGATATAGATCTAGCTCCTGAAAGAAGTATCAAATATGTGGACACAGCAGTCCATCACATCACCATTGTGCAACAATCAAAAGACTTTAGTAGAGAGCTACAGTTCATACTGTCATCTGGTCTGCATTACGCAACTAGTCCGGATTGCATTATGCACCATTAAGCCTCGCTCTGGGCTCACCTCTGCAACAATTGGCGAACGAATTTGATGTCACATCCAGGGGGCTCCCCACATCGACCACGCAGTCCTTGTGCTTATTGAACAATTGGCACGTGAGAGTATCCTTGTTGGGAATGCTGGCACCGTTGGAACAGCAACTGTATGTTATTCCGGCGATATCCACATCGGAGCCTCCTGTGCATTTGCACCAATGTAAGAGGCTGAAGCCTTCATTGGTAGTACTTGGCCTGTAGCCTTCGTGATAGCTAGCCGGGATAGACTGGACGGCCTTTGGGTAGCTCCTTGATAGCGCACGTGATGGAATCTCGGATCCTGTTCACCGCCTAAGCAGCGCTCAGACGCTTGGCATGACTTTCCTCCGAATGGGTAGATAAACGACCGCACAAAGAGCTAGACAGCTCTTTATCGAATTCATCATCGTTTACCTTGCACTTATGGTTAATCCATCGCACCCTTACACCAGTATGACGCCACCTCAATACAGGAAAGGTTGACGTTAGATCAAGCTTACGGAGGGCGATATTGAAGGACTTACCTGGGTTGTACTTGCAATGGCGAGGCAGGATATGGCGAAGTGCAGTTTCATCGTGAGAAGTATGAAGTCGGTATATTTGTTAGCAACTCTGTTTGTTCGAGAAGATAGGCAAGGGCAAAGTCAATATGCAAAGCCGCTTTTAGTGCAATGATAGTTGCGGTGAATGAGATCAATACTATAGGAGCAGCTCAGAGATGTTTGTACATTTATACTTGTCCGTTTGCAAAGGAGAAAAAAAGGAGAACTGCTATAGCATAATCCAAGACTCCGACTCCGACTCCAACTGATCCCGTGCCATGAGTATCTATTCCAGACGCTGAATACGGTATTAAGCGACTTCCACGAGAATTCGACTAGACATCTACAGAGTATAGGTAGACATCATTATTGTGTACGTGCTCTCGGTGCGACGGGAAAGCCGGATGCTGACCCTAGCGATCTACAGAATTCGTTCATCATCCTAACACTCCTACTCTTGCTGCTTGATCTTTTTACCACTTCCTCCTTCCATACGGGTGATTTTCTTGTAATATTCCAAGACGTGAGCTAATGCACAGTCTCGAAATATTTGGCGGTCTTGTGCCGTGTTGTTGCATTGCGCA
Organism: Bipolaris cookei; assembly: GCA_002286855.1. Classification (NCBI taxonomy): domain Eukaryota; kingdom Fungi; phylum Ascomycota; class Dothideomycetes; order Pleosporales; family Pleosporaceae; genus Bipolaris; species Bipolaris cookei. The sequence goes on from NRSV01000010.1 coordinate 183,975, forward strand.
GGGTCGAAATCAAGGGAGCGACGGCCCGCACGGGTACATTAAGCTGCCCAGGTGCTAAGTACATACTAACAGTCTGACAGGCCGATTGTCAGTGCATATCTGACCATAATGAACAGAATGTAGCTTGAACGAGCGTCGGACAGGACAAGTTCCCATGGCTTGTCCCCAGGTACGCGACTAGTCAGCACCTCGTCGTCGTCGTCGGCACCTACAGCCTCAAAGACAGTCAAGGTATTGCGATCGACATCGAGGTGATCCTTCACCGTGATGCAATGACCTCCGATATTCTCATCAGGTTCACAAACTGCAATTTCTCTAGCGTCTGGATAGCCTTCTAGACGATGTTGCCAATGCGATAGTGGTTAAATGAGCGCATCTGGCAGTTCTTGCCGGAGCTGTGAGCGTTGTGGAGGCGACTGATGTCGATTGCATGGTATCAGTATTGGACGAAGTCTCAGTGCGGTTTATCGTTATCGGTCTTCTTCACTTGGAATTAGCAGGCCATGATAACATTGCATATGTGGAATCAGTCATGGTCAGAGTGAAAACTTCTCCCCGCATGACCAATCTTGACTGTACCAACCCAGTCTGTCCACGTTCGAATCTCTCTCGAAGACAACCAAAATACGCAATTTGCCGGTAAGAAAAGCACTGTTTTTCGAACTCTTCCTTCCGGCTACAGGAACTCAAACAGATAGGGCTCTTGACTAGTTGAGAGACTTTTCTTTTCCATCATCTCATCCCTATAACAGTCTCCCAGTAGTTCATAACGTTGTCCAACAGGTCTTACCACAAATGGAACAGCACATCCCGCGAGAAGACATATACGATCAGTCGGCCTGGTTTCTACAGGAACCCAGGCCAGATGTCTTTGCTTTGTAACGCAGAATTTCCGGCCAGCTGATAGCTCGGAGAATCTGCTTTCGTACATCCTACCATGACAGCCTGGTTCACTGTAACTTTGCAGGAAGCTTGGGTGATAGCGTGCTTTTCCTGCTAAGCTTTCAAACTTCCTGAACAGTGTCTGGAACCCCCTCATGTAGTCCTTATTTGGTGTGGCTGTTTCTTCAAGATGCACACCAAATGCCATTGCACAGCAAAATCTTTCAGAATCGACTTTGTCAACTGAACGTAGAGGAATCGACATAGCTTCTACATAACACTGATACATCCAATCCAACATGTGTTTGGCCGGTTTCTGATTGTCTGACTCTTTACCGACAATCGTTAGCCAGAGCTGATCCATATATGGCCTTGAATCGATGATTATGTCAGGTTCGTCCCAGAAGATCCCTGATATAGACAACGTCTGGAGAATTAGCTCTTTCATGCAGGAAGCTCAAGAGGAAACTGACTTTGTCTTTGACAATAGCATGATCAGAAGGATACGTGAAAGTTGCAGTGCCTGTGTAGTAGCGTGTCAAGGGAACAAAATAGAATCCGATACGCTTCCAGTCCGGCACCCAGCTTGGTAAATTCGATGATTGTGGGGAGTAAAATTTGCAAGCTAGAAACCTGCTGACTCGGTGCATGTCATTCCTATGAATTCGGTACTTTGATGTGAGAACAGTCTTTCCAGTTGATGTGATCCTAGGAACTGGTATGTTGAGGGCCTTTGTTGCAATTTGTGTATAGACGGTCGCTTCGTCCTTACGGTAATCGATCATGTCCATATTTACTGCCGTTTGTGTCGATAAGAGTGCGAAAACTCGGTCTCGAGGATCTGTGGCTTCCAGTTGCTGGCTCCAGCACCATAGATCGAAGATACGAATATCATCGCTAGATTGATAAATTCCTAAAGCTTGAAATCTCAAGATGTCATTTTTGATCTCATAAGCGTACGTACTATGCCTCCCAACAGCTTCTCCGACCGTAACACACACTCCTGTGGCGTATCCGCAATGCACTAGCAGTTTAGTTGGAATCTCCAGTGCACCAGACATGAACACGGATTCCTTCGCATTCAAGAACTCTTGTACAATCCAAGCACGTCTAAACCATGGGCGACAACACAGGGAGGCCCATCCAGCCCAACACTGATCAAAGTAAGAAAGGCCCATCTCCTCCAGAGTCTTTACTCTGTGTCGTTCCAGATCCCGACGATGCGGATACCGCTTGAAGAATTCTCTCATCAGATTGACTGCATCTTCATCGTAGCGTTTCTGTTCTCCAAGCCAGAATATGACCTTTGCGGCGCGCTTGTAGATGTCTCTCATCATAGCCACTTGGAAGCTCTTCTCTTCTTCGTCCTTTTGGTTGATGCAGATAGCGTCTACCCACAGTAGGCAATCAAACTGCTGTTTCTGTAGTTGCAATAGGACACCCCAAAGATTACGTGTAATCGGCTTCTTATGCCCATTGCATGTGATTTTGTATGGCGACGTTGCATCGCCCCAGACATATGAAAGCGCAGTGAATTGCGTTTTTGAGTCGAGGTCGAAAGTTTCGAGAGTGATCTGAATGCCTTCTTCGCCGGTTCCTGATTGATACGCAATAAGCGGATGGCTCGTCGGTGCGGAAGCAGCGAGTATAATGTGGCGTCTGGCATTTTGAAGTTGTCCCCACTCATTTTGTGCGTACATTCTCAAAGGAAAACACGAGACTACAGCTCCGGGGGATGACCGACTATTCAAGTTGGTTCAGCGAGGCAGCCGGTGAACTGACCGGATATCTCGTAGGCGAAGTGATGTTCCACCGCGTGACAAAATCTGGCGCCTGATTCGCCAACCAAGATTTCAACAGAATCCTCCACCACGCCAATATACGAGTTTCATAACCGAGAATCGATGCTATTGGGGTGTTATCTAGTAATGCGCAGTAAATCACCTGACAATGGTAACGAGTTTAGCTTCGAGGAATTTGTTGACAAGGAAATCCCGCTGTATGCTATTCTTTCGCATACAGGGGGAGCAGCTGACTGCGAGATTACTTATAGAAATACAATACATGGCACAGGAACGAATAAACCTGGCTACGTCAAGATCCGCTTTTGCGGGAAGCAAGCTGCAAAGAATGGTCTCCAATACTTGTGGGCTGGGGTGGAGCGGGCATACCGCCGTCTGGCACAGTAATGCGCATCCTGAGATAAACCTCGGCATCTTGCATTTCCTTATCCCATCTTCGCATTCTCCTTCTTCTATGCCTTGCTTCATTAGAAAGATAAAGATGGCAGATCAACGCGACACATTTAGGCAAGGAACTAGTACCCCCTCGCCTCTGAATGCTACATTAGACGGGCTAATAAGCGGGCTATCTGACCATCGCTTCACAAGCGTATACCTTATCGTTGTACGTTTAGCCCAGCTGCTGGATGGCCGTCTTACGCTAAATCCCTCACAAGGCTTACTCAAAGCGCATCGATTATGTGAATAGTACACTGAAATCGGTGATGAAAATCAATCCTCACCCGCTACTTATTGCTGCAAGCCTGGACGACGAGAGAAAGAAAGGTACACTTTGAAGGTAAGACGAAAGCCCAAGAACTTCCTGGCGAAGCATGATATGGATAGTAACATTGCATTTCCATTTATGGACTTCCCGTGCTTCTTAAAGAAAACATTGGCACCCGTGATCGCATGCAAACTAATGGTTCGTTATTCTTACAAAGCTCTGACTGTTGACAACCCCTGACTTACGATTATTTTATCTGGCTTACATGCCCTCGCGAACGCTACTCTTTGCGCTGATTTGACTATTGTGGAAAAACTTCGTAGCTAAGGCCTTATTGTTTTAGGTAAAACTAGTCTGTCTGAGTGGTCGATGCTGCGCTTGACTAACTTGACAAAGTTGTCGAATGCGATTTCTAGGCAGATTTACGCTGCCTATTATCTAAAGCAGTGTCTGAGCGGAAGCTTGGGTGTGAGTGCAGTAACCGTGGATCTTGGGCTTGTGTGGACGGCTGCTGGTACTGAGGTACGTAAACTGCTTACTATTCCGCTTCTGCGACATTTAAATAGTCTTTTGTTAACACTAGAGCGGAGATTCTAGACATCTGGAAGTATAACTAGTTCATGTGAGAGAAACAACATTGTAGGCATTAAACCTACAGTAGGGTTGACTTCTTGACACCTGATTGTTCCTGTTAGTGAACATTAGGACACTGTTGGGCCTATCGCACGGGCTGTCGAGGATGCAGCGAGATTACTCGAAGTAATTACTGGGCTAGATTTTAGGATTCTCACACTCTCTTGTCGCTACTGCATTACATTCCTAGGTACTCCGCCTGCTGCAAACCAGATGGATTGCGCGGAAAGCATATTGGAATAGCGCGTAACGTTACGGACATCGAATCGGACATAATCCAGAACATACAGCCCGCTTTTAAGCAAGCAGTGGCGCTTATGAGCTGCGCAGGTGCGACGATTATCGACTATGCTGATTTTATAGCGTACGCAACGTGGAAAGCAAGACTTTGCAACCTTGTTACTCGATAATTTCGTTAGCAACGCCGCTTAGTTCTTCGCAAACCTTAAACATAACCCCTAGCTGATATATAGTGTAGCTGATCTGCGAGACTTTACACGTAATTGCCTATCGGAACAATACTTACAACATAACGTGCAAAGTTGGGACATGGCGCTAGACTAAGGCCTGAGCAATTAGTCTCTACGCTTTTAACAAGACTATTAAGAAAACATGTTTTTGGGCGGTGAGGGCGGGATACCAGGAGCTCTCGAGTGTTATAATCTAGATGCTATTATCCTCCCTACTGTGATCGCGTATGAGATCCTAACACTAGTTGGATCGCTGGTCGTGACCGTGTCGCTAGGTGCTACAGGTATTGAAACGCCCGTTAAACAGGTTGCTGGTTGGAATGTTGTGGACCAGGCTCCGGGCGTACCGTTTGGGATCAGCTTCTTGGGGAAAGAATGGAGCGAGGGCGCTTCTCTAAACTAAGAATTTAAGAGTTCTTTAGGGTAGAGAGTACTAAAAAACCTAAGTTATCTAGAGATTTATAGTATACTCGTGCGACTTATAGCTTAAAGGAATTAATATAGCTTTTACGTCTTCTTGCGTAAGTAGAGCTAGCTTTTACTTAAGCTAAATAAGAGAGCGTAAGTAAGTAAGATCTACGTTCTTTTTCTTTAGTACTATAGTAAGTAAACGCAAAATTTAGAAATATAGAGAGAGTATGTAGTACTACAGCAGCGATAATGTAAGGAGGATAGGAAAGCTGCGAGCCTAATCCTAGTAGCAACCTATCCTTAAACTAGTGCGCTACTATTACAGCGAGTACTATAATACGCATAAAAGAGTCTTAAATAACCGTTAATAGTCCTTCAGGGCTATAGTGGTGGGGGCTGCGGACGGAGTCGTAATTCCTGAAAAACGGGTAACGGAGGACGGACGTCAGTAAATTGACCTCAACACAGAACCGCGAGTTTTGACGGATCGCAAGGGAGAACTAACTCTCAGCTTCCAATGGTCGTATGTACCAACATGATGGATTTTAATGTTATATAATTTTGAAACTAAAGATACCGTCGAGCGTAAATGACTCGGTGGGCTGGGGGGAAAACAACCCCCGCCAAGACCAAGCCGTGGCTGCTACTGCCGCCACTGCCACTTCTCATATCACACGCTCAAATTGATTAATCATGTATGCATGAGGGCCACATAGGTGCGTAGGTGTGAACTTAATTGCTCGCGAATATACATAAGAAGGATATGAGTTTTATTTCTGTGAGGCTTTGCAATTACACACAAGAATGATAACAAAGCTTGAATTCCAAGGAGCCAATGAGTTTTGAGTGCTTGAACGTATACTCGGGCAAGCGAATACAGGTTTTGACTTGTAGTTGCTCTACTGCCATTACCTAGCCAACCTTACTGCACTGTGTACACCAGTTCTAATAAGTGAGGGTGAATTGGCTGGGCCAGCCAATGAGCGGCTTGCACGGTCCGAGCAAACAACCCAAACTCAATCTGGCTTCAACACCACGATTGCATCTTCATTCGCGGGTCCATTGCTACAGCGTACCTCTGCACACCGCAACCATGGACCCCTATTCCCCCGAAGGAGGTTGGTATCATCTTGCGCCTCATAACATATTATCATGCAACCCCACTAACGCACCCCAGAGCTCATCAATATCCATTCGGCCTTCCACGCCGGGGCCTACCAACAAGTTCTCGACTTCGATACCTCGTCCTTCTCAGCTTCAAATGCGCTTCCTGTCCGTGTTTTAAAGCTCCGCAGCCAAATTGCTCTCGGTCGGGCAGAATCTGTTTCTAGCGAACTCGCATCCGAGAAGACACCCGATCTTGTCGCAGTAAAGTTGCTGGCAGACTACGAACAAGGCAAGGATGTTCTTAGCCAGGCAAAGAAGTTGGCGGAGCAGAGTGGACAGGAGAACTTGGCTGTGCAGCTTTGTGTGGGCATAATCCTGGAGAGGGCAGGTGAGACGGAGGCTGCGCTAGAACTGCTGAGCAAGCACCAAGGTAGCTTGGATGCGTACGGCAACCCGAATACGCCAAATCTGGTACGGAAATCGAAGCATAATAGCTGACATTTGAATAGGGTAGCGCTCATTGTCCAAATCCACCTCCAACAGAACCGCACCGATCTTGCCGCCAAGGAAGCACAGCGCGCACGGAAATGGGCGCAGGATAGCCTGCTGGTCAACATTGCTGAGAGTTGGGTTGGCATGCGCGAGGTTCGTAACTCACTCGTTCCCACCCCCACTACGTAACCAATTGCTGTTGGACAAGACACTAATATTAGTTTAGGGCGGCGAGAAATACCAGTCGGCATTCTACGTCTTTGAAGAACTAGCTACAACCGCGCAATCGACCTCTCCCCACTCTCTCGTTGCACAAGCAGTGTCAGAACTACATCTCGGCCGCCTTCCCGAAGCCGAAGCCGCTTTACAACAAGCCATCTCCATCGACGGTACCTCTGCTGACACAATCGCTAACCTCATTGTCCTCAACACACTGCTAGGCAAGAAGGATGAAACAGAAAAGATGAAGACACAACTTCAATCCGTAGCCCCACAACACCGAGCCATAGCAGACTGGGCTAGTAAGAAGGATGAGTTTGCCAAGGCGGCGGCCAAGTACACTCCGCAGTTTGAACCTGTTTCGTAGAAGCGGGATGGAGGAGTAGAAACGAGAGCGATAGCTTACGATTGATTGATGAACAACCTATAGGGAGATATCCAATAGACGATGTGTTGGCAATGTAAACTAGTAAACATTGGCCGGGGTACTACGAATGAAAAATACATCTAGTGCATGGATAGGCACGTATGTTGGATACAGGGTTTTGAGCCGGTGACATACATTGCCAACGGAGGTTCCTGTAGCGTAGACCTCGTGACCTCTACAACTCAACACTACCTCATCTTTGATATACCAACTGTACACCTACAAGCACACTATCTCGTATGGCAAAGCATGCGGAGATGTATTTCTCCCATCACCTTTCTTTTTCCAGAATTTTCCCCATCCCTATTCCCCCGCCCTCCCCGGAAACCTGTCTTTCCGGACGCCACAAAGCACACAGCCCGCGCCGCATGGCACCATATCCGAACCAGAGACCCTAGGCGCTACATTCCCGTTGGATACCCCCAAACTGCACAGGCTGGGGCGGGAATGCACAGCTCCCAAGTTGGGGCGGTCGGCTGGTGTGACGCCGGATGACATACATCTTTGCTATCACTTAGAGGGGGCGGGCGACAGCGGCGGCGCTTCTTCACGGGAAAGATAGAAGGGTGGGTAAAGTGTGTGTGGGTGTTTGATGACAGGGAGTCCAAGCGCGCCAGGATATATCTGATCGACGCGCCACACGGGTTTAAGCGATAGATCGTATCCAGTGCACCGGATTCTGTGAGGTATGGGAGGGGGAGAGGGTGGATTTTTGTATGATGCACGTGGGAAGGAGGGGAGAACGTCTATTTAGTGTTGCTGGTAGTACTACGTGTAGAATGCTTGCTGCCACAATGCGAAGCAATGGAATTTTCCCATAGCATACCCATCGTTGCACTCAGGAGGATAGGAAACTCGTATTTTGGAAGATGACACGACTCAAGGCATCGCACATGTTGCAGCACCTGACACGTCTCGTGCCCCGACGGCGTGCTACTCCTGCAACGACAACTGTTGTGCCGTCGCCCGGGACCTGATACATCCGAGCGCCAACCTACCCCATCCAACGCAACGATCAATCTTTGGAAACAAGCGCTAGCCTCGGGCCTTATCCAGCCAATCCATACCCGTTGCGGTAGGATGGGGGCCGTGGTCTCAATACGCTTTGGGAACACGTCCCGGGGAGAGGGAGGTTTTGGAAAGAAAAGAGAGAAAGTGACCCGCATGGCTGGGTGTGGGCTTTTTTAGAAGGAGGGCTTTTTTGCGTAGCGTACTTGCTGCTCGGCGGTATGATGCTAAGGGATCTCTTGTTTTTTCCCTTCTTCTCTTCCTTTCTCTCCAACGTTGCCCGCACCGTTGGATTCTTACTTTGAAGTCCATTTTTGAGATTGAAATGGGAGTTTTTGTCTAATTCTTGGGAACACAGGTTGCTTTGCTACTATACGCGACCGCAACTCCATCCAGTTTGTATCTGACCATAGTTGCCATCACCTTGCTGCCTTAACGCCGAAATCTCCGCTTCGCGCGCTTGCGGAACCGCCAGGCTATTCGATAGGCTAGAGAGCGACTTCGTCATGTCTGGGGCAAAGGCCGACGTCGGCAGCTCGCTCGACGTACCCTCATCATCTCATCCTGACAACATGGTTATCGGAGTACCGCCAGTATTTGAGGGGTTGACAAGAGAGCTGGGTAAGATTATAGAGCAACCACTTCTTGGACCCAAGGCCAAGTTTCCCCCAGGTAAGAGGCCTCTCTGTAGCTACAGCGCTTGAGATATGTAATAACCATCTTTCTAGCTACTTTTGGTCTTGCACGTAAGGATGTATCTGGAAGGCGAAAACCACAGGCCATTGCACATCGAGGATACAAGGCCAAGTTCGCCGAGAATACTTTGGGTGCCTTCAAGGGTGCAGTTGAAGTTGGAGCAGATGGTCTAGAAACCGACTTACATTTAACAAGAGACGGTGTTGTAGTATTATCCCATGTAAGCCTCCAGCTCTAGCCATATTGGGTCATGGACTGATACTCGACAGGACAAAGATCTCAAGAGATGCTTTGGCAGGGATGAAAAGATCATAGACTGCGACTATGAGTTTATAAGTAAACTGAGGACACTGAAAGAGCCACACGAGCCAATGCCTCGCCTTTCAGATCTACTCGAGTATCTCGCACAACCCGGGTTGGAGAACATTTGGGTATTACTCGACATTAAGGTTTGCAGTTGGTGCCACTTTGTATAGCCAAGAGCTAACATAAGGCAGTTGGACAATGATGCAGACGATGTAATGCGCCTGATTGGTGATGCAATCCGGAGCGTGCCGCCCTTGCCATCGCGACCATGGCAGAGCCGCATCGTTCTCGGATGCTGGGCAGCAAAGTACCTTCCGCTGTGTTCGCGATATCTGCCTGGCTTCCCAGTCTCCCACATTGGCTTCTCGACGCTTATTGCATCGTATTTCTTCACAGTCCCGAATGTCTCTTTCAACATGGCACAGGCTATCCTCATGACGCCGTGGGGCAGGCTGTTCATACGGAAAGCACAAAACGACGGCCGACCTGTGTATGCGTGGACGGTGAACGAGGAGAGCCGGATGCGATGGAACATCCGGCATGGGCTGGACGGGGTGGTGACGGACGACCCAAAGCTTTTTGTGCAAGTGCGGGATTCATGGCACGAGGGTGTGAATAACGGCGTGTCGGTGATAACATGGCTAGATGTGCTGCGGGTCAATTTCTTTTGTCTGATCTATACTCTCTTGTTCCAGTTGAGGTTTGGATTTCAAGAGAAGTCGCTGGTCAAGATGAAGGAGGAAGAAGAGCAATGAAAGTGATGAGTCAGCATGTAGCAATACAAACTTGCTACAATTATTGTTATTTCTTGTGGGTCTGTGGTCGCAGTGGTGATGAGTGAAGCGAGTGACATGCTCCATGTACTCTAGAGCCATGACGGCAGGGTCCAAACATTTAGCGACCCGACGCGTGGACCCCGCCGAGGGCGCGTTTGCAAGCCACGACACTGTTGACCAACACAACCATGCCCAGGTACGCCTGCAGACGCACCAGAAGAAACTGCGCAAACTGTGGCTGACTTGGACCAGGGAAATCATAACATTACAGGCTGGCCAGTGCGGCAACAGCGTCGGGCAGCAGTTCTGGCAGCAGCTCTGCCAGGAACACGGCATCAATAAAGACGGAAATCTCGAGGACTTTGCAACAGAGGGTGGCGACCGCAAAGACGTCTTCTTCTACCAATCAGACGACACACGTTACATTCCACGCGCCATTCTGCTAGATCTCGAGCCCAGAGTGCTGCATTCCATCCAGGCGAGTCCGTACAAGAACATCTACAACCCCGAGAACTTTTATATCCACAAAGATGGTACTGGCGCGGGTAACAACTGGGGCATGGGATACAGCATGGGCGAACAGGTGCACGAGGATATTTTGGATATGATTGATCGCGAGGCCGACGGCTCAGACTCGCTCGAAGGCTTCATGATGCTGCACTCGATCGCTGGTGGAACTGGCTCTGGTCTCGGCTCATACATGCTCGAACGACTGAATGACCGGTTTCCTAAGAAGCTCATACAAACGTACAGTGTTTTTCCCAACACCCAAGACGGCGACATTGTGGTGCAGCCGTACAACAGCTTGCTGAGTATAAGGCGTCTAACGCAGAATGCAGACTCGGTGGTGAGTGCACATAGAGAAGCCAGCAACCACGGCGCACCAGTATGCTAACTGCACAGGTTGTCCTCGACAATGGAGCCCTTACCAGGATTGCCGCTGACCGGTTACACGTCATGAACCCCTCATTTGAACAGACAAACCAGCTCGTGTCCACCGTCATGTCTGCCAGCACCACCACCCTTCGCTACCCTGGATACATGCACAACGACCTGGTCGGCATCGTCGCATCGCTCATTCCCACCCCCCGCTGCCACTTTTTGATGACGTCTTACACACCCTTCTCGGGCGAGAACGTAGAGCAGGCGAAGACCGTTCGTAAGACGACTGTCTTGGACGTCATGAGGCGTCTGCTACAGCCCAAGAACCGCATGGTCTCGACCAACCCCACCAAGAAGAGCTGCTACATGTCCATTTTGAACATTATCCAAGGCGAAGCCGATCCCTCAGATGTATGTTGTTGATATCCGTTATTTGCTTCCTGCAGAACGACATCCCACTAACAGCAAAAAAAAGGTACACAAATCCCTCATGCGCATCCGCGAACGCCGCCTCGCAACATTCATCCCATGGGGCCCAGCATCAATTCAAGTCGCACTAACCAAAAAGTCGCCATACGTAACATCTTCCCACCGAGTCTCCGGCCTCATGCTAGCAAACCACACGGGCATCGCAACACTCTTTAAGCGCATAGTAGCTCAGTACTCTACCCTCCGCAAGCGCAACGCCTTCCTCGAAAGCTACAAGCGCGAAGTACCCTTCAAAGATGGCTTGGGCGAATTTGACGAAGCGAAAGAGGTGGTGCAGGGTCTCATTGCAGAGTATGAAGAGGCTGAAGATGCAGACTATCTAACCAAGGAGACTGCGCCGACGGACGAGGCAGAGGATAAGAGAGCGGGATAGCAGTCAGCTTGGGAGCATGATGGGGATTTGGGGCGTCGGCGTCATTTGTCGGGTGGGCATGTATTGTATAGTTGGAGTCTTTCTTCGGTTACCCCCTGCTTGGAAAGGGGGGTTTAACGGCGGCGGGCGTTAGCGGGAAATGCAAATCAAAGAGGTTGGAATCGATTCCTATTCTCTACAAATACCTTTTTTTTACTTCGAAACAGCATTTTTTGGAGCGTCAAAATGTTTGTTGTTTGTTGTTTACGGAATGATCTCTGTGTGAATGAGAGAACATATATGTTTTCGATTATTGTACATGATTCACTTTGCTACCCTTGCTTCCACGGCATCCTCTCCACACCCCTAACCCACCTGCGTCGTCTCCACTCGCCTTTTCGACTCGGCTTACTCTCTTCCCACGTCCGTCTCAGCACCTCTTTTTCTTGCTCTGTAAAGTCGACACTTCCTCCCTTTGACCCCTCCCTCTTCTTCATCTTCAGCCGTGCGGACCCAGCTCTATCTTCCTCCGTCTCGAGGAGCTCGTAATGTAAATCCGTGACCCACCGCTCGCCTTCGATTTCGACTTCTACGCCCGTGACACAGCGGTCTTCAACCCATTCGCGCGAGAGCAGATCGAGCGTCCATTTCTTGTCGCTCCAGCGCCAGCCCCGGGGCGGAAGCACATCTTCGAAAAAGGGGGTGCCGCGCGGTCTGTCACCGCTTATTCGCGATGGCGACAAGGGAGCGTATGGTGAGGGGGAGAACATGAAGCTTTCGTATTCGCCGTGCTCGTCGTGCAGGGCGCGATACTGCAGCTCGAAGATTTCCACCTCGCGCGTTTCGTACGAGGTTTCAAGCTCGATGTCTGCACGGGAAATGGAGAGTAGGAAAGAGCGGCTTTCGTTTTCCATTTCGGCTATGAATTTTTCTGTTTCGGGGGTTGCGAGTAGGTCTTGGACGGCTGGGTGGCCAAGGGCTGTGACTGCGTATCCGAGCACGAGGAAGATGGCGCGCCAGGGAAGCATGTGCGCGCTGATGAACAAGAGGACCGAGACGACGAGCAGGATGAGGTATATCATGGAGGAAAGGGTTTCGTTGCTAAAGTTGGTAAGTGGCGTGAAGAAACTTAGTACGGCGTCGTGTACGTTGCTGAAATCGTCCATGCAATTCTGCAAGTCACGCAAGTTGCGGAAGAAGTCCTTGCTGAATTCTGGTGCAGGCTTGATAGTCGTGGCATCCGCAAGGGGCGGTCCCCCCAAGCTTCCCCTCCACAGGTCGCCATCCACGTCCATGGCGTTACTCGTAGGCTCCGGATGTCGAGTAAGGTAGGCGGGGACCATGACGAAGAACATGCCGCATGCCAGTGGCAGGACAGGCAATAGGTAGGGGTTTACGCACACAAAGGTCCAGACGAAGAGGAAGGATAGCGTCTGAGTAGGCTGTACCCAGGTAAAGAGACGTATGGCTCTGTTTTGGGCTATAAAGGCTACACCAATGCGTGAGTTGAAGCGACGGAAGTTGGACGACATGGTGGGGATGCTGAAGCTGGGCCGGGCGACATAGGATCGGGACCGGCGATCTTTGATCTGGGGTATGTTTCTGGTCAGGGTCGAGTGTGAATCTGAGGGCGGGCTGTCGGAGAGATCCTCGGACGGGAGCACCTGTGAGAGCAGTCTGGACGGGTCAGGGTCAGTCTTGTTGTCCAGATATGTTTGATGCTGACGTTGTGTGTACGAACAGATTCATCATCTTGTCGCCCATCCTGCTGGTCGAGTCGCGGGCCATGTTGTCGCCTAGGGACTCGAGCTTGTTCATGAGCTTGCTGGCGGAGAGTCGGCGCGACGGGGGCTTGTCGGTCGTGGGAGTGCTGCTGTTTGATGCATGCTGGACTTGGACCACGGGGATGGGAGCGTCGCGGTTTGCGAGTGACTCTGCGTTTCCATGCGCCATGTTGGGCGGTTGAGATGGTGCGGACGATGCTTAGTGCTGGGTGTGTGGACACTGCCTTGAGTGCTACGTGGGAGCGAGGCGTGTCACATGTGACAGGGCTGGGGCACAAGTGTGTGCTCGGTATGGCGGATGCTCTGCGGTTGCACCAAAGCCATCAGGGTGTCGTCATTCTCCCCACGCTCTTCGACTGTGTGCCAGTCGCCAGGCTATCGTCGTCGTCGGGTCTGCAGAGTGGTTCCCAAGAGTGTGGAGTGGGGAGAGTGTGGGGTGTGGTGTTTGGTAGCACTGCAGTGGGAGATGACGCACATGGCATGTGAAGCGTGGTGGCGGTGTTCTGGGCTGGGCGTGTGCCGTGTCACTTTTACTCGTTCCGGTGGCTTCCCCACATCCATGGGCCCCGTGCACGTTGGCGGTCGCAATTCCTGACCGCCAAGGATACACAACGCTGCGGAGCCTCGAGGGGAACCTTGCGGCTCATAAAAGGGTCTTGTACCTCGCACAGGAATCGGGCGCCTGATTCAAGACGACAGGACAGCCATGGGGGTGAGGTGGGCAGGGCATGTAGAGCCGAGGGGGTTGGCTGGGCGTGCAGAAGAAGCCCCGTCCAATATATCCCATGTGAGTATGTTCATACACAAATGTACTATGTATGTGCCATGTACCATGTGTGTGTGTGTGTGTGTGTGTGTGTGTGTGTGTGTGCGCACATGGGACATGCCCCAGTCCAGCGCGGCGGCGGCGTCGACAGGCACGTCAGCGAGGGCTGCCGTTGGCTGGAGCGCTGGTTTCCTGGGCGAGGGGCGTTGTTTTGATGGTGTACCACTCGTCCCGCCAAAGACAGGCCGACAGGGGCCTCGTCAACTAGACAACCCTTGGGTCTAGTGTGGCTTTTGTGGGCTGCCGACCCTCTTTGTGACTTTGACGACTGTCAACCATCGCTGCTGCGACGACCTTCTTCCTTGCCGTCTCTGCAGCGCGGTGCATCTGCTGCGCCCAAGCCCATTGATCCCCCTAGACCTTCCACGCCCGTCTGTCGCCCTCATTACCGGCCCGCCCATCATCCTCACCGCCGCAGCCGGTCCCTTAGACATGTCGGCATAGTCGACCTGGGAGCCCAAGCTTGACGCTTGGAGACGACTTCGGCGCATTTCCAAGACGGAGCCTCGTCTTTGAATTTCTTTTTTTGAACCCATCCCAGATCTAGTAGCTCCCATACTGCTCGAGCTCCCACCACCGGGCTGGGGTGCGGACCATGTCGATGCAGCCGCGAACCACGACTAGAACCATGGCCTCCGTCTCCGCCGACGTGCCCGAACGCTCAGGGTCCACCGTGTCGGATGACTCTAGTGGCTCGTCAGGTAAGAAAAAGCACAGCCAGACTCAGCACCAGGTGTGTCCGTCGATGATGCTAATACCTATCGTCTCTCCCCCCAGAAGACCGCGTACGCAAGTTCCAAAAGACGGGCGAGCAGGGCAGCCGACTGCGCAAGACGAGCGCCTCCAATGCACTCGGCTCCTCCTCACGTCCTCTCCCCAATCCCAACATGACCACCGCTGCCGGGCGCGGGCGGGCTAGAGTGCCGCTGGGCCCCCGCGAGCGTCCTCAGGACTTCTCCAAACAAAGGTAGGTACTTGACGCACGGTTGGCATGGCATCCACCGCCATGCCATAGTAGTATCTTGTATCTGTGTGGCCGGCTAACTGACGCGTGAATCGATGCAGGATGACGAGTGCAGCTACTACTACCTCTACCACCTCCGCTGCTGCTTCTGCTCAAGCACGCTCCTCCTCCTTCGTGCCCTCCCTTGGCCGCGAGCATACCACGCGCGGCCCCCCTTCGAACCCGCGCTTCAGCTTCTCCAAGCAGCTGCAGCCCGACTCTGCAAAGGACGAGGCCCGCGATGGCCCCGTCTCCTACGCCTTTCTGCCCTCGGTCAACTTTGACGATTTTGCAAACAGCTTATCCTACGAGCCCACGCTGAGCGACTTCCCTGCCCCCGGCTCCTTCACAACCGCCGGCGGACCTGCTGACAACTCCGTTTCCACCTCTCACCACCACAATAACAACAACAACACCCCTAGCAACAACACCAACAATACAAACAGCATCCCCACATTTACTGGCATCCCCACCGAAACACGCTCTGCACGCAGCAGCTCCTTTGCCCGCCGCTTCAGCCAATCGGCAGCTCGAAAAGTCAGCGCTGGCATGTCTGCCTCTAGCTCTAACACGCCTGCGCTGCCCCATCCCCCTAGCAACATGACGATTCGGACACGCCGTCAGAGCCAGTTCTCTTCACAAACGCCACCCAATCCGGCTGCACGGCCACCACGAAAGAGCGTTGGCCCTGGAATGATGCCAACGAGCAGCTTCGACCGCGATGACCTGGCCGGTATGCCAACCCTTAATAACATCACTTCTGGAGTACCAAAGCTTGCAGGCACTACGCGGAACGCAAAAGCAAAGTCTCTACAGCCTCCCTCAAGACAGCAGTCGGGCCATCTGACTGTGTCGTCCATGACTCCAGACCCAAGCTCCATGTCTCAAGTCACCACTCGCTCACCAGGTAGAAGTGCTGCTGCGCAACGATCGCATACACCTTCCTCATCTGCCAACAAGCGACAATCTACTGCACCCCACATATCTGGTCTGGGGGCCAGGACTATCAGCCCCACCGATGCCCGGAGGCTGAGAAGACTATCCATAAACCCCAACCAGCCTCCAGGAGGGCCAGTTGGACCCCCCACCCCTCAGGGCGACGCAACATTTGATGAGCGTGCTTTTAGTCAGTCACCGGCTATGAGACTCGGAGGCAGCATGACACCTTCGTCGGCGCGCGCAACACCTGAGCAAAAACGCAAGTCTTATGCCTCTGGCGTTTCACTCTCGTCTAATTCAAGCCTGAATTCGCTCAAGGTCGGCCCTCCTTCGTCAATACCTCTGCGCTCTAATCCCGCTCCGTCCAGTCTTCGCTTGCCTGCACCAAAGCCACGAAACCAACAAAATTCGGGTAGTGGAGAGCAAGAAGAGGTTCCGCCTGTGCCAGCCATCCCGAAAGCTTTCGAGTCCCCCAAAGATCCCGAACAAACCACCTTTGGCTTTTCAGCACAGCCACCAAAATCGGGAGCGCCGCAATCTGTATCTCACGAATCTGTGTTAACACCAGAGGCGCAGTCAGCTAGTTCTGGCCAGAACGAGGCGCTAGAATCGCCCTTCCTAAAGTCAAGCACAGGGTCTCTCAGGCACAGGAGAGGATTGACCGTCGGGAATACCCCGGAACCTGACAAGGCAGCCACGGTACAGCAGTCCAGTAAGAAGAATCTGCAGCCAATCAGACTCCCGCCCCTCAACTTGCTACCCCTCGGCACCCCGTTTAACAATCGCATGTCGTCCCTTCCTACATCCGCAGATGATACGGATCAGGGCAATGTCACGCCGCCGCCAAAGCGTACTGTCACCAAGACACCTAGTACGCCCATGACAGCATCCAAGGCCAGTTTCTTCTCGAGACATAACTACCAAGATGAATACCACAGACATCTACGTAGCAGTAGCTCTGCATTCAACTTACGCGCGACTGAGTCTCCGCTTGATTCACAAGCAAACATCAACATGATGCCTGTTCCGACCCTGAATTCGACAAGACAAGCCTCTACTACTCCGTTTTCATCCAACTCGTTACCAAAGGGAAGTGGTGAATTCACTCGTTTGCAGCCATGTAAAAGCAGTGAATACAAGTCTCCAATCAAGGATGTGGAGATGCAGAGCATGGTTGCAGGTCCACGACCTCTCCAGAAGAAGAATACTTCAGAGTCAGTACAGACATCTACGTCAACAGAGCCCGAAACGCCATCATCTGCTTCTTCTCTTCGGCGCAAACTGAGCTTGAGCGGCTGGAGACGGGCATCGTCCAAAGCCGCAAATCACCCATCCCAAACCGCGCAACTCCGAAAGCCAGGGCCGAAAACCGAAGATGCGAGACAGCAGCCGCAACCGCCGAAACACAGCGGTATGCCTCCACCTAAGATGCCTGCGTCTGCCAATTGGAATGGCGCCGCCCCCCCAAGTCCATCACCTGCCCACACTCGCGCTCGACCATCTCTTGACTTCGGACGTCGCAAAGCCTCCAATGCAGCCATTGCGAGCGACGCTGAGGCTGAAAAGGCCGCCGCTCGCAAGGCTGCGGGTAATGCTGCAAGTCGTGCTGTCTCTGGAAATACTGACCAAGCTGCTGCTCAGCCAACACAGAAGTCTTCATCCATCTTGACTCCAATGCAACGAATGCTGGGCACGAAGAGCTCTTCGAACATGCTTAAAGCGCGTAATTTGGATCCCAACCTTGATCGAGACGACCTGCTAGCCGACGAAGAGATGAAGAAGCTTGCTTCTAAGCGCAAGGACTTTGAGCATGCTGCACGCGATGTAGATGAGCTCCGCAAGCGCGCTACGGCCAAAGAACGTGTCACGCCAAGCGATGCCGTGCGTATGGCCAACTTGAACATTTTCGAAAGAGGCGAGATTATCGACTACAAAGAGGTATATTTCTGTGGCACTAAGAATGCTAAGAAACATGTTGGCGACTTGAACGCCCAAACAGCCAACTTTGGTTACGATGACGACCGTGGCGATTACAACATTGTCCTAGGAGATCATCTGGCTTACCGGTATGAAGTAGTCGATGTTCTGGGCAAGGGCAGTTTCGGTCAGGTTGTGCGTTGTGTAGACCACAAGACGGGAGGCCTGGAGGCCATCAAGATCATTCGTAACAAAAAGCGGTTCCACCAACAAGCATTGGTTGAGGTCAACATCCTTCAAAAGCTACGCGAATGGGTAAGTGAGCACTGCCTGGGCACGCTGTGAGTTACTAACAATCTTCTAGGATCCTGACAACAAGCACAGCATGATCAACTTCACGCAAAGCTTCTACTTTCGCGGCCATCTTTGCATCTCTACGGAACTTCTCGGTATGAACTTGTACGAGTTCATCAAAGCACATGAGTTCAAGGGCTTCTCACTACGCCTGATCCGCCGTTTCTGCAAGCAGATGTTGTCCTCCCTCGTTCTTTTGAAAGCCAAGAAGGTCATCCACTGCGACTTGAAACCCGAGAACATTTTGTTGGCGCACCCCCTGCACTCGGAGATTAAAGTCATCGATTTCGGATCCAGCTGCTTTGAATCAGAAAAGGTTTACACCTACATCCAATCTCGCTTCTACCGATCCCCTGAGGTCATTCTGGGCATGAGCTATGGTTTACCCATTGACATGTGGAGTTTGGGCTGCATTCTTGCCGAACTCTACACGGGCTATCCTATATTCCCAGGAGAGAATGAGCAAGAGCAGCTTGCTTGTATTATGGAAATTTTCGGTCCTCCAGAGAAGCACTTGATTGAGAAGAGCAGCAGGAAGAAGTTATTCTTTGACTCGCTTGGCAAGCCAAGGGTTACAGTATCTTCCAAGGGCCGCAGGCGCAGACCAAGCTCCAAGACCCTGCAGCAAGCCCTCAAGTGTGACGATGAGGCCTTCTTGGATTTCATCTCTAGGTGCTTGCGGTGGGATCCTGAGCGACGGATGAAGCCCGATGAAGCGTTGCATCATGAGTTCATTACAGGGGTTCGCAAAGCTCCTCAGCAACGTCGAGCTTACAACGCCCCTACAAGCGTCTCCTCTCCTGCAAAGCGCGCGCAAGCCCCACTGGCGGCCAATGCACGTGCTCGACCACTTCCGGAACCACCAGCTCCTAGCTTCCGGAATGGAACCGCTGCAAGTGCACAGCGCGACATATCGAACAGCCAGTCTCCAGTGAAAGCATCTGCTCCACAACGACGTCACTCCACTAATCAAGGACTTGCGCCTGGCGGCTCTGGTACTAAGCGTGCTGCGAATGGAGCTCCACTCAACACCAACACTGCAAGTGGTCTGCCGCGGGCGGCGCAGCGAAGTGTATCGGGCAAGCCTGATCTCGCCTCGGCGGCGGCAATTGCAAGTCTCGTAAGCAAATCTTATAATCGGCACGAGCTTTACAGTGGCTAACAGTCTTGCAGAAATCGCGTTAATAGCCTTACGAAACTGGGAAATATTCTCCTTATAGATCAATGACTGTCCCGGTGTTCTCAAGGCGCTTCTCCATTATTTTTTAGGGGTAATTGCCCACTGTTGCTACCAGAAAAAGAGGTTTTTGTGTGACAATTGTGTGCAGATCTGGTTGCCAACATTCATGTTTTTCCCATTCAGCGACGTTTATACCCCCCGAAAAAGTCTCAGCCTTGAGCGTGTTTTCACCGGTGTATGATGGGCATTTTGGATAGGGATGGTCACGACGTATCCCTGATATGACGAGCATCTTAAGGCGTTTCACAAGGTAGACGTATTTAGCTAGGACTTCTAATAGTACGGGAATTGGTGGTTGATTACTTGCCAACAGTCAAGATTAGTTAATTTCTTGTCCTGCATAGTCATTTGCGCCAGAAGGGACTGGTTCATTACTCGTCATCAAGGTTGTCACAAACATTAATTTGCGTAAGATTACAATTCATTCAGGGGCTCATTGCTACCATGGGCAATACATGGACAGACTAGATTGTCGTGGAGACAGATCATCTGGTGATGTCAGCGCGTTATCGATAAGCCTTGTCGCGAATTTGACAATCGGCCAACGATTGCACTACGAGTTCTGCTTGGCAACCACCCCTCGTTGATACCCCACCCTTTGTTTCCTCTGGGTGCACTATACACCATGCCACGCGATCCGCTCATAGGTCTTGTAGGCAAGCCTTCATCTGGCAAGTCGACTACCCTAAACAGGTGCGCAAATGCCCCTCCACGCCCCCTCCTTCATGAGACCTTTTCTAAGATGTATTTTACGGTAGCTTGACAGACGCTACGTCCAAAGTCGGTCGGTAATCGCAAAATGTCAATATAAGAGACTTTTAAGGCTGATTAGAATTAGGCAATTTTCCGTAAGTCTTTTCTCACGCTACACGGACGCTCTCGTAGCATGATACCCTAACAGACTTCCTTTAGATTCACCACAATCGATCCTCAACGCGCGATCGGATATCTTCAAATATCATGCCCATGCGCACGTCTCAACGTCTCTGACCGATGCAAACCCAACTATGGCTCTTGTAACGAGGGGAGGCGATCAGTGCCCATAGAACTACTTGACGTTGCTGGACTCGTTCCTGGTGCGCATATGGGCAAAGGTCTGGGAAACAGGTTCTTGGATGACTTGCGACATGCCGATGCGCTGGTGCATGTGGTTGATGTCAGTGGGACGACAGATGCTGAGGGAAAAGCAACCAGAGGGTACGACCCAAGTCAGGATATCGTATGGCTGAGAAGCGAAATTGTGCGATGGATTCAAGGCAATCTAATGGAGAAGTGGGGCAGCATCAAGAGGAGACATGTGGCTGTCAAGGCGACGGCTGTCGAAACACTGCAAAACCAGTTCTCAGGTTATGGGTCGACTTCTAGCGTGGTGGCGCGCTGTCTCGACCGACTTGCTCTGAAAGAACCCCTTCAAGACTGGTCTGACGAAACTATTGAGCGCGTGGTGAACGCTTTCACCGACGAAAAGTTCCCCACGGTCATCGCCCTCAACAAAATCGACCACCCGGATGCAGATAAGAACATTGCAAAAATCGCAAAGGTGCAAGACCCAAAAAGTATAGTCCTCTGTAGCGCAATATCAGAGGTCTTCTTAAGGAAGTTGGCAAAACAGGGCTTTGTCAAGTATACAGAGGGCAGCGAGTTTGTGGACACAAGGGAAGATTTGATTGAGCAAGGTGATCCAAACGGTGGCGGATTGAAGGAACTCGACGAGAAACTCAAGACGCGAATCGAAAATCTCAAAGACATGGTTCTATATCGCTTTGGTAGCACCGGCGTCGTGCAAGTGCTATCGAGAGCGGCAGAGCTGCTTGGGTTGGTACCAGTTTTCCCCGTCAGGAACATACACACATACACGAGTGGTTCAGCGAATTCAACGGCAGCATTCCGCGACTGTGTGTTGGTCAAGAAGGGAAGCACGGTAGGCGATGTGTATAGAAAGGTCATGGGCGATGCACCCATGGCCTACGTAGAAACTGAGGGCGGGAGGAGAGTTGCAGAGGACGATATTGTCGCCGTGGGGAAGAATGATGTGAGTATCTTCAATTCCTTTCTTGTCAGGTATTCATGTGGTGGTATACTGACATGAAGTAGATTCTCAGCTTCAAAGTCGGACGCGCATAGCCAAACTGCTTTCGATAATCACTAGAGGCATGAATACTTTTTTTCCGGTGAGCATAGCTGCAGGCCCAGCAAATAGCTGTGGCTCATGATTATCGCCTTGCAGTAGTGTTCAGGCAATCGCACGATCGATTTTCCAGACTTGAGTCCATCTGCGTTGGCCTGCGCGATTTCCTGGTGATGACTTGTCTTTGTGGTCTCCATAGCAGTGCATATGTATGTACAAAGCCATGGTGCTCTGTATGCGGTTCCTGATCTGCAACCTTAGCCTACTGCAACAGCAGCTGCAGCAGGTGCACTAGCGTCGGCGAATAGACGGAGACAAAACAATAGCAACGCCAAGGCTGGGTGCAGGATCTACGATAAGATTCACAGTCTGTATTATGTGCTCATTGAAAGAGGCAAAGAAGGGCCGTCGTCGAATACGCATGCCGTGTGTCACTCCTGGCTCACCTCATGGATTTAGCCGTGTTCCCACCCCTCCTGGAACCGCACAATCGCCGATTTCCGTGGAGAACAGGTATGCAGGGTACACACGGCCTAGCGTGGTGGACTTGAGAATTAGTAGGCGGCCGTCGGCCAGCCGCGCTACCTCCACTTGTAGTAGTACCATTGAATCCATGTGTGAATTGATTGCTAATGTCTCCCCCAAGGTGGCGCCCACGCAGAGAGATTGCGGGGAGTATTCGGAGCGAGAAATTCTCTTGATGAGCAATTACTGAGCATCGCGTGCTTCTGTCTAGTTCTAGACAGCCCCTCCTAACCCTCCATTCACCCATAAGGTGCTCGCTCGCAGCCGCGGCCGAAAGGGCAAATATAATGCTTGCTTGCTCTCACGCCACAATTGCCCTTTGCACCACTTTCTGCTACATACTGTGTCTTATAGCTGTGGCGCCTGATTGACCTCGTTAGTTTGAACGTCCTAGTCGGTACAGGGTTCTTCCCTTGAACTCAAAAATACCAGTCTGGAAGCCTTAGGTCCCCTACTTCCGAAACCTCCACCGAAGCCGGCTGGATTTCCTTTCATCCACACGCGACCTCTTAATTGCGCCATTTCTCTTTCTCCCAGCCCCTGTTCTACAGATTCTTCTCTTGTGATGAATCTGGTATAGACTTTTTTTGCTTGTATCTGGGGTAAACACTTTCGTGGCAATAATCGTTTTAGGGGTCCACTTCGTCCAGCCTTGTTAGAGTCTCCGACGTCGACTCCGAATCTAGGACTTGCCTTTGACAACCAACTTCCAAAGTACAACCCGAGATTCCTTCACTCACAATACCGACACAATGCTTCAACAGCTACCAAAATTGAGTGACTACGACGTCTCGGCTCGGAATGGCTTCTTGCCTGATGAGGTACCGCTCGACGTCTTGCCCAATCGCTACTACCAACCCTGGGAGACCGTCGTACGCAACTTTCAGAGCCTGATACTCGCCAAGCGACTCCGCCAGATAGTGGACACGCTGCCTGTTCTTGAGACCGACCTTCTTCTCACTGAAGCCGAATGGCGGCGAGCATATTCTATTCTTAGCTTCATTGCGCATGGGTATATCTGGGGAGGTGATAAGCCGGTCGATGTAAGTTTTGGCAGTCTCCGTGTTACGAAATTGCGCACAACTAATGGAAATGCATAGATCGTACCTCCATCCATTTCGATACCATTTCTGCAAACATGCAAACATCTAGAGCTACCACTAGTCGCTACCTTTGCAGCCGTCTGTTTGTGGAACTGGCGGCCACTGTTCGATGCTGAGCCTACAGATACTCTGGACAATCTTGCAACACAGATGACCTTTACTGGTTCGCTGGACGAATCATGGTTCTACCTCGTCTCAGTGGCAATCGAAGCCAGAGCCGGCCCAATCATTCCAATGATGATTGAAGCTATTGCAGCAGCTAGGCGCAACGATAGCGACACTGTGGTACAGTGCTTGAGATCATTTTCAGAGAGGCTAGATGAGATTGGCTCACTCCTCGAGCGCATGTACGAGAGTTGCGATCCTCACGTATTCTATCACCGAATCCGACCGTTCCTAGCGGGAAGCAAGAATATGGGAGATGCCGGACTTGCAAACGGAGTAATGTTCGACGACGGCACTGGCCAACAGCCCTATGTACAGTTCAGCGGTGGCAGTAATGCGCAAAGCTCCATCATCCAGTTCTTCGATGTAGTCCTCGGCATCGAGCACCGACCCACTGGCGAGAAGCGAATAGAGCCAGGGAGCCCAGCCCCAGTCGGACCGTCTCATGGCTTCATTCAAGACATGCGTAACTACATGCCCGGCCCCCATCGCAGGTTCCTCGAACACATGGAGAGCGTCGCCAACATCCGGGAATACGTTACATCGAATCGGAGAAACCGCGCCTTGACAACGGCGTACGATGCGTGCTTGGCTATGCTGCGGACCTTACGAGACAAGCACATCCAGCTCGTCTCTCGCTACATCATTGTCAAGTCTCGTGAGTCGCGATCGCACTCCCGGTCTCTATCGCCCAAACAAGCTACTGCTCAACGTATCAACCTTGCCAATACTATGGCTCGTACTGGCAGCAAGAAGCTTCGAGGAACTGGCGGTACGGCTCTGATTCCTTTTCTCAAGCAAGCAAGAGATGAAACTGGTGAGCCGGCAATCGATGCCTGGGCCAAGCGCTTGCTCAACAACGGACCAGCCGAGTTTGGAACACCATCCGGTGCTGTCGATGGCGTTGTGCGATTAGGCAAGATGGCAGAGGGATTTGGTGGAGAGGTCGAGGTCGTGGGTCTTGCTGGTACCTGGAGTGTTGACGATAGTGAAGGAGGTATCTGCCATTGGTGATGATGATGGGGTAAGACGATGATCACGTCAAAAAGCATTTTTCTGGTGTTTGGACCTTGGGGCTTGTGGAATATAGCCTTGAGATATTGATATCCATTTCATTACTTAGTATTGCGAGAAGAGCAATAATAAGTATATATCTTAGTGCATACTTTTGCTGTATTCATCAACTATAAACATTATTTTGGAGAGTACTTTTTGCATTATCTTGGCTGACTATGACGGATACCTAACTCCTATCGTGATGGTTTGCAAGATGATAAGAGACTGTGGTACAGTCTGGAAGCTGACACGGCAGAGAGCATTGCATCACCTATTCGCGGAATACAAATTATGTTATGAAAAATTCTCATGGATGCTACATGTCTCTCGCCCCCACTCTGGAGGGAAGTGCCACTGTCGTCAGAGCTGCTGCGGCTGCCTTGCTGCAGGGTGTTTGCAGGGCGTGGTTGCAATCGTATGCAGTGGGGCGTGACGTCATACTTCACATGCCCCATCGCGTCTTCTCAAACAAACAGAAGAGGATATAAAGCCCTTCCACCTGCAAAACACCACGATACATACCTAATTCGCAAACAAAACATCTCTTGACGCTCTCCAAGCCTTGACGCGCACAACTCTTACTTCAAACCCATCAACTGATCAATATCAAGTAATCATGTCCACCAACGAGACTTCTACCGGTCAGTCCTACCTGGATAAGGCTGCAGGTGCTATTCAGAGCGGTATTGGCTCTCTGACTGGTAACACCGCCGACAAGGTAAGTCATTCACGTTGACCCAAAAAATATTACCTTGTAAATAAAGTGTCTTAACATATCCCTCACAGGCCCAAGGCGAAGCCCGCAAAGACGTCGCAGACGAAAAGCACGATCTATCCCACACAGCCGCCAGAGTAGGACCCTTCTCTGTAACCGCCGAAGGCGGCGTCGCAAAAGACGACCCAGACCGCACAAGTGGCGCGTGGAACCAAAACGTTGGTGCCGCCAAAGAAGCGCTCGGCGGCTTCCTCGGCGCAGAAGGGCTAAAGCAAGAAGGCATCCGACAGAACAAAGAGGGCAAAGGCCAGGAAGCTGCGGGTCAGATCAATGATCTCGGCAAGGGCATTGGCGATCGTGTTGGCGGGAACATTGGGGCGGCGGTTGCGGGGCTAACGGGGAATGAGGCGCAGAAGGAGGAGGCGAGACGGCAGCATGATGAGGGCAAGGCGAGGCAGAGGGGGATTGAGGCCGATTTGCAGAAACAGGCTGAGGCTGATAAGTCGTGAGCGCTTCAAACGGGGAAAGGGGAAATGGGGGTGGTTTATGAGTTATGAATTATACCCGGCGAGATACGAATATACCCTGATTGATTCTGTTGTTTGCGCGGTTCTTGAGGCGTGGTATGATGTGGTGATTTGGTGCTGTTCAGGGCTTCTCGTGCGTTTGTGTAAAATCTGCAAGTTGGGTTGGAGCTTTTCGCATTTCGGTTGCATTGTAGCTAGCCATACGGTTGGAAAATACGTGTCATGCTTATTGATCTTATCTTTCGGCCTTTCCCAGTAGATCGTCGTCTCAATAATAAATTGCAGGTCAGATTCAATTATCAGCAAACTTTAGGAGAAGATTGGCAATGCGCCAAGACCGTCCGGCTGTGATTTTTGCTCATGCAGCATGCTTGCGTCGGTATACATGTATAGCAGTATATGACGAATAGGGTGATCATTCAAGGCATGAAGAAAGAAACCAGCCACAGCCACATTATGCCTTGGAATCCAAATCCTGGCGCCAACTTTGAAGAAAATCTCCACACGCTCCCAAGCCCATGCCGAGCAGCCCGGGATTTCCCCAGAGTTTTCTTAGCCACAGACCCACTATGAATACATAGAACGACACTGCCACAGGGTGAGGCGTCAAACATGACGATTAGTTGCCGGTGATGCGAAAAGGGATCGACAAGCAAACGTTTTCATTGGCGCTTGCGTACCTGCTGTGGCTTGTGCATGGTTGTGGCTTGTGCATGATTATGGCTTAGCGGCCAAGTTAATAAGTTTTTTGATGCGTATGACAACGGAAAGAGGGCTTCGGGGTGATGCCGGAGATACTTTTTGTTACATGCGGATACGCGGATTCTGATTCGTCCGTGGTTGAGGGTTTCATGCATGCGACTTTTTGTGCTTACATATATACCCAAGTTTTTAGGGGTTTGTGCAAGTAGAAGTGCGGCTATTGTTTGCCGTGCTCTCCGTTCTCAGCGTGGCATGCGTCACTTAAGAGAGAGCGGCTCTTCCAAGTGAGTAGAGAGAGAGTGGAAGCGCTGCGGTGGGCCAATCTTGGGATGGCTTGGATCCTTGGTCTGGAATCGGATGTGTCGGACGCATGACGCCAGCCACAGTAGTAGGCGCATGTGTTGGTTGTGGCGCCAAAAACCGGTAGCGGGTGCGCAGCATCAGTCACATCCCTGCCAACCCTCATCTGTTACGTCATGCTTGTGTGGTCATGGGCCTGCTCCCATCATTCTTCCATAAATACTCCGCTGCATGCCACTGTTGCTTGCGCATTCTACTACACCCTCAAGTTGCACTCAAATTACTTGTACAGCCCTTGAATACCACCAAACAACCACTTCTTCTTGCCGAGAAACCCACCAACCACCACCACGATGCCTTTCACCGCTAGGTATGTTCAGCCCTAGCCACTGCGCTCTCTCTGCCTTTGTTGGTGACACGGTGCTAATGAGATACCAGCGACATTTGCAAGATCCTCCTTGCCATTATCCTCCCACCTGTCGGTGTCTTCCTCGAGCGCGGCTGCGGCGCTGACTTCCTCATCAACATCCTGTTGACCATCCTGGGTTACATTCCGGTGAGTTCCGCTTATCCAATACATTAGCCGATTGCAATGCAGCTAACTGAGTCATCCTAGGGTATCATTCACGCCCTATACATTATATTCAAATTCTAGCCTGGCCGCGGACGAATGTTTACGATGCCGCGTTAACGGTTATGACTCTGTTGTCAAATCATCACGATACCCATCTCTTTTTCTTTTGTTTAGCACCACTACCAAAGTCTCATGCGCCTCCGCTCAGCTTGTAAGATCCTCTTATGTACTCGGCATGGAGTTAGTCGGATGATGCAGATCGAGACGGCAGCGCCGGTTGGACTTTGAGCATACAATAATGACCTACTTTGTATCACGGCGTCCTTTATTTCCTGGGTTACTTTTTGGTTTGCTTTTGGTGCATCCTGGAGCATTCCGAGGAGTGTAGTATAACAGGAATTTAATTGGGCACTTATATAAGCTTTACATGTTCCATCTTGATTCTGTTTGTGAATTGTGACTGAATGGTTGATTACAGTATTTAACGTTGCAACTAAGTCTGGCCCACCTCTAGAACTGGTCAAGCCTCATGACAACAGAAGTTTGCGTAATGCAAAGTAATCATTTAACTCCATCACATTACTTTTTTCGCAGCCCAATGACTATCATTCAATGATTGTCGCCCAAATGGCACGCGTACAAATTGCCTCCTCTGCGTATGGCTAGTCTTGCGGGCGGAGCACGATACTTGGCACGTGCCACTCGTTCTTTCCAAGGTTACGTGTTGTGCAGCATCACCAATACCACCACCACCACCCACGACCATGACACCTTGCCTATTTCGAACCTATGTATTCCCTTCAGCGATCAACATCTTACTTGCAACATTCCTATCCTTTGAAGCGCAAGCCGCGATATAAATGCCGTCCGATATGAGCTATCTCACTGCTACCCTTACCCACGCAGAAATCAGCCTTATCAGCAATCCAAACAGACCAAGCTATGATACGATTCGCGACTTGGAGATAGCTTCTCAATCGATACGCAGCAATGCAGACCAGTTCGAGGAATCACTGAGGATCAAGAATACGCTCGATGCGTTCGCACGTAGAGCTGCCGTCGAGCCGAGTCTGGAATTGCTCGCGGCCATTTTGAACTGCGAGTACAAACTCTGGAAGATGAATGAGGGCATACCAATGCGATTTAAGCCTTTCTTATCGCATTGGGTTGAATCACTCATGGTCATTGACGGGGAGCTCGCTGCGCTGCAGCTGGACACAATCACGGATAGCCACATGAAGAACACGGTCACGACGGACGAGATTTTGCGAATCAGAGCAAGATGTATCAAGGGTTTGCTGGTGAACAAGCCACTACCTCCAAAAGAGCCAACTTGGCG
This sequence comes from Bipolaris cookei, assembly GCA_002286855.1. Classification (NCBI taxonomy): domain Eukaryota; kingdom Fungi; phylum Ascomycota; class Dothideomycetes; order Pleosporales; family Pleosporaceae; genus Bipolaris; species Bipolaris cookei. Next base: position 212,830 of record NRSV01000010.1, read on the forward strand.
CGCATACCAGCGAATGCTCGAGAACGAGGCTACGTTGCCAGACTTCGACATCGTACCGTATATGCAGATGCTCGTGGAGACACAGATCTGGGACAGGTTACCGGGGGCGCAGGCACAGACTATGGAGAAGTATACGCAGAACGGGACGGAAAAGAATGGATTGTGCAAGGCCAAGACACAGGGAGCTAATGGCTCAGAGTCTTGGGAAGAGGGTATGCTGCGAAAGCTCAGAGACGCACCCGACGTAGCTGCCGATGAACTCGCGCACCTTCCTCTGGAGATTTCGTCACTCGATTTTCTTACCAGACTCCTTGTCGATGATACCTTCAAGGAGGTCGATGTCGACGGCCCAAACATCATCCTTCGGTTTATACAGCACGCATTACGGCTCGTGGAGGCGATGGAGGCGCCTCCGCCAACTTCGGAGCTGACGACAAACGGCATACCGATTGTCGAATACGGAAAGGAAGCGCAGACCCGTGCTATCAGCATCCTGCTGTTGTTTATCAAGAATTCTATGAGCAAGGGCAAGTTGGACGCTGGAATGCTTATCTTTGAGATTCAGGAGATATGCATCAGGTACCTGTGGATGAAGGAAGTTCGCGAGTTCCGGGTTTGGATAGAACAGGGGCCTTGGGATGATTGAAAGATGTGTAATACGAAATTGGTCGACACGAAGATAGAAAAAGGATGAACTAGAGCTACGAGTCGGTGCATCGCTACTATTAGCTATCATGATGTAACGACACAGGCAAGACTACTCAGATCAGTATCGGCAGATAGTGTCACTCAGAGGCATATGGGAGTGCGTGGTGAGGCCACTACGAGAGCACGAGCGTCTCATAAACGTCTATGGAAATTGCAGTGTTCTTTGATACAACGAAGATTTAATCCGCATATCTTCTGTCGTCATTGACGCGGACAGCGAAACACCGGAGAAGGTCATGACACGCCATTACAGAATCCGGAAACTGCGGCTTGCTGCATGAAATCTCACCGCCGTACTTGTCGAAGCTGCCGTCGCCAACCTTGTTCAGATGGAAGAGTGCTTCCCGGAGTATGAGTGACACATTGAAACCGTGTTGTTGCCGTACTCGGGGGTGGCTTTGGATGTTTCGGAAATAATGGGGGTTGGCAGTCACTATTCCGCGAAAAAGCAAACTACGCTAGTCCACGACCGATTCCAGACTTTAGAGTTTCAACCCTCAATCACTGAAACAACTATTAACTTTATTGCAGCGCCGGCTTTGTGGCCAACCATTCAGCACCGGAAGACACTGAGTAGGTGTTACTTCTTGCGGGATATTATCACCTTTGCTTTGTCGGTGTATACTTTTAGGGCCTTCAAATGGGCCTTGGAAGACTGGAATTCTTACGATACAGTAACTGGACTGCAAGAGGAAGGCTGTCTACATTGAAACTTTGCTCTAGCATGTGTGTTTGAATCGCCAAGTCTGGCACAAAATATGCCTGGTGATACGAATATGCGGATCATCCTTCTTCGATGCCAAACATCAATGCATTTGACGGTACCGAGGCAACACGACTACCTCTGATCGTCTACCTGGGTACGGGACATGCTTGCTCCGATCTTCTCGAGAAGATCGTCCCGCAGTGGAGTATCTCTTCGGACGCTTGGCTGTAGTGGAGTAACCCACGCCCATCGTTCGACCTACACCGTCTCAGTTCACGATCCAGCGTCTGTGCCCCGGGTATCACGACCTCAGTCCGACTCCATTACCGTTTTGAGGCACGGCACCAAGGATGGATTCGATTTTCCGTCCAACAAACAGCGTCTGGGCACACCGGAAACTAGGGTGGGGCCTCCCAAAGTGCTTGTGTGCAGCTAAGCTTCTGGGCATTGGCGCCATTACTGTTTCACACAACAGAAGGGCAAGAGAGAGAGAAAACCAAAGTGTATATAAGACACTGGGTTCCTGCCCCCCAAGTCAAAATCATACTCACTCAAACCATTAAATCAACCAGACTCGCTTTCTTCTTCTTTATTAATTCTCTCTTATCCATTCCATCCTTCTAATTTCTACTTGCGCCGGCCGCTTGCTCTGTTCATCCTCTTACGTTTGACAAATCATTCTATTATATCTCTCTTACGAATCCTCTTGTAAATACCCCCTATCCAACCTTACATACACCACTATCAACATGCGTTACTCCATCGTCTTCACTGCTGCCCTCGCAGCCTCTGTCCAGGCCCACGGTGTCATCACCCAGATCCAGGGTGCCAACGGTGTCAACATGCCTGGTCTCTCCGTCGCTGATGGCACTCCTCGTGACTCTGGTAACCCGCTCTCTGGCTCCGAGGCTGATACTTCCATCATCCGTGCCAAGGAAATGGGTGGCAAGGCGTCTGCTCTTGGACGTACCGCTAGTGGTCCTGTAGATGCTGGTGCGGCTATTGCTAAGTTCATGGGTACTGGTGCCGCTGGTGCTGGCGCTGCTGGTGCTGCTGGTGCCAATGCCGCTGGTGCCAATGCCGCTGGTGCCAATGCCGCTGGTGCTAACGCTGCTGGTGCAGGTGCTGCTGCTGGCGGTGCTGCTGGCGGTGCCGGTGGAGCTGCTGGAGGTCTCGGTGCTCTCCTTGGTGGCCTTGGTGGCAACAAGCGTGGTCTCCTCGATGCCCTCACCGGCGGTGCTGGCGGTGCTGGCGGAGCCGGTGCAGGTACCAAGACACCCAAGGGCACCACCGAAGCTGGTGTCGCTGCCGCTGCTGGCTCCGGTGCGTCCACTGGTCTCCCCACCACTGCCGACGATGGCACAATCACCATGACCTTCCACCAAGTCAACCAGGACGGTGCAGGTCCCCTCACTGCCCAAATCGATGCCACCTCCGGCGGTACCGACCCCGCTGCCTTCCAGGACGCCCAGGTCACCCAGAACGTGCCTGGTATCGGTATCGGCGGTCTATCTGCCGCCTCCACCACCGACTTCCCCGTCAAGGTTCAGATGCCCGCTGGCATGACCTGCCAGGGTACCGCTGGAGGTGCCTCCAACGTCTGCGTCGTCCGTATGCAAAACGCGGCTCTTGCCGGTCCCTTCGGTGGCTCCGCTGCTTTCACCCAGAGCGCTGCGGCCAAGAAGAGGGCTATCGAGTACAACCTCCGCAAGCGCCACATGGCTCGCGGTATCCTCGGCAAGCCTGAGTAAACCTGTCAATATTCAATCTATCGGACAAGATGTGGTTTATGTGCGAGAGAGAGAGAAAATGTTTTAATATAATGGGAAGAGGATGGGGAGAGGACGGGGAACAGAAGAAGAGACAAAAAAAGAGATGGAACGATCAACCTTGGTGTAAATTTGCTGGGCAATTTCACCATCAAGATAATCAGGTAATAGGGTGTGTGCATGATCAGAGCAAAGGTGGAGGGGGAAAAAGGTATCGTCCTTTTTTCTCCTCTTCATTTACATCAAGATTCCGTTCTTGGTGTATTTAACTGACCTATCATACGCTCCTTTACTTGAGTTGACGGTTTTTTATTCTCTTTTTTTTTCTACTCTTTTCTTTTGTTTCTTGTTTGGATTTAATTGGAGGGATGGAGGGGGAAAGGAAAGTTGTATGAAGGGGGTGGCTACTTTGGGTTTCTCTGGGCTGCCCCTGGCCGCGAAACATTTTAATAAGAGAGAAGCAATTGTATATAGATGAATGAATAGTGAGTCTGGTTTAAAAAATCTTTGCCTCCTCTGATTGTGTGATGTCGGTTGAGTGAGAATGAGTGCAAGAAGAGGGAGTGGTCTTTGGATCAGAATATGACTTAAATTGAGAACTTGGGAGAGGTTAAGGGAAGTGTTGGGTTGCTGAAGTGGTTGTGTATCAAAAGAAGGAGAGGCCATATATAATATCAAAACTAGATGAGCCTGACGCATGCAAGAAATACACGCAAAATTGATAACTACTCACCTCTCCGCAAACTTGCATTTTATAAGAATGCCATGCCCCCATTTAACCAACTGCACTTTGTGAGTAACCCATAGTGTTTGTCACTGTGTTGAGAGGAGGAGATGGTTCGTCAAGAATGAATTGTCACAAAGTTATGCAAATCAAGTTTAAGTAATGCAGATTAGGTCATCAGTGGATGTTTCTTTTTTGTTGCTTGCTGTGTCTTTTACCTCAGATGCTGATCTTGAATGATGTATTGAGTGTGATGCAGAGTAGCTAAAAGCCGCAGATATTATTGATAAATCTGTGAACGTTTGTGATACTATTGTGGATGCCTTATTTACAAGAATGAGTGTGAGAGAGACATAATAATCTGCCAATAGTATAGAAGCATCATGTCATACCGCTTGTGTTGTGAGGTATGTACTAAGCATCTCACAGTTGCACATATGAAACACATGGTTGACAAAAACTGCAGCAACGAAGATACACAGGCACACATGAGAGCTTCGCAATGTGTATTTAACATTTCTATCTGGAACGGAGACGGCGCAAAAAAGTTGTTCTGTGTTCCTAGTCGGATACTATGAAACCTCGCAAATGTTGCTCCGCCAAACACTTCCTGGACAGGCAAAATGATCAATCTCGAAATGGACCGACAGGCACAATCAGGTACAGCCACCAGATGATGACTGACAAGAAAAATGTCACTGCGTCGTATATCGCGGTATGTAATATCAAAAGGAGAATAAGACCGCAGGAAGATGAGCGCAACCAAATGTCATTGTCGTTGAATCCGGCGCTGTGCATTTGTCGATCAGAGGAAGCAAAGCCAGTGCAATAGATGCCCCTCCATGCGTCTTCCTTGTTCATCTTATAGCATCCTTGGAGCCCAACAAAGGCCAATTTGTCAGCATCACCGCATCTCATCATCATCAAACGCACATTCCTTCCCCACCATTAACAAAGAATGAGTAAAAAAACTTTGACACAGATGAGGTGTGTGGTTAAGATCAGCTTGCTATAATGATTAGACGGCCCTTTTTTTCCTCGTCTAAGCGGTCCGATTGCGAAGGGCCGACCACAATGACCCGTCTTGAAATTTGGTTGTGGCATGTCGTGTTTGACGTCAGATGGTATGGGGGCATTGTGCAAGAGATCGAAGATGACTTGTGCCATGATAAATTCTAGCAGGTTGTTGTTGACTTTTCAAGGAATATAGCCGGAGCATGGGTCTGGGGTGTCTGGTCTAGGTCCGGTCCATTTGATTTGCTGTTTCTGGTAGGTACCTAAGTATCATACCATGTTGCCAGAGATCAGGTCTTGCTCACGATTTTATTGATTTCGATCTTGATTTCTTGAGTATGAAGTCAAACAGAGAGGCTGTGCACTCTGCAGCCGAGGTAAGCTTATGCGAAAACTCGTGTTCACATTTTCTCTAGCTTTTCTGCGCAATAGCGTGAGCAAGAGGTTCGGCAATTGCAAGAATCTCACCTCAGTGGCTCGACTTGTTGATATTCATCTGTACAGAACATGCCGCGAGCTGCGCCAAGTCCTAGTATTCATTGCAAAGGATAACCTACTCGAGTTTTGGCAGTGAGAGGTGATGAGCGTCGCGGGTGTTGTGACCGGACCAACCACGCAAGGGTGCACTGTGTACCCATAAAATGTAGATGAGCCGCTATGCAACTAATCGACGCGCCAGCGGATACCGAGAGCGTATTCATGCCACGCTGCGTACGCAAGCAGTTTCGGAAGACAACTAGGTGTAGGTGTACCATAATGTCTTGCAGATCCTATACTGGAGAGCACCGCTGTGCATTGATCAGGGATGTAGGGCGTTGGATGGAACACCATGTCGGTGAGAGCAGACTAATCCCTACACCTCCAGTCATGACATGCGCATCAATCGCGGGGTGCCAGGTGGTGCAAATGTGGAGATGCGAAAGTCAGTCTTCGATACGCGTCCGCGGCCGTTTAGTGTGGAGAAACACATCCCAGGACGACCACGAGGCCACTGCTGGTCCACAGTGATCACGGGAAAGCTGTTGAACCTGTATGGGTGAGTTTAGCATCAGTGAGCGGCATGGCGGGGTCGTGTGCAGTAGAAAGGTTGCGCTTGTCACAAGTGCAGATGGACAAGTTTACCATGTCTTTTTCTGATTCATGCCGTATCCTTCACCAGGACCAGCAGGACATTTCGGAACGGCTAGACTAAAGGAGTTTAGCGATGCACAGACGCTCCCGCACACCCTTGCGATCGATGGACAACGCCTTCTGACGTATGTCGTTCCCTCCAGAGTCGTCATCTTGACTTTTCGATCTCAGCATCCCGCTGCTTACACATGTACTACACACACGACATGTGGGGAGAGATTGTCGCTTTTGAAACAGCCTACTGAGTGCCTAGAGGAGAGAAAAGGCATGCTACTGGAGACAAGCCATCGGCAAACATGTAGAACACGCACTCATTTCCTTGATTGCAAGGAATCCGGCAGCAGGCATTGCCAGCATTGCGCTGTAGTGGCGCCATGAGCCGTTATGATAGAGCACACTGAGCGGTAGGATTTTTCAAGCACGAGCGGTGAGAGGACAGAGACGGCAAATGAACGGCTCCATGCATGGTGTTTCAATTTAGCAACATGCAGCACGCGGCTCAAGTCGCTAGCGTATGCTAAACTAGGCGTTGAACTACAGAAGAGATGGGACGGAAGGTTGAGACGAGTAGTCGGCGACAGGCGGCCGGTCACTGAGCGGCATGTACACCTACCCAGGGTGCTTACAAGGCCAATGTCGGAGTATGCTCTAATCCATTCAAGTGAAGCCAGCAAACTTGCCGTATCCAGACACGAAGCAATCGCAACACCAGACTGCAGCGTTTACGACTCAGTAAGCCCCGTACGCACAACAGGGCATAGTTGGCAATTCTCCCGTCGACTAAATCCTCAACATCTGTGGCGAATGAGCGATGAGCACACCAAAAGGAATCGCGATAAGATCTCCATGACCCTGATCTTCACCTTAGTCATTGAAATCCGGCTCGGCATCTCGCGGACATGACCATTAGACAAGTTGGTCTTGGGATGCTTGGGTTGCGACTCGTTGATGGAACATGTGATGCAGCGCATTCCTCGTCCACCACAACGAAATTGCCTCAGTTCCATCCAAGTGTCTTGGTAGACGGTCTTATCCTGCCTATCAAGCGCTACGACACTGGAATTCATCTCACCCTGCATTTCAATTGTGGCGCACAAGCCACCCTCCCCACATCCATGGCATTCTTCGGCACCCCTGTTCCGTGACGGAAGGGAGGGGGCGAACAACACACCAGGGCAACGCTGGTACCAACAACGACAACACGGCTAACCAATCGGGCTATGTTGTTATCAAGGTACACACCATCAAGAGATGCAGGGACGGGCGATTGCCAGATATCTCGCGAGAATACGAACGCGTCCGTTGGTCCTTTGTCACTGATCCTCGAGATTGCCTGTGCATCGCCTGTGCAAAGACAAACCAACTGTATCTGTATGACTCAAAAGGGGAAATCGGAGCAACGGTTTGGTCCTTTGATCATACGAGAATGCATAGGACACAGGTCCGCGCCGTTCTATGCCAATGTTTGCGAACGCTCGGAACCGTCCTAGCGTTTTTGGACAAGACATCATGCACAGCGACATCGTTGTGCATTCTGCCTACCCCTCCCCTTTCACCGGGCGAATCAAGCAAGCGTATTCATGCCACACGTATCTTTTGCGCTTTGAATCCCATCCGGCGCCATTTGTGGTTTGTTTTCATATCGGGCGAATACGTACATACCACGTACCGTTCGAAGCCCCCACACGTACGACTTCTCCCCGTCATGTCCAAAAGCAGTGAACACGACATGAATATCTCTTGCATAGCAGGCTATATCCCAGCCATGATATGAGAAGGGGGGTAAAGAGTGAAATTGCGTGAAATTCGGTCAACGGCCCTTTTTCCTCAATTTGGTCTTTGATATTCCGCTTTAGTAGTGGAATCGGCGCACAATTGTGGCTGTCCAGCTCGCTCTATGACTTGTCTGTTTGCAAAAAATCAATTCATACTAAATAAACGCAACAATATCTTGCCAATAAGATAAACAGAGACGATGTGAGCTGAGCTGAGCGAATCAGAGGAGAGCAACACAAGCACTGCACGTATTACCGCTATACGCGAGACTATAGTGCGCACCGTGCATACCTGCATCCCCCTACTGTACGCGATCGTGAAGCGCAACAAAGGGAAAAAACCCCTTCAGGGTCCGCTCTAATCCCCATTCTTTTTTGTCCTCCTGCTCGTGCACGTCATTCATTTCATTTCCCCTTTCTTTTCTCCGTCGCACTTTCTACGAACGGGGAGGGGGGAGAGGGGGGTTTGTTAAAAGGAAGTATTGAAACTTTGACGCGTTACCCGCTGCTCGTCACAAAGTCAAACTACGTACGTATCTAGCCGTAACATTCACGTTTTCTAAAACCACATACGTACGGAGATCCATAGAACAGAAGGCCACACACATATGCTATAACTATTATTAAACCTGGTCCTTTGAACAAGGAAAAGCGGTAATAAATCTACTACCCATACGGAGAATACATACCAACCAAGTATAAATCGTAATTTGCCATCTTTCCATCCAACCCACCTTAAATTACCCACACCTTCATTTCGGTCAAGCACACCCGCGACGGCGGCACACACACACCTCTTCGGCTCCAAGATCCCCGTAGGATTCAGCACGAGCCCTACCATCACCTGCAATTGCGAATTCGGTGTGTGTTGCGCCCAGCAAACCAAACCTCCTCTCACGAGGTTCTTCCTCCTTTACTTCTTTGCAGTCTAACTAGAGTACACACGTGTTAATGTTACGTCTACGAAAAAGGTATGTGTGTGTGTGTGGGGGGGGGGAAACGTGATACTACTTTAAAGTGGAGAGAGACAGAAGCAGAGCGCGAGAGATGGAGAATCAGAAGGGCTAAGGAAGTCTAGGAAAGGAAAAGGACTAGTAGACAAGGTTGAGTGGATCCCTAACCTGCTGATTGGGATAAGGGTAGGGATGTTTGCATGTGGTGCGGGCATGCGGACGTGCGTGCGTGTGTGCGGCGGTTGCTTCAGTTTGGTGTGGGTATTTTTTTTCTACTCTCTTTGGGCTTTTGGGCTACTTACTCATTGCTGCTGGTGCTGGTGCTGTTGGGAAGTGATGGGCGTAGTGGATACAAGAGCAGAGACATGGGCTTGAGGTGTGGAGAAGAGTTGCAGGGGGAGCTGGGGCCGGGAAACGGGTAGCGCGGCAAGGCGATTCACGTGGGTGGGACTTTTCTGAGGTGGGCGTTGGTGTGCATGGGTGTTGAGACAAGGTTCAAGACATTTGGGTTGTGAGGGGAGTGTGATGTGTGGCGAACAACGTTTGTTGGGTGTGACTGGAGTTCGGGCTGGGCAGTGTATGTTTCATTGTGGATAGATTATTTTGGGACATGGAGGCAACACATTTGGAAACGTCATTTCGATAATGGAGTCTTGTTTTGGAGTGTGCAAGTTTTGAATTTACTAGCTATGTATGTATAGAGAAGAAATAAAAAAGACCCGTCATCTGTCCAGCTCGACACTGATGGTAGTGGAGCGCTTACAAAGTGAAGCTAAGGACAGGCGAGATGCTGTACATGCTTTGGGACAAAGTAGTAGTAAAACTGGTTTGGGTATTCGACAAAAGGAAAAGCGACCGATGCCACGCTCCAGCACTTGGAGGTGATGAGACAAGGAGAATTTCTGCGCGCGTCCATGCTCTAAAAGAATGAGACCGTTTCCACAACATGCCTTCTATGGTGTTGTTGTATCTGATGTGATTCCTTGTTATTTTTGTCTTGTTTTGGTGGATGAGTGTGGGTGATGAACGCCGTGAATGCTCCTTGCTATGGCCGTATGATAACAGTAAAAACTCCGGATGTGTAACCAAAGGAAAGACATGTAGGGTAATGACTTGTTTCGCGTTGATGCCTAGGCAGTCTTTGTATCGACGGTGCAGGTTGGTGATCGTGGTAAAATCATCTGCCGCCGACGGAGGTAGTCCTGCCGGGAGAGTACTCGCCTCGACGACGAGCCTCTTCACGGATGAACTTTTCAACGTGCTGGTCGGCCTCGGCTCGGCTTACACCGGCTGTGAGGTAGCCGCCGACCTCATCCTCGAGCTCTAGAGGTGTGACGGCTCCAGGGCTAGCGAGAGGCTCGAGACGAGGGCTGGTTGGCCTGGGTCCAAAGCCCTTGTGCTGACGGCTAGTGTTGGCGAGGAGCTGCTGCTGGTAGAGGTACATTTGTCTTTGGACCTCGAATTGCCTATTAGTTGGTCGAGGAGAAGCGGGCGAGTGCGGGCTGTCGGGACCAGTGATTGGTGTGTTTGCTTGGCTGGAGTGGCTGGAGTTTTGGGAAGAGGCATAGTTGGCAGGATGGAAGCGAGGCAGCGAGGGAAGCCTCAGATGGGCAGCAGGGCTATGGTTGCTAGATTGGCGTGGGTTCAAAGCTGGTCGGCGTCGAGCCTGTGAAGGGATGTCGAGAGGCTGGGACCTGGGGGACAGAGGAGAACTGATGACAGGCATGTTGCGGTCAGAGGATCGTTGCATGTTCTGGTGGTGATGGGAGTGGTGAGACGTGGTGTCGGATCTGAAGATGACTCGCGAAAGAGAGGGCGAAGCTGGCGGCAATCTCATATGATGTGGCGAGAGGACCTCGTCTGACCTTTTTGAGCAAAGGAGACGGGTTGGCTGGGTTGATATACCAACGGTCTTCCCAAATGGTAGTGGTGGTGGAGGAAAGTAGCGCAGTGCCGAGGGAAAACGAGGCACAGGCAGCGGCGGTGACCAATATATGTAGGCATATGTATGTGGTAGTGGGAGGGTCCAGCAGGCGTCGGGGATGGTAGCCGATGTTAATGGCATAGTAGGGCGATGATCTTCCGCTTGGAGGCGCCGTCGTGCGGTAATCGTGCCTGAGAGGGTAGCAGGGTATAGGGCCGCAAAGTGGAGCCCGTTTCAATAATGGTGGCTCGCACCCGCCAAGGGAGGTGGTGCTGGGGCTGCTGGGGACGGCCAATCTCAGCGAGTGGGAAGGGAACAGGACCCGACGTGTTGGCGGTGCGTGGATAGCTACAGCTATGGCTACGGCTATGGCCACGGCTACGTGGGCAGGACTATCTCGTCATGCAGGATGGCTGGCCCTGGTTTGCCGATATGCATGGCCATGGTGGAGGGCGGAGTGTTTTTTTCCGTCGGTGGTGGTGAGGATGGTCGATGTTCCTTGCCTCGTGCACCATGGGCTTTGATGACGCAGTGCAACAAGAATACCGGTTGCCCTCTCCAACCCCAATGCCAGCCCCGGCGCTAAACGCGTTGTGCGAAGTCGCCATGGCCAAACCTGAATTCCCATTTGCCCTGCAGCGCGGGGGGCCCTGCGTGTGCATGCCCGTTGCAGACCTGCCCGTCGGGGCTGAATTGCACGCTCTGCTGTGCGCTGTTCTGTTCTGTTCTGTTCTGCTCTGCTCTGCTCTGCCGTGCCGTGCCGTGTCGTGGCGCGTGTCGGGGTGTGGTGGTGTACATAATATGTATGTATGTATGTATGTACGTACGTAGTACATAGCAGACGGAGACAACGCCCGCAAGACATGACACCACACCACACCACACCAACGCCAGTTCACCACCGTGACCCTAGGCATACGCGTCGGTGTAGGCGCTGTAGGCGTAGTGCAGTGTAGTGTCGTGTAGTGCCGTGTGGCAGCGACGCCATGCATATTCGACCCAATTCGCGGCAACCATCGATCGAGATCCACGATGCGTCTTTCCCCTCAAGCCCCCGACCTTCACCCCGTACTTCACCGAGTGGCAAGCCGCCCGTCTTCACGTCCAGCGCTCAGAGGCGCCTCTATGGGTAGTTGGTTCTAGACAAAACTCCATGGACCTTCTAGCACTGTCCCTAGTTACTCGCTATGACGATGAACCAAATTCCCCATCCTGTGTAGTTGGACTACCACCCACAGAAACATCGCGGCTTTTCGGTCCGCCCCCAGATGCCGTCATCAACTTCACTCACACTCACAGCATGCACGCCTCTATGTACCTGCACACGTGCAAGACACCCACATTCCATGCAGGGACAAGCAGTTTAGCTCAAAATCCGCTCACCTGTACCACTGTATCCAGCAACGGCTAACGTTCCGCTACCTGCTTGTACTTGTCCTCACTTCCTGCACTGCACCTGGCGACCCGAACTACCCTACAAAGTCCGCCCACCGTCTCCCTACTAGCCAAACCTACTGTAACATGACACCTCCGGTGACGTTGGAAGAGCTAATTACCCCACGTTTCCAAACACTCTACACAGCAACAATGACGGCTGCAGGGTGCGGGACAAGACACACCAATTTTGACAAGACACATGACCCTCTCACTGCATGCAAAAAAAAGCAACAAAGGTTTTCCATCTAACGTGCGTGTCAGCTATTGTGCCGTGAATTTGTTGGATTTGTTCATGTGCAACTGCGTCTTCACTATCCTCTCGCCCCGAGCTTCTCCAGAGCACGAACGCCCTGTTCTTCCCACTCCGCCTTTGTTATCCACATGTTTTCCTTGTCTGCCATGATGTTTGCCAGCACAGCACCGCCCAGGAAGACCATGTGCCTTCGCCGAGGCGGGTCTTCGATGCGCACCTTGAATTTCTACAAAAGTATTAGTGCTGGTGACCACAACAAGCAACCGCTTACTTACATTGAGTCGCTCTGGGTTTCCACCTAGCACCTTGGTGAGCCACAGTTGCTTCAGCTCTTTCTCCAACCGACTTGGCAGACCCGGGTACATGCTGCTTCCACCACTCAGCACAATGGCCTTGTATAGACTGCTTCGCACATCCACGTCGGCTGACTGGATCGTGTTGAACAGGAACTCGGCGATGCCGGGCTGTTCCACATCCACAAGGTGAGGCTGGAACAGACATTCGGGGGCCTCGAAACGCTCACTGCCCACCCGGATCACTCGACCGTCCGGAAGAGTGTATGACTCCACCAGCACTGTTGTATCTTCGCTGAGGCGCTGGTCTAACTCGAGATCATATGATACGTAGCAGAGCTTCTCTTTGATTTGTCGCACTGTTTCGAAGTCGGCGGTTCGGTTCAGGGCGTATCCCCTCCGTAGAAGGAGCGCGATGAGATTGCGGGTCACATCACGTCCGGCTACATCGAGACGTCGAGTGAGGTGGTTGAGTACGGTGCTCTCGTAGACGGGAACAATATGTGTAACACCGTCTCCTGAATCGACGACTACACCAGATGAGAGACCCTGTGCGTATAGAGCCAGCACAGCCTGAATAGCCACGTAGACACCGCCAAACCCGTAACGCTCAAACATGACTTCGCACATAGTCTCGCGGTTCTTGAGAGGGTTCATGGGAGGCTCAGTGAGCAGAATCTTGCGACCAGTTGGGTCGATCTTCATCTTCTCGTAGAAAGTGTAGTCCCACAGTTGTTGCATGTCGTCCCAGCGCTTCACGATACCGTTCTCCATCTGTATGCCAAGTGGTCAATATCTAATACTGTACAACCATTCCCTTGCATGAACACATACGGGGTAGGTAATCTGAAGCATTGAGCGCGCCTCTGCAGCCTCGTCACCACACATGATGTCCTTGAGCTGAATATCACCAGTGTTTTGCTCTTCGGTTCGCAGAATGGGCCGGCCGACTATCGAAGGGTACTGGTGATCCGGGAAGTTCTGTTGTAGCCACCGTCAGCTTTGCAGGTCTCGTCGTGTGCTCCAGTCGACACTCACCTGTCCGGCATAACCCGCCTTTAGGAAACCAGTACCGCCATCGAGGACTAATTGGTAGGGTAAGCAGAGCCTTGAGAATTACCAAACGCGCATTGCTTACCAATAGGAACTTCAGCCATCTTGTAAAAATCTCTGGAGAGTTGGTGGGGTGAGGGAGGTGGATGTCGAGAGCTGGCTGTAGCTCGGTGCCTACGTGCCTTGAGGTTGACGACGTTGGCGGCGGGGCGCTGATGGCTGGCCGGGGGTCCGTGAGTACTCAAACGGGCAAAGCAGATGGTCGAGGTACAACTTGAAATACGCCAGCTACTTTTGATTATATAAAACGTGCATTCTCATTGCAGGCTGACAATTTTTAGGAGAATGTAATGTATTGCATTATTTGGTTCCAGCACGAATTTCTTCCAGTTGGGCATCCAAGAGAGACTGTTTGCGTGCTGCCCAAAGATCATATTATGTGTACAATCAATGCCAAAAAGAGCCACATTCAAGCGATGTCGTCTAACAAAATGTCTCATACCAATTGTACATGTAGCGCTCAAGTCTCGTTCCCAATACTCGTGGTCACCCATCGAGAGCTTGCTTGCTTGCGTGGTCACCCACCTTGAAAGTTGCGACTTGCACATCGCTAAGCGACATGGTCCGAGCGCCCACTCCAATATTCGGGCGTCTTGCACCACCCTCGAACTTTCTCTCCTCAGCCGAATCTACTAACAGCAGCCGGTCAAGATGCCTTTCGTAAGTACACCTTGAGTTGCTTTCGCAACGAAATAACCCCTCCGTCCTACCGCCGTCATGGCAACCCCGCTTCGACGGTTTGTCGAGTGGAGTCTTTGCGAGATGCTTCGAATGCGGGTTTGAAGCGCAAATCGCTGACTCTGGGAAAAGTCCAAGCTCCAGAAGAACGACGCCTACTTCTCGCGGTACCAAGTCAAGTACAAGCGCCGCCGACAGGGAAAGAGTACGTATTGGACAAATTGCCTCATTTGCGACCACATCTAACAGTTGACAGCTGACTACTATGCCCGTAAGAGGTTGATCACCCAGGCCAAGAACAAGTACAATGCGCCCAAGTATCGCCTCGTCGTTCGCTTCACCAACAAGGACATCATCTGCCAAATCGTCCACTCCGAGATTGGCGGAGACAAGGTCTTCATGGCTGCTTAGTATGTTGCACGCGACTTGGACTGAACATGAATTGTGGCTAACAAATGCACAGCGCTCATGAGCTGAAGGCCTACGGGATCACTCACGGTCTTACCAACTGGGCCGCTGCCTACGCCACCGGTCTCCTCCTTGCCCGTCGTGTTCTCAAGAAGCTCAAGATTGACGAGAACTTCGTCGGTGTTGAGGAGGCTGATGGTGAGTTCACCCTCACCGAGGCCGTCGAGGTTGACGGTGAGGAGCGTCGCCCATTCAAGGTCTTCCTTGATGTCGGTCTCACCCGCACCTCCACCGGTGCCCGTGTCTTCGGTGCCATGAAGGGTTGCTCTGATGGTGGTGTCTTCGTTCCCCACTCCGAGAACCGTTTCCCTGGATACGACATTGAGGGCAAGGAGCTCGACGCTGAGACCCTCCGCAAGTACATCTTCGGTGGTCACGTTGCTGAGTACATGGAGACCCTCGCCGATGACGATGAGGAGCGCTACAAGTCTCAGTTCAGCGGCTACATTGACGACGACATCGAGGCTGATGGCCTTGAGGAGCTCTACCAGGATGCCCACAAGCAGATCCGCGAGGACCCCTGGAAGAAGGAGGAGGGTGCTGGACCCAAGAAGACCAAGGAGGAGTGGGCTGCCGAGTCGAAGAAGTACAAGACTAAGAAGCTCACCAAGGCCGAGAAGGAGGAGCGCGTCAAGGCCAAGATTGCCGAGCTTACTTCTGCTTAAGCGGTGGCCTTTTCTTCTTCACACTCTGTTCCATCATGAAAAAAGTACGGCTCTGGCGTCTGGGGATGACATGGGAAGGATGCCTGTCATGACAGGATACATGTTCTGTACTTAGCCTTTCACGACCTCAATGAGAAGATAAGACGACGGGCCACGCAGTTGGCTGTCGCAAACAAGATACCCCCTTTTCATACAAGTGTGCCCACTCGCTCTGCATAGGTGAAACACGGTGAAATGGCACGATATAGCCCATCTGATTTGCGTGTCGATGGGAGTAAGTTGTATGTAAGTAGACAACATTGGCTTTAAATTTGCCCTTGGCGGTTTGGTTTTCGATAGTCTTGACTGTGTGTGCGTGTGTATTGGTTTGCGAGGGTCAGGTGTTTGGGTCCATGAGGGCACACATGACCCCGGATACGGATGATGGGAGGCCCGGCAATGATTGCATCATGTTCGCAACTGGTCACGACGGGCAAGACGCCAACATTTATATACATATGTAGTAAGTATGTACATACGTACTAGTAGGTCGTATATTTACTACGGTGCTGGCGGAGAGAGAGAGAGGTGAGGAGGAGCCGAAGCAAGCAGCCGAAAGCGTCTTTCGTCATCGCCCCGGTCCCAATATACATACGTGCTAAGTACCGTCGCGCACGTTCGCTATCACCTCGTTGCTCGCCATCGGCCGAAGATCGCACAGGGCAGCTTTTTGAGTTTGGGCGCAAGTTCTGACGTGAGCACCACGGGTCGACTAATATTGTTTTTGGCTCCTGGCAGAACAGCATCCGGGAGCATCCCCTCAGCATTTCCAATCAGCGCGTGGCGTGGGTTGATTACTCCGAACTCAGCCAGACCCCGCAGACTCCCTCCTCCCTCACCGAGGGTATTGGCAGCCCTGACGCATGGCGCCTTTGGATAATATACAATGACAACCATCCAGACATCGACCGATGCTGCGTCCGCCATGGAGGACATTCATGGCGTAGATGTATCGTGGCTGCATCACTCGACTAGAGGTAAGGCCCGCTTACCCTGGGTGGAGACCCCTCGGCCTTGCGGCGCGGCCCTGGATTACCGTCTCTGTCTCGTGTTAGAGAGCAATGCTAACGTTGCACCCTTTGCTGCAGACCATCACCATCGCCAACAGGCACCGTCGTCGCCAGGCTTGAGTAGAGATGCGCCGCCCAAAACCTCATCCCATGGCGGAATACCTATTCGGCCCCGCTACGACGAGCAGCAAACCCAGAAGCCGACACCGGCGACCAACAGACCCGCATCTCCCCCACGACCGTCTCCTGTCACAGCTGCACCTGCACCTGCACCTGCATCTCCTGTGACCGCGACTCCTCCCATCAAAGCACCGCCGAAGCGACCGACACTCCTCAGCCGAGGCAGCTCTGAAAAGAACGTCAACGGAACCACGCCACCAGACTCGAGACTCACGTCGCGGCGCAACTCATGGATGAACACCATCAGTTCCAAATTCTCCTCGCAGAACTCGCCGGCGCAAACTACCCACGCTCAAGCCCAGGGATCGCACGCATCCCCCTATGGCGCCAACAACGCCCCTCCCTCTGCCAACGGTGCCTTGAATGGTATACAGGCAGCTTCAATAGGACACAATGGCAGTCTTGACTCCTATGTTCCGCAACAACCCAAGACTTCGTTTGTCGGCAATGTCCTTCGGCGTCTGTCTTCAGGATCGCAAGTCAGTGCTGTTGGCAAGGTCTACCCAAACGGAGGTGTGTGCCCGCGCAAAGTCATGAACATTGACCCAAACCGGGAACGATGCTTAGTGCCCGAGCTCAACCAGCACAAGCTGCGCAAAGTTGCATTCTGTGTCGACGTTGAGATTGCTGGAGGGCCCAAGTACAAGGATGAAGTGGCTACAGATGAGAAGCAGTCAAAGCAAAAAGAAAAGAAAATCAAGGAGCGCGGTGAAGGCGAGGCACCTAAAAGCCCGGATATTGTGGCCGAGCAAAAGGACAAAGCAGGCGGTGTCGCTGTCGCGCAAGAGGCAGTTGGAAACGAGAACGAGCCCAATCCTGAAGGCACAGTTGTAGAGGACAAGCAGGAGACGAGCAAGAAAAAAGAAAAGAAGAAGCGATCAGAAGCTGAACGAAAGGAAAGGAAAGAGAAGAAGCGCAGAAAAGCCGAAGAGAACGGCACAATACCTCTAGAGTTGACCAGAGACGACGACAGCGGTAGTGTTGAAGGTGTATCTGCTGCGTCAAGGACAACGGCAGCCCCTCACGCCCAGGATCGGCCAACGATTGACCCACTGCGCATCTACAGACGATGCTGTCAACTGCGTGAATCTCCTATCCTCAAACGTATCAGTGACCAGTTGGCAGCTCCGCGCGCATGCGCCGTTGTTCAGCCCGGTGTCGTCACCTGTCTGGATTTGACTGGATCGCGGTTACAATTAGCAGATTTTCTGACTCTATCCGATTGGCTGGCTATCGTGCCTGTGAAGAAGTTATTCTTGGAGGACGCAGATCTGACTGACGAAAAGATACGCCTTGTTCTTGCCGGCCTGCTCGCTGCCAAAGTTCCAGAACCACCAAAACGTCGTAGTCAGTCCAGCGACGGTACGCAGAATGGGCTTTGCCAACCAGGTTCTTCGGCAGTGAAAAAGCTGGTTCTAAAGAACAACCCCAAAATCACATCCGAGGGCTGGAAACACATTGCGCTCTTCCTATACATGTGCAAATCCATTATGGCAGTCGACGTCTCGATGATTCCATTTCCAAACTCTCAACTACAGGTGGCCTCCCCACCTACAAACAGCACACCAGTTCTGTCACCTACCAAAGACACCAAGTCAGCAGATATTGCAGATATCTTTTCGAAAGCCATTTCCGAACGCTTGGGTGGTTCTGAGCTACAAGAATTAGTCATGGCCGAATGTAACCTGAATTCTGCAAGCATCCGCAAAATCATCGATGGTTGTATCATTAGTGGCATCCAGCGTCTCAGTCTTGCAACAAACGACATAGATAGCGAGGGGCTCGAGCATGTGTTACGATACTTGCGCTCCGGGGTCTGTCAAGGTCTCGATATTGGAGGCAACGATCTCAGATCTTGGATAGGCCAGCTTGGTGAAAGCATTAGTCACTGCGAAAACAGTCCATTTTGGGCTTTGTGCCTACAAGACACCGGCCTTACTCCTGAATCGCTCAAGGTACTATTTCCAGTCCTGGTATCTTTACCGTCCTTCAAATTCTTGGATCTTTCCCATAACAGGGGTCTCTTCCTGGGCCAGACTTCACTATGTCTGCTAAGGAAATATATGCCCCAGTTCAAAGAACTGAAAAGGATACATCTTGTAAACGTGGACATGAAGCTTGAAGATGCGATAGCCACTGCTGAAATTCTTCCCGACTGTCCGCAAATTGCGCACATCAACATTCTTGAAAATCCCGAAATCACACGCGTGGCAACTTCGACAGACGAGGAAACCCAAGAAGATGCTGCTGCGCTGTACGCATCTCTCACACTTGCGGCCAAATTGTCAAAATCCCTTATATGCGTCGACGTTGACATACCAGCTCCCGAACAGAGCGAAGTCATCAAGGCACTTGCGAAACAAGTTGTGGCGTATTGTTTGCGTAACATCGAATCGATCAACGAAGTGCCTGAACTTCGGGCTGCACCAAAACAAGTCGAAGTACCGCGCATCTTGATGCGTCTTGTGGGCCCAGACGACGAAGATGATAAAGAGAATGACAATGTGTCGTCAGCCGATGATGACTACATTGTCGGGGGTACGGGTATTGCTAAAGCCATGAGCTATTGCCTATCTCACAAGGAGTCGGATCTCAATAGAGTGTCAGTTCCAAGCGGCACGACGACTCCAAGAAGTAGAAGCATAGTTCCAGTACTTGAGGAGCCAAGCAAGGCCAGAGCCATGTCTAAAGACTTGCTTGATACGGCGCGTACTACACGATCAAGGATCCAACCTGCATTAATTCGAGAGGCGAAGAGCGGGCATGATATCAACTACCGTATGTCATGTCACCTCAGCATTTTTAAAATACAGCTAACATGCAAAGGCCGTTTACTGTTCTTGGATCAAACCCTCCAGGGTATGATCCAACGCTTTGAAGACGAATATCCCGAAACCCGCCTCCAGCCTTCAGAAGCTGCTTCTACTTCTAGCTCCTTACCCAGCGCTTCACCGGCTGCTTCTACAGCTCCTGCCCTCGAAAACAGCGTCTTAACAGACATGATGGCCCCTGAATCTGATGACGACGAACCCTCCACCCTTCGCTCGCGCCACAACTCCGATGTCTCCCTCGCATCCCGTCACATGTCCCTTGAAGAAGGTCGTCTGCATCGCTTTGGCCACCGCGTGCGCACTGGCCTTCTCAACTCCCGCCCAAGCACGCCTGATGATTCTGAGAACCAGTCTTCCTTCCTTACGAGTACGGCAGATGATCAAGGATTCCCTGAGCACATTGAATCATTACGCGAATACTTCATGAACCACAGTGGCGATGATGAGGTAAGGCATATGATTAAGGGCAAAGGATGGGAAGAAGCTTTCGACAGCGTAGTGAAGAATACCGAGGAGTTGAAGAATTTGGAGAGAGACGACCTAAATTATTTTAAGATTTTTAAGGAAAGTCAAATTGCTGCCTTGAAAAATCGCAATCCAGATCTATTTGCTCCAGGAGAGAAGCACGTCAAGAGCGACGGAGATGTTGATGATTTTGCTGTTGAAGACTAGACTAGGAACCGTTTAATACCGCGATACTGAGGGAACGGGTAATGTAAAGTAAGGGTTGGACATTCACTGCGGACTTGAGATACCAGAAGAGACCCGGAGCGTCTCGATTAGCGTAGTTGTACATTCTTTTTTACAATTTCAACACATACCCAACGCACCTACTGCAATATGGTGGTTGAAGTAATGTTACTTTGATATTATGTCAGCACTCATACTACCTTTGTAAATGTTTCTTTAGCGTCGCTATTCGTGACAACTCCAAAGGAGATGAATGCAGCCAGAGACGTCTCGCAATATAAAGTCATTGAGAGCTGATTTGAGAGTGCCCAAAGTCGCCTCATACTCACGCCACCACGGACCACTTTCGCGACACACTAATGCTGCTTCGCGCATGCTCCAATCACAAAAGTTCACGTATAATCATTCATCTCCAAAGACTGAGGATTTCAAAGCCTTCGCGATGCCCAGCGTCACTACCGCCTCCTTCTACTTACTCTTAGTCTTTGCTATATCAATTCAGTATTTTCTCCCTTCTCCCAAAACAAACATGACGTCCGTCAGTAGCCCATGGGCTGACACTCCATGTGAACTAATCGCTACACCACAGCATGCAACAGGAAAGGTAGTTTATTTAGAAAACCAAAATTTCTACTTTGCTTCAGAATTGTACTGATTTGTTTATCACTCAGACCGACATCTTCACCATCGGCGCCACACACATGGCGCACATCCACAACGCCATCCTCCGTGGCTACAACTCCATATACCTCCAAGCGCCACACGTCAAAAATGCAGACAAAGCAGCATTCATAGGATACGCAATAACGTGGTTCCGCTTCGTAAAATCCCACCACGACGACGAGGAAAATGAATTATTTCCCGCTGTAGAACAAGTTCTAAACAACAAGAATATATGGGGTGAAACGCATAAAGAGCACGGTAAATCCACCCCTCCCGTTTTCCCTTCATGTACAAAAAAAGGACCAATGAAGATACTAACTTGGTAAAAACACAGAATCCTTCCTAGAAGGCCTATCCCAATACTCAACCTAACTCTCTACCCTCCCCACTCCAACCGCTCTAAACGGCACACACCTCCAATCCCTCATTACCTCCTTCCAAACACCCTTCTCCCACCATTTCCACAGCGAAATCAGCACCATCACCGCCCTCTCCTCCCACGCATCTGCCCCCGCGCCCAATACCCCCGAAGCAGACGCTGCAGCCGCGGTGTTCAAGTCCTGGGGCAAAAAAACGGTGATGAAGGCGGGGACATTGGATGTTGTTCCTTTTTTCCTGATGAATCTCGATACGGAGTTTGAAGGCGGGAAATGGGCGAATTGGCCGCCGATGCCCAGGCTAGTGAGGTGGGGGCTCGTGAATGGGGCGGGCAGTGTGAATTGGGCGTGGTGGAAGTTTGCGAGTTGTGATGCGGGGGGGAGGCCGAGGGGGTTGTGGGCGTTGCAGCAGCAGGGAGAGGGGAAGGAGTAGATGTGGGGGGTCGTGGTATGTGTTTTGGAGTTTTCTGGTATAGGGTTTGTTTACGTACTTGAATGTGATTTTGATTTTTGATTTTTAATTTCTGATTTTGAAGGGGACGAGTGTTTGATATAGGCAATGACTAACATAGTCCGCGTTTGTAAAGTGTACCTACCTTGTGTCTGTTTTCGCGCAGACATGTATATATCTGCGCCTTCTCTGCTCTCTAGAGACTTTCTCATCGAAAACCTCATACAAAATACAAGAACATACTTATCGCCATCTCAATACATTTTCTACGCTCTATTCACAAACCTCCCCTTCATCTGCAATGCCTTGCACAACCATAACCACATCCACCAACCCCCCTCTCCCTCCACCGCCGCAACTCTCAAATCTCTTAAAAAACGCATCATGGCCCTTTGCATACAAATCGCCACAGACCGCGCCAACTGCCGGGAAAAGCTCACTCTCAACTATACCACTTGGACACGAGAAGACTTCTGGACCGCCGATCTCAATCGATTCCAAATAGAACTAGAGCAAGAGTGGATTGAGGTGCAGGGGGAGACTCTGGAGTTTAAGGTGGGATATGTGGACGAGGTGGAAGGGATATATGCTGATATGATTGCGAGTTGGAGGGCTGAGGGAGTGTTTTGAAAGAGACTCGATCGAAGGGGCAAGAGAGGAGGAAGAGAGGAGGAGGGGTATATTGGTAAGTAAGAGGGTCTCATTACCATTGCATCAGCCCATCAATGTAAACTCCCAGTGCGATATCATCGCCATATAAACCAGCGCTAATACTTATGTTGATGGCTAAGTCACTATCTCCGACGAGAAACATGTCGCTTCGCATGTCGTTTGCGCGCAGCGGGTCATATACGTAGTCTAAAATTTGTGTTTTAACGGCTTGAGACCAGGTTCCGATTGAGTAGCTGTTCTGCGATTGCTGTGGTACGGAGACGGCTTTGCACCAGTAATGGCTAGTTGCGCGGTTGAAGCCAAAAGCGATTGGGTAATTGAGAGAATACGCATATGTGGCTGACTGTACGCGGAGGAGGAGAGCGCCCCAGAACTCGGCGACGTTTTCGGGGATGCTGAGCTTGTGCGAAGCCTCGTCCCAGGCAGCGCGGGGTGTGACGCTGATTATACGGACGGCGGGTGTGATCTGGTTTGATATCCGACGTTGGATGTGGAAGCATTTGAAGTCTGTGGTTGTGAAACTTGGGGGGATAGAGAGTTTTTGTCGGACGTAGATGGTCTTTAGTTGGCCTGTTGGCCAGTCATCGATTGCAGTGAGTGTTCCAGCGTCGACACGTGCGTATTGCGTGCCGCCATCTAAACATTTCAATGTGATGGCTAAGCGCTGGCTCATGGAATTGCTTGATCGGATCATAGCCAGTACACGGCTCGTGTCTTTTGCATCAGGTAGGAACTCGAACTGGACACAGAGACCTATAGGCGTCGAGGCGATGGGAAAGGTGGACATGGCGCTCTCGCGCTCGATAGAATGACAGTGCTGGAACTCAGCCGGACTTCGTGCAAGCAGGCCCCGGTATGTGGACTGCCGTGACTCATTTGCACGCCATGAGAACAGTGAGTAGTCGTCGGTCGTTTTGAGTACCTCTTCCTGTAGCCGGATAAAGGCCTTTTCGCCTTCCCCATACAAAAGCGGCATGTGGATATCGAAGATACCGAGTAAGCTATATGCCACATCCTCGATACGCGTGCTCTGACGATGCGCAGCCCAAGACATCCTTTCTGCTACCGAAAACTCACTAAGTGATCTGGAATCCTCAAGAATATGGACCGGGATGCCTGTCACATCCGACAACTCTTTCAAGAACTCGACCTTCTCGCCCATCAATGTCCAGTCCTGGAGGTAGAAGCGGCAGAAAACGGGTGCTATAAGCTCTTGAAGGGTCCATCCACGTTGCGTCCATCTGCTATTCGCAAAAGCGCATCTCGCGATTTCCGAAGCGGTCCTGAAGTCGCCTTGGTTTTTGGCAATGTCGCTAAGATACACGATGCACACTTCTGCGTCTCTGTACCAGCGATACATGGAATTGATGGCTTCTTGCAGCTCGGCGCTTGAAGTTTTATCTATACAGCATGTATCTACCCAAAGATAGTTGCAGCCCTGACCCCGCGCTTGCTTAGCTGCATTGATGATTTTGCTGTAGCCAACACGCTTCATGAGATCGCTTTCCGACATGCGTCCTGACAACAACCCGGAGTTTCCTCGGATCACCATTTCCAGGGCTAACATGAGAGCTGTTTGCGCATGTTGATCGTTCTGCGATAAAGAGGCTGGCATGGATGATGCCGAGAGTGCGCGGGCTCTGTTGATCCAAACATATTCTTGGTGGCTGACTTCATCTGGACCCCACGTGTGGGAGAGAATGGCGTAGGCAGGAATCTCATTGTCATTGAACCCTTCGAGCTCGAGTGTTCTTGTATCAATGAGACGCATGACAGGGACTCCGCAATGTGTCGTTGTTGAAAGTCATTGGACTGGGATACAGTGGTGGGGTCAGTCCGATCCGAAAACGATTTGTGCAAAGCCGCCAGAGACACGCGCCTTCCGCTTCAGTCATAATTATCGCCCGAATCTGATGTTGCCATATATCCTTCTCCGTCACTTTTAAGAAATGTATACCAGGGACAAAATGTGGAAATATCTTCAAGATATACTCAACTCAATCAGCTGGTCACGATATGAGAGCTATTTTTAAGAAAAGATTGGAATCGCTAATTCATATCCTCAACTCTAAGCCCCAAGTACAGCAAACATATTCTTGCATCTGATATACCAAAGAAAATTTTACCGTCGTCGATGCAGTTGAAGTCTCAATAGAATCATACAGTATATTTTAAGTATCAAGAAGAAGGCATTGTCTACTTATGTGAGCTAATTGCCTAAGAGAGAAGTAAAGAAAAGAAAGATAGGATCAAATGCTGACGATATGGATATGGAACGCATACATGAACCCCCAATGTTTGTAGATATATCCAATCATCATTATTCCTATCTTGAATGATTACAAAACTGATTAAGTTCTCGCCTCGTATGGGCCATGGGTACGTTTTGCATATTACTCGCTCGCTTCTTGAGAAGTCCCGACCTATTTGGGTTGAGCTCTTACATTACATGAAAGCTCTTCCGTGATGGACTCCCGATATTGTTGCTAGAAACGGCTGCCGTCGAAGTTCCTGTTTCAATGTGAAATGGGAACCTCGGCCTTCAGAAAGGCTACAGAAGTAGCAGTTAGACTCGACTAGTAGCATCATGGCGTGAAACGTTGAAGTCCCGGTCGACCCTGATTTCGTTGCTATTCATGCTCTTGTGAGTAGGTACGGTAGGAGTAAGAGGAATGCTCTCAATGTCCTTGCCCTTCGTATCAGACCACACACTCATCTGACGACTCTTATCGCACGCAGTAGAGCCCCCGACCATTGTATTGCTGGATCTAGAATTGAAGAAATCGTTCCTGATAAGGCGTTGATGAGCATCAGGCCTTCTGGAAGCAAGGTCCTGATCGTTCACAACTCCCGCCCAGATTGCTGATAGCGGAAGGAAGATGCAGACGACTGTGAGGACATGAGTAACAATCTCAGGAAGGAATGCTGCAAACTGCAGCGAAGAAAAGATTGCTGCAGGTATGTCAGTTAAGTCTCAACGCTAAGACATATATCATAAACGTACCTGGAATCAGCATAGTCTGACAGCCCATGATGAAGACGACTTGGATCGGTCCAAACTGAGGCATATTGAGACGACGCCTCTGTATAATTGCATAGCCGAGCTTCCAGGTAAATACGCAACTGAAGAGCCAGATCGCAACGGTCTGAAGCATATACGAGATTGACACCAGGTACTCAATGGAGTCTGTGGGTTGATAGGCCAGTGTCAGCTTGGTGTTGTAATATACAGCAGCGACTCTGTACCCAAACGAGACGCCAGCCATGATGATAGTAACAGTCATGATGATGCTTCGCTGTAGAGGTGGTGTGGTGACGCAGACGATCCACACTTGAAGACTGAGCGAGGCGAAGACTAGAGCATTGACCAAGATACCAAAGACGTTGATGGCGATATGATTGGCAAAGTCTCCATTAGTGATGCGTCTCCAGTCCTGGCTGAGAACGGAATAGGGATTGTAGAACTCGCCAGTGAGCCAGGTGCTAAACAGCAGACAACGGATGCCATTGGTGAAGACACAAGCGGCATTGAGCAGGAAAATGGAGGACTTTCGTCGATCGGCCTTGGCCGTGAGTATGAGAACCAGGAAAAGGAGTAAACATGCTCCGAATCCGGCTCCGTAGCTGATTGCGAGACGAAATCCAAAGTAACGATATTGGTCAAGGTCCAACATGTTTCTCGTCACAACAACCCATCCGCCTTGGCCATCGAAGACTGTGATGTTCAAATTCTGACTCCAAGGGTCGAAGTTTGGTGGAACTTGGACGTGCTCCATAGAAAAATCCATGATGCCTGACAATGGTGGGTGCTGTCGTTTGAGAGCGGTCGCGTTTGGCTTCTCGAGAAAATACCTTGAGACAAGCACTGAAGCGGACGAGAATAGATATGAAAACAAGAAAAGGCAGTCACACAATCACTAAAGGCGGGGTTGTGTAACTCGGGTCGTGGTGTTGAAGTTGGGACCTTGTATGGCTCGGAAGAATGGTAGTAGAGGGAAGCGGCGGCTGAGAGGAATGAGAGGAATGAGAGGATCCCGCAGCGACGACAGATATGCACTGTGCGAAGCAACACGTATAGCAGCTACAAGGCAACAATTTTTCTTGATAAATACTGTTGCTAAACATTGTAGTTGATAGGGTGACTGGACGAGGCGCGTTTGGTTCCCGAATGGATAATAGCAGCTGTAGTGACAGCATGGGAGTGATCGGCTACCTCGACTCACCACTCCAAGGTCTAGAATCAAGATGAAAAGGCGGTCTTGGAGATTTCTATACTCTTACTATTGTTCGTGGTCCCGGCGGCTGTGTGCGTCGAGTTACTACTGACTGTGACAAGTCCCAGTTCGGTGACGCAGAGCCAATGTTCTGCTGTTGTTCTTCTCCTGTCTCACTACAAGTTGCAAGGTCGCCTAAGAATTTATTAGAAGCCGTCGCTTTTGCTATTTGATGCGTGGATGGAAGTGAAGATAAGATAGCGTAGAATTCCTTAGTATTGTTCTTTGACTCAGGCCCCAACCATGCTCTGAGACCCATCGGATCCCGGAGCACTGGCGACAAGTGACATCGAAGTCGGCAGTGACTGCACCACATATCTTGCATATACTAGGCAGGGTGCTAGTAATTATGCAATCAAGACACCGAATGCACACGTGATCTTTGCAGCATACACATGTATGCGAGGATGAGGATACCGTTCTCTGAGACACGGATGATACGCACATTGCTATCATGAGCCAATCAGAGCAAGTGCCACCCACTTATCCTGCACATCATCGCTAGCTTAAGTGTTCTGAACCTCACAAACGTGACCGCGCGTTCCTATCTAATCTCGCTACGACGCGTCCAACAACTCCGACAATGTGGACGCTGGTGTCGTCGAGCACTACTGTTGGCCTTGGATCAAACGAATTCAACTTGCCGAATGAAGGCATCGCTCACATAATTGTGAGTGCAAACTCCAATCATGCCGAAGTGGTGCGCGTATTGGATCCACGCATGCAACGGGAACTTGGCCGCATCAGTGTGTTCTTCCATCCTCAATTTCCATGCGCACGCGCTTACATTGCTAGTCGCCGGACCTTTTGGAGTCAAGTTGGAAGCTGTCGATGAAAAATTGACTATCATACCTGGTCAATCACATGCGGCATCTCCGTCGTCCGCCAAGTTTGAGTTACAGCCACGCACTGACAACCACTCGGAAGCGATCTTCCTCCGCCATGGCGACATACTGAATCTATCCTCCTTAGAATCAAGTCTCACCTGCCAATGGACCGACTCCGAGATTCAAGTCAACTCGTCAGCAGCTCCTAATGCTCGTCGCGTAGCTGAAACTCCAGAGGATGAAACCGAAGATGAAGGTTTGACTGAGTCTAAGCCTGTCGCCAGAACTGAAAATCGCCATTTCCGGCTTCGAGCGACTCCACAGCTTCTACAACAACAATCTTTTGTGGTTCAAGAGACCCCGACAGCAGCTCGAGTCAATAGCGTATCAACTTCACTGGCTGCAGATATCAACCCACCCGACTTTGCTGATGATACGAGCGAGCCGGTAAAAGAAACGCAACCTTCGTCACGGGAACAAGAGATAGAGCCACAGCCAGTATCAGAGACTTTTTCTACAGCTCGAAAAAGTGAATCGCAGAACACGAATGTTCTTCAATCAACCGAAGTGACAGCTATCGGTTCAGTTATGAACAAAACCAGGCCTTCACTTCGTACGGCCGACAATAGTTCTCCACAAGTGCAGATTCCCCCGAAATCCACCAGAAAGCGCAGCACTTCTGCTGTGCGGGAGATTTTGAAGTTCGAACAACAAGCACTCGCAGTGGGGGTCAAACGTACAAAGATGAATAACGATGAAGACACACGAGATGCTCGACTGAGCAGCATTGAGATGACATCCCAAAAGTACAGCAAGAAAAGAAAGAAGCGTCCGACGAGTACGTCTCGCACGGAAGCACTCGATGAGGCAGAAGAAGCGGATTTGATGCGATCTCCCCAGAGCACGCGGGAATCGACATACACTACAGCGGAAGCTTACGATGGGCAGCCACCAAGGGTAGCTTCCAGTAACTCTACGATCACGAAATCAAGTCAGGCAGTCAAATTGCTCAAGAAGCAAGGAGGAGCATATGTAGAAAAACTGACTGACGATTTCAACATACTATGGTGAGCCCAAGTGCAGCTCGGAGTGTGGACTTTACTGATTAGTTGTAGTGTTAGAGATGGCGACCTTCAGAAAAAGACGAAAGTACTATATGCCATTGCCAGTGGGATTCCCATCGTTACGGATGCATGGCTTCTGGACTCGGCAAAGGAGGGCCGCTTGCTTTCCTTATCTGTTTACAAACCTTCCACTTCCAAGCAAGAAGAGGAATGGGGATTCAGATTTGACGATGTGTTTAGCCAGCCGCAAACCCCTTTTGAAGGCTATACCATTCATTTCACAAAGAATCTCAGGGGGGTGTATGAGTCGTTCTCTGAAGTCGTAGCAGTGTGCAAAGCTGCAGGTGCGAAAAGCGTTACATCTACAAGGATGAATACAACCGGAGACAACATTGTGCTTGCGAACAACTACGAAGATGATTCAGAAGCACAGAAGTTGATCAAGGACGGCATAACATGCTATACGAAAGATCTCTTCACTATCAGCATCTTTCGCGGCTATCTCGATCTTGAGAGCGACGAGTTCAAGATAAAGGCACCCAACGCAGATAGCACATCATCGAAAGAGAAGAAGAAGAGAGGCCGAAAGACTATGTAGAACATGACATACATGTTTCTGACCCAGGCGGAACGTGGATACTGAAGTTTGAGCATTTCTAAATATATTTTGCTGGACAGTAAGTGAAGTTTACAGCTTGGTTGAACACAGCCAGCGCAACTTGGTGCGCGCCCTTCTCTATACCCAGGTACCACTATGCTTGTATCTACAGCGATGAGAAGTAGCGATACGATTCAGGCAAATGTCATACATTGAGATACCGCAAGGTGTTCTGAGGCATCTTATGCTGCGTATAAGCGAGCAAGACCCACTTCCTACCCCCGCTGTACCCATTGAAAACTTGCACCCCACCTTTGCGCATCCACCCTTGTATTGTTTCTTTTATTTCTAGGGTATACAAACGTTAAGCTTTGTCTTCATTTCATCAATCACATGACAATAAGCCATGAGCAACAACAGCTCAACATCCTCCGTGGCGCAATTGGCTAGCGCGTCTGACTGTTACAGCACTATGTAGCTTATCAGGAGGTTGGAAGTTCGAGCCTTCCCGGGGGAGCAGCTTTTTTTGTCGCAGATTTCTTTAAGGAAATTGTGCAATTTTATTTTTGTAGGAAAGAGAGTGCGGTTGAGAAGACGAGTTGGGTGTTAGTGCGTCATTAGCGTGGGGTTTACATTTCGGAACTTGAGATGGGGAAAGAGAATGGGCCGTAAACGGCCAAATCAATCACAATTAGAATTTATGACATCATTCGCTATGCAGAAGTGATGAAAGCTTCGGTCTACGAGATTCATAGTCATCAAGGTCTCAGTTATCCCGCTCACAGCCTATTGCTCTGCTACCTTTTCGCGCTAGATGTTCCCCAATCGCAGTGGCACGTCTTCGCTACTATGAAATATCTACGTATAACAAGTTCCTTACATTCATTTGGTTGCGCCTGGTTTTTCCTACATGATTTGTTTCTGGTTGATCCATCTTTCAACTTACAGTGCAGTTTGTTTTGGCAAAGGGAGTCACATGTAGAACAAGACAAGGAGATTGCATTATTACTGTCTAAAATGAGTGTGTGCGGACACTCGTTCACATAGAAGAGGGGAAGCGTGGGCCGTTTGTATGGTGAATCACGCAATAGAAAGTAAGTCACCTGACAGGACTCGCAATCCAACACCACACACCTGCGCCACTTCCTTCGGACTTAAGTCCAGCCATGTGCCTGATCTTTGGGTTACTCTGACAAGGGCCTATCTTAAGAACCTAGGAGCCGCAAGACCTCGAACTTAATCAGGCAGTTAGTATGGCCAAGACGTGCGGCTGAAGGCGCGGCGCCCATTGCCGTGAGGCTAAGCCAAGCGACGTAGCGAAACACTGACCCTCCGAAAAGTAGCCATGCGAACCTATTGGACAAGAGCCCTATCTTGCATAAGCTGCCGTCTTACTCGATGAACTACGCCTAACACATGGGCTTATTAGCGAAGTCTTTTTAGGCATAATTTGCAAGGCTGAGTTTGCTTGACGACTACTTACCTTGGAAATTTTTGCGGAGGACCGCGTGGAGGTGCAAACATGCACTTTTAATGCTTCATGAGGAAGTCGTCATGTGGTGAAAATGTCTCTGCCGTATTTCTTGTGAGACTAGACACTGGCGTGTACGGCCTAAGAGCGTATATAAGGTATAAGGACAGCTTGAAGTAAAGAGACATCATCAGAATATTACAGTTACCGCAGCGTATTTAGAGAAGAAAAAGCCACTAGAGTTTCCTTTTACCAATATTTCACTCCAAAAATATGATCCCCTCCGTCTTTGCATCACCTCTGGGACCTGCACAAGCAGCCGCCCAAGCCCAGGCACAGGGCCAGGCAAAGGATCAATCCTCATCTCAGAACCAGTCTTCATCACAGTCTAGCACGTCGCAGTCCTCCAAGGTACATTCTTCATTTTTGCTTTAGCGCCCGGACCTTGGCTGACAAGTGCAGTAACCCGGATTGCGATTCCTGCTTCATTCTTTCTCTTTATTTCCCCCTCTTTCATCCTGTAACATCAACCTTGATTTCAATACAATCCAACATATATAATTGCATCAGAGTCCTTGGCGGTACTCCCAGTCTCATCAACAAGGAGACACTGACAAGAAGAACTGGGAAATCATAGAGATAAGATGGTAGTAGGGCTTTAGAAGAGACTAAGTTATGGGGAGAAGTTTTGTGTTAATTTCTAATTAATGCTCTCTTGGGTTATAATATAGAAGGATATAGACTAAGACACGAAGACACTGGGCAACATGCCCGCGTGTGCGCACTTCATCAACCTACCACTGATGTATATCTATTGAAGGAAGAAGTATGATCATCGAGGGAATCAGTTCAATCTCTATTTTTCTCTTTGACCGCAAGAAAGACCCCAAAATCCTGCAGACATTTTGTCCAAAATGCACTCAAGTAATCACCCTAGTTACCCAGACATCACGTGTTAGCGCAACAACGCTAACCCCACCCACAACGCGACGCGTCAAACCTCAACCCAGCATCACCGCCGCCTGTTATCCCTGCCCCTCACACACAACACCCCCCCAATCTCCTCCTCTCGCTCGCCCACCAACCCTCAATCAACCCACTCACCCTCCTTCTCCCGCCAGACTTTCTATAAACCAAGAACGAAAATGGACCACCCCCAAACCCCCCGCATTCTCGCCCCGCACCTCTCCAACTTCCAACACCGTATCGTACGCATACTGGGAAAAGTCGTGCAATTACGCGGCGAAACGGCTGTGATCGATGCTGGAGGCCAGATCGATGTTATTTTGACTAGGGTACGTATACGCAATTTGCTTCTATCTCTGAAACAACACAGACAAGGATGAGACAAGACGAGACGAGAGAGAAAGAGGGGACAAGAGGTAGAATAGGGATATGTGGGATGATTAAGATGCTGATGAAGGATTATAATAGGACTCACATCTTGCGGTCGGTCATGCGGTGGAGATAATTGGAAAGGTGGACCAGAATTTGCATGTCAAGGTGCAGGCTGCGACGGATTTTGGGACGGGTATTGGTATGTGGTTTCTCTCCATCCTCCCTTTTTATGATTTTTTTCTGCGTAATCACCATACAGCATGTTTGTATCGGATACAGAGTGTATGGTAATTGTGAGAAAGAAGAGGCTAATGTGAAATGTAATGACAGATTTCAATGCAGCGAATGCAGTGGTTGAAGCTACACATCGATACAAGGAGATTTTCTACGACGATAACTAATGACCCATCGTTCGGACTGAGGGGTATTTGTGAACAGAGGAGATAAGAACAAGATGCGAGGGCGAGGTATAGCCCAATTCGGCAGACGAAATACTGTTCTTACTCCAATAGCATACACGACGAACAACCGACATGCTACTCACGGCAGTGAAAAAACAGGAGCCACATTGAACCAATGCCCAAACCATGACAAGATTACACTTTTATTCATCAAGAGATAATGCCATACAAGTTCATGGTATCTCGTTTCAACGCCCTCTCCTTTCCCACATCAAATATAAAAACTCCCCATGTCCAACACGCCAAAATGCAGGAAATCTCTATATAAGACACGCTAGAATCCATCCTAGGATACGAGGAAAAAACGGAGGAGTCATTTACAGCTTACTCCTCACCCCCTCAAGTCTAAACTTGACATCCTTCAACTGCTTCCCTGTAGGTTTCCACTTTTCAAACAAGCCAAGTAAGCTCTCAACCTCATGTCCAAGTTCTTTTTTCACAACATCCTCTTCCAGCAAGCCTCTCATAGCCCAAGGCAAAAAAAAGGGATTCGGATTCGTCGAACTGCTGCTTGGTTCGTACTCTTGCACTCTAAGCTTGAACACATCTTCCTTCTTACTCGTGCTCGGCTTCTCGCCTATGATAGGGATATTGATACCCTTGAAGCTTCCAGCAGTCGAAGGGCGCTCTTTGTTCGACGGGACAGGGAGGGACGTGGTTTCGAGGGCGTGTTGAACGGCGAGGGCGTATACGGCTGGATCCTCGTAGACGCGGGAGTGGCCTTCGCCGCCATAGAGCGAGCCAGCTAGTGCGGGTGAGAGTTCACGGATGAGCCCGTGGTCGGGAAGCCCCAGGTTGCGCAGTTTGAGTGTGAAGCCGACGAGGTGGGTGAGGAAGTCGGGGGCGTGTATGCGGCCGTCTACGAAGACGGCGCGATAAATGTAGGGATGTGACAGAGTGGAGAATATGGATGACTGAAAGGGGTGTTGAATCAGTATTTAGCTTTTAACAGGGATAGGGGCATGTCATACTTCGAGTGATACCAGTTGGTCATCGATGCTGCCAACGTACAGCACACGCACTCCGGATCTCAGAACCTCATCCAGGGCAGCGAGGTACATCTGGCTAACAAGACTCTTAGGATTCGTAAACTCAAAGAGCTCCGCAGCTGTGGGGCCAAAGTATTTGGTTTTATACTCAATAAAAGGGCCCATGTTAATCCCAGCCATTGCACATACTCCGATCCTTGTAGCATTGACACAGCCGAACTGAATCAGCTTGGCCACAAGCATCATTGCAACCGGCACGCCCTGAGAATGGCATGCCACGAGGATGAAGTCTGCTTGTTTGATGTGGTCAACCCAATTCAGTAGCAGCTTCCACAAAGAATTGACGCGCTCGGCAATGAAACCTTCACCTTCTAACGCAATCTGCTCGATCTCTGGTGTGTACCCGCGCGCCTCGGTCCAGTCTTTGATAGCTGCTGCCGCGGCATTTGCGAACCGGATCGATGTACCGGTGGGCTGACCCAACACTTTTTGGATAATGGGTGCAGGGAAGAAACCATGGACACCAATGGCTACAGCCTTCTTGATCCTTGGCGGTGCAGGGTTGATGTGCAGATGAGGGGCTCCAACCTCGCCTCCAAGAAAGTATTGGCGAATTTGTTTCCAGAAATTTGGCTGCTGCACCATTTGGTAGGTGTTTCTAAACCCTGGCAATAAGAGATTTGGCGGTTCCTGTTTGCCCTTGCCTGCTTGTTTCGGGGCGGGCTGGGAAGCGGGAGCTGTCTCGGACTTTGTAGGCTCACGCACTGGAGAGGTCTTAGTTGGAGTATTTGCTTTGCTGGAACTAGGAGTATCTGCCGGTCTGTCTTTCGCTGCAGCCTTTGTCTTTGGGCGACCTCGTAGTGATGGAAATGATTTCCTAGGTATGGGTTTCTCCTCGGGAGGTTTTTGCGGTTCTTTAGGGGGTTCTTGGCCAGAATTTGACTGCTCTTGCTCGTTGAACTGTGCAGCCTCGGGGTGTGATTGCGAAGGGGTATCGAAGACAGCTACCTCGCCCACATGTTTTTGTGGTCCAGTATCGCCCGGCTTCTTCTCATCTTCTGGCTTGCCTCTGTACCAAAACGCCCAAGCCGACGGTTTCGAGGGTTTTGACGCTTGTGCGGTAGGGCCAGCATCATTGGGCGCAGCAGGTTCGGCAGTAATAGGTTCAGCAGCAACAGGATCAGCAGGAGCAGGTGTCTCTTGAGCAGGTGCTTGCTGAGTAGGTACTGTCTCAGTCGTCTTGGCCGGTTGAGCCGTCTCGGTCGGTGCTTGAGGGGCTGACTGAGATGTCTGGTCTGGAATCTGTGAGCCAGCTTCTTGAGGTGACGGCTCAACAGGAGGCGAATTGGCTTGAGCATTTTGTGCACTACTCCACATCCAGAACCAAGATCCAGAAGTAGCCTTTGCTAAGCGTTTGGCAGTAGAGGGCGGGGCTTCGGTTTGTGCGTCTTGGGTAGATGGTTGTTCACGAGCATCCTTCATTTCAATATCTCCATTCTCATCAGTCTTTACTAGTGTTTCAATAGTGTCCAAGCCCTTAGCTTGAGCATCTGGCTCTTCTGAGGGGGTAGGTCCAGGTAATGGGGTGGTAGAGGCTGCTTCGACGGTCGCCTTTGCCTCAATGGTGGCTTTCCCAACTTCAGTGTATCCATCTGGCCGCGACCACCAACTTCTCCATCCCCATGTGCTTGCAGCGGCAGCAGTCTGTGACGCAGACGGTTCGGGGGGCAATGGAGGCTCGTCGATGGTGGTGGGTGTAGGTGGTTCTTCGACGCTCTCTGGCTTCGGGGTTGGTTTCGGCATGTCTTCGACTAGACCGTCTGAAGAGACGTTGACCTGTGTGATGGCGGCAGGTATGACGTGGCTCTTGCTCGAACTGCGCTTGGTGAGAAACTTCTTAGGCGACTCATCCTTGGGCTTCTTCGCTTCCTCGCCCGGCAGCTCGTTGGTTGCGCCCCCGCTGACACCGATGCTCTCCTTTGCAGTTTGGACTATAGCTGGTGCCTTGGGCAGCCAGTTACCCGAACCTGATAGCCATCTGCTGCCGCGGGGGGTTAGTGAGCCGGTGGAAGTAGGAGTTGTTGTACCGACTGAAGATGTCGAGTCGGCTACATGCTGGTCTGAGGTAGTATCGGCAGGGGCCTGTGTACTTAGCTTGGACTTCTTGCGTGGGATCATGCCTGTAGCACGAGATAAAAAGCCGGGTAGGCGGAGAGGCCTCTATCTTTTGTTATGGACGCAGACACGACATGTGCAGCTGGCAGTTTACCTTCATCCTCATGCGGTGGCCCAGGCACGCGTCGAACTGGCTGGCTGGCCGGGTGGCCATGACGCATGCTACATGTCCCGTGCACTACATGGTACTAGCGTGCTTTACTCTGCCCTAGTGTGCTTCAGACTGCGCCTACGACATTCTGCCACCGCCCGGCAATAGCGCCGCGCATCCCAAAATTTACTTTGGCGAACTTTTTGCCTACGCCATCACGACAACCCCAAACCGCAGCTATGGCGATCCAAAAGAAGGTGCGCAGGAAATGATTTGAAATACATAATGTATATTCACTAATAGAAAAAATAGCACGGAAAAGGTCGTCTCGACAAGTGGTACAAGCTCGCCAAAGAAAAGGGCTACCGCGCGCGTGCTGCCTTCAAGTTGATCCAACTGAATAAAAAGTACAACTTTTTAGAAAAGAGCAAGGTCTTGATTGATCTTTGCGCCGCGCCAGGGTCATGGTGTCAAGTCGCTTCCGAGGTGCGATTTTTTTTCTTTAGAAGCAATGCGCCAGAGTGCATACTGACACCTCCAGGTGATGCCCGCAAATTCCCTCATTGTCGGTGTCGATCTCGCCCCAATCAAGCCTATCCCGCGATGCATCACCTTCCAGAGCGACATCACAACAGACAAGTGCCGAGCGACGCTGCGCCAGCACCTTAAGCATCTCAAGTGCGATACAGTCCTTCACGATGGTGCGCCCAATGTCGGAACCGCGTGGGTTCAGGATGCCTTTACCCAGGCCGAACTTGTGCTGCAATCCATGAAACTGGCGACCGAGTTTTTGGTCGAAGGCGGAACTTTTGTTACCAAGGTCTTCAGATCAAAAGACTACAACTCGCTACTCTGGGTCTTCAACCAGCTCTTCACTAAAGTCGAGGCAACGAAGCCGCCATCTTCCCGAAATGTCTCGGCCGAAATCTTCGTTGTTTGCCGTGGCTACAAGGCCCCAAAGCATCTCGACCCCAAGTTCCTCGACGCCCGCAGCGTTTTCGCCGAGCTCGCAGACCCCATGCCCAACAATGAAGCAAAGGTGTTCAAGCCTGAAGTGAAGAAGAGGAAGCGTGAGGGTTACGAGGAAGGAGATTGGACACAGTTCAAGGAGGCTCCGGTATCCGACTTCATTCAAACCACTGATCCCATTGCCATGCTCGGTGGCCTGAATAAGCTAAGTTTCGAACAAAAGCCCAACGGCGACATTGCCATTGCCACCATCGACAAACTTCCAGAAACCACAAAGGAAATCAGAGACTGCTGCGGAGATCTCAAGGTCTTGGGACGAGCCGACTTCAAGCGCCTTCTCCGCTGGCGACTTAAAGTGCGCGAAATCTTTGGCTTCGCATCAAAGAAGGACAAGGCCGATGAGGCCAAAGCTAAAGAAGCACAAGAGGGCGAGGAGGTTGCCGAGATCGAGTCTATGGACGAAGAGATGCAAATCCAGGAAGAGTTGGAACGCCTAAAAGAGAAGGATACAAAGGCGAAAAAGAAACAGCGTCGCGCAGAAAATGAGCGAAGACAGAAGGAGATTACTCGATTACAAATGAACATGGCCACACCATTTGACATTGGTTTGGAGCAGGTTGGACCTACCGGCGAAGACGCCATGTTTGGTTTGAAAGCCGTCGATAAGGCTGGTGCTCTTAACAAGATTGCCAAAGGAAAGATGGTGCAGATTGTCGAGAAAGAGAAGCCGGAAGAGATTGAGGAAGAACTTGAAACCGACGAAGAAGAAGATTATCTCGAACGAGACCTAGACGCTATGTATGGCGAGTACATCGAGCAAAGATCGGCTCGCGATGCCAAGTACCGGGCAAAACGCGCCAGGAAACAAGACGACGACGGAGAATGGAATGGTTTCTCTGACGAAGACAAGGAACAAAGCGACGAAGAGCTTGTACAGGACACCGACAGTGACTGGAGCAGCGACGAAGAGGAAGGGCCTAAAGAGCTAATCACTGATCTCGATCGTGACAGACAATCCAAGCGAGGTCTTACCAAGCGTGCCGAGCGTTTCTTTGATCAAGACATTTTCAAGGGCATTGATGGGCTCGATGACCTTGAGGAAGATGACGACAGTGGCATCGATGTTGAAGGCGATACCGAAATGGAGGAGTCGGCTACACCACCTTCTGCATCAGAGAAGGCGTTGTCAATCCGAACAAGCAAGAAGACCACTTCTCCTGCAATAGCTTTCGATGATGAGTCCTCTGATGAGGGCGATGACAAAATTGAAGAAGTCGCGCGCGACGAAACACAGTGGGAACAGGATTCCATGCCTATGAAAAACGGAAAACCAGACATCGACATCATCACAGCAGAAGCCATGACCCTCGCCCATCAGATGGCTACCGGTCAGAAAACAAAACACGACCTTCTGGACGAATCATTCAACCGCTACTCACATCGTGACGTTGATGGTCTTCCCGACTGGTTCCTCGACGATGAAAACAAACATTCCAAGATACAGCGCCCAACTTCAGCAGCCGCAGCTGCATCCATCAAAGAGAAGCTCCGCGCACTGAACGCTCGCCCTATTAAGAAGGTCCGTGAAGCACAGGCTCGCAAGAAGTTCAAGGCCGCCCAGCGCTTGGAAAAGCTCAAGAAGAAATCTGCTCTCTTGGCAGACGAGGAGGGTATGACAGAGAAGGAAAAGGCCCAGAGTATTGCGCGATTAATGTCGAGAGCAGCAAAGAAGAAGCCCAAGCAAAAGGTCAGTGTCGTTGTGGCTAGAGGAGGTAACAAGGGTATCAAGAACAGACCAAAGGGCACCAAGGGCAAATACAAAATGGTTGATGCTAGGCTGAAGAAGGATGTTAGGGGCGAAAAGAGGGCAGTGAAGAGAAACAAGAAGAGATAGACAGGCACAATTCACATTGTTTTGCGTCCCCAGGTGTGGCTCCAGAGGAAGCTCCTGGCTGGTCTGCTCAGGCAGTTGATACCGCTTTTCGAAAAAGCATTGAACATCTTATTTTATGACACATCTTACCTACGTACGATGAAAACTGATACACATCTCGGTATAAGTGCTCATTCCTAGCCGTGTGGAGCCGCAATCATTATACCTTTGCTTGCGTAATTACCTATAACAACTTTCGCATGATGAAGGCAGTTTGCGGTGATTTTGAACAAAGTCAAACCAGGCAGTATCACTAATTTCAACGGCACAAAAATACCTGTAACAGAGGACAGGGTATCTATGCTACTGGCCTCGGGTTTGTGGGGTATTCCTAAGTATATTTGGCATGCATTATGGCTATTGCGCATTGTTTTCACTGCAAGTTTGTATACCAAGACAACCTTTGATAGTGATCTTTTGGGAGGCTATGTGACAAACGAATCAGTCCATAATATCTCGTTGAGATGCTTGTATATAGGTAAGTTATTCTTACTCTCTGTGTTTCATCACGGAGAACTTCCAGTACCTTACGCGATCTTCCCAAGGTAATTCTACATTCAAATCACACATACAATTTCTTTCTTCATTTCAGCCCTGCGTGTTAGGTACCCCCAGCCTCAAAACAATGAGCGATTTCGAACGTCTAACGGGGACGTCCCTGCGTCGACACATGAATGACGACCCTTTTGTCATTTGCGGTACCAGCGGTCATGATGTATACAACAGTGCTTGTCCAAAACTCAATTTACCCACTGCAATGGATTCGCCTCTCGCTAGGATCTATGGTCCGGGAAAAGCCAATGTTGCTCGTCAGACTATTGTCAAGTACCGCAAGTCGAAGAAGCCGCAATATCAGGATCCGGCGGGAGAAGCAACAACAGATGCGAATTCGGAAGCTTTAGCACGGGTGAAATTGGAGAACCAGACCCAGAATATGACTGAGGGTTCAGCCGAGGACGCAACCATGGATGCAGCGAAGGATACAGTCGAGGACACAGTCAAGGGCACAAGTACAGACGAAGACACCATGCTGAACGGAATCTTTCGGTCAGTCGGTCGCTCAACTGAAGTTCTGGCAGCGGTTCGCGACATCACACAGACAGATCCTGTAGAGGCGAGTGCGCCAGAATTCCTCAATGTACCGGACAAAGCCCCAGTTGGCCCAGGCAATGCGTTCCAACCCGAGCTTGTCCTGAGCAATGCGAAGAAAGCCGAAGTTCCCCTCCAAAAAGCATTTGCTCAAGCATCGTCAGACGTTCTCACGAATCATTTCGAAGTCCGCTTCAAGCCCGAGAACCGCTTCTTTGTTTACGAAATTCTCAAGATCCCTGCTGGGAAAAGCAAGCGCAAAGCCAAATACATCTTCAAGACTGCCGAAGAAGCATGGAGTATGCTTAGAGACAGCAAGCAATACTATGCCACATA
The DNA here is from genome assembly GCA_002286855.1 of Bipolaris cookei. Taxonomy (NCBI): domain Eukaryota; kingdom Fungi; phylum Ascomycota; class Dothideomycetes; order Pleosporales; family Pleosporaceae; genus Bipolaris; species Bipolaris cookei. The sequence goes on from NRSV01000010.1 coordinate 252,969, forward strand.
TCATGTCGAGACAGTTGTTGTATGGAAGAACCTTCATGAGACAATTGGGTATCAACCTGTTATCCCTGGAGATGATGGTACTCAAGCTGGCGCTGTATGTAAACCCGAGGCTATCGCAGATGGAAGCGAGAGAGTGCAGCTCTTCCTCAAACTCTACCGCGAACTTGACCTTGATGGGCTGTATCGCTACATGGATGCAGGTGATAAGGGGAGTGATCCAGAGTTCGATTTCAATCCCATGATCAGCGCGCTCAACCTTGCGATTGCCAACAGCATGACTTCAAGGGTCTTTCAGCAATCCAGTAACAAGTTCTTTGTCAAGAGTCGCTATGAGGCCTTGCCCGGAAAGCACTCTCTGAAATCTCTGTGTGCAATTCGAGGCTACTATTTTACGATCAAGCCAGGAATGTAGAAGATCTTCCTCAACGTCAACCCTGCCATCAGCGCATTCTTTCGACCATTGCCGTTGGCGAGTTCCTGGCTGATGGCACATTCTCTATGGATGAGCGAGTGCGGCTCCTTAAAACACTGCGCGTGTACATTGAGTATGACCGCTTGTCGAACAAAGACAATCAGGACCAGATCAATCGCCTTAACAAGCCACAGAACCGCGTCAAATCCGTCTTTGAACTGGATGGGAAATTCAGCGATCCGAGCATGAAGTTTCTAGATTCAACAAATCCTAAGAAACATATGCATGTTAAGAAGCATCTGAGGGATGTGTTTGGCAAGGACTTCAACAATGACCTTGAGGCTATCAACGTTGGCAATGAGAAGGAGCCAATCTATTACCCCCTTGAATATCTGCGAATCTTGCCTGATCAGATTTACAAGAAACTTCTTCTGGAGGATCTAGTCGACAATATGCTGAAACTGGCGGCGCATGTACCTGATACCAGCCGACGTCTCACCGAGGTCGAGAGAATGCAGAGTCTTGGGCTCAATCCCCTTCATGGGGAACAGCCGCTCGTAAGTCCCATTTCCTCAATTTTTTGAAGCACTGAAATCAAGACATATATTCTCCTAGCCTGGCTGTTCGCACATCCTTATCAAGCCAACAATGCTCAGGATACCATCGGCGCAATTGAGAACTCTCCCCGTTTTGTACGGCTCTGGAACTCCTGCCGCAAGACCGAATGACAAGGCTCAATGGAGCCTTGGGAAACTCAAGAACTTTGTCGAATCTCCCTGTTATTCTTCCAAAAAGCAAATCAACTACCTTTTGCTCATCGAGTCCAGCTTACGACACGACGGAATTACGGTGGAAATCTACAAAAAATACTTTCAACCATCTCCTGAATCGATACAACATCTGTGGCGGTGCGAAATGCTTGAGTTCGAGTTTGTCTAAGGCCTTTGAGGGGTACCGTACGACTCCATTAAGGCGATAATCCAGACCTCTATCCAGAACATGAACCAGGGCCATCCTAAAGCTGATTTTGTAATTATGTTACTGAAGAATAAGAGTATCCCAGCTTACTCTGTGTTCAAAGACGTCGTGGATCGTTATGAGGCTCTGCAGTCTCTTTGCATGACTCAAGCCCCAAACGTAAAGCGAGGGACCTTCAATAAGGACATCACCCAGTACATGGCCAACATCATGATGAAGGCGAATCTCAAGTTTGGCGGTAGCAATCACATTGTTCATTTTGACAACGCAGGCATCAAGACCTCGTGGCAAGGAACTCTGGTCCTTGGAGCAGACGTCACTCACCCCGGCAATGGCTCACTGGTTGGATGTCCCTCTATTGCTGCCGTCGTTGGCTCCATGAGACTCCAGGGGACTTGTAAGAAAGAGTTAAGTCTTAGATGCCATGAAAGATCTCCAGACACAGACTAACAAGTATCGATGGATCATCGACGACCTCAAACCCATAGTCTCTAAACACCTCAAAGCCTACTTTCGCGCAATCCACGCCTTCCCCAAGAAAATCCTCTGCTACCGCGACGGCGTCAGCACTGGGCAATTCGCCCAAGTTTGCGACGAAGAGCTACCACAGATTCGCTCCGCCTGCCAAGCCGTCGGCATCCCCAAAATTCAAATCACCGTCGTCGTCGTCGCTGTAAAGCGCCACTCAACCCGCTTCTTCCCCACCTCTGTCGCTTCCGCAAACGGAAACTGTAGACCAGGCACTCTCGTCGACCGCGCAATCACTTTGCCGCACTACTCGGATTTCTACCTACAATCTTACAACGGTCTCAAGGGCACAGCAATTCCAACGCACTACATGGTTATCGCCAACGAAATCGGAATCAAAGATACGGACCTCCAAGAACTCACGTACAAGCTTTGCTACACGTACGCGCGGGCTACACTCGGTGTGTCGTACCCGCCGCCAGCACACTATGCGGATTGGCTGTGCGATCAGGGCCGCGCTTACCTACGGAACTGGTTCAGTCTCGACAAAGGTAGTGCAGAGCAAACGGAATATGCCACAATTGTGAAGAGTATCAAGGAAAGGGAGCAGAGCCGTTTGTCGCGGAGGAAGGCGAAGTTGGCGCCTGTGGTGCCGCAGCCGGAGAAGAGTGCGCAGAGGAAGTCGCCGGATGAGATTGTGGTTGAGAGGGAGCATGAGAAGTTTGTAGAGAGTGAGATTGAGAAGGCGGTGTTGAATCGCGCGGTTTTGGAATGGAATCGCGCACGTTCGGGTGGTCCGGGGCCTTGGGCGAAGGAGCTGGATGATACTATGTTCTGGATGTGAGTTTTCTGCCTCTAGACTACAGTTAGGTTAAGGTGCGTGCTGGATGGTTGGACTTTGAGGGCTCTTTTTGTCTTCACTTTTCCATTTTTTAGGTTGTCTTTTTCTCTCGGTTAGCTTAAACTACTTTCTCTCTTTCTTGTTCACCATAGTTTGTTGTTTTTCTCCTTTCCATCGGTAGACTATCATTTCTAAGCTCAGTGGAATTCCTGTTCGATATTCTACCGCTTCTTTCGATAAAGCTATCTGACAACAGCACAGGTGATTCAACATCTGGAGATGGCTGAAGTTCCACATGTTCTTTCAAACAAGCAGATGACTATTGTAAGTGATATGATTGGCTGTTTGTATATATTCACATGCAAAATTTCGTATGAACTATGGTTTGCAACAAGCGGAGAAGATGGGAATCGAAATCTATGAGATGCGCATGTTGTATTGCATCGAAGACGTGCAAATGACGCAGCAAATCTTGTCTCACTATATTCGGTTGTTCTATACTACCAACATCATGGCTACCCCATCCTTGTGACGTGTATATGTATTCCCAAGCATGCGCCGCGGAGCAACTTCACAGCTACAAGTGTGCGCCTTAATACCTTAACATGGTAAAGTCGCTGCATCCAATTACTTTGGGGGTGATGCAAATCAAAATCTGTCAAAGCCGATTCGCCAGCTGCAACAGCTCCTCCACTTTACCCAACAAGACGTCCTGTCAAGAAATCCCATGTTGTGTATCAACAGTGGGGTAACACTGTCAATGGTGTTGTAGTGACGTTTAAGTGATGCCGTCCAATAGGCACGGTTCCAATTCGAGACGCAGTAAGCGTGTTCCTAGCCCTGGATCTCCACTACGTCAAGCAACCATCAACCCACACACCTGCACAGACAAACGGCGTTCACCTCCTCACCAATCACCGAGGTCCCATTATTGCACAGTTGAACATGTTGCGATACAATGACGTACAAAGTAAACGCTTCCCTTTTCGCAAAATAAAAGCGCCAATGGAAGAAGCCAAGCAGGAGAGCCCTGTCAGATAGCACACTCATCCCTCCCCCTTGCTCACTCTCAGCCAACAACATATTAAAAGCGCATCTATGTGCCTCCAATCTGCTACTTCTTCTTCTCTCAGAATGTCCTTCCACCGCACTTTTACTTCCTCCATCTCCAGAGCCGCTTTCAGACCCCAGATCAGTCGTGTCACAGTAAACAACCAATTCGCCTCATTCCGTGCCCGTGTCGCAGCCATGTCGACGATTTCGGACGCCATCATCAAGGACCACCGTGAAATTGAGTCGTACTACAACGAGGTCATCAACTCAGACGATGTCGACCACAAGACACGATTCGGAAACCAGTTTACTTGGGAGCTTGCCCGACACTCTGTAGCCGAGGAGTTGCTTGTTTATCCTGCTATGGAGAAATACATTGGCAAGGAGGGTCACGAACATGCTGAGAAGGATCGTCAACAGCATCACCAGGTTAGTCTGCCTTTTCACCCACTTCATTTTCTTGTCAATCATACTAACAACTAATAGGTAAAAGAGCTCCTCAAAGAATTCCAAAACATGAAAGCCACCGACTCCGCCTATGTCCCCAAGCTCAAGGAAATCTGGGCCGTCCTCGGCCAACACATCAAAGAGGAAGAAGCCGACGACCTGCCTGCTCTTGAGAACTCACTAGCGAAGTCAGACAACAAGGGTGCCTCGGAGAGTCTGGCGAAGAACTTTGGACGCACAAAGATGTTTGTGCCATCGAGGAGTCATCCTAGCGCTGGCGAGAACCCGTTGTTTGAGGGTCCAATGGGCATGCTGGCTGCGCCTATTGATCATATTGCCGATATCTTTCGCAAGTTTCCAGATAACACTATTAGCCCAAACCCGTCGAAGAAGTAAAGAGGTGGTGAGAGGATCGGGTCAAGCGATGCACGGATTGGCGTGATGGAGTTGTGTTAGTTCCAATGAGATGATTAATGATTGGGATTGCTTTTGTAGCATGAAGAAAGGAATATGAAAAACCTCACATGATACACATTTACTTTGCCGTCCCCTGCAATTGCGTCTGAAGGCTGATTTCACTTGTCACTTCGACAACATCACTGTGAATCTGGAAACTACTTCGACTTCTGCACATCATTTTCTTCTATCAGGCAACTGAAAACTCTCTGAGAAATCACCAAAACGTTCGGTCGAGTTTGGTGAAGCTCTAGGCCTCGACATAGTAGGCAAGCACGTCAAGATAATAGAATGCCAATAGACGCAATGCCAGTGCAATCCCTCAAAAGAAAAGGTCCCCAACGGAGTGTCAACTTTTCACACCCTCTCCCCTTCAAGCCTCTCCAATAAACCCCTCATCTTCTCCAGCAATTCCGGTATACGAAACGGCTTCCCAATCACATCATCCATGCCCGACGCCCTCGCCTCATCAATCTGGCCGCATCGAATATTCGCCGTAACAGCAATAATGGGTACGTGTTCCACTACCTGATTACGCTGCTCCATCTCGCGTATCTTCCTACAACACGTGAGCCCGTCCATTTCGGGCATCTCACAGTCCATGAGGACCATAGAAAGCGGTATGCCGTTTGGGGTGCAGAAACGGGTTTTGGAAATGTGGTCGAGTGCGTGTACGCCGTTGTCGGCGGTGGCGGTTATGCAGCCTGCTTTTGTGAGTTGTTTGCAGAGGACTTTTTGGTTGAGGTGGTTGTCTTCTACTACGAGGACGTGGAGTTGTTGGGTCGATGTGTTGGCTTGCTCGTCGGGATTGTTGTGGATACTACTAGGCTGTGTTTGATCGTGTATTCTAGGAAATGCTTGCGGGGTGTTGTGCAAACAGTATGCGGGTATTTCGGTATTAGGTGACTTCCTTGCGCGTTCTTCAAGCAGATGGCAGTCTTGAGACGTCATTCGTCTGCTTTTTAGATAGAACCCGAATATACTGCCGACGCCTGCTTCCGAAGTACAACCAATTTGCCCACCATGCAGTTCGGCTAGCTGCCGCGAGATGAAGAGCCCAAGGCCACTGCCGCCATACTTTCCGTGCGTACGCGGCGATGCCTGAGCGAACTTCTCAAACAAGAGCTTTTTCTGTCCCGGTGTAAGCCCACAGCCAGTGTCTTGAACCTGGAACAAGAGGAATACAGGGGAACCAGTGCCCCAGTCTTCTCCATTGCCGCAATCAGTAAATTCAATTCGTTGTGGGACAAACTCGAAGCCGTTGGGAAGTTCAAATTCCGGTTTTTCGGCACGTGCACGAATATGGATAACAATGGAGCGCGTTGACCGATCTTGAGTGAACTTGATCGCATTGGTAATGAGATTCACCATGATCTGTAGCAGACGGCCAGAATCGAGCATTACCCAATCGATGTTGAGTTCTTGCAGGCTTGAGTGCGGCTTGAATTCAAGGTCGATATCTTTGGCCACTACTTCGGGACGAAGCCTAAATGCAGTATCAATAACTTGGAGCGTATCTAGGAGCAAGTGGAGAATCAGTTCACTAACATAGCAATGGCACGCTCTACGACAGTGATAGGCTGCGAAGGAATGGGAGTAATGCGCAAAAGGTTGGAGTCTAGTTTCGATACGGTAAGGATGTCATCGACGATCGACTTCTGATGCTGAACACAAAGAGCGATATTGTTCGCAGCTTCGATGCAACTTTTTGCAATGTTTCTGTCCTCATCACATGAGAATTGATGAACACTGAGAGTATCTCCGATGTCGTCGGCGGATATCAGAATTGCGGACAATGGATTGCGCATTTCGTGCGACGTAATATCGATAAACTCGTTTTGTTGGCGCTTCGCCTCTTCTGCTTCCCGTAGTCTTCGTTCTTGGAGACCTTGGGCCCACTTTAGGTGCGATATGTCTGTAATGGTGCCCATAACGCTTATCACTTCACCGTCTGGACTTAGCTCCGGCTGACAAGACGCAAGCACCCAATAGTCGATAAGTTCGCCGTCGATATCTTTTGGTTGAACCTTGCGATTTGCATATTGGAGCTCCCGACTGGCCGGCTTGTGGGTTCTTAACAATTCTAGACGTTGACATTTCGTTAGCGTACCTTATGAAGCAGAGGTAATATACAGATGCCACTTACCATCCCACATATTCTTTGCAAACTCCAGGCCTTGCTCTGCCATCACGTCGTCGGACATGAGTTCTCCAATGGCATCGTGAGAAACTCCAGTCATTTCAAAGTAACGGTCATTCGCTTCCAATAAGCGCCCCTCTGCATCAAACAAGCACATACCTAAAGGCGAAAATTCGGTCATTCGGCGCATCCGACTGGTCTGGAGTTGGAGCTGCTGAGAGAGTTCCTCCCGCTGCAAGGCAGCGACTTCAGCTGCGCGCTTGCTTCGCCGTACCTCGTCTTCAAAAAGAAGAACTGACGCTAACGAAGTCGCAATCTGTCGATTGAGCATGGATGTGAAAGATTCGTACTCTTTGTCATAAGCTCTACGAGGGTTGATGCCGAGGAGCAACAACGCACAAACATTGTCCGCGTTTGTTGGCCGAAGAGGTAGTATCATTGCCTCCCTACAGGGATCCTGGTATCCTCTCCACTCAACAATCTCAAGTAATGACTGCGGGAGTGTTCCATTGTCCACGTGTAACATTAACGGCTCCAATGTTCGCGTCGCCTGAATGAAAGCTGAGATCAGAGTATCATCACTCTCCGTCAAGGAAAATCTTTCAGGACAGGACTGATGTCCTCTCGGTACTCCAATGGATCCTTCGATGATGCAAGTCTTTACGAAACTCGGACTGGTATTAGGCGATTCCAAAGAGCTATGGTCGATGTCCTTCGCATCAACAATCGAGTACAAGAGCGCGAAAGGCACGTCATAGTCATTGTGAGTCAGACCGTCCAATACTCTGCCCCAAAATTCTTTTACAGTGCGTGTTGCGTTCAGGCGCTCGCCTAGATAGCGTAACAACTCCATTCTCCTGCCGCTGAGCGATTCGATAGTAGTATCAAATGCATTCATATAGACTAGATTCCGATTGTGAGTTAGTAAGACTTTTCTTATCTAATGATGTTCACTTAATGAGAACTAGGTTGATGTATTTGTGGTTTTTAGGGGTACTTGATACCATCTTCATCGTATCCATTCGATTTCAGGTAACATTATGTGGTGGGTTATCGCAACGATACTTACAACCAAGAATGCGGTCAGTACCGCCAAAAATTGGGACCTACAGTCATGTAAGCGACACATAACCGAGTAAGTCAGGGTGTGAATGCCCACAAAAGACCACGTGAAGAACGCCTCTTCAAGATAACCATGTCGTATGATTGGTAACATTTGATTGAGGTTGAGCTGAGCTTGGCCAGTCCGAGCGCATTCGCGTATTGTAGCGCGAACTGAATCCCACATTTCATGAAAAGGGCCTGTAAAACCAGTACCTATCAAAGCAGGATGCCTGTCGCCCGCAATGATATCCCTATGAGACTCATTATAGAGCATGGTCAAGTCTTCCCCCCAAAAAACAGATGACGGATGGGGATTCCGCATGACTAAGCAGATGATTTCTCGGAATTGAATCGACCATGTATTCATAGCGCCCAAGGGTGTCTTTGACCAGTCAATACTTCTTACAAATGTTAAATGTTCTGAAAGAACGCCTTTGGGGTGCGCAGCTGTCCAATCGGGTACGGAAGATTCAAGTGCTGACAGGGTAATAGCGGAGACGCTCGATGTGCGGCTTTTCTCCTGCTCTGATCCAAAGTTTGTTTGTGGAAATTTGGGTTGTTTAACATTCTCAACAATGTCATGTGTTGGGATAGCTGCAGCAGAAACAAAAGTTTTCTTATCGACTCTCACCTGAACGCCATGCCACTTCTTTTTAGATTCTGGTGCAGACGCCGACAACGGACCCCCTCCTGGGATATCTTCGTTGCGAGAGACTGGATGGCCGGTGATCACTCTCCAGTTGGGCTGAATACAGAAAACCGTCCATATGAGTTTGGCGTACTCGATCGTCAATGGGAAAATGTCTCTGGAATCTTGAAATTGACTGATAATCGTTGCCCATTTTCGGAATTCCTCATAGTTTGCACCACGGTCACTATCTTCGGGATCCTCTGGTGCAGAGCCAATGACCTTGAGAAATAGTTGCTCCTGCCTCCTCAACGCAGCATTGCAGAATATGGGCCGCACCGCTAGTTGATTTCCATGGACATAATTTTCCATATCAAGCACAAAGGTCGGCCTATTGTCCATGTCCAACAACTGTGGAAGGCTTGAAGTGTTGAGACGATTGAGGGCGCCATCTTGTCGGTCTTTCTTCGGAAGAACAGAAGGATCCGTTCTCGGGGGGTTCTCAGGGACTTGACTGTCCATGGAATTTGGCGCTCTAGGGGTTCTCACCATATGTTATGGTGTGTTGAGATACATCAGAGATAGAGTAGGGATAGGGATGTGAACGTAAAAGAGTCGAGTAGAGCGAGCTGTGTGAGACTGCGACATGTACCTACGTGCGAATGGAGGAAAGAGGTCCCGACACGTGATCGGCAGCGACGGATCCTGAGACGTGGCTACCGGGGTGCTTTGCCAAGCGGAAAGCGGACTTAATTAAGACAAGATCCGCCTGATGATAGTGATATGTGGCAGAAATCGCAGCGTGATGGGATAAGGTGCAGCACAAATGCAGACGAGTGCATCTTCTCTTTTGGTTTAGCGCAGGCTGCATACGTAAACTAAGCCGCAAAATCTTCAATATATTTACAATCACCCATAGCGCTAGTCTTAGATAGTACCATACATCGAAAGATCAGTCCTCTCTTCGCTAACCTAAGAGAGCTTGTCTCTGCTACATGCATTCTGCAACACTTAAACGCAGATGGTTATGAGGAATTGTTGGTAGTCTCCCTGACTTACAGAATAGAAGTTTTTTAGAGTGAGCTTTTGATCACGAGGAAATAAGCCGAGAAATCTGCCTTAGCTTTCGAGATTGTGATGTCTTATTAAAACGAAAGCCTTCCCACGAAACAGGTTGTTGGCACAGCAAAGGCCTTAATTGAGTCAAACAACTGCAGTTGCATAAAACGGGAAGAAGACTCGACTGATTCGACTAGCTACTGGGCTATCGACGTAGCTATATACTCAGCAGTAGCAGGCAAGGCTGCAACTGCTGAAACGTGTTCCCCTGCTGAGACGCGTATGCTCTTGCTGACACTTGTATACCCGTAGCAAGACCGAGGTAAGACTGGTGTCGTCAGCTCGATTCCAATATATGTCCCAACAGAGGTGCTTCTTCGCTTTGCAGGTAGGGAACATATAACATAGCTGTGAGAGGCTGCAACAGAGCGAACCATATCGTATTGGAACACTACTACTACAACAAGCACTTGACTGATCAAGCGATATACCATATTCCTCTGCTTTCAGCGAAGATTTGCTGGAATAATCTAAGTGGCCTATATCAACCTCAGAACTTCACCAAATGCGCGTATTTATAGTTGAGAAAGCTCACACTGCTATTATGGAGAAAATAGCTCTTGACAATGGTAAATCAAGTGATTTTTATATCGAAGTATATATGGTGAGCGTATACTCTGGTCTTACTTAAGGGCAAGCTCAGAAATAAAAGCAATAATGCCAGGGGCGCTTGGTAAGCAGTATTCGGATATACAACACTTGCGTTATGCTTTTGCCAACTCAGTCTAGTGAAGAATATCGCCTAGATTCTGAAGAGAAGAGACCGATTTCTGGATTACACAAATGCTGTCCTACAGTCTATGAACTTCCAGTCACACCTGAACCAGCTGCATGACGTAAAACATTGTAATGTTTGTTTGACGCGAACTTGACTGCAGAACAACCAAAGTTGAGCCAATAGATATCAGAATGCTGAAAATAACAAGCAACTATGAAAACAAGCGGATTAACTTACTTTTGTGTCACCCTGAAGTATCAACTAAGTCATTTTGGATGACAAATGCCTACACTGCATCGGCCTTTCAATATCTCAAATCCTTCAAGATCATGCCAAAAATACCTCAACAAATATGAAGTTTAGCCCTGAAACTAGCGATAGCCGCAACAGCTTCGTTCCATGCCTCCACTGTATAACTCCTCAACGCCCCAGGGGGACAGTAAGGACCAAAACGCACGACGCTGCTCCACCATCTCGACACTCGGTGCATACAACCACCCGCCTTACGTAAACTCACGATACTGCAACTATCATGTTGTTTGTAATCCAGCACCACATCAGGTTACTTCTATTTGCCCTGCAGTAGCGGCTCTCAAGTTGCATTTTCCCGGCACGTCGCTCTGGGATCCGATTGGCCGAGCGCTCATCTCTACACTATCAGGCCCACCAGCTTTGTAATCGAGGGCTCCAGCAGTTACAATTATCGCGTCTCATTCATCCCGAATCAAGATTAACGGTGGAGGTTGTGAAAACAATTACGACGTGGTTTTCTGGGTCGATCGGTCGATCGGCCGGTCCGCCGTTTTGTCGACGTGGGTGCAAGGAAGGAAAGAAGCATAAGTACTTCTTGCTAGCTCGCAAAGTCAATACGATATCTCGATAACAAGCACCAGCATCTCTTTCTTTCATACTCCGGGCAAACTCTTTGTCTCACTCAAAAGAAAATGGCTTCTCTAACCTTCCACACAATGGCCATCGCGCCAGCCATCAACGCTTTAAAAAACACCCTAGCCTTCATAAAAAAGGGTCACCAACACGCCCTCTCCAACAATATCGACCCAGAAACCTACCTCACCGCGTCGTTACATCCAGAAATGGACAACTTCCGGTTCCAAGTCTACCGCTTGACCGACGCCGCTAAATTCATGCCGCCCCGCATAAATCCAGCGCTCGAAAGCATCACACTGCCAGATGAAGAAAAGACGTTCGAGGAACTGCTGGCTCGCATCGAGAAAACGCTCAATTACCTCGAGGGTTTTAAGGCCGCTGATTTTGAGGGCAAGGAGGCGAATGAGGTGGTGATGAAGTTTCATAATGGCTCGCAGATTCGGTTGCTGGCTCAGGATTATGTGTACAAATTTGCGCATCCGAATATGTGGTAAGTAAACTAGTGCTATGAGACGAGAGAGACATCTTGTGGGAGAGACTAGAACATCGTTTGCTAATTACGATACAGGTTCCACATGACAACTGCATACGGCATTCTCAGGATGAAGGGTGTGGATGTCGGCAAGTTTGACTTTTTGAATGGCGCGAAAGAAATCGTCATTGAAAAGGGGGAGCAGTAAAAGAAGGCAATAAATCACTGAGAGTCTCTATAGAAAGAGAAAGCATTTCGTCGTGACTAAGTTCCACCCTTGTCAATGTTCAATGTCTACTCCGTGATTACAGCACCAACTAGCGCATCCATCGCACTGCTCTGCGAACTAGCATCTGCAGGCTCGACAAACGGGCCATCCCAGTCCGCACCGAAAAACGGAAGCCCCTCATCCATCTTCCTGTTGTTATCCCAGATAGACTCGGCATTTACGTGAATCACCTCGGCAAACATGTCGTCTGGATATGCTTGCTGTAGCCGAGCCAGGTTTCGCATAAAGGCGCCTTTGAACTGCCCACCATCAAGACCACATTCTGGCTCACAAACGTCGTGAATGACTCCATTGGGGCCCGAGAGCGCAGAAATGGCTGCTCGTGCAATGTCGTGTGCAACCTCAAGAAAATTGTTCTTCCAGGGAGAGTCGGCGCGCTGGAGTTCGACGAGGCCGCCGAGAATCACGCCTTGGTTGTACGACCAAATCGTCTTGTTGTTGTTCTCGCAGTCGTCCGTCAAACCGTCATTGACAGTACCGTTCCTGTTGATCAGTCCGCTCTCGAAGAACCAGTCATGGCTCTTCTTCGCCCAGTCAAGGTATGTCTCTTTCTTATGCTCAACCCGATTAGCCAGATGCGCTGCAGTGCTTAGGAAGAGCTCATTTGCTATGGCGTTAACGTAGTTCTTTTTCCAACTCCAATATACGCCGCCATCGGAACAATGAGTGCCCCATGTCTTTGCTACTGCGAGAAAGATGCCTTCGGCAAGGTCAAGGTACGGTTGGTGGTTGGTAACATCGTAAGCATTGATCCAAGCCAGTGCCCACCAAAGATCGTCATCGTAGAAGCCGTCAAGCCAATCGTGTGGGTCTGGACTCTCAATATGATGTGCAGCCTCTGCGCTTGAAATATTCTTCGGTCCATCTTTCCAATTGGGTGGGAACTTGCAATGGGGCTCGTAGGTTATCGGATCAAGTTCTTTCATATATCCACTCTCAACATGTACCGAAACATCTTGATTGCCAGTTGTACTGTTTGATGGTTCATCTTCGTAGCCCGGTTGAGGGTTTTTGATTGGTGCACGAGCAAGTGCATTCGAGAAGACATCCCTCGTTAGAGCCTGCAAGTCCGCGTCCTCAGGAAACGCTTTTGCGTAATCACCAAACGTCGCGACAATGTTTCCAGCATTCCACCATCCTGTCGATTCCCAGAGGCCTGTGGTTTCGTTGTACCATGTCTGGAGAGCTGACAAAGCGAGCTTGGCGCGAGATTCTGGGCCGATGTGTTTTTCACTATCGTTATGTGCGTTAGAAGTTGCTGTAAGAATGAATAGTAGTTGATATAGATGGTGGTAAGGAAGCATTGTAAAGATATAGCTAAGAGTAGGTGATTGAAACAAGAAGACTAGGAAATGATTAAATCACATTTTAAACGCTGTGCACAAACTGCGAATGGCTTGGATTGGGGCATAAGCAGTAGTTCGTAACCGCGGTTGGCAGTTTCAACATCGGCGTAATTCTTTCGTATGGTTTGCAAACGGTCCATTGTTCATGCTAAGGGGCGGCTTGTTGTAATGATACAACCATATAGGAAAAGCAACATCGTCTGTGCGTAGTGTTTGATAATCGATAGATCGGTTCTCGAATCTGAGCATGGTAGCCAAGAAGCCTTATCTGAGATCGTATCCATGGTCCAATATCTTCTCGTCCAATACGGCTTGCCAGGTTTGTGAATTGAAGATAAAAATAGGCTGAACCAGAATTCCTTTTGGAAGACGTAACAGTCTGTAAACCTGATGGCTCAAGAAATCCGGTCATGAAACAAAAACAACGTATGACTTGTCGACCAAACAAGCACACTCTCTGACACATGTGAAAATCAGAAAATGAAATTGATCAAATCTCACCTCTTGACTAAGCTTACAGGCACTTGAAGCAGTCGAGACATTTGAGCACTCAGACCTTGCCAGTCTCGCTTTGGCGATGGTGCTTCCAGGAAGGGTTGGATGTTGCGGGATGATACCCATTTGCCAGGCGGGTTTGTTAGATGCGCCAAATTTGTCGAAGAAAGTAGCGAGGTAAGAATGATGAATGTATACACATTGAATATGCTATGCTGGCGTAGTAAGAAAGCATGATCACCAACCATCTTGGAGGGCATCTGAGATCGGGTAGAAGGCTACACCTTCAGTAGACTCCCTAGCAGATGATATATGTATAGAAAATCAAGGCATGTGTCCGTTTGTGTCAACGAGGCAATATATGAACACCTATTGAGGCAACGATCGCTTTTCTGTTAGGTCCAGAGCTTTGACGATCATCCACAAGACAACCAACTAGCGCGACACTGCCCCACTCAGCGATGCGCCTTCTTGCTTTGGACATCGGCTGACACCAACAACATTGCTGCTTTACGGGGATCCGCAAACACTATCGCTATTGGAGCCTGTCCAACAGTCTGACCAACAGCCGCCTGCTAGCCTACTAATACCACGCCGCTCTGATAAATGCGCGCTTCATCAATGTTGCGTCCACCTTGAAGGTTGGGGCAATAATTCTGTTCCCCCTTACGGCAGTAAAGCTCTGGCGCGACGACGTCGCTTCATAAACGCATCGGCCCTATTGTTTCAGCATGCGGGCGCCCAGCTGCTACCCTGGTTGCTGACATCGACACTTTCGTTTTCTGACAGCATTACAACTGACATGATCAGGCAATCAAAATATCGTGGCCAAAGTCTTTAAGCTGTTCCACCCAGCAGTTCCCTGCACCAGGCCCGGCTTCATCTTTGAACTTCCATATCGCTTCTAACACACGCTTAGATGTGCGCAGGTAGCCCCAGAATATGAGACCATAGAGATCGTCAAGGGTGTTCATGATCCACTCGCGTTGGGAAGAGTCTTCCGATTCTGCACCGGCCAAGAACAATGGCCAACAGATTGACTTGAACAGTGGATCTCCCGACTTCAGATATGAAATGTGATGAACCACGTCATCGGCTAAAGCTGTAAGACTGACAATAGCAGTACCGCTTGTTGGGTCGAGAAGAGGGTTCGTAGAGGGCAGAACACGTGCGAGGTAGATACAAACGGCCGAACGATGCGCAGAGGCGATACGGATGCGTTGTTGAATGTCTTCGAAGGGCGATGCGGGTACGAAATCGTGTGACCACACAATCGGGTCAAATTCAAGTGCACGCCGCAGCAAGACACCCACTTGATCCTCAATGTAAATGGGGTTATTGGTTCCGGAAGGGGAACTGTGAGAGTCTGGTAGCGCAAAAGACTCCAGCATGATACGAAGCAGTGGTCCGGGACAAGAGAGGTAGTTGTTCGTCTCGGCGTAACGGAGGATAGGGTCGAGTTCAATCGTGTCTGGAATTAGCGTAGGGAGCGTTGTGAAACTGAAAGTCGAACCGAGAATGTGAAATACCAAGAGGTCTGAAAGTATGGTTTGGCGAAGTCTGCTCATCGGGCGTTGAAAATACGGTGGCTTGCCGAGTAACTGGATGAGCTTGAGAGCACCGTCCATATGAACTTTCCATTTATCTCGACCGGATTCTACAAGGGCGTAGTTGACGAATAACAAGATCGTCATCAGTATGAAATCAATATTAGCAGTGTTCACGGAGGTGATACTCTGTGCAAGCAAGGAAAGCGCCTGCTGTTTTGCTACAAGAGCATCTCGGTAAGAGGATTTGAGCGGACCCCCAAAGCGGCTTACAGCTTGGTAATAGGCCATGACAGTTGGACTCTGTTGTTCCTGGTAGGAGGATTGACCCATGGGGTTGCTGCTGATGTTGAAGACATGGAAGGCTGAATTGGCGACAATAATCTGCAAGAGCAACGGATAGGCAGATGTTGCCGGTATGAGATCACGAATAGGATTCTGACCAGGCCCGTCGTAAACGACCATGACCTCGCACAGCTGAGTTGCGAAATGATAGAGATAGTATCGTGAGTTGCGGTCAAGATCATTGAGCAGAGGGTCTGTCAATGCTCGATGAACATCCGAAATCATATCCCGTTCTTGTATGGACATTCGGCAAACGTCTGTTACCGAATGTCCGGAAACTAGCTCATAGCTAGACTCCGGTAGCAGTGAAAGTTGTTGCTGCTCGTCTTGTTGTTGAGAAGGGCCCTGGTTATCCCATATCAAGGCCGACATGCCCTGAGCCTTGGCTGGTGCTTCAGGCAGCTCTGCATGTGCAATGTGGTGCTGCTCTATCTTTTCCTCGTAGCCCTTCCCCATCATCTTGCCGCGACTGGCGACACCGCGGTTCCATACAAACAACTTCCCATAACCCAGGCATTCGGTTCCTGCTGATAGACATTTCTGGCAGCTTGGTAGAGACCGGTCGCATCTCCAACGTCGCTTTCGGCAATTATGACAAGATTTGGTCGGCAGATTTAGGTGCGTTGTGCTCATTGGATGGAAACCATGCAAGATGTGCTGGTGATTGACTGGATTGAGTTCTACGGGGTACTGCGCGGGGTGGATATGTTGTGCTCGTGGTGGATGTGGCCTGGGGAAACAGTGGCGCGACAGAGCTAACGGCTTTGGGCTTGGCGTCGTCGTAGCTTTTCGTCACGTCAGCCTGTCTTTACTCATTACGTAGCGAAAAATTGCAGTGGACGAATCACATCCCATTCACCGCTGGCAAAAGTCGTGGTCTTGGCGTTCTTTACGTTCACGTTCCACTGTCACACTAAACTCCAATCAGCAGCCAAGACACACGTTCTGCGGCAAATGGTCCACCTCGTCACGGCTTAATTCATCTACGTCAGATACACCGCTGGGGGTCAACGTTGTGTTTCGGCTGTACATTCCACATTAAGGCGCTGCTTAGAAAATGCCTTCATTCTCATTACCACATTGTCCACGGTCTTTGTGAACTCCGGTCAAACTGAAGGTATAGAGAAGCAATGAAAGAAGTCGTATAACTATCAGGCATCAGAAGAGTTTTCTGTG
Source organism: Bipolaris cookei (assembly GCA_002286855.1). Classification (NCBI taxonomy): domain Eukaryota; kingdom Fungi; phylum Ascomycota; class Dothideomycetes; order Pleosporales; family Pleosporaceae; genus Bipolaris; species Bipolaris cookei. The sequence continues at coordinate 269,891 of NRSV01000010.1, forward strand.
CTTCTCTATCATTTACTTCTGACAAGTGTCGCCACAAGGATACTTCTCTGGCCACCGTACGCATTTTGCACAGTTCAAGAATGACAACGCCAGCACTTCCAACAAGCCAGCCTGCCTTTGACCATGGCAACTTTACCCCAGCACCTCCAAACTTGACAGACTTTGTGCCACCAGCAATGTTAGAAAAGGCCGAGGAAGCCATCAATTTGCCCCGTCGAGTTTCATACTCCGATTCCGATATCGAACGCCTAGGTCGCCAGCGTCCACAAGCATTTGGCACGTTTCTTCAGGAGCTAGGCTTCTGCTTCGCCCTTTTGGGCACCATGTTCATGTCCGAATACATGATCTCTGGCTTCACCATCCTCCTACCCGACCTCGCTCGAGAGCTCGACATCCCCACCAAGGCGCAAACATGGCCCGCTTCCGTTTTTTCTCTTGTCACAGGAGCGTTTCTCTTGCCGTTTGGCCGACTGGCTGATATATTTGGAGGTTACCTAGTCTTCAATGTCGGTCTTGCCTGGTTCATCATTTGGTCCCTTATTGCCGGCTTCTCACAGAACTACATCATGTTGATTATGTGTCGGGCGATGCAAGGATTTGGTCCTGCAGCATTCCTTCCAGCTGGTATCATGCTGCTGGGCTCCATATATCGTCCTGGTCCAAGAAAGAATCTTGTATTTAGCCTGTATGGTGCATTCGCTCCTGTTGGTTTCTTTACTGGCATTTTCTTCGCAGGCATCTCTGCACAACTCGCATCGTGGGGCTGGTTCTTCTGGACCGGTACCATCATCCTCGTCGCTGTAAGCGTAGCGTCGTATTTCTGCATACCTAACCATAAGATCGAGGCCAAAAAAAAGGTCGAGGTATCAGTCAATGTTGTCAAGATGGATTGGTGGGGCACCGCAACCGTGGTCCCGGGGCTTGTCTTGGTAATCTTCGCACTTACAGACGGGAGCCATGCCCCACAAGGCTGGGCAACACCATATATCCCTGTAACTTTCATCTTAGGCTGGATCTCTCTCGGTGCCTTCGTTTATATTGAAGGCTATGTAGCTGAGCAGCCTCTCCTCCCCAGTGATCTGTTCAACGTCAAGGGTATGAAACCCCTTGGGCTGGCTCTCTTTTTCCAGTACGGAAACTTTGGCGTTTTTATCTTCTATGCCAGTTTCTACATCAAAGACGTTGTCGGCGCGAGTTCACTCCTCACTGCCGCATGGTTCACGCCGATGTGCATCGGTGGCTTGATCTTGGCTACCGTCGGCGGACTAGTTCTCCACCTCTTGCCCGGTCGTATCCTACTTATTATCAGTGGAGCGGCATTCATTCTGTCCACTCTTCTCTTCGCGATCGTTCCTGTCGAGTTCAATTTCTGGGCCTGGATCTTCACCGCCATGATATGTGCTACTCTTGGCATTGATATTACCTACAACGTCGCCAACATTTTCATTACTACCTCGCTACCAAAAGCGCGCCAAGGTCTCGCAGGCTCTTTCATGAACTCTCTTCTATTTCTGGGTATAGCAGTGTTCTTGTCGCTTGCTGATCTAGCAGTAAGCGAGACAAAAGAGAGGGGTAAGAGGGAGAGCTACAAAGTCGCTTTTTGGCTTGCTACGGGCATAGCGGCGGGAGCCCTTGTCATCATGTTTGTGGGGGTCAAGATTGGCAAGGCAAAGAGCGAGTTGACAGTCGAGGAGAAGGAGGAGCTGGAAAATGAATTGGCTCGAAGAAGGACAAATGAGTAGTCAGTTGGCCATCCAAGAATAGAACACTGTAGACTTAGAACCTAGCCAACCTGATCTATTTCAAAAAGTCACCGTTAGTCTTCGCAAGGATTTCATCGTAGTAACTCTGGAAAGCCAGCCATCCCTTCTCAGGTGTGCCCACTTGTTTGTATGTTTCCACTGCTTCGCTTTCCGGTATGACCTTGGGCTTGTGCCCACTTCCGGCTGCGGCCGCATCCACTAGAAGTTGTGCCTGGCAGGTTTTATCGAGGGATAGAAACCAAAATGCTGCTTCGTCAACTGATCTGCCTACAGTGAGTATACCATGATTTTGTAGGATAGCTGCTTTTCCGTCGCCTGTTCAATGTCAATTATGTTGGCACAGTAGTTTTGGGAAGGCACGCACCCAGAGCATCAGCAATTCTCTCGCCTTCTTCACTTGCTAATACAATGCCACCGAACTGCCTGTATACACCGTGGCTCTTGTGAAAACGCACGCTATCTTGTGTAATCATATCAAGCTCTCTTCCAAAAGCACTAAAAGCTTTGCCATGTACGCTATGAGCATGGCATGCAGCATGTACTTCCGGTCGTCGCTTGTGTATTGCGCTGTGAATAGCAAATGCAGCCGCGTTGATGGGCTGATCACCTTCGACCACCTCGCCTTCTTCATTGACCAAGATCAGATCCGAGACGCGCATCAAGGAAAAATGGGTGGAGAGCGGGTTGAGCCAGAAATGGTCGGTCATGATAGGATCGCGGACACTTATATGTCCTGCGACTCCTTCGTCAAAACCGCGAGAAGCAAAGACACGATAAGCAGCGGCAAGGTGCTGTTTGCGATACAGGCGCTCATCCTCGAGCCTGATAAAATTCGGATACTTGCGTACTTTCAATGATTTGCCTGCTTTAGTGCGGCCCATAGCAGCGACCGTCTGGTTGTCGATTTCCTCAGCATGGTCGACACGTACGCCTGCTGCCACCGATGCGCCATGTGAATTAGAAGACGTGGCCAGGCATCGATTTAAGTACAATGGAGTAGACGCGCGCCGGAATTTAAAGGGAATAAAAGCTTGGAGCAGTGGACGGGACCGAAGATAGGTGGTGGACATAATGAGTGTGGTAGACGAATGTTTGATTCGTAGGTAATCGCGTTGCCGGTCGTCTCCCCGCATAAGAGCGTGACCATTTCCGCGCCGGGAATAAGAGCGACGGATATAGTAAATATGGGTAACGTAAAGCACCACCGAGCCGGACACACCACCGAGCCGGACACTTTTTCTTGGCATCGCGAACATCACTTGCAAAGTAACATGTCCCAACTACGTAAAGATACATTAACTCAGAGAGAAGGCAGAATTACTCTTGCTATTCAGGCCTATCGTACGGGCCAGTTTAAGAGCATTCGACGCGCTGCTGCTGTCTACAACGTTCCTTTTCAGCGGCTTTCTGATCGGCTTAACAAAATCACTTTTCGACCCCAGATATCTCCAAACTGCCGCAAACTAACTGTCAAAGTGTAGGGTGCTGCTTGTTCTACTATCGACTCAGAGGTAGAGGTCTCTGCCTTCTACTTGTCCGTAGTAGACTCAGAGCCAGCTTGATTGAGAGATTGTAGAGAGAGAAGATATGTGCTAGGGAAGAAACACTAATTGATTGATCGTTGGTAGTGTGAATTGATCTTGTGTGAAGTGCTCTGTCTTCTATCTACTTGCTATCCTACTACTATATACATTAGCTAGATTAGATTCTAGAAGAGTCTATCTAGTAGTAGCTTGCGTAATCTATAGCGTCATAGATAGATGTCTATTGATCGATTATAGTCTTGATAGATCGACTATAGACTTGATTGATCGCAGAGTCCGGGTGTGGACTGCGCATCCGGATTCTGTAGTAGAATAGCTGAGTAGCTTATCTACAACACTAACTATAATTGAAGAGCAAACAATTGTACGATATATTCTTGATCTAGACTCACGAGGATTTGCTCCCCGACTGTGTGAGGTAGCGGATATGGCAGAGAAACTACTGCGCGTACGAGATGGCCAACCTTTGGGCAAGAACTGGGCAGAGCGATTTGTATCGCGTTCGGACGAGCTTAAAACAGCTTTCAATCGAGCAAAGGACCGCCAGAGAATACAGCAGGAAGATCCAGAGGTTATTAACGCGTGGTTTGAGCTTGTACGAGAGACAATTGAGAAGTATGGAGTACATTCTGACGACATCCATAACTTTGACGAGACTGGCTTTCAGATGGGCGTGATTGGCTCAATGAAGGTAGTTACAGGCGCAGAGCGTCGTACGAGGCCTACTTTGACGCAGCCAGGCAATCGTGAGTGGGTTACAGTTATTCAGAGCATCTGCGCTGCGGGGTATGCTACTCCGCCATTCATTATCTACAAGGGACGCGTCCATATCTCTGCTTGGTACGAAGAAGTAGATATACCGTACGATTGGAAGCTCTCAGTATCACAGAACGGCTGGACAAATAACGCGCTTGGTCTTGAGTGGTTAAAGCACTTTGACGAGCATACAAAGACGCGTCAGGCGGGGTCGTACAGGCTACTTATTCTTGACGGCCATGAGAGCCACCTAAACCAAGAATTTAAGGACTACTGTCTTGAACAGAAGATTCTTACTCTTTGTATGCCTGCTCATTCATCGCATATACTTCAGCCGCTTGACGTTGTCTGCTTTTCGCCTCTTAAGCAGAAGTACTCCCAACGCGTACGAGACTTGGCACGCCACCACGTCTGGCATATTGATAAAGAACGCTTCCTGCCAGCCTTTCGAGACGCGTTTCGCGACGTATTTACGTTCGATAACTGCAAAAAAGCCTTTAAGACAGCAGGGCTAGTTCCTATTAACGCGCAGAGAGTCATTGATCGTCTTGACGTACGCCTTTGTACCCCACCACAAGAAGCTCAGCTAGAAACACCCTGGGAGTCTAAAACCCCTAGCAATTCGTACGAATTTGGATCACAGTCGAAGCTTGTGAGAGATCCTTTCGTACGATCACCAACTGCTGCACAAGAAGGCTTCTCAAAGCTTATTAAAGGAGCTGAGGAGATGCTACATGAGAATGTGCTTATGAAGGCCCGCATACGAGAGCTTGAAGAGCAATTAGCTGAGGTAACAAAGCGCCGAGGGCGTAAAAGAAAGCGAATTCAGACAGGCGGGACACTAGACTTTGGTGCAGGAGCATCGCAGGCAGCTGAAAATGCTGCTACTGGTCGTACGGCATCAAAGAAGGCGCGTGGTGGGGGTAGTCAAGAAAAGGCTCTACCAGGTCAACGGCACTGTGGAACCTGTGGGAGAGTGGGCCATAACGCCCGTACGTGCCAAAAAGATGTAGAAGAAGATTCTCTATCAGATACAAGTGAGTTGTATAACGCATCTATAGCTAGTGTAGAGTAATTCGAGTTTTCGTACATGAAGTTCGTGATGCCAAGAAAAAGTGTCCGGCTCGGTGGTGTGTCCGGCTCGGTGGTGCTTTACGTTAATACAAATACGCACTGCGCACTGTTGGCGATTAGCAGCAATTTCTCATGTGAGGAGAAGATGTACAAGATGCAACATGGGTAAAGCCTAATGGTTGCCAGTATAACCAGTGTCATAGTAGCCCAAAAAAATCATCATACATCCTGCATCACCACCGAAGCCAATAATGATGACATGCAATTCATCTTGAAAAGACTCGATTATAGAGAATCACACGCTAAATTCCTCTATTCTCTTAAGATAGGACACGGATACTTTAACTCCTACCTAAAGGGAATTAAGAGAAGAGAATGTGATCTTTGTAAATGCGGGAGACCGCTAACAGCAGAGCACCTACTTTTATACTGCGGCTTCTACAGCGCAGAAAGAAACCAGCTTAAAAAGACGCTAGACCAAAAAGTACTTAAACTCCCACTTCTACTCCATACCACGAGCGGCATAGAAGCTACTTTAGCTTTTATTACTAGCACGAGGATAGGAACAAGAAAGTGGCATCTAGGCCAGGACGGCTAGACGAAAAGAAAAACAAGAAAAATAATAACAAGAAGAAAAATAACTTTGCTTTTATTAGTACCATTTCCTTTCTCCTAAGAAAGCTCGCTGGAAGGCAGCCTAGCTGCCCTACATCTCTCCCTGTTACCAAACTGCTCTTTAGCACCAGGCATCTAGAAGGCTAGCAATAGCTTAGCTAGATAAAGGCCGAAGCACCATAGTCACGCAATACAGCACAACGTACCAAATTGTAACTAGTTAGATAGAACGGCCTTTGGCCAAAGTCCTACATAGCCAACGGCTGATACAGGAATATAATGGAATAATAATAATAATAACACGCTAAATTCAGGTAGCTCAGCCTCGCTCTCGTTTGAGCCCTACGTTTTGGTCTTGCTTTCACTTCCTTAACGTCTTTCTAACCAATGCCGCGTACCACTATTGCATGACATTTGAATAGCCTGAGTTTGCAAACAGGCTGCAAGAAGCCACAAGCCATTGTTTGCTTGATGGTTTACGATCACATGGGAATCTGCACAACAAGCATCGCTCTGAAACTTCAACTGTCTAAAATCGTTTCTGGTCAAAACTAGCTACATACACATACTTTCACACGCACCAACTTTTCAGCAGAAAAAAAACCATCGAAATTCGTCAATAACCTATCGAATGTAGGGGTAACACGTCGCGAGAATTCGATTTACGCCGTCTCTAACGTGTGCAGCCCTCTCGTTGAGGTGCTAGAGGGGATATTGTCGATTTTCTTGCGACGTGTTCAAAATGCGAAAATCTTCGAGAACGCACGGACTGCCCTAATGACTAATGGAGAGAACAATCGAAAAACATCAATAAAAACAAAAACTACTTAAACGCCAAGACAGCTATGTACAGCAATAAGATCGCGGCATAAGCTAGCCGACCGGGATGTTGATCACCCGGGGATGTTGATCACTCACAGATCTCAGCACTCTCGCACAAAACACCTGTTATCTCTCTACATACTCGACCAAAATGGCCGACCATGAAGTAACTATACAAGCAACTATCCGCGATGTTAATGCTGGAGTTTTTACAGGTCAACGGGCTGCTGCAAAAGCGCACAACATCCCGCAATCTACAATCTCGACGCGCATACACGGCAGACAAAGCAACCAAGCCAGCCACATATACAAGCAGCGATTGACTCCAGAGCAAGAGGAGTTTCTTGTATAACGAATACTTGAAGAAGACGTACGCGCTTTTCCTCCCTCCCACCCATGCGCACGAGAAATGGTGAACCGAATCCTCCGGATGAATGGAGATGACAGGCCTGTAGGTAAGCATTGGATGGCTACCTTCCTCAAGCGTAACCCATGCGCCGCATCTGTTGTGGATCGAAAGATTGAAGCTGCTCGAGCTGAGGGTGTAACGCCAGTACATGTACGCGCGTTCCTTGAGCTCTTTGAGATGACTCGTACGGCGCTAGGTATAAGAGCTGAGGATATATGGAATATGGACGAGACTGGGAAGGCCTTAGGTATATGTACCAACACTAGAGTGCTCGCACCTAGTCAGAAGAAGAAGGCTTACCATCAGTCTCCATAGAACCGCGAGTGGACATCAATAATTGAGTGCGTGTCGGCTACAGGCAAGAAACTGCGCTGTTCAGTCACATTTAAAGGAAAGAACCTACAGAGTACCTGGTTTCCTGAGACAATTCCTGAATGGCTGGACATCAAATGCGATAGGTGCTGAATGGCTAAGACGCGTGTTTCTGCCCGACACTGCGCCTATGGAGGATCGTTGGAGGATGCTGGTCCTAGATGGGCACGGCAGCCATATTATTCTGGATTTCCTATGGGCTTGCAAACAGAACAAAGTCTATCCTCTATTTCTACCTGCTCATTCTTCTCATGTCCTACAGCCTCTAGATCTCTCAGTATTCTCCGTCGTGAAGAGGTTCTACCGGCAGCAAATCCAGGCCCTCTCGTACCTTGATAACGCAGCGCCTATTAAAAAAGAGCGCTTTATCACAGCTTATCATCACGCAAGAGAGCGCGCAATTACTGAGAGAGTTATACGAGTAGGATAGGCTACTGCTATCTGTCCATTTAATATTAACCGGGTAGTCAACTCATCCCAAGTATCTCAAAGGCTTATTACGCCACCTCGTCAGACTCAACCTCAATCTGCTCAGAGTTATCTCTCTATGCCTCACGAACCCCGTGAGGTTTTTGTAGCGCAGCGACAGCTTCACAAGGACGAGAATCTTGGGCGCAAGACCCACCAGTTTATTGGAGAAGTTGGCAAGGCACTTGGAGTAGCTAATACCCGAGCAGCACAGCTTGAAACAGAATAAAAGACTCTATAGTCAACTTGAGGCTCTTAAGCCTCAACAGCCACGAAAGAAGGTTCGTGTTAACCTAGATGAGCGCTTTGCAAATATAGAGACAATCATGGTTGCTGTACAGGCCTCACAGCTTCTTGAGGCACAGCGCGATGTTAATGCTCAGGAAAAGGCTGCAGAAAGAAGAGTAGCTGAAATAGCAGCTCAAACGCTTCAGTCTATGTGTACAGAGTGGCAATTGTAACTACGTTGAGAAAATAAACCGGTGTTTTGTGCGGGAGTGCTGAGATTTGTGAGTGATCAACATCCCGGTCGGCTAGCTTAATATCCAACCAAGAGAGAGCTACTCTTCAAAAAAAACTAAAACAACAACTACCTAAATGCCAAGATAGCCTTTGCTCGCTGTAGCACCACACCAAAACGCTAGAACAGTTGCTGTTTGTTGTACCAGCACCATATCCAGACGCCAAGACAGCCTTTGCTCACTGCGGCACCATACTAAAACGAGAGTTACTCTTTAAAACTAAATAGTTGAACTTTTTTTTCTTTCCCCCTTAAAAGAGCCCGCTGGAGGATCGCCTTGCTATCTAACATCTCTTTCTGTTATCAAACTGCTCTTTAGCAATAGGCTCCTAGTAAGCAATAGATGTTGCTTAACTAGACAAAGGCCGAAGCACCACAGCCACATTATACACTTAAACTTCCCTATCTGTAAATAAAACTAATAGAAAAGCCTTTGGCCAAAGTCTTACATGGCCTCGAGCTAAATAGACTATAATGGAATAATAATAATACACATACTTTGGCCAGGATATAGTAATACATACCAACGTGTGAACACAGCTATCAGGGATTTTCTCCATACTTGCACTCCAACTCTGAATTTTCTTCTGCTTTCACTTCTCAAAATCATCATGTGCGTCTTCGATAATGGACTCAGTGTCATCGTGCCTTCCTTTCACTCAATCGCGCTTGCCTTCACGGCGCCTTGCTAATCATGTGTTTTTCTCTAGGCTATTCCTTTCACTCACTACTGCTGCACTTTGGCTTTATACTCGCTTCGCCTTAGCTCCGCTCTCACTCTCACCACGCCGCACCCTGGTCTATATAAACCTTACCAGAGGCCTTCGGTTTCGCTTCTTCCACACCTTAACTGAACTATAACCATAATATTACCCTCGTTAAGACCCTCTCCTTTTCAAAAAAAATCGAGATTGCGTCCACTACCTAGTAAACATACCCAATGAGGTGCTTCTCCATCTTCATCGCCCTGTCGATAGCTTTTGCTGTCGCCAGTCCCCCGGAAGACGCCACAGCTACCTTGGAATTGGGTAAGAGAATATCAAAAAGTGGCTATGTCATTCGCTAAGGAGTATTAACATCATCTCTCACTGCCCTGATTAGCAATAGTGGAACTCTTTCGAACTCATCTAATCCTCAAATTGGGGGCACTTCTTTGAAGGAGTCACTCGCCGGCGATTCGGAGCTCAAGGAATGGTTCAACCAACTCAATGAAGCTACACAGGAAAGAGACTTGATGCATTGAGCACTATGCAGAGGTGGTCGCTGCCGACGATCCTCTGCACAATGCCACTACTCTAGACGCCCCCTACACCAACGCAACCACTGCTGCTGCTGTTGCCGCGAAGAAGCCATTCCCGAATCTAAATGGCTACTACCAGTTCGACTTCCGCATTGGCAAAGACTCTACTCACACAGGCACACTCCGGAAAGGCCGCATGTTCAAGCGCATGTACTCAGCGCTGAAGACCTGCGGCATCGCCCACAACAACCCCTCGATCCCCGGTTTCTGCAACGATGGCCGCCCAGAATGTCTTGACCATTGCCGTATCGAGCAAATCGTATACGCCAAAGGCAACGAATGGGCGGTAGACTCGCATCTCACACTTAGAGTCAAGTACTCGTACTTCGACATTCGGCATCATCCAAAGATCCAGGATCTCGGGGTATGTACACACTGCAGCGAGTTTGATACTAGAAGACGTGCTAACAAAACGACAATAGTTCCGCATTGTCGCCCGCATCTTCGAGCTCATGACTGCCCAGGATGACAACTGCCGTTACCACAACTTCCTATGGACGCGACCGATATATATGTGCAGCGTAGCCGACAAGGTGGAGCTCGCTTTCCCCATCAACGGCGGTCTAGTTCAGGGCGTCCTCAACGTCGAGCTCAAATGGAGCAAGAAGACGGGAAGAAACACTTTCAAGTGTCCGGGTAACACCGAAGGCGATATCGATGCCATGATGTGGACGGACTTCCGCGACCCCCTTTCCGAAGCCATGACCTGGCCCACGAAGCAGATCCTACCGTTTGTCTTCTGTGCCGAAGACAACTGCTTTAAGCAGAATCTCAAGATCGGTGAACTCTGGTATGAGGGCAAGGACTGCAAGACTCTGGACTGGCCGGTTGGATGCGATCCGGATCTCACGGGGCCGTCTAATCCTAAGCTCAACTGTCCGCCACCAAGACGCCAGTAAAAGGGGTTCTTGATCGTATATCGGAATCCCATCACTGTCATCAAAAGAGAATGACGCAGCCAGATCTAGAACGGTGTGGTGAAACGCTCATGGCGAGGTAGGATGGCGAATTTGAGATGTGTATTTCCTTTGCGAGTCTGTTATGTATTGCGCGTCACCGGGTAGTTATCCATTACTGGTATCTTAATTATGTGTAAATTACTCCTGATCTGTTCATAATTTTCGTCCCGTGACTCCACGCATTCCACTGTTCAAAAGTATCATACACCTTATGCTCCTCTAACAAAGCAGCGGACTCATTACACCCTAGTCATCTACTCAAACAACCCCCTATCTTATCCTAACCAGCATCAATGCTTACAGAAACTATACGTCTGCCTCTGCCACCCTTCTTCACTCTTCTTAAAAAACGCGATCCTCTCACGCATAAGCTTCAAGCGATGCTCATTCGCCTCCTGCACAGTCATCGGCAGCGCAAACTTGTCTTGTTTAAGATACGTGCGCACAAAGTCCATGAGTTCTTCTGGGAGCCAGCATTCACAATTGTTAGTGAGGCTAGGCTAACCGAGCTCGACAAGCATCTCGACGATATCCGAGGGCAGCTTTTCCAGTGCGGCCTGTTGGGCTGCCTTGCTGAATCCGAAGATGGACTCTGTGTACCAGTTCATCTGCTGGGGCGGGATGTTTGCAGTTGAGATGATACGGTTTGTAGGATCAACGAGTCACAGGGCGATGAAGCGGCGGTGGCCGGGTTTGGCGGGGTCGATGAGTTTGAAAGAAGAGACGCGATGCTGGCTATTTGTTTGATTCGTTAGAATTCCAAAACTCTTCATTAACACAGTGCGCACTTACAAGACGTTGGGAAATGCCAAAAGGCGTCCCTGACGCGTTTGAACACTGCAGTAGTTTTGTAGACGAGGACCATTGCCGCACCCCAACGCGGTACCGTAGATCTGCTTCAGCCAGTGGTAGGAATCTTGTCCCACTTCAAACTCAGGCCACTCCTGAATGCCTTTGAGGACCTGCATACAGAATGAGAGGCTGTCACCTGTTATATTGTCGCTGTCTAAGTAATACAAGGCAGTGGCGCATTTTTTTTGTTCATTTGTCTCTCAACGTGCCACCCGCTAACTGGAAATTCCAGCTTTTCCGGTGTCAGTTCGATTGAGGCCATCTTCACAATGACCTGCAGTCCAGAAGCAGCGAATCTTTCGGTCAGACTTTGGTCAGGTTTCGGTGCGTAATCAACGTCTTTGAAGGGAATTGCGGGTATCTTTGGTTTTTGGAGCTTCTCCCACTTGTATTTCATGTAGTCCTTTTGGCGTCGTTTTTCATGATTGGCGTAGAATTCATCGTCAAAGCCTCTTTCTGCGAGTTCACTCATGTCGACATCTGCATCAGCACAAGTCTCGATGTTATCGGGAATCCAAAGGTGCATATCCTCATCACTGCAAAAGATCCCAGACCAGCTTTTTATTAAAGTCAAAGATACCAATTGGTGACTAACCTGGCATTCTCTGGCTTATCAGTCCGTATTCCAAGGCGACCGGCACCCTGATATTCATCATAGCCAGTCGCCATCCGTAGACATTGATCCCACATAGGAATCGATGTCTCTATGAACGTCTCGATTGTGCGATAGATATCCGGGTATTTAGTAGGATGAAGGTTATTGATATAGCTAGTAAACTTGACTTTGCCACCTTCCCCGAAGGCCACATTGGCTGGTAGCCACTGATATGTATCCGACCAGTATTCTGGCGGAATTTGATGGTCACTAGACAAATTGAGATGCGGGGAGACTGGCTGGTTCGCGAGTACTATTTCGAGAGATTCGGATTCTAGTTTAGGAATAATGTCTCCCTTACCAGCCCAATGCCTGATGGCGTCAGTCACACCAACTTTCTCTGCTTGAAATCCGCGACTTCGGCCGTAAACGAGCGGGCACATTGAAGGATGTACCAAGTCCTGTACCATATCGTCCGAGTTGGGGTGCCAGTCCAGGGAAGATGCACAGTCAGTTTTGAGTTTGTCAAATACACTGCGTAGATCTTCGTGGAGGTCGGCAGGCACAATGACATCAGACTTGACAATTGAAGCTGATGCGTCGAGCGTAGGGATGATTCCAGTCAGCTCAAAATACTTTGCTTTGCTGTGAAGTTCTTCAATACACTTTCAAGGTGAGTCGAGGTGTCAAAGACGGGTGGCTCATCATCACTGGGCCACGCCTGTAACTTTGCGCAGGTCGCCAAGCTCCAAAAATCTGCGTCCGGTACTGCAAGGGCTTCTTTGCGCCATTTTGCTACAATATCTTCGTCGAAAACTTTCCGATGCCAGTTTTCTTTGTCAGTCAGCTTTTCTATGATATCCATCATGGCAAGCTCTCGCACAGGCACGAGTTCAGACTGAGTTCCGGTACAATCGTTATGGGCACCTATGGGATAAAAAGGAAATTGAGTATTATCTAACACCCTCAGTGGGCGTCCAAGCCCAGGATACTCATTGTTTGGTGCTGAGGGACTGCTCGCAGTATCGTGCGCCATGTTTAGGTGTAGGCGTAGGCGATGAGCGTTCTTGAAGCGAACGCAGATGTGGAGTCTGTATAGAGACTAATGGCGAGGTATTGACGGCCTTTATATCAAAGCTGTTATATGGTCCTAGGCTTGTACGCTGAGTAGTGTTGCTACGCTAGCGCAGACAACTCTAGTGCTGCCTGATGCTGTCGGCCTGGTGCGGAGATTGAGACGCTTTGGTGCTTTTCGGGGCTAGTACTGGGTACAGCTGGCAAGAAACTAGACGGCACAAAGAATCAATGGCAATAGGTGGCCCATATCTCTGATTTGCGGTGTCTTTACTGGCTGCCAGTGTAATATTACAAACTAAAAGTTTTGCAAGAGGATGAGTACATTGAAGAGTATCAGAGAGTGGTGCTTTCAGTCTAATAACGCCCCTGACTTGTGTAAGCACCATCTTGGCACCCCCCCCCATGTCATCATGACTCGAGCTGGCAACCCCCAACATATGTACGTTTATCTGCATGGTGTTAAGCGACATAATATTCCCCTAGGCAGCACCACTACTACTCTTAAGTAAACGTTCCTCATCCATTCCCTCATCATGCCCTCGAGCAAAACCTTCCCAGCAATAACAGGAGGCTGTGTCTGCGGCACCGTGCGCTACCGACTCCTCACCTCGCCTCTCTTCTGCTATGCCTGCCACTGCACCGACTGCCGTGCCTTTAGCGGTAGCGCGTTCGGCCTGTTCCTCAAGATAGAAATGTATAATGTCAAAGTCATATCGCCCACACTGCCAGCGTTTGTCAAGTCGAATAAACGACGCGGGTTCGTCGAAGTGCACGCTGAATGCCCCACCTGCCGGGTGCACATGTGGATGATGAGCGTTCGAGAGGATGAAAAGGCTGTGTACGATGTGAGAGTTGGTACACTTGATTTCCCAGATCTGATGGTGCCCGATCTGCATATTTATGCCGAGAGTAAGTTGGGCTGGATACGCTTGCCGGATGATGCGCATACACTGCCCGGGGGAGGCGATATGCGTAAGTTGTGGCCGAGGAGCAGCTTGGAGAGATTGGAGCAGTGTAATAGATGGGCCGATGGGGTGAAGCAGAGGAAGCGTGCTGCGTTAGTGGGGTCAAAGGCAACTGTGGAGAGTACGGAAGGAAGCGGAGAGGAAACTGGAAGAGAAGGAGACAAGACACCTACCGCTCTGGAGTTTAGCAACGAAAATGATCAAGAGTTTGAGACGAGGTTCAAAGAGAAGGAGAAGATCTTGCTAGAGCGGCTAGAGAAACTTCGGCTCAAGTTGAATGAGGAAGAAGTCAAGGCGAGTGAGTAGAAAGCAGTGGAGTCTGCTGAAACAGATGCAAAATAAGTTTAAGTCAGTCTACAAAGTAATGGTTGCGCACTAATCATATGGACTAAAAATATTACTGCGCGTATCTGAAATCCTTGCCAGATTCGACAATAATAATCTACATAATGTACATCAACTCCTAGGCCGTAGCGCTCTTGAAGGCATTTCGTACGGGCAAGAATGTCGGTATGCTACTTTTCAATGCCGAAGCTACATCTGATGACTCAAAGCTTGACCGCAAGCCGTCGTGAATCTGGCCTCTACTTTGCAGAGCTTCCATGACCCGCCCGACATCATTGCTCTTTTCAATCTCATACTCTTCAGCCGAGAGCAACAGAGTTTCTTCCCGTGTCCTGTTGATCTCCAGAGGCTCGTGCTCAATGGCGTCCGGCCACTTTCCGGCCGCATAGAGAGCATCTTGGATGTCAGCCCATTGCACCGAGACGCCATTGAGCGTATAAGGTCTGACAGGGGTCTTCTTGAGGGCTTTTGGGAGAACCGAGCGAGCAATGTAGTGGTCGCGAGATTCGGCTTGGGTCTTGGCATCAAAGGCCTGCTCAAGAAGGTCAATTTCGCTTCGCTGTTGAGCAAGAAGTTGAGCATCCATTTCAAGATCTGACGCAGACCGAGAGGGGTCTGGATTCTGAAGTGCCTCGTCCAGAACTCGCGCTTGAGACCTCAATTCGTCCAGCTTAGCCTCAGCACCTGGCTCTTGAGCAGACGCTGCCTTTTTTGCGAGGCCTTGTTGCAGCTTCTTGAACTGTTCGGCTTTTCTGATTGCATATTGCAACTTGCGTAACCGGGTCTCGAGAGCTTCCTTGGTGGCCTTTAGGCTCTTCTGGTCGGCTTCGTTCTGATGGTGTCTCATCTTGAGCTTCAGGTCCATGGATCGTATTTGGCCTTGCAGCCACTTGACGTTGTCAGTTGGCTTTTCCTTGGCTAGGCTCGCATTGGCTAGTGCATCGATTTCCTGCCAGCGCTTGTCTAGCACAGCGGTGGCCTTTTGCTCGCGCTTTAGCAGTTCCTCCGCAGCCTGGATACCATGCTCTTCTTGTATGCGCAGCACCTCTGCTAGATCAGCGCTCGTGTTGGCCCGCTGGTCCATAATCTTCTTGATGCGCTGCTTGCGATCCATGGAAACCATTTCCGGGTTCGTCTTGTCCCACGCAGTCTCGTGCAGTTTCCGGAACTCACGCAACTTGCGGAAAGCGCTGTGGCCCTGGGCAGGGGTGGGGAAGGTGACGACACAGTGAGGAACCCATTCGTCTGGGCGCAGGGCAGGCGGCTTCGAGTGCTTGCCAATGAAGGGCAGTTGGTCGAGGTGATGGTTCTGCAGACAATCAACAGCCAATCAATGCAGCCAGTGTGGGCATCGTACGTCTAGTAATTCCTGGAGAGAGTAGATGACCTGATTCGTCTTTGTGTTGCGGAAAATGTAGATTATTTCGCCATGCTTTGCCGTGCCTTCTGGGTCCACCACGTCGCGCAGGGTGTAGGGCTTGATGGGAGCATTCACATGCTGTCCCGTCGCCTGGCGCCTAGCCTTTTCATTGACAATAGTTTGCAGGCGGACGTGCTTGGGATTTGACTGGCGCTGGACATAGGCAGCGACCCTCCTCTGAAGCAATTCCTCGTGGACGGGTGTTGTGCGTTTTGCAACGGGGGCAAAAGAGATGGGCTTCAGTGGCGGCTTATACCGGAGCCGGGCGAGTGAGCGAGGCATGGCTGCAGCGAGTGTGGTCGAGGCAATGGGCCAGCAGACAGGCCAACGGTGGGCATGCCATGGACGCAAGCAAAGATGCGAGAATCATTTGGATTGGGCGCACGGGCCCGGTACCACGCGGAATTGCCAACGACTCGTGTGCAGCGCGACTCCTCCGCGTGCGTATGTCTTGTCGCAGTCAGCGTCGACGTTTACAACACATATGTATTATGGGCAGCGCCGATGCCATTGCTGATGCGCCTGCTCTGCCGTCCCCGCTGTCCCTCCCCCTCCATCATGCACCCATGAGACGCCTACTGCTGCTGCACTCGCTTCTTATCTGCCCGTCTCCGCGACAGGCTGCCTAAACATGGACGACGATCCGCTCACGACGGCTGGCCAGCCCGACCCTCGTCCACCACGCGAGCGCCCGTGGTTGCTGCCATACGTGTGTCAGAAAGCTTCTGCCCATGGTTGACGTCGCTAACAAGCCTCCAGAACCGCAAGCTCAGGCATCTCCAAGGCATCACCATTCGCAACCTTACTCTGACCCCCAGCACCACAAAGTCACGCGGAAAGACCATTGACGATGAAGCCGTCCCGAGCACCTTCAAGTCGCCGACAAAGGCACTGGCATTGCGTGAGAGCAGGGGCCTGGCGCATTCCCGCTCATCCAGCGACCTCATATCACCCGACGATGCCATGCGGCGCAGCAATGGCTTGCGCGACCCCACGACTCCCCAGAAAGCAAATAGGCCTGCGACCGGGAGGGGCCTGCGTAGGCGCTCTACAATGGAATGGACTAATGCAAGCCCATTGACTCGCCAGAAGAAGCTGGAAGACATCACTGCCGGGCGCATGGCCGACACCTTCTTTTCCCTGCATGTCGAGGACCAGACGGACCCAATTTACATTTCCGAAGTCGTTGACAAGGCTATGAACCCAAACTTCAAGTTTTTCGATCTTGGCCCCTGTGGACCGGGCGTCACGCGACTGGACACGCTCACGATCAGGGTGTGGGCCAAGAGCGAGACGATGCAGAACTGGCAATACCTGCTCGACTATACTGTACAGTTCCGCTCGCTCCAGTTCATTGGCAAGACCCTTGAAGGCTTCAGACACCCTCTTCCACAAAACTGTGTTCTCTTCCATATGACGGACGGTATCTATACTAGCTTCATAGATCTACTAGTACAGCAAAGGATGCGGCCAGAACTTCTTGCACCACCAAAAGAGAATCCCGATGGTCGATTACTTCCGTCTTCCTCTTACGACGCCCTCATGAGGCTTTCGACGCTCGACGATTGCATACAAGACGCACTGACTACGCGAGACCGGATTGCAGACGAGATTGAGGGCATACTCGTGGCGAATAAAGAGGAGATATTCACAGTGGAATCGGTAGCCGAGACAGAAGAAAGTTTGCGGACAGTGCAGGCCGCGGTGACGGCCGAAAAGCGACGTGCCGCGGCTGCGCGAAGAAGACGCAACGAGCTGCAAGCCAACATCCTGGATCGGCGAGAGAAGATGAAGGCTGGGCGCGAACAGCAATTGAAAGCGAAGAGTGAAATCTCTGAACAAAGAGCCAATATCAGCCAAACTAAAGAGCATTTGGAAAAGACGCTAGAGGATATCACGGGCCAACGACGAAGGGTCTGCGAAGACTTGCTCAGGATATTCCCAATTGAGCCTGTGCCTGGCAAAGCTCTGACGTTTACAATACGGGGGCTTTTGCTGCCAAACTCTATTTTCGAGGATGCAAAGGAAGACATTACCTCTGCAGCACTTGGTTACGTGGCCCAAGTTGTCAGTTTGCTCTCGCCCTATCTGTCCGTCATGCTGCCGTACCCAGTATCGTTACACGGGTCAATGTCGACGATTGATGATCCACTTGCCATTTCACAAAATCAACAAAACCACCAACGTACCTATCCCCTCTATATGAAGAATGTTGTGAGGTACCGGTTTGAATATGGTGTGTTCCTTCTCAACAAGAATATTGAGATTCTCTCAAACTCGCTGGGACTGCGGCCACTGGACATTCGCCACACATTGCCAAACCTCAAGTATCTGCTGTACGTGGCCACAGCCGGCAAAGGTGAACTACCGGCTCGCAAGGCGGGCGGTATCAAGGGCTTGTTGCGACAGGATGGTGTTCTCTCGCGGAAGGGAAGCATGGATAGCACCATGACCGCGAGCAGTGTTGGCACGCCCACGACTGAAGTGAAGAGAAGTTTAGAGATCGCTGGGAAGAAATTAGAGCAAGTCAAGGCCAATGGCACGCCTGCACATGGTATGGGGACACCGCAGCACAAGACTAATGTGCATCCTGGAAGCCGGCTTAGACCGTCGGAGTGAGCGTTGGGTGGCAGGCAGCGTATTCATGTTGTACGATACGTGGTAGCGAGGTAGGGCTGATGGCTGTCCAGGCATGCATTGCGAAAGGGATAAACTGGCCATGACTGTATTTGTGTATCGGGGTAATCTACAACGCCCTTGGTTTTTTGTCAGATAGTAATACCCATTACCCCAGCTATGGCTTTGTCCTTTGGCTGGTATTACATATGTACACGCCCAGTACATGGCTCGTGGTAGACGGGCGGGACTGTTGCGGGCCGGGCCTCGTATCCGGGAATCGTGTCCGGGCTCAGGAAGGTCAACTACTCAGGATTGTGTCTCGGCCACAGACCTGACAGCTCTCAAGGGAGGTCCTGGCGATACCGATGCTGACATAACCGTACCCCTGAGCCGCTTCGCGTAGTAGTAGTCGATCGGCGCAAATGCTTCATATTGCGCGGGAGTGTCACGAGCCCCACTTGTGGCTGGGAAATTGGCAGGGAAAGGAGTCGGTCGCTCGACGACGACTTTTGCTTGCATCGTCTGTGCCCACAATAATAACTCCGGTAGATTGCTGGCGGCCTCACACTCCTTGCGTCCAGCGTCCTTCGGCCTTGGTCTCTTTTCCACGTGGTTGTTTGGACTGTATTTGCATTCGCATACATAATCACAGGCTTACCCAATCCTTCCTGCAACCCTTGTGCACTGCCCTCCCGCAATTGCTTATTGCTTCGGCTTCACAATGACGGAACCGTTTCCTCCGCTGAATGGCGGACTGCCGCACAATCCTGCCCCCAACAGCGCACCCAGGCGCCGAAGGAAATCAAGTGCCCTCGGCGCTGACGTCCCTGGCGATGTTGACGTCCCGTCCCTGGCTACATATCGATCTGTAACCCCTCCTCTGCACAGCCCAGTGACCATGGACTCGGTATGTGTTGTACCCTTTTTTTTTACACAGAATTGCCATGAGGGAGAACCCTACGTGTGACTGACAAGCCTGTCAGAAATCAGACAAGTCGGGACGCCGCTCAAAACGAAAGACGACACGTCGATACCTCTCAAAGGCAAAGCGAATGTGCATTCGGCACACATGGTTGCTCCCCCTCGTTCTCTCCCTCACCATCATATCGCTATACCTCGTCTACCCTTACTCGTCCAACCCGCTGTCGGCCTGTCTCTTCCTGTCATACCCACTCGCACGCGACGACCCCCTCATCCCCTCCCACGTGCGAGCTGACCCCAATGCGCCCTTACACTATGGCAAAGGCGGGCGGGATTTCGCTTTCGTTGGCTTCTACACCATTGTCTTGAGCTTTACCCGCGAGTTTTGCATGCAGCGTCTCATCCGCCCCATTGCTCTCCACTTTGGCATCAGGAATAGGGACAAGCAGTCGCGTTTCATGGAGCAAGCATACACTGCTCTGTACTTTGCTATCTACGGCCCGTTTGGTGTATGGATCATGTCGCGTACTCCTGTGTGGTACTTTAATACTACTGGCATGTATGAGGGATTCCCGCACCGAACCCATGAGGCAGTCGTAAAGGCGTACTATCTCCTGCAAGCTAGTTACTGGGCACAGCAAGCCATTGTGCTCATGCTGATGCTCGAGAAGCCGAGAAAAGATTTCAAGGAGCTGGTAGCGCACCACATCATCACCGTCAGCTTGATCTGGCTCAGCTACCGCTTCCACTTTACCTACATAGGCATCGCCGTGTACATTACCCACGATATTTCCGACTTTTTCCTCGCTGTAAGTCCTGCATTCTCATCATCAAGCCACAGAGTCGACATACTGACATGACGGGCAAACGCAGTCGTCCAAATGCCTAAACTACATCGACTCCCCCATTGTCCCCCCTTATTTCTTTGTCTTCATGCTCGTCTGGGGCTACGCCCGCCACTACATCAATCTTAAAATCATCTGGTCCATCCTCACCACGTTCAAAACCGTCGGCCCCTTTGAACTCAACTGGGAAACCCAACAGTACAAGTGCTGGATCAGCCAATACATTACTCTCGGCCTCCTTGCTTCTCTGCAAGCAGTCAACTTGTTCTGGGGCTTTTTGATCTGCAGGATTGCGTACAGGTTTGTGGTGTACAAGGATATGGAGGATGATCGCAGTGAGTATGAGCCGACAGATGAGGAGACAGAGGCCAAGGAGAAGTTGATCAAGGAGGATGTGGCGGAGAAGGAGACAGAGACGCAGATGGAGAAGGTGGAGCAGATGGCCCCTGTGACGCCTGCTCCGGCGCATCCGGTGGCGGTGGAGCAGGATTCGATTGGGTCAAGGGTGAAGCAACGGAAGAGTGGGAAACAATGATTTTGCGTCTTGAAGGGGATATGAATGGGGCGGTGATGATGATGGGAACGCATGGGTTTGGGGGGATTAAAGGGTATTTAATGGTGACGAAAGGGGCTTTTCTTGGGGTTGAAGATGACGAGGTTTGTGGTGGGAAGAAAGGTAACTTAATGAGGGTCAAAAGGGTTGATTCCTTTCTACTTTTTATTTCTTTGCAAGCACACGGTCTTGTTGAATGATTGAATGGAGGGTGGTGGGTGTTTTTTTATGAGAATGTAATTTAAAATGCTGGCACAGTGGGCATGTCAATTTTCCTTCGCTTCTTTGCGTTGTTGGCTCTGGTGGCATAGGATGATGTGGACAAAGGGTATTCAACTGGCTATTACGTCTTGGGAACTGATGAGGCTGTATGGAGGAGTAGTATATTTAATGGTAGTTTACATATGTGT
Source organism: Bipolaris cookei (assembly GCA_002286855.1). NCBI lineage: Eukaryota > Fungi > Ascomycota > Dothideomycetes > Pleosporales > Pleosporaceae > Bipolaris > Bipolaris cookei. The sequence continues at coordinate 291,095 of NRSV01000010.1, forward strand.
GTACATTGAACATGGCGAATACAACAGCGAGTATAATGCTTGAAATGATATGAACACAAATCAACAAAGGATATACACGGAGGACACATGACATGAGCAAAGCATAATTCACACAAAACTTCAAGTAGCCATTCAATTATGAGAAACAAGCGAAGACTATCTATCTACGCGTACAAGAAAAAAAAGAAGAAGAAGAAGAAGAAATAAAATCCTGACCACGCAGCAAGCAAAGCAAAGTCAAAAAAAATGCTATACTACTTTCGAACCGTCTATTTCTATTCCCCTCCATCGCTCCTAAAAAAGACGAAGCAGACCAAGAGAATAGAAAGGTTTACATGTTGAAAAAGAAAAGACAGACGTCCATCCAAGTCGAGGAAAATGAAGAGGCGGAAAGAGGTGTATGTGTGACGACAAAAGCCGGTAGGTATATATGTCGGGGGTATCGTAGAAAGTAGTAGTATGTCGTCAATATTCGTCGTAGGGTGTGCTTAAACAATAAGCAGCTTCTCAACCTCGTGTCCAGCATTGCGCTCGCTAACGCGATTCCAAGCGGCGAAGGTGAGGGCGCCGCAGAGAGCCCACATGACAGGGACGGCAGCTTCGGTGGCGTCTATGGGAATAGCGAGTTAGAAAAGATGCTGGAGTAGTTGGGGTGTGAAGGGAAAGAGGGTAAGCGACGTACTGGGCCGTTCGGCTTGCGCAGCCATTTCCATCATGCGTGGGGCGCTGCTGGAGGAGCTCGAGGAGTTGAAGCGCACGGCAGCGGGAGTGACGCGCTTGGCTGCGAAGACAGCGGAGACAGGGGCGCGGGCAGCGATGCGGGCGAACATGCTTGGATTTATTGGGTTGTTTTTTGTTGGTTTTGGTGGTGGTGCGATGTCGAAGAGCGAGAGTTTATATATATAAACAACGGGACCACGTATGACTAGAGCGAACGGGTCGGGTCGTGAATGTTTCCTCGAAAGAAGTGAAACTTGAAGAGTGAGTCCGTTTGAACGAGAGTACTACAGTAACGTTTGTCTTATTGATTGAGTGAATCTGTAGGTAGGGTGAAGTGACGGACAAGAAAAGGTGAGTAAAAACGTTTATATAAAGAAAGTGGGACCCAACAAAACGAGGATGGTGGCGGGTCTGCAAAGGACGGACAGGGCAAAAAAAGGTAAAGGAGGCGAGGCCGACAAGGCGGCGAGCAGAAACTTTAGGGGCAAAAGTGGGCGGTGAGCGATCCGTGCCAGGGGGTTAAAATGGGGGGCAGGGATACTTGGCGAAACAAGGAAATGGAAAAATAGAATACACGGCCTGGAAACTTGGGGTTGCGGGGGAGCATGGACCTCGAAGACTGAGACTCTAACCGGATTAATGCTGCAAGCGTGCCAATCAGCCCTCCCCCCTTGGCCTTTTCTCTGCGGCAAAAACATTCATGTATGCGTGTGTATTATACTTTTTGCAAACAGCACATACGGGCTGGACATGCACCGCCATGTACCAGCGATCCAAGGCTAAGATTGAGGCTCTTCACCCGTAATTTGCCCGGCAGCAGCGTGATGCATTGAAAGGCTAAAAAAGGGACCCTGCTCGCCCGTGGCATCGGCACGCCACGGATGCCGGTCCTTCTAGACGAATCTACCGAGAAATAGCCTCTTCTTTTGCTCTGGCTGGTTGCCACGCACTGCCTCAGCCTCAACAACACTACGGTAGTACGTACACCTAGTCTGCTGTACTGCATGGTATGGTGTAAGTATAGTGCAGTTTTCGCGATCCAGATCCCATGTTTCCGGGCAACGCGACAATACCAGCCATGCAATTGTTGGTCACTGCGTGGGATCATCCCATGGTCTACAGTCGGTGGAATCATTACTCCGATATGCCATCCCACACCTCCCACACCTCCTACACCTCACATGACATTCCGCCCACGTGTCATCAGACTCTATCCTCGTAACCATTAGCGGTCAAAAATCTCGTCGTCACTCCTCGTCATCGACTCATTATATGCGCAAACAAATAAATAACCAAGAAATACTCCACGTTGCCAACACGTTGCTAGTGCCTTCATTAAAAGGTAGTTTATGCGCCTTATAAATGCATGACGAGACCCCAACCCCGATCCACCCCCAATCCATGCACCCATAAGTGTCTCCAATTTTTTTTACATGTCAGGCTCGTGACCATATAATACAACAAGTCATATACAAAAGAAGAAGAAGGTAATACACAGCAAAAGAAAGGAAATAATAGCCGCCATTAGCGACTGTACATGCACATCACCTTACCACCTTACTGTCCTCACCGCAGGCCCGCTGCCAGACGACGCATACTGGCTCTGCAGCCACTCTTGTCTCTTCCTATTCTTATCGCCGCTACCTGCTGGTTCCTGAACACGCCCCCACAACTCTTTGACGTCCATGCAGTGAGCTATTGGCTCGTAACTCTGGAGCTGCTCCGCCGCTTCCTTTTCTTCTTTTTCAATCGACACTTTCGTCCGCCGAGCAGGTGGCGCCCGCAACGGTTTCGTAATCTCCAACAGTTCCTCGTCTGACGATGTGATTTGCGCTTTGATATAAGCAAGCGCCATTGGCGATGCACTGTCAGACCCCGACAGCGTGTTGATAATCGGCGTACGTGGTGTATAGGCGTGTGTGTATTGCTGCGGTGCTGGTGGAGCCTTTGACTTTGTCGATGATTTCAGTTGTGCTTCTGTACCCTTGTCAAGCAATGCCATGATATCAAGGCTCTCCCCGTGAGGTATTGCTTCCTTGTTGCTCGGTGTAATGCAGTCCATGTCCACTTCCTTTCTCAACACATGGTCAATGTCCACTGCTGAAAAATAGGCGCACGACTGTGGAAGCTCGTTGATGCCCATTTGCTGTGCAAACATGGCTCGTGTCCATACATTCGCCACTTGGAGCGCCATGGCTGCCTTGTACTTGTCCTTATCCTTCACCAGGTACCGAATCTCGTCATGTACTGTAATGGCTAACCGGCAGTCAAGATTGTACCGACGCGTGAGGTAATCCATGGACACAATGAGGAGATGGAGATAGTCGACGCCAGAAGACTGGATAGCCCAGTTGATCCGTGAAGTCATGAAGCCGCCTTTGGAAAGATACCGTCTCTGCAGTGCTTCGGTAATGGCAGCCCCAAGCACTGGTGTCCTCGGCCTCTCCTGTTCTGCAAAGTCCTCTAGTCTGTTGAAGACAAATGATTCGGTACCTCCACGCCAAAACGGTCTTTCACGTAGCACCTTCCGCGTCGTCTTCTTACCCTTTGTGTTTTGATACAAATCGTTTGCCGTCTTGGATGTTTCGGCGTCAGTCAACGAGGGATTGAACTGCCGCAGTAGTGTCGAGGCGAATTGCAGGCCAGCACCGTATATGCGACCGTAGTTGAACACTTTGGCATCGTTCCTCGAGATGCCCAAGATGGACGCTGTTCGCGAATGCAGATCGGTGCCTGCTGCCTTGGTCCCCTCTAGTGTCATAAAACCAACCGCATTACCGCCGTGTAGTTTGAAGGTTGCGTCACCGATCAAGCTAGCAATCCATAGCTCTTGTGAATCAACATCGGCCCCGACAAAGCAATATCCTTTGGGTGCTCGTACCATCGATTTCAGCTCGGACCCAACGCGGTTCTTCTTTGCATTGCTCGCAGTCAACCATGTATTCTCAACCGAGCGCCTCGTAATAGTACCCATGGGTATGATTTGCGGCAGTATGAACCCAACCTTGCCTCCCGTCTTGGCAGAGGAAGATACCAGTCTGGGTGAGTTGGTTGCTTCCTTGTTGTACACAACCATTTGCGACATGATTCGATCTCTCGCGCTGATCCAGTATGAACATGAAGCATTCATCTCCAATGCTTCTTTGGCGTATGCATACTCCGAGCCTAGCTTGCCCTTTTCAAAATATTGTAGATAACCCTTGGCAAGCGGATTTGAACATCTTGCAAGCGGACCGTCCTTGTGTGGGATCTTGTAGTACGCATGCGCAGTGTCGTCGCGCAACTTCAAGTTTTCTTCCTGAGACATGTCCAACTCCTTGATTCCCTTTTCGTTGTAGGCAAACACTTCGTCTATAGGCACTCGATATGTCCACCCATACTTGTCTGACCAGACCAGAGGATGGCCATCCCAAGCCAGCCTGAGCAATATTGGCGTCAATCGAGTTCGCACGGTAAGATTCATGGGACCATCATTCTTGGTAAAAAGATCTTTGTACCACTTGGGCATGCCCGGCTTCTTCTGTCGCGCTGCAGGTCGAGGCGGGTCGCCCTTCTTCTTTCCTTTGACCATCTTCACTTCCTGGCCTGACCAGTCCAGCTGACTTAACCAGGGGTCGTTATTGTACACATCCGGTTGATCTTTGACCTCTAGTGCCTTTTCTGTAAGCGCAACCAACCTTTCTTTCACCCCGTTGTCCAATTTATGGTACGTTGCCTCTGCGTTGTTGATGTAAGCATCCCAAGTTTCGTCAACTGGTAATATTTCTGCAGCCAAAAAGCGCAGTGCAGCAAAGCTGACCGGGTGTGGACACGTTTCGAGGAAGAGTGGAAAGACCTTCTGATAGACACGATGAGTGATTTCCACATCGGCAGCGCAATAGTCGAGCAGCTCATCCAACATATCACGCACGCCTGCGCGATCAAGTTCGCCAAAGTATTCTCTCCTTGCCTTATCTATGGTGATATTGCAATGAAACTGGGCTACGTCTCGTAGCGAGTTGATTGCACTCCTTCCCATCCAAAGCTCTTCTTCATCCGGTAGTACGTCCGGATTCAGTACTGAGGACAAATCTGCATTCTCATCAGCAGTAGCCGTCTTGTCGCGCTGCTCTCTGCTTTTCTGGTGTTTCATCCAGGAGGGACGTTGCCGTGAGCACATGCCATTAGAAGCAACATGTAACGACATGGTATCAACAAAAGCGTTTTGGGACTGTGAGATGCTGTACTCTTCTGCTATGCGAGCCCTATCATAGCCTATATTGTGACCTACAATGACACGTGGTGTCGACGTGTCTCCAAGGGGAATGAGATGTCGATCGGACTCTGATTCTCCTAGCAACCAGGGCGATAACCAAGCATACCACGCTGTTGGGCTGGCGGCGCACGCCATGCACGCAAACGATGTTTCTTTCCACATGACTTCGGTATCGAAGACGAGCATCGTCTCGTCTGGCATCTGTACTGCTTCCGTAGTCCCGTCGCTGTTGTACTTGATCCAGCCGCTCTGCCGCACCCATTGCTTTGGCCTTGGTGGTGGGTTTGCCCATACTAGCCTCTTTGCCATGCCCAAGTATGGTTCAGCAGCGTCCATGCCTAGCTTGTAGAAGTGCTCGTCCAGTGTCGTGCCCTGTAGCTCGGGCATATCGAACCCGACAGGCGGGCTCTGATCCTGGTTCTTCCCCAGCAAGTCATGGCGGGTGAGGTGTTTCTTGGAGAGGGCTATGAGTTCAGGTGGTGGTTTAGTTTCTGCGCCAGGAAAGACTCGGCGGTGGATGTGGGAAGAGAGATGCTGAACGCCAATGGGACTGAAGCGGGCTTCCGAGGGGACTGCAAAGTGTTAGTATGCAAGAACTGGCCTCGCATCGCGGCAATGACATACCATTGAGACTGGTCTTCTTGGTGGTGCTGCCCTTGCGACTTGATGGCGGCGGGGCTGTGGCGAGGCATCGTCGCAGTGGGGGATTTGCAGAAGGCGTATGCGCAGCAAAAGGACAGGACCGACGGGCAGTGGTGGTGGCGGTCAACGGCCATTCTGAGCAGCGCATCATCACACATCAATCAAGCGCATTGCTGCATCTCGTCGCATTCAGGCCGTGTTACGAGAAGTTTTGTGCAGTACAATGCTAGAATGGCGGATTGTGTCGTCATGGTGCTGAGGCCCGACCAAACTATTCTCGTGCTTGGCGTTGCCTGCGCCACAACCTCTCAGCCTCTCAGCCCTACGCGGCCGGACCAGTGCATGCACCCCCGTTCGCCCATCTCTTGCTGTGCAGCACGCCCGGCCCGGCGGCCTCTACGACACCATGCCCAGGCCCCTTGCTGGCCTCGTGATCTTGTCGGTGAAGGAAAAGGCTGCTGCTGTTGCTGCCGCCACTGCCGCTGCCGCCCAGTAGGTCGACGCCCGCGCCACCATGTCGGCCCACTACGCCCACTTGTACGACAATGACATCGCCTCACCAACACATTCGTCCCATACGCCTGACAACCTCGACCCGGACAGTCGCACCTCGCCTTCACCTTCAGGCATTGACGCCTTCTTTGACGACGAATACGCAGCTACTGCAGCCGCCACAGCCGCTACAGCCGCCACAGCCGCCGACCGCCAGTCCGAGGAGCCCTACCGCGCACCGCCTCTCCCCTTCAGCACTGGTTTCTTTGACCATATCCTCAACCCGGCCGGTTTCGATCACGGCAGGTACTCCCCGCTTGACTGGCGACCCTACCACCCCCTACAACCAGAGATGCCGCCTACCACCCGAGCACATCCACAGGGGTCACAGGCTTCACAACGACCTGACCGCCTAGCAAATGGCTACGTAGACCTGACCAGCGCTCCAGACTCGCCCCCTCGCACAAGGAAGAGACAATCGCCTACACCAGGCCCCTCAGCAAAGCGGCGCAAGAGAGGAGACGGCACGGCCAAGGAGGCTAAGCAGCAGAGCGTGGAGCCTGTCACGGTGGAAAAAGTCGACTTGATTGAGAATCCATCAGTCCAACAGGTCCTGCAGAAGCAACGCGAGGATGCTGTCAAGGCGCAGGCCAGGCCCAATGAAACATTCACTACGTTCAACTCCTTTAATTGCGTCATCTGCATGGATAATCCCACCGACCTTACAGCTACAGCATGTGGTATGTCGTACTCTGCATACACGAATATTAAAACTGTACTGATTCCCAACAGGTCATCTGTTCTGCCACACTTGCCTCATGGAAGCTCTCATCGCCGGGGAGAACCGCACAGGTCCCCATGAAACCAAACGTTCACAATGTCCCGTGTGTCGAAAGACAATCAGCCGCAATAAGTCCTCCGATGTCATACCCTTACTGCTAAAGAAAGGTCTTTCGACACAGCCCAGGAAGAAGAAGACGGCTGCACCGGCCGCAACCACTGCATCCAAGGTATCGTGAATGTACTTGACTTTCGCGATGCTTACGAACCCCGTATCTCATACTAAGACGTCTACTAGCTAGCTCGGAAAAAATCACAGCGCCCACCTCGAAGGTCTACACGACGCACGAGACGGATCTCCAGCAATGTCAAACATGTATGAGCCTAAAGGCAAGCTGATTTGTCTACAATGGGCTGCTCATTATTGCTACAGCTTTACGGAAGGCACGCAATGGGGTGTGGCGTCATGCAGTGATATACAACGATCGCATAGAGTAATACAGGACTATCTACGGATAACATGGGCACTGGCGCTATTAGAATGACGTAGGTCATAAGCTGGTTTAATAGAAGAATCATCAAGCTAAAAGGTACTCATTAATCCCATTACTACCTTTTCCTTTGAATCTTACACTTCCCTTTTACTACTGTCTCAAGATTCGAAACTCACCTACCAGATCGCTATCCTTGGTGCCGGCAATGTAGGTGCTACCATTACCTACTCACTGATCATGGACCCGGTCGCTGATGACATCTTGATAGTGGATCCAAAAGAAGAAGTACGCGACGCTCAGGTACAAGACCTTTCTGACGCTACGTTTCATGGAAACACCACAACGCGCATAAGATCAGGAACACAAAGAAGCTGGGCAGTGCGATGTTGTAGTCATAACCGTCGGCGCAAAGTAAAAGAAAGGTACACATCAATTGAGCACAGAGAAACATCGGCGAGGAACTCATCAATGCACAAGTGAGAGCCGAACCGACCTCATCGACCGCAACAAAGCTATCCTCGAATCCGCTATTAGCGATATGAAACCTTTTCGTCCAGATACAGTCCTACTTCTCGTTACCAACCCCGTCGATGTACTCACCTATTTCGCCCAACAATTTTCTGGACTTTCCAAATAGCAAGTCATCGGCTCCAGCACTTTTCTCGGCTCAGCACGCCTTCGTAGTATCCTTGCTCTAAAAGCTAAAGTTGCAGCGTCCAGTACCGATGCCTACGTATTGGGCGAGCACGGCGAATCTCAATTTGTCGCTTGGAGCCTTGCTAGCATTGGGGGCGTACCTCTTGATAAAGCTATTGAATCAAGTCAGAGCATCGAAAAGAAGGCCATTGCAAAGGCAACCAAGAATAAAGCGACAACTATCACCCAGAGTAAGGGCGCGACAGATTACGGCATCGGTGGTGTCGCAGCCAGTATCTACAAGTCATACTTTTCGCCCAAAGGAACATCCGGTCAGTTAGTCATTATCAGGATGATCTGGACGTTTGTCTGGGTGTGCCGGTGGTTCTGGGGAGAAAAGGAATTGTAAGGAGTGTGCCAATGCCATTGAGCAGCGAAGAGAAGAAGTTGCTAGAGAAGAGTGTAAAGGCGTTGCGGGCGGTTATTGAAGCGTAGGTTATGACAGACACACAAGTAGTCAGCGATAGATATCGTACAAACGATGCAGGTCCTCGCCAGGGGCTATGGTTGTGCACTAAGAGGAGTTCAGCAGATTGGGTCTGCGATTGTGTTCCCTCGAACCACTTTCCGTTGTACTAAAAGCACAGCCACAACAACTCATCTTTGCTCAATAACGATGATCGCCCACGAAAAGCCGCAAGTAAGCGTCTACACGAAATAACCTCTGTGCACAAGACTGCAATCCTTGCCGAACTCCGGTCTCTATACTAGTTCACGCGTTCGCAAGCGAAGGTGTGGCACAAAGCGTCTGCACGAGATTAGCGTCGGTTCGCCTCGCCCCACTACTCTACATGGACTCCGCATGTATCATATCGACTCATCCTATGTCCAATTGATTGGCCTGTAGACACCCAACTACATAATTACATACTGTGGTTCCTTGGCTAGCACAGAAGCACACACATATACATAAGACCAAGCTACCATCCCACAGACACCACCAATTCCCAGCACTCCATCTCCGTATGACAAGCTTCCTCGAAACTAGCAACATCATACAGACCAACAATCTAGGCAAAATGGCAACACCAGAATCCCCAATTGAATTCTTCGACATAGCCTCTGGCCCCCCAAAACGATGCTATGCCCCGAACCCCTGGAAGACCCGGTTCGTTATTTCCAGCTTCCCCCTCTTCCAACGAGAAAGCAAAAGCAAAAAAGGTGCATACCTAACAAACAATTTAGCTACACTCTCAGCATCAAAGCACTCCCCTACAAAACCAATTGGGTCGAACTCCCCGACGTAAAATCCATTCGTCTCGCCCACAATGTCGCCCCTGTGCGCAAGTTCCCAGACAACTGCGATTTCTACACTCTCCCCATGATCCGGGACCCCAACCCCTCCGACGGTGACTCCTGGATCGGCGATTCCTTCGACATAGCCGTGTACCTCGACCGCGCGTACGCAGATAGCGGGGAACGTCTTTTCCCTGCAGCCGACATAATCGGCATCTACCGCGTTTTCAACGCGCACGTCGACGCCCTGTTTACAAAACATGTGGTGCTGTGCTCGAATTATATGCCGCTGAATCCTGAGACAGCGGAGCAGACGAAGAGGGAGTTTGCCGAGCGTTTACATGTGGAGAGTTGGGATCAGCTTTGTGTGGAGGGTGAGGCGAGGGAAAAGGTTTTACAGGCCTTCGAAGCGGATATGGAGGAGTTTGCGAAGCTTTGGCGGTTTGAGGATCAGGGACCGTTTTTGGAGGGGGCCAAGTTGACGTATGCGGATGTTATTGTGGGGGGTTGGCTGCAGTTTATTAAGGCGACGTTGCCAGAGTGGGAGCGCATTTGTGGGTGGCAGGAGGGAAAGTGGAAGAAGTTGGTTGATGCGCTGGAGCCGTGGGCGAAGCAGGGATGAGGAGAGAGAGTATCAAGAGGCTATGGGATTAAGTTGCTTGTATTTACAAAAGATATGTGCCAGCGCAGGCCAAAAAGTTCATAAAAGTAGATTTATGAAGGAATCAATAACATCATCAAGTACACCTAAGTACACTACGCCTGCTTCGTCGCTCGAACTACCCACAGTGGGTCCAAATGGTCTGGAAGATGTGGTGAGCGTATAAGAACCGTGCCTTGATCATCCGTGACTCGCATACCCTTTTCATCTCTCGCGCAAAGATCAACTATCTCTACATCCTTCCACCCAGAAAAGTGAAGATAATCTATCAAGTCAGCAATTAACCCAACACCTAAAGCATCACCCCTCAACTTACCTCCCACAAACTCCAATCTCGACCGCTCATCCAACATCAGCCACCTCCTCACAACTTTGTTCGGAAAGCACCGGTTACTAATCACCAAATGCACCGTTCCCCCCTCCTTAGTCGCCTCAAGCAACTTCCTACAAACCTCCAGCGGCTCATTCAAATAATCCACACTAACCACACACGTCGCAGCATCAAACTGCAATTCCTCACCTTCCCACTCCGCTCTAACATCATGCGGTGGCGCATTCAAATCCAGAACCCTCCATCTCTCCTCCTTGCCTTGGAAAACTCCATTCAGCGCCATCTCCTCTTTATTCAGACCCACACCATAGACCTTTAGCTCACCCTTTTGAATCGCCTCTTTGACAAACGGCGGATAAAATGATTTCCAACTTGTACATATATCAAGCATCTCCCCCCTCCGTGGCAAAACCGTGTCGTAATACTGCGTCAAGCGTGCAATAGCCGGGTCATCAATATGCGTAACTAGCCGCGGTTGCTTGTAGAAATCGCCGTCGGGATTCTCATCGTAGCGCTGGAAATCTGAGGCTTTGTACGGCCATTTATCATATTTTGGGGCGTATGGTGTTGAGGGGAAGGGGTTGGTGGGGGATGGGGAGGCCATGGTGGCGACGGTGAAGCCGGAGAAGAAATTGAAAAGTATGCTGCTGTTACGATTGAGTGAGGAGTATGTGCGCCATGGGGTGGAGAAGGATGGGTGGAGACAGCGAATGTAGCGGGGGAGGGACATGGGATGTTTGGCTGAACCTTGGGAAGTCGAAGGGCTAGACGGGTGCGAGAGAAGGCGCGTCTGGTGGTGTGCAAGGGTAATGGGTTGGTGACGTCAGGATACGCGAGCTCACGTGGTGACGCGAGGGTCTGTCTTTGGCGCATATTCTGTTTGGAGGTATGTTGACAGCAAGTCATGGCAGCATACCCTCTGGTAGAAGATGTCATGTGCCAAACCTAGAACCATTGGGGTTTCAGCCACACAGTGTGAATACAGGTACGGGTCACCTATTCCGAAATCTCTGACTCCCAGTTCCGAGCTTGCGGGGTTGATATGCTTTAAAAAAACCCGCTGGTTCCAACAAAATTATTTCTTGTAGTGATTGATACATCATTGGAAAATGGCATCCATACTTACTACTGCAAGACTCGTATGCAAAGACACACAAGCCCGGCAAAAAGCCATCGAAGCCTTTCAGAAGATCATCGACTACACAACGCCAAACGAGCCCGAGATGTTGCAATATGTGTGCGCCCTGCCATACGACGATCAGGCGGAAAATGAGATATACATGATTGAAGAGTCTGTTTCTTTCCAAGTGTACCAATACTGTAGAACATGCTAACAAAGACCAGATACGCAAATCAAGCGGCAAGCGATGCACATGTGGCTACGAAACCTGTACGAGACCTCATTCAACTATTCGCTACCGGAAAAGTTCTAGTCCAGCCCCCTGAAGTGCACAATTGCCCTATTGTAAATAAAACGATGATGGGTTCAATGTTATCCATTTCTTCGATCCCTGTTATTGCTCTACTGAGCGTCCCTTCGAAGCCCAATCAATCCGTGTCACCAAAGAAAGACTGGGAGAGAATATTTGAGAAATCCGTGAGTGACGTAAAGGGACTTGATGCAATTCTGGTGTCGGAAGATAAAGAAGCGAAGAGTATGCGTATAGAGGGTGTACTGCGAGATGACGACGCATTTACAGAACTCCAGAGGGTGGCCACGGAAAACAAGATGGGTACGGCTGGCGTAGTCAAAATCAGGTTATTTTGTGGGTTTGTTAGTCGTGAGGCGAAGAGCAAGTTGTAGTGTGGTTCCGCAAAGATGTTTTTGGGCCAGAAAATCTAGACGCCCTAGATTTCATCATACCAACCTGCTCAATTCTTAGGCCCCCGAGTCCGAGATGTAACGAAAATCTACTGCTCACTCGCTTGTAGATGTGTTTGCTGCTTGGTCTGCGTGACCCACATATCCAACCAGAAATGGTATCCATCTGCGACTGTGTGTCCGTAGCTTCCTTTGCACAAACGGCGCTGACCGTAGATATGTAGCCAGTAATCTCCAAGATCAGATCTTGTGATACCGTGAATTCCAGTTCTTCGGAATGGCGAAACTCTGAACCAGCCGAATAGAAGATAGGGCTATAGTGCAGTGTTAGCAGAATGTTCGCTGGACTGTAAAAAGAAAGTCAAGGTAGTTGGGCAGCAATGAGGCAAGGGTTGCGGTACAAAGAGACAAATCTCTATGATGAAAAGCTGGATTGTTGTGTCGAGGTTTTGGCGTAGATGCGAGATTGGAGTTGAATGTGCTTCAAGCCATCGTACCCAATAGACGAGTACAAGATATTTTTGCTTAACCACTTCCTATCACCCGTTTCATCTTAACTCAAGAAGTGTACTTAAAAGAGGTCCGCCGTTGGCGAAGCTCAGGAGTGCTTTCGCGCGAAGCAGGAGGACAAAGCCATAAGTCAATGATCCGCGAAGCTCCGCTGTGCTCTACCCAGCATTGTAATCGACGAGGTGAGTCGGGGCCTCGATACATGCGGTATCCAGGATTCCGAGTGATCTCAGGCCAGCTCAAATTATGATTGATAGTCTGGTAGTTGTAGCCAGTAGCTCTTGCAATGAGCCATCCTCGCTGTGGTATCACCTAGAGCATATTTAGCTCTAAGCGCAATTTCCAGGCAGGAAACTAAGGAACTATAACTCCACTCTGTCGCGATATGACACTGATGGCTTGCAAGATTTAAACAGCTGGTAATGTTACTGCCCTTTGGTTCCGGTAGCCCTACTTCAAAGGGTTATGTTGACAATATGTAGAATGCTCCACCCTGGAGGAATGCGGACACTGATCGTGAAAAAAAGTAAGATACCAACGTACCTTGTTCCACTCAAGCTCATTGACTATTAACTGATCATCTGGTCCGCCATCATAATCCTCAGTCTCAGTGGTCAGGCATGACTTTCGCGGATATGTCTTCCCTGGATCGTATTCATTTGCGACGTCCCCTTTTCTCAGAACCAATGACTCTTCCAACTTTTTACGCAGCCACAAGCCCTTCCGGCTACCATTTACTATTTTTTCATCACACCATTTGTGCAACGCTTCAGAGTAATGGGAATCAGTACTACGATTCCACATATTCGCTGCCTCCAACGTATCGTACACGATGGAGCGATCGCAACCAGCTTCCATTACAGCAAAATGCACTGTTTCCAAGTTGGGTGGTTTGCCTAGTCGCCGATTGTTATTAAACAGCTCTACTGCCTCCAAATTCCGTTCCTTCATCGCCTGAAGCCTGCCTTGGACGGCTAATTGAGCCATCTCGGGGTTACACCAATCAACGCTCATACTTGTAGTCCACAACAAAAATCGCAGAAACTCGATCTTATCCGGAGACCAGGGGCCTCGCAGCAATTTTCTTGGTAGCCGGCCTTTGACAAAAGCAAGACGTGGCAAATGGCTTCGTGAAAAGACCATAGTCGTCGCGTCATGGAAGTTTGGAGGCCACTGTGCATCGAAGCAGCCCTCCTCTGGCTTACGGTCACACAAGCAACCTCGAGGTCCGAAGCGCCGCAGACACCATGACTTGAAGAAGTCCCATGTCATCCACTTGGAAGCAAAGATGTAGGTCTGCGCCGCGGACTGCTTGCCATGCTCACCATGCACCTCAGTCAGATAGTAGTCGCAAGTGCAGTTATAGATGTATTCGGACGAGAGTCGCGTCGCGATATATGGCGATGTTTGCAGCAACGTAAGGCTGTAATCTGCTTCAATGAATATGTGCTGTAGGAGCTCGACGGGTAGCTGCTCAATTGGGGAACGGCCCATGGCGGCTTGAAAGATAGAAGAAATGGATTAGGTGCTGCCAATCAAGGTATGAATAAACAAACACCCTGTATCCCAGAGGATGGCAAAGAGGATGAAAGAGAAGCCGAGCAAGTGTTGACAAGGTGGCGGTGCGTTGGGCCACCTAGGCAGATACGCGTATCCCGCATTACCCCACACGGAGATAGCTCGCATCCGTGGGGTTTATTAACCCGAACCTCGGTCCTAGGATAGCTCCCACGCGCTGCAACACTCGGACATCAACACGAACAAACCAGTGTCGGATGATGTATCGCTTTCCTTTCTCTGGCTTGTTTCAGGTACCGAACCTATACCAGTGAGGCGGATCCGTACGGGCTTCTATGCCCAATAGCCAACCCCGCACCTCAAGCATACACCACTTCCAATTTTCAGACTACACAGCTTAGAGTGGCACCCATTCGGACTCAGCTCTATGCTATAAAGATCAAAGATGATTATGCCACTACGGGCGTTCTAGAACATACTGACCAATAGAGGCCTCCGTGCCTAAGAGCACCTGCTTTGAGTACCGGAGCGATTAGATGTGTGGTCAGAATGGTGTATCGTGACAAGAATTCGAGACATGCCTAGTGTCTACTTGGCATAATTCATCTGCTTGCCTTTGATAAAGTGAAAAGCTACTATCAAAAACTGATGCATATTCAACGTGGTCGATCGGACGCATCACTCACTATCTAGGGAGTGGCATTTGCACATGCTTGTTTGTGCCTAGCAAATTCGTAGCATATTACACCGACTCTGGTGGACCGCCGCGAAGCAATTATTTTTCTAAATGAGATACCAAATCGATGCAAGTTAGTCTCGAGGCAAAAACCGCGAATACAAGTGGAACCCGGTTTTGTACGATTCAAAAGGTCTTTTTAGATCTTATTATAACTGTGTGCGTAATTCTTCTACGAGCATGATAGTATTATGTGATGGGACGTGGTGAGGATCCAGGATGCAAAGCCGGATGCGTTGGCACGGGGTATCTCTCGGCCCTATCTACAGTATGCGAAGCATGTCATCTACTAGTAGTAGCGCGCAGCCGCATGATCTGCATCCGATTCCTCCCGCACTTTTAACTGAGCTTCGTCAATATTTGTACCGTGTACAATAATAGAACAATCTCGTTCCTGATTTAATATACATCACAATGGCGGATATCGATGCGGGCAACCTCTTCAATGTGAAAGGCTTGGTAGCCGTAGTCACTGGCGGAGGGACAGGTAATGCTGCTGAACCGTTGAGTCATTTGCTGGACTGACCAATCCAAAGGTATCGGCTTGATGATTGCTCAAGCCTTAGAAGCTAACGGTGCAATCGTGTATATTCTCGGACGACGAGAGGAAGTTTTGAAAGAGGCTGCGGCTACAGCGGTAAGTTTTGTTGTTTCACAATTGGACGGTGCTTCTTACTGCACTGTCGTGTTTGCTTACTTCCGTCTCTGAACCTCCTCGGCGATCCAACTTCGCTGGCAATCATTATCAAACTCACTAATCGATATGTGCAGAAACATGGCAACATCCATTATTTCAAAGCAGATGTAACTTCAAAGCCAGATCTTGCTGCAGCGGCCGACCATATCGCTGCAAAAACCGGTTACGTCAACGTCGTAGTCGCAAACTCTGGGATCATTGGTCCAACACTTCGTTATTTGAAAGACGATGCAACGCTGAAGGAAACGCAAGACTATCTGTGGAACTGGGACTCAGACGAGTTCAACCAGGCATATAACGTCAATGTCAACGGAGCCTTCTTCACTGCTATCGCTTTCCTTGAATTGCTAGACAAGGGCAACAAGGCTGGCAATATCGAGCAAGATAGCCAGTTCATCTGTGTCAGTAGTGCTGGGGCATTCAGTCGCGTTCTAATGTCGGGCTTCGCATATGCGGGCTCAAAAGCAGCAGTTATACACATCACGAAACAGCTCGCCACTAGGCTAGTGCCATTCGGCATCCGTTGTAACGTCCTTGCACCTGGACGTAAGTTGCAAATTTCTCGCTTTATTTCATCAGGAAGATTCCGGATGTGCCAGTGTCACGAGAGCTGATGAGCTGTCTTTGCAATATACTAACAACTTGCAGTGTACCCAAGCGAGATTACTGCCGACATGAATTTCAAAGAGTCTTATCCGAGAGAATTTCTTCCACAGCAAAGAGTTGGAGACCGCAAGGATATGGCGGGAGCTTTGTTGTTCCTGACGAGTAGAGCGGGTGCCTATATCAACGGAAATGTTTTGCTCACAGATGGCGGCCGACTGAGTGTCCTACCAGCCACGTACTGATCCAATCTAGAGCTGGATGGAAGAACTTCAGTGGCTCAACCCAATAGAAGGGCTTGATGAAATGAAATTCGCTCGATGATGTCTCTCTAGCGTATATGTGATACAGAAAATAGAATTCTGGCTGAGGAACGACATGCTTGACACGTATACTTAGATTTCGTTAAACATTGCAATGAATCACTCTAGATACAATGGGATCTTTTGTTGGCAAAATCCAAGTCCGTGGAATCACGAACACATGTCAGTATGGCATGATGAGCGGGTCGGCTAAATATGAGTGAGATGCTTTTAGCGCCCCCGTTCGAGTGACGATTGCATATGTACACCACGGCAGTCGGCCCTTCCCCGCCTTCTAGGTCGTACCATGCAAGTCTTCACCGGCAAGCAAGAGTATCTGATCAAAAGACAAGATAAGAGGATTTCACCTGAGCACCGCAGTGCTGGTGCTTTGCGGGCACTTTCTAACCGCTGCACGGGGTTACGTTGAGAAGGTAGCATCGCGTCGCGAGTACTTCTATGTAGGCGGCGAGTATGCAAATCTCACGGTAAGTAAGTAAACCCAACCAACACCACACCCCTCTAACAAAAATGTAGCTTGGAAACGAAACAGCACAGTATATGATCAACCAGATCTACGTCGAGAAACTCACACCAAGCGTCCAAACTCAGGATACCCCCATCGTCTTCATCGCCGGAAACGGGCAAACAGGAACAAACTTCCTTGAAACACCCGATGGCCGTCCAGGCTGGGCCTCCTTCTTCCTCTCTCACGGGTACACAGTCTATCTGACCGACCAGCCCTCGCGCGGCCGCTCCCCCTGGTTCCCCGGTCTCGGTTCTATGGAAATCGCTAGCACATCCCGCGTAGAGCAACTCTTCACAGCCATCTCCTCGCACACGCGCTGGCCACAATCCAAACTCCACACGCAATGGCCCGGCACCGGCAAACCGGGCGACCCCATCTTCGACGCCTTCTACGCCACACAAGTCCAGCGCCAAACCAACGTGCTCATTCTCGAATCGCAAAACGCAAAAGCGTATACCGCGCTGCTGGATAAAATCGGTGTTGTGCACCTTGTTACGCACAGCCAGGCTGGCCCATACGGTTGGCGCGTCGGCGATGCACGACCGCATTTGACGAAAAGTATAATCGCGCTTGAACCTTCTGGTCCGCCTTTCATCAATAGAGTCGCTGCATCTGGGCCTGCGCGTCCCTGGGGTATTACCGATTTGGAAGTTGTATATGATCCCCCCGCCGGCCCGAACGCTTCGTTCATTGAGAAAGTGGTTGTGCGGGCTAAAGATGCGGAGCACGTTGATTGTATTATGCAGGCTGAGCCGGCGAAGAGGCTGGTTAATCTTGCGCAGATTCCCGTGTTGGTAGTTACGGCGGAGGCGAGTTATCATGTGCCGTATGATTATTGTACCGTGGAGTATTTAAGGCAGGCGGGGGTGCAGGTGCAGCATTTGGAGTTGCCGGAGGTGGGGATTCGGGGGAATGGGCATATGTTTTTTATGGAGAAGAACAGTGAGGAGATTGCGGAAAGGGTTTTGGAGTGGTTGGTTGAGCATTGAGTGGGGTTTGTGGCGTAGCTGTAGGAGTGAAATTGCAGTGATCTGAGGATTTCTTGATTGTCAGAATCTCTGTGTAAAGGTTTGATACTCGCGTCACATAATGCGGACAATAGAGTTTGTCTATTGAGCGTTTTATGTGTTCACGGAATGGCCAGGTGAATCTTTCTCTCACTCAAGCATTCACTACGAACTTGATCATGAATGAAAAACTCCCTGACTGTGAGCCCACAACACTATTTACCTTGCAAACGCACTCTTAGTGCATATATCTTTCCTTCTTCTCTCACCACTGCACACAAACCTACCAATAACCCCCTCCCCAATACACTTTCTATCCAAATCCTAACCCAGCCACCCTGATGTGCAAAGTCTACCAGGTCGAATACAAATGCGGCTACGTTGGCCTCAAGTACAAGTGGACATGCGAGCCACACTGTGTCGGCTCTGGTATGATTAAATGGCCGGGAATCAAGGAGAAGAAGGATCAGAAGTGCGATTTCCACGGTAGACCGTATGATTCAGAGAATGAGCATGAATATTCAAAGTAAAGATAAAAAGGTAGAGGCGAGAAAAGAATGAAGGGAAGAGAATGAGGATATATGAGAGAAATGGTAGATGGGATATAGCAAAGGTGTATGTATGGTATGTCAATATTTCATGTCGGTGGCAGGTATGAAGAATATACATATTGAATCTTCTGGGGGGATGGTTGGAAATAACTTATTCTGAATTGCATATCTATTGTTGATGTCATGTGATATACCAGAAGACTCTCTTTCACATATTATAAAAAAAAACTTACTTCACTCGCATGTTTCGCTTCAAGATCCCCTGAATCTGCTTACATACTCATACGTGTACGTTCTATGGATTCGGAGTCCAAATTCGGTTGCAAATCCTCGGATGCGCGGAAAACTAGTAAGCTAAGTTCGTAATGTGCAGTTCTGACCTATCGAATACCTGCTGTCTCTTGGGACGATATTGGAATCTATAGTTGAGCGGAAAAATCGTAAGATCTTAGTGTTATCAAGTACGCGTGGATTGGGCTTATTGCAGTAATAGGTATAAGTTTTATATGTGCAGACGCCAGAAATGATTATCAGACTCTTCTTAGTATGGCTCTATCGCTGAGTTGATAATATCAGAGAGAAGTGCCGGGCTGTTCTTAAGCAATGCCGACGGTTGCTACACTGCATATAGTATAGTTCTTGCTTGTAATCCCAGCCTGTGTCGCTCTCTTACTCGTGCCCCATATATATACATATTTGTGGCCTACCACAATAGCAGTAGGCCAGCCATAATAAACCTAGAAGATAATGATATGGGCCGGAAAGCAGCTCCGGAATGGCCTAAAATGTATAGTCTGGGCTCTTGATCATGAGAGTGAAGTAGAGCAGAGATCATGGGTGTATTTTTTCGTCGCAGTTAACGAAAGTAAGACCAATCAGGGCATTTTCACTTGGCGGGACGGGTGAGAGACGCCTAGAGTTAATAAATCAGTGTGCCAAAGTAAAGTGCAGCAGAGCCCTACACAATCATCCAAACAATTGCCTTCTCACTCACCACCTGATCAAATAGCAAAGAATCACTCCTTGAGCAAGCAAGCGATTGGTACTTCAAACTTTTCATAGTCGCCTTGGTTTTCTACTTTGTGAGAACTCCAAGATGGTGATGCCCAATGGAGCTATTCCGACGCCTCCTGGTAAATAATGATAACCCAGATCTCATACTGAAAGAAGAGTAGTGGAGCAGGCCAATATCTAGACAAAGTAAGTTGCTCAGGGCTGACGGTGTATAGAGGGAAACGAGTACTAAGAGGTTCGAAAGATTCCTGAAAAAGGTTATGGATGTTTCGCGCTCGCGCCGATCCCGCGGGGTACGCGTGTCTTGGAGGACGACCCACTTCTGGCTATACCATTCGGGGCATATCTAAAACCTGGCATTGAGGATGCCGCTACAAGATTGACGCCGGAACAGAAGAGGCTCTACTTTTCGCTCCATTCTGGCCATGACCAAAGTCCAAGACAATGGCCGTCCAAAATCCATGGTAGTGTAGAGCCCAGAGAATGACAACGCATTGAGGAGCAACACGCAGCACGAACTGGTAATGCAATGACATGAATGAGCATCTTTCAGACAAATTGCACGGAAATGGGTAAATGTGCAGCTGTATTCCCGCATGCAGCACGATTCAATCATTCTTGCAACGCCAATGCCTGCTTCTCCTGGAACGCATCCATCAACAAGGAGACAATCCATATAATGAACGATGTGGCTGCTGGTGAAGAGATTACGTTTTCGTACTGCGACATGATCCATGACAAGCCGTCCCGGGCGTACGAGCTCAAGTACTATGGCTTCGTCTGCGACTGCCCAGCTTGTGCTGGAGACGAAAACGACGAGACAAGCTTCGCACACCAGAATGCCGTGAGGCGCTTCTTACTGCAGGAATCAGAGCATAAGACACGTATGTGGCGAGGCGCTATGCTTCTGGAAGGGATCCAGCAGTCCCAATTCGTCAACAAATTGCTTCAGCTAGCCGCACTACACGGACTCGAAAGAGACTATACCGCCAGACTGGCTGCTGTGTAAGTAGCGACATGAATCGTTCCCGCGACCTGGTGGTTTTTACACCGGTTTGACGAGAAGAACAGGAAGTGACGGCAGGAGCTCTATCAAGGTTTCGCGGGGTTCCTAGTTGATTCTAAATAGGTACCTGGATATTGCGCTCGTCTGTGAGCACCAAAACGACCTTGGAGTGGCTAAAGCGGCCGCTGTCAAAGCTGTTCAAGTGAAGAAGGACTGCTAAGGTGTGGATTTCCCCAACTACAAGCACTACGTAGAGGTGCTAGACCGTATCAAGACGAAGCTGGCTTTGCGAGAGACTGAGCATGGTGTGTAGGGGTGTGGTGAGGTGGTGGAGGCGCATGTAAAAAGAAAAGCAAGAAACAAGCTATTGGGTGAGTAAAGTGGCTTAGTAGAAGCACGATGCAGTGGCTGCTTGGATGCGGTGTGTGTGTGAAGGTGTTGTGAGGGTGGCTGTCATAATGGCAGTGGCGCTCCCCGAGGCGTGGCTTAGCGCCAGACCCTGCGTACATATAGGAGACCCTGAGACACGTCAGGCTTCAAGGCATCTCCACTGCCAACAACGCGCAGGCTCACCGTATTAGCATTCATTGTGTGTATGTGTATGTATGTAGAAAAGATACAGTTGTTGGATAAGTGGCCGGGGGGAGGTGAACGAATGCACACAACGGCCACACCAAGTGGCGCTATTCCCGATGTGCACAAGACCAGTACCCCGGCGGGCACCAATAGCAAGCTGCAACAGCCGCTGACGTCGTTGCGTGTACCTGCATCGAGCGTCTCGAATCGTGTCGCATGTGTGGCCATGTTGCGCATGGCCAATGAACAAATAAAATGGCTTGCTAGTAGGCCGCTCTTTAAACACTTACTTGTTCGCCATAAACCTTGAGCACCCAATCTTCGTACACAAAGCACCACGTCCCCTACCAACGCCCTCTAGCTTCGGACCGGCTGGCTTCCGGATACTGGCCAGCTACGCAGCTACCACGCCTGCGCCATCGACTTTCCAACTTTGTCCTCGATACTCTCATCCTCCTGTCACTACAATCAACATGGAGACTTCAGAAGCCAAACCAACTGCCCATGTCCCTCCGCCCATTGTGACATCTACGCCACAACCACCCGCAACACAGGTGCCTTCACCGCCGCACTCACAATCTGGATATGTGTCAGATCCCAAGGCCTCGATGGACATCGCAGAAGACACCACACCCCCATTCTCACCATCGAGCCAAACACCTGTCTTGGGCAAGGAGCAAGAGGAGTTTGAGGGCACACTCGACGTAAACAATGACATACCAACAGAGAAGGAGCTGGATGCGGTGGCGGATATGCTGGTACTGGATGCGCAGGGCCAGAGCAGGCCGTTCAAGGAACTCTATCAGGCACCCCATGTCGCTTCAAGGCAGCTCATCATCTTCATTCGACATTTCTTCTGCGGCGTAAGTAGCTGCAACACTGTCTCAACTCAATGCTACCTTTGACTTGGCTAACGCTTGGCAGAACTGCCAGGAATACCTGCGTACGCTCGCCTCATCGATAACGCCCGACGACCTGCTCGCCCTGCCCACGCCGACATTCATCACAGTTATCGGATGCGGGCGGCCCGAGCTGATACCTATGTATACTGAAACGACGGGGTGTCCTTTCCCCATCTACGCCGATCCAACGCGTAAGCTCTACGACCACCTAGGCATGACGCGTACCCTGAACCTAGGCGCCAAGCCTCAATACATGCAGACCAACGTTCTCATCAACTCAGTGCAGTCTATATTCCAAGGCCTCAGCACGGGCAGGAAGGCGCTCAAGGGCGGCGACTTCAAGCAGGTTGGTGGCGAGTTTTTGTTTGAGAATGGCGAATGCACATGGGCACACAGGATGAAGACAACCCGAGGCCACGCCGAAGTGTCGGAGATCCGCGGCTTGATTGGTTTGGATTCCACAAGACCGCCAGTCAGGAGAAGGTGGAGTCACGAAGTCAAGGGGCCGGAGAAGAACAGGAGGAGGACCATGAGCTGGGGAAGGTTACGAAGCAAGAGTAAAGGTGGCAAGGACGTTTCGGTGGCCAGTAGCAAACAAACGACACCAGACAGGATACTAGAGGAAGAAACTGAGGCCCTGGCAGGTAGTTCAAAGTCATGAGCAAGGGAAGGACGAATTATATACTAACATGGCGTTTTTTTTTAATTTATTGATGAGTGAGGGACACTAACTAGGGCGCATTTGCAAGGTCTAGATTTTAGCAGTTTAGAAGATACCAAGATATTGCGTTTTTCTGCATGCGTAAACATGTAGCTATTCTCCGACTAGTCCCGCCCAGTTGGTCTCTTTCTGGTCCAAGTAGCCGATGGATAGGTATCAGGTCCAGAAACATCACGCGTGCCACAAAGCTGATAAAGAAGAAGGGCGGCAGCTTGCGAGTGCAGTAGTGTGCGAGAGATTATGCTGAATGGCGCATATCTACACGCCGGGTCGTCGTGTCCCTCATCCCGAAGCGGCAAGCAGTTCCGCAACGCGACTGCCGAGCTGACCTCACAACCAACATGTCCACATCTGGCTAAGATCCCCGGATGGCAGCGGCCAATGGCCAGCGCCCGTGTCGCGATGACTAGGCATCCAGGCATTTCCGAGCCAGCTACGAGTTTGAGCCTCAAAGGGCGAGTATCGCGCGACATGCGCCGAGTCGCGCCCGCAAGTGAGGGGCATGGGCCTTGAAGGGCCTTGGAGGGGCAGCGGAATGGCGCTGGCTTGTCGCTGCTGACCCCACATCTTCAAATAAAGGCTACCGGAGCCGCTCTACGGGGCTGTAATAGCTAGTGTTTCCCCTCTTTCCCTCTTGCTATTTAACTACCACTGTTGCTGCTGCTGCTTTGCACTCTTAAGATTCACACACACCCTCGACGCTCAATCCATAATGTCTGCAGACACCGTTGGAAAGGTATGTCCCGCCACGCCTAGCTATCTTGCTCAAGTCGCCTGTATACACCAGCTGACATTGTTCTCAACAGACAATCACCTGCAAGGTACGTTTGAGCATCGATTGCCTCCATACAGCGCAGTCACCCTCTCCATCAGCTGTCTTCGTAGCTGGTTGCGAATCTTGGCATGCGGGTCCGCAAGACGTGTTGTAACATGCATGTAATCGCACGGGTACTGGCGGACCAGAGGCGTCGGAATCGGAAGTCGGCAAATGACGACACAGTCTGTAACCACAAGAAGATCATTGCTGACGGAAACATAGGCCGCAGTGGCCTGGGAAGCCGGCAAGGACCTCTCCATTGAGGAGATCGAGGTCCTGCCGCCCCGTGCACACGAAGTCCGTATCCAAATCTACTACACTGGTGTCTGCCATACCGGTATGTTGAAACATCTAACCTCTTCTGCTACACCAGCAACCAACAACACACACAGATGCCTACACACTCTCTGGCAAGGACCCCGAGGGTGCTTTCCCCATCGTCCTTGGACACGAGGGTGCCGGTTACGTCGAGTCAGTCGGCGAGGGCGTTACCAACGTAAAGCCAGGCGACCACGTCGTTGCGCTATAGTAAGTCAAGCTACCCTACATATAACCTAAACCCACCTAACAGCAAGAAAGCACCCCAGAATGCAAGGAGTGCAAGTTCTGCAAGTCCGGCAAGACCAACCTGTGCGGAAAGATCCGTGCCACACAAGGAAAGGGTGTCATGCCCGACGGCACATCACGCTTCAGGTGCAAGGGCAAGGACCTCCTCCACTTCATGGGCACATCCACTTTCTCCCAATATACCGTTGTTGCTGACATCTCTGTCGTCGCCATTACCGAGAACGCTCCCATGGACCGCACCTGCCTGCTCGGCTGTGGTATCACCACCGGTTACGGAGCTGCAACCATCACTGCCGGCCGAGGAGGTGTCGAAGCTGGATCCAACGTTGCCGTCTTCGGTGCCGGCTGTGTTGGTTTGTCAGTCATCCAGGGAGCCGCCAAGAACAAGGCTGGCATGATCATCGTAGTCGATGTCAACGACGCCAAGGAGGAGTGGTCACAGAAGTTTGGTGCCACACACTTTGTCAACCCTACCAAGCTCGGCAACCAGAGCATCCAAGAGAAGCTCATTGAGATGACCGATGGCGGTTGCGACTACACATTTGACTGCACGGGTAACGTCAACGTCATGCGCGCTGCTCTCGAGGCCTGCCACAAGGGCTGGGGAGAGTCCATCATCATTGGTGTCGCCGCTGCCGGCCAAGAGATCTCTACCCGTCCCTTCCAGCTTGTCACTGGACGTGTATGGAAGGGATGCGCTTTCGGTGGTGTCAAGGGTCGCAGCCAGCTGCCCGGCCTTGTATCCGACTACCTGCAGGGTAACCTCAAGGTCGACGAATTTATCACTCACCGCCAGCCACTCGACAAGATCAACCAAGCCTTTGGTGACATGAAGGCTGGTGACTGCATTCGCTGTGTCGTCAACATGCGCGAGTAATTGCATTCAATGCTTCCAGGTCAAGTCATGAAATTTAAGCTCTAATGAGTTGAGCGATATGTACCTTTTTCTTTCCTTTCCCTTTTTTTCTATCCCACGACACGGTGTGCTGCTGGAGACTAGACGGGCGGTGCATGGTGAGGTGTTGGCGGTAGAGGTGATGATGAGCATGAGACGGCGTTGATGAAGTCTTTGTTGGGGACGCTTGGAGACATTTGACTTGGGGTTTGATGTATGTATCTACTTGTAAAAGACGAGAATAAAAAGTAATTGGTAACTCGACATTCCCACTGTTCATTCTATTCTATGCAAAAAGTCATTTGGCCAAGGAAGTTCAAGTTCGGATGTGTGGACTGTCATCCAGTGTATTGTTGTTGGATGTGTTGTAGCGAATTGACAATAGAAGGTGACTGTATCCAGTGAACTTGGATACCACAATAGTATGTGGGATTACAACTAAGGCACGAAACTGGGGAATGTCATCTATTTGGAGACATATGTTGAGCGCAAAGAAAAGCAGAATGCAGATGCACACTTTTCCGGTCTCACCCTTGGTACTTGCAAAAAATCAACGTCGTCCGTTATCATACCGGTTACTTGAATATCGAGTCGGCAATCCAATTTGTATTTCAAATTCAACTGCTGTCTGTATATTCTTAGACACCGTTTGGCGCGTCACTTTGTGTTTCTGAAACACAGATGTCATACGTATGCCCGCTCCGCCTTCACAACCAACAAAACCCTGACCATCAGTTCCCCCCGGTCATGCTCTGCGCAAAGCACAATCACTATCTGATCTCATTTTATTATGTACCCTCCCTGTAAATATCAAACGGCACATCCATCTCATCTCCAGAAAATCGGGGACAAGATCCTCCCTCATCATCCCTGAAACAGCGCTGCAACGCACCACCGACACATGGAGCACCCATGTCTTCCTCCTCTCATTTCTGAAACAGTAGATTCATCCGACAGCCGCACCGCCACAATATCCATGTTTATGCGCATGCCCCCCCCCCCCTCCCCCCCTTCCCTAAAAATAAAAGAGAGCAATGGGCATGGTTCACACACACACATGGGCTACTAGCGTGTAGATTTCCGAGCCCTACCAAGAAAAGCTTAGCTAGACATCACTTGCCTGATTTGCAAGGCTAACGCCATGAAGATGAACAAAAAAAAGACAAGCGCCACCCTTGTTGGCACGGCAAAGGCCTTAGTTGAGTCAAACAGCCGCAGTTGCATAATACGGGAAGAAGAAGACTGAATTTTACGTACATAGCTGCAGTGTTGAGTATATGCTAACCTACATGGATCCGTGCGTTATGTGCGCTGGCCTATGCCAAGAGTCGTCAGCACTGAACTCTTGAGGTAACACCGAAGTCGTTAGTTCGATTCCAATATATGTCCCAACAACCCTATTCTTAGTTTTTTTTATAAAAAAAAGGAGGGGGAGCCAAAGAAAGAAGAAATAGTGAGGAAGTCATCACAAGTAAAAGGGACGAAAAATATTTATGTAAAAAAAATATATTATAGCACATCTACAATCCCTCCAGCGATTTTATCTACTGAAAAAAAAACCCCCAGAGGAGATCCTACGTAGAACTCTACAATTAAGGAGCGTAATCAGACTCGGGTTCCCAATCCCAAGGCAAACCACAGTAAATAACCAGCAAATAAGCAGATTCCATCCTACTTCTCTCTCCTTCTCATCCCCCCCCCCCTATCCCTTTCCTTCACACGAGCACAGCTCAGATGATTCCAGAAAGAAAAAGAAGAAAAGAAAAGAAAAGAAAAAATACCCGTTCACCCCACTGTAAGTTTTCCCGTCTTATATCAGATCGGCTTTTTGTTTGTTTGTTTTTTCCGCGATTATTGTATACATCTTTCTCATATCCCACACACTTTAGTATTAAGTTTCGTCCTCGTTCGTTCGTTCATCCCGTTTTGTTGTTCGTGATTAGACTTGGAAAAATTATAAGGATTCTTCCAGGCTCGAGGTTTTGATTGTGTTCGAAGGGAGGCCGTTTGATTGATTCGTCATTGATTTGGAAGATGCAGGTAGGCGAGTAACTTAGTCGCGCTCGTCGCCGACAAGGTCGATCTCCTCCTCTTGGTCATCGTTGGTGAGAGCGGGCTGGGTCTTTTGTTTGCGGGCAGCCTCGCGCTTGCGGGCAGCGGCACCGGCAATAGGGGCGGTCGCGCCAGTTGCGGCACCAGTAGCACCAGTAGCACCAGTAGCACCAGTGGCACCAGTAGCACCAGTAGCGGCACCAGCACTAGCGACGGGAGCGGCAGCAGTTCCAGCAGTGCCAGCGGTTCCAGCAGTGCCAGCGGTTCCAGCAGTGCCAGCGGTGCCAGCGGTTCCAGCAGTTCCAGCAGTGCCAGCGGTAGCAGGTGCGGCGGCTCCAGCAACACCGGCAGCAGTACCAGCAGTACCGGTGGTAGCACCAGTAGCAGTGCCAGCAGTAGCAGGTGCGGCGGTACCGGCAGTAGCGGCACCAGCAGCAGTGCCAGCAGTACCAGCAGTACCAGCAGTGGCGGCGCCAGCAGCAGGAGCAGCGGTACCGGCAGTGGCGGCACCAGCAGCGGGAGCAGCAGCGGGAGCAGCAGCGGCAGCACCAGCCATCTGGACAGGCACACAGCCACCGAAAGGTCCAGCACGAGCAGGGTTCTGGCAACGGACCATGCAGACGTTAGTCTGGCCAGCGACGGTACCAGTACACTGCATACCAGCGGGGACCGTGGCAGTAAGAGGCTGGTCTTGCAATTGAGTAGCCCGGTTGCGGCCACGATCGTTACCGGGAAGGTTCTGGGTGACAGTCATGGGTTGCCATGCGGTACCGGTACCGGTGGCATCGATCATGCAGGTGTAGGGACCAGCACCGTCGGAGTTGACTTGGTGGACAGTCATCATGACCTGACCACCGGCGGTGACCTGAGGAAGAGTAGGACCGTTGAGTTGCATGACCTGGGCAGTACCAGCCTGGATGTCATTGTCACCTCCACCAAGAGTCTCACCGCAAGTGGCTGCGGCATCGCCACGGAAGCGGGTAGAATCTTGCTGGAAGGGGTTGCGGTTGGTACCGTCACGAGGAGTGTTGGGGTCAACACCGATGGCAGAGCCGGCACCACCTGCATCACCAGTGGCGGCAATGATAGCTCCGTGGCCAGCCACGAGCGAGGAAGAAGCCAAAAGGCTGAAGGAAACAAAGGAGGTCTTAGAGAAGTACATTTTGAGAGATTTTAAAAAGATGTCTGAACCGGTCAGAGTAAGATTAGAAAGTAGAAGAAAGGGTATTAAGTAGAATGGAAAAGTAGTTATTACTGTAGTTGCTTTGGTTGGGAACCTTTGATGCTGGATGC
Source organism: Bipolaris cookei (assembly GCA_002286855.1). NCBI lineage: Eukaryota > Fungi > Ascomycota > Dothideomycetes > Pleosporales > Pleosporaceae > Bipolaris > Bipolaris cookei. Next base: position 319,520 of record NRSV01000010.1, read on the forward strand.
CCTTCTTCAGCGGCGGCAGTGTCAGTCTTTATACAACTTTGGAAGCCATAGACTCTAAGCCCACATGGACCGTTAAAGACTCAACTTGCCGCGGCCTTGCCTGGTCCCGCCCTAGTGAGGCACTCCGGTTTGGCCAAGACGTGCGACGGTCCTACGTTCAAGTTTCAAAACTGTGAACAAACTCAAAAAAACACTCTAGTGTTAATACCGATGCCAAGAACGAGATCGCGAAACGCCGTTGAGGCAAGAGCAGCCTCGGGAAACAAGTGTTGACAACTCCTAGCTTGGAAATAGCAGCGCCTCCGCCACAGCAAGCCCAGGCTAATCTCGCCAAACGCGAGCAATGGGTGACACTGGTAGCCAGTGATGTGACGTTGGCTTGTAAGAAAACGCTATAGCAAGGCTGCATCCACAGAAGACGGGTAAAACCGAAACTGATCAGTAACTTATTGGTATATTGTGGAGCAGTGGACTGGTCGCCATTGGTTCGACCGGCAGGCAGTTCGAGACCTGTGATAGCTAAGCATCTACTAGTGTACATATCAAAGCTTGGCAGGTAACTCAAATGACTCTCCATAACGCCTACGATATCGTGTTGTGAAACGGAAAGTGGCTGAGGCTGTAGGATTCCATGCAGACCGCAATGTGAAAACTATTCCGAAACAGGCATAAGGCCCACTATAGTTAAAATAGTTTTAGTTCTCAAGGTCCTAATCCATACACAACGGTGAAGGTGTAAAGAAACAGTTGCTCTAGTCAGTCTTGTGGTGCACAGCTAAGTTCGGACAGCGCAGCAAGCCGCGACGGGCGCCATCAGCCGCAATGAAGACGAGTCACGATTGTCCGGTGAGCGCGGAACATCCATGCAAGCGAAGATCAGGGTGGCGGTCAAATAAGGTTGGTTGTGTGTTTACAAATGGTGATGCACGAAAACGTGCAGCTAGGGACTTGGTTGTAGCCGTTTTGGGCGTAAAATTGAGTTTGGTGTCGCATAGTCAGTTTCATAGGTGACTAAACAAGATGTGGTTAGGTTTCTGCCCCCGGCATGAGCACGATCCGGCCTGAGCTGGTCGTTTGCGGCTGTTGGTGCGCGTAGGATGTGGAGAGCGTGCTGGTAGAGGAAGAGAGATGAGGCACTGCTACTCGGTGAGGACAACGGTGAGACGCACGCCTTAGTCATTGTCTTGGCAAACACTTGTCTTAGCGATAAAGACATGTGCAATATCTCAACTCCCCCGCCAAGCACCCAACACCAACGGACGTTTTTCCAAGAGCAACTCTTTGCCCCACGCAGGCTCTATGCAAAATCGGTCCGCCAATGTGTCTGGTCACGATACGCATGAGTGCTGCTGAAATACTGGAAACAAAGTTATGCAACTTCGGAACAGTTCCTCCTTTATGAGCGGAAAGCTACAACAAGCGAATGGGAATGAAAATAGCTGTTTCGTGCGCCGGTTGAAGCCTGTTTTTCTTCATGTTACATGTGGTTTTGGCGTCTGAGTCTCTCACAATAATCCCAATCGCTTGCGGAACGCATCGCGCTCCCTCTTGATCTGTACTGGCTTTGGACGAGCAACAGCACGCCAATGGGACTTTTACAAATACACTAAGACTTCATGCGCTACTTTCATTCTGCGGTTATAGAATTAGCAGAAAATTGCATAGAATCCGATGGCGTCACAGCGAAGAGCATTCCAGTACGCATTTTGTTGCACTACTGCCTTCGCGCAAAGAGTCGTCTTCCCCATGTCGGGCGTACAACCCTACGTTATATTATGTATTGTGAGCAAGAAAGAAGAGAATCTCCAAGTAAAACTTGCGTGTGAGATCTCGCAAAAAGCACTGCGAGAGACACTTGAGCCAATGAGGCAGGTGAGTGTGGTCTTGGCAAACGACGTCATTCCGATTTTCGGTATTCGCATACAGCCATGTGCGATAAGACCAGGCAGGCATTACGGGAAACTACAATGAAATACATCTTGATGATCTTCTCAATCTAGGCACCGTTATGATAGCTACCCGCTGTGGTGTACGACAAGGCGTCATCTACGATAGAATCTTATAAATAATCAATTTGGCAATTTGGTAAAACTCCGTTGCCTATTTCTTTGCCCAAATACTAAAATTCGGCCTTGCAGTATGGTTAACTTCAAAACTTTGCACCTTGTAGCAGTTTTTGGCCGTGTTGCGTCAGGATTGAATATGCCTTTCGACACACGGGAAGCAACCATCGACTCGGTCCATCATGCGCTCTACTCTGGGCTTTCAACATGTCGGGAAGTTATATCTTCGTTTCTTGCGAATATCGAAGCTCACAACCATCGGACCAACGCCATACTCACATCGAATCCTAAAGCATTGGCAATCGCCGATGAAATGGACCAGCAGCTCTCAGCTGGCAATGCAACTGAGCCTCTTTTCTGCATTCCAATACTGCTCAAGGACAACTTCGATACGGCAGACATGCCCACTACGGGCGCTAGTCTGGCCTTGACTCACTCTCAACCCACAATTGACGCCCCGAGTGTAACGGCATTGAAGAATGCAGGGGCTATCATTCTGGGCAAGGTCAATTTACACGAACTTGCACTCGAAGGTCTCAGTGTCTCCTCATTCGGGGGCCAAACCATCAACCCCTATGACTCCACTCGCACACCTGGGGGCAGCTCTGGGGGTACTGGAGCAGCAGTTGCCGCTTCTTTCAGTGTACTAGGCACCGGAACAGACACGGTAAATTCACTTCGAAGCCCGGCGTCTGCCAACTCGTTATGCAGTATTCGTCCTACACGGGGCCTGATTACCCGAACAGGCATTATGCCTATATCATCTACTCACGATGTTATTGGGCCTATTGCGCGAACTGTCAAGGACGTGGCGACCACACTCACTGTAATGGCCTCGACAGGGTATGATCCAGCTGACAAGGCGACATCACTCATCCCCAGTTCAATCCGCATGCCTGACTATGCTTCTTCCCTTTCCAGCACTTCCCTCAAGGGCCTGCGCATTGGGGTACTGAATGGTTTATTTAATCGTTCCAATTCACCGGAAGTTACACCCGTAAATAATGCCATGGACTCTGCTATATCACGACTGGAAGCTCAAGGAGTAACAATCGTGCCTATCAATGACACCATATACAATGCGACCGACATCCAAGCTTCTTGGGACGTCCAACGCTTCGAGTTCCGTGAGCTAATGAACCAGTACCTCCAGCGACCATCACTGCAAGGCAATCATCCTAATACCCTAAACGAACTCTACTCTCGCAAATCCGTCAACGGCTCTGGTGGCGAGTTCCTCGTCATTCCAGCCGAGCACGAATACGTCAATACCGCCCTTGTCTCTTCAATCTCCAACAAAACATACAACGACCGCCAAGCCGGTATCCACAATCTCACTCTCACTCTTCTCAACACCTTCGCATCGAATGCCCTCGACGCAATAATCTACCCCGCACAAAAGAACCTCGTCGTGAAAATCGGTTCGCCCTCGCAATCCGGACGGAATGGCATCTTAGCTGCACTCACCGGCACACCCGTCGTCACAGTGCCAGTAGGTTTCTCAGAGCCAAGCCAGGAAGCGCCAGTCGGCGTACCGATGGGCATGGAGATTATGGGTAGACCGTGGGAAGAACAAAAGTTGCTCGGTATTGCGTATGCTGTCGAGCAGTTGCTCAGGGCGCGTAGAAGCCCAGAGTGGGCGAGAGAGAGGGCTGAGGTGCCTGAGTATGAGAGTGTGCCGGTTGTTACGCCTGATAGGGGTAATATATCGGATGCGTATCCACTTGGTACGTTGGGGTGATGATACAGGATGTCGGATATGTTGAAAACAGTGATATAGCAAAAAAAATGATGCGGCATCTAGAGATGTGAATGTCAGGTAGCATGTACAGAAATGTCTTACTACTATGAAGGCTCCTTAGCCCATCTATTCAGCGTGAGACAATTATTTACGTACAAAAACTAACGGAATCTTTGATGTATGAAGATATTTTGCGACAGATATTTGTTAAACTGCAAATACGTTGTTGGAAATATCATTTTATATGTTTCGTCTTTTCCGTCTTTTCCGTCTTTTCTTCTTTGGATATATTATACTTTTTTTCCAGTTTACCTACAAATTTTACTCTATGTAAAGTCTGAATCTTTCCTTACATTTCTCAAAAACCAGAATAGGACAAAACAGAATAAATGAGGGAAAGATAACGCTCGAGAGTGTAACCCACATTTTCTGGTGCTTGTGGTTCTGAAGCAATAGAAGAGTTCAAAAATGCATGTGCAGTTGTTCTTGGCTCAGATGCATGGAGATGAAGGGGGTGAGATGTAATCATTTTTTTGGCACAAAGATGGTAATTAGAAGTAGCGGATTGTTAATTGGTATGAGCACCGTTACTAGTAAGAAAGACTACTTCTCGTCGCTATAAATGTGCGTTTCGGCTTGTCTCGATGCACACCTCTCTCCTTTGCTGTCTCTGCCTAGCAACCTCATTTTCTTCTCGTTCATTCCATGCCCATGTGCTGGTCGCTCATTGCAGCCTCATCAGAGTTCAGCCACAACCAATGTGGTTCGGGAGTGGTAAATACCGCAGTAACAGGCGTGCAAAACATGGTGAGATCTATTCCTGTTTCCATTGGGCTGCCAGGATCTAAGCGGGGCCGCAGGGTCTGGTGCTGATTAAATGGCTCATTGTTGTGCGACTGGGCGCGTCATCCGCCTCATTCCGGAGTGCAAGTCTCGGCGTGATGATGACGAGGCAAATATGCATTTCCTGCTGGGTACTTTTGCGTTGTCTCATCGTTAGCCGCGCGAGTTAATCCAAAGATAACAAAATTCCTCCTAGGATTTTATTGATCGAACAGGCCGACACAATACTATCGATTACGCTGCAAAGGGTCTATGCGCGAGTCGTAAGGCAAGGCACCGTGGGTCAAGTACATCGAATACCAAGAGACATCTGAAGACGTCGATCACCTGATGTTGGCAGCTTGCAAGTTTCAGGTATTATTCTGTCCAGATCGTAGTATCTTTCCAAGTATCCAGTGTGCAAATTGAAGGGCTGGCATGATCATGGCGGCAACCATGCGGGATATAGCATCGTGAACCTTCCACAACACGGTCTCTTGAAGGACATCAACGTCAAGATTTCTGGCTTGATCCATTTGGTCTTCGATCTGACGTCGCAACCTGGCAGCTTTGCTGGGTAGTTCTAAGCCCAAGGCCAGATATAGAGCAACAATGATCCATTCCATAATCACTTGCCTAACTATGTGTTAGCCCTACGTAACGTTACGTGGTCAATTGAAGGGAGGAGATGAGACAGTCGTATGGCAGGAGTTGTACGTACATGCACAGTTGGATGGTGACGCTTCCACTAATGACATTGAAATCCATGTGCTGCCAGCCGTCGAAGTCGTCGACTTCCCAGCGCTCGAAGGCGAAGCACATCATGTAAACGATGTCGACGACAAAAAACGGCAGACTGAGCACGACAGTCGTAAGAATGCGCACTTCGTCTCTGTCCGCAAGATAGAGGCGGGCGGAGATGACAATGGTTGACCAGACAAGAACAATGAAACATGCCAAGTAAAGTGTGATGCCAGTCTTGGTACTTTCAGTAGCTGCAAAAGTGGGTCCGTCTCGTGAGTCTGGATCAATGCCACCAGCGACAATAAGAATGAAGGAAATAATGAGGGGGATATGCAATACAAGCAGGATCCATTGCATGCGACGTCCTTTGGGCCTGGTAGTCGCGTTGAGTAAGCTGCTGGTGGACATGAACAGGGGTGTCAAGCCCATGGTAGTCAGGATTGCGACGCCGCTTTCCAAGCTGGTGTTTGATGTTTCTCCTATCGGGTACATGGTAGTAGCAGCCAAATCGAGCGAGACCTGGGTGAGACGACAGATGGCTAGAATGGTGAGCCAGATCCATGGTGAGCTGCGGCCTAGGCCCTGTCGAAAGATGAGCCAGATGGATATGACGAGGTAGACGAAGAATACGACGAGGGTGGCGATGTTGACAATGGCTGGGTAGGTGATGAGCCCTACATCTTTCCCCAAGGCGGCCATCGATTGTGAGACATTGATGTTGACTATGGACGACCGATGGATGTCAAAGGAGAGGTTGGCGTGAAGAGGGAGACGTTGACGTGAAGAGAGAGAGGATCTGGTCCGCGTTTCGCTCGTTCCGCCGGCCGAGCGCTCCGCCTCGATGCCAAGCGCGTTATCACGTGATCTGTGCCCGATCTTGCCTAGGTTGCTGTCTTGAACGATGTGACCGCCTTGGCCACGGCACATTAATATTCCATCGGCAACACAACGCATACACTTTATTCATCGTCACATTCGGCCCTTTACAGTGATTTATTGGTGCGTGTCAGCCCTTACGCAAAAATCCATAGGAAGCCTAGCGCATCGGGTTCTAGATAGCCATCGCACCGCCGATTGCCACCTCGCTGGCGGGCACTGCCCTGCGAAGTCGTCATTGCGCAAAGAACACGCCGCTAGACCTGCCACAACACATATACAAACAGTTTCTCGGCAAAGATAGGGGCATCTCGATATAACAAGACATGACAAAATTACTGCTCATGACTTTGGAATCTCGACATAATACATCTATAGTATAGTATACAATAGAAAGCAGCTGTTGACAAGCCACCGTTGAACCAACGTCTGACACTCGTATGTAAGGCCTGCTTACTCCATATAATACACACCTTAGGCTGCTTTGAACACACCACCGACCCATCCATACGCCCTCGCCAATCGCTGCTGAATACGCTTTGCCCAGAGGAACGGAATGTCGCTACTAACATGCGGTTCGCGAGACTGTATACTCTTCTCTGCACTCAGGCCAATCTTTCGTGGTGCGAAACTCCACGTCGATCCATGTGGTTTTTCAGCTGAGAAGCCCATGGTTACCATCGCGTGCATGAAATCGGTCCAAGGGACCTCTGCAGGTTGATTAGGATAGGATGGTGAGTGGGAAATGGTGCTGAAGACCCTGTGAGAGCGCTTGTCCACTGCGAAGGTCTTAGGGTGCTCAGTAGCTTCATGAGGGGCGGACGTCGGTGTTTCAGCCTTGGACCCTGGAGCGACGTCTCCCTCAGTTTTGGACTCGACACTAGGTTCGTCGAGTGCAACATCAACAAAGTCGCCAGTAATTAGCTTCGAAAATTCCTGGTAGACGCTGGAAGATGACCTGTATAGGTGTATCACTGGTGGCTCAATAATTGTCACGTTCTTCTTCCTCTTTTTCTTGCCGAGCTCTACCCAAACAGGCGTACGCTGGATCTTTCGATTACTACGAAGCATATGTGCGACCATGTCATGCTGCGAGTTAGCCGATGTAGACTTGTAGTGCCGGTCTACAGCTCTCCAAAGGATATCCAGGTTAGCTTCGGATTTGCGCATTGTCTCGACATTCTGCTTGTCCTGGTGGCGGTCTGTAGGATAGTTGAATTTTCCATCAGTTGGATCAGCATACTGATAGATTTGCGAGCCTTCGAATTTAGCGTTTAGGATTGGAAGCCATCCTTTGAAAGTCTTGTTGTATTGCTTTTGGAGTTCACGGGCCTTGAAATCCATGCCGTCTTCGATTTTACGCGCCCACGGCTGGAAAAAGTGGATTTGCTGAAGACATTCTGATACGACTGAAAGCGACGAGAGACGGCTTACGATTTGCGGCGTTAGCAAAGCAGCGACTGCAGGATCCTTTGCGGTCAAGCGTTCAATCTCATCTGTCACGGTATGTAGACCAAATACGAATAGTTGCTGATCGTCGAAGAGGATATCGAACAGGGGCATGAGTCGGTGGACCGCATGCTCCTGATGTGGTGGACAATACGCAGACCGGATAACATCTGATTTCGGATCATGAGGCTCACGCCTACAGAACGGACGAAGTGGCGGAGAGGCGAACAATTCAATCTTGAGGCAGTTAACAATGTCAGTTCTTGCAGCACCCAACAAGAAACAGAGATGCTGGAATGCGCTGAGCAGGTCGACAGGTAGGTCTTCTTCCGGTTTCAGTGTTGCTTTACGTTTCTCGTAGATGGTAGCGACATTGTTGATCTGCTTCAATACTTCATCAAAGGTTGCGAACCCAAAATAAGCTTGAATCACTACGTTGCCAATTACGCGGTTCCAGAAGAGTGGGCGCCCCGGTTCTTTCAACAAGGGATGCTCATTCCGCAAAGTATCCAGCAGCATCTCAGGTCGATGCTCAGCTTGCTCGTGCATCATCTCAGCGAAATAGCTTGGGTCCTCGCGCAGTGACCACAAATGGTCTTCTCTCCAGTTACGCTCCGCAGAAGCCAAGGCCTTTAGGCGCGCAAAGTCGAGGTGTGCAGGGGTTCGATAGGGAGCCTTGAAGGATTTGATCTGAAGAGATGCGACATCAAGATCCTGAGTAATAGGAGGACCGGGATTTGGAAGAACAGCCGATTTGGTCATGGACTGAATGTCTTGCAACAAGATCTGACAGCACTTTACAAGAAAGGACCAAATACGTTCCTGGATTTCCAAGGCTTGCAGTCCATGTCCAGGATGCATACCAATCCCGTTGGTCATGCTCTTAAAGGCGTGATCGTCGTCATCCCAGGAAATAAGCTTTCCGTACGACTTTGGTGTTTTTCGGTCGGCGAAAAGCATCGTGTATTCGTCTAGAAAGCCTGGCATGGTGGCACCGCTCGCCTCGCCCAGTGCAGCTTGCTCCAAATCGGAACGCACAAATTCATGTGGCTGGTTCCTCCCCCGGTAGTGAAGCATAATCAGCAAGGTCTTTGTCTTGGTGAGATCTTCCAAGTTGATGTATGGCCACATGTATGCTTCCTTCGCATCCGGTGTTGAGTTTTTTCGCCATGCCGCGACATCTGACCGATGCTCCGACGACATTCCGGGCCATGCCTCCAGAAGGACTTTTCTCTTTTGGCTTCTTGTTTTCTTGCCCCAGCGTGTGCGTATCGTCTCTTCGTGGCGCTCAACAATCTTTTCGAGCAAATCGCGATGTTGGAAGAGCTTCGCTGCACGCACTCGAGCTTCTTTCTCGACATCCTTCGGAGTTAGGAAGGTCGAGGGCTTGGGTACGTTCCCAGGCAAGTGTTTAAAGAAATTAGGTATATACATCTTGTGTATCCTATGCACTGTCTCGAGTAGTACATTAAAGAAAATTATTAAAGATGGGTTAAGGACTTAAAGAATTAGATGTATTTGAGAGATCTATTGGGAGGACTTGCGTGGTCCATATGAAAGAAAACGTTAGAGCAGTTCACGTCGAGGTTCTAGAGTTTGTTTGGTGTATGGAAAAGCTCATTGGTGTACTAGTCGTGTGCTGGACCTATCACATGCATAGGAGGCGAGCGCTAAAACATCTAACGATGGAACGCAAACAAGAAACGTAGACCCCTTCAATCAGTCGTTACCTCATCTATGTATCTATGTGCATAGTCTCTTCAATCAGAAACTCCTTGAAATTGGGCTCCTTCAAATTATACTGACCCTTGTCCATGAGCTCATCCATGTGCCCGGAGAATTCACCGAAGTGCTGATCAGCCTTGGCAATGATTTCCTTGAGTGTTGGCCTCCTGTCTTGCTCGTAGTTTAAACACCTCTTCATAAGCTGCTTGGGATCATCAGTATACGATTCAGTAGGTCTACATCCTGGAAAATCATAACTGAGGACATTTGTGTCATCATTCTGGAAAAGGTTGCGCCAATGTTGTGCATCTAACGGGACTTTTCCGTCATATTCCTCAAAATACTGGTCTTAAGTGTGAGCATCGCAACGGACTGGGCCCTGATCGACTAGGCCGTTCATGGTTAGTTTGTACACAATGTTTCCAATACCCCAAACATCCGTCTTTTCTCCAAGTTTGATGTCATCCAAGGAGGGTTGGTTCGTTTCCTAGTGCAGTCAGTAGGCAGATCCAACGAGGCAAAACAGAGACTTACAGGAGGATGCCAAGTGTCGAAGGTTGGAATAAAGTCTTTTGGGGGGGTCAGAAAGATTGCAGCCATGACCCTCAGGATTTAGAAAGGAGATGCCAAAATCAGCGAGAATAGGCACGTATGGGGCTCACTGCCCTCACTTGCCCTCTTCTTTAAACTAGAAATACCAAGAAGAACATTAGGTAGCTGCAAATCTAGATGCGTGATTGGCCTCCATCCGTACAATTTGTCATCCGACAGTGTCCCCCTATGCAACAATAGGCAAGCTGTCGCTAGTGATCGTATCGTGTACCAAGTGAACCACTCTCAAAGATATTCCTCTTTATTAAACCCAGAATCATCTTCTTTTTTAGTCCAGTTCTCAGCATAGTTTTTCATTGCACTCCTCAAATCATCTCCAGGATAAAAATCCACGTATAACCTATACCGTCTCGACCGCATCCGGAGCCGATGACCACGGGAACGGACAATGTAGCGACATGAATTAGTCTCTACAATGCGCCGTTCCTCAACCAGCTGATGTATCCTAATCTCGCGTGGTAATCCGTCACGCCAGTTTTTTGGGTAGCGCCATTAGCTAGCCGTGAAAGGCTTGGCTTCCTTGATCACCATTTTTTGTAACATATCAACTGATACGAACCCTTATGATGTCAATGCTTCAGACCTACGTCTCGAATGTTACCTGCGGCATCGGTCTGAACCCATAGCCCTGCAGCGCCGTACCCCCCAATTCCAAGCACTTGGACGCCGTGCCACTGAGATCCATCACTCGGTGGGGGCATATGTGGTTCAGTGCTGGGCCAAGCCTCTTTTGAAGCACCATTTGCCTTGATCATATCTATATCATAAGGCGGTATTGCAGGCCCAGGAGACCATAACTGCTTTGGCCAAATGTCGTCCAGTTGTGAATTAGCGTGCTGAGTTGCAGGTGCAGGTGCAGGTGCAGAGGGTGGTGATAGTGATGGTGTTCATGGAGGTGCAGAAACATGCGGAGGCAGTTTTCCTGTAGCTTTTGCAAATGCAAGTGCCTCGGCTGTATATGGTATCGCTGGGATAGGATTTAGGTTGGGCAGACCTGGGGTAACTACCACCCTTACTCCTCCAACCCACGTTAGCGTATTATAATGATTCTGGACATTCAAATTTCTAGCTTACATTGTAGAAACTGAATGGGTTCGCTCCTCTGCAGACAGCAATTTAGCGAAAGCAGAATTGACGTACAATGATCGTTTACTTACCCACCGTTCAGTTTCCGTTAGCGTTGATGTATGCAAAGGCATCTACTTTGAAATAAGATCACGGATTGTTGTATGGAGGAGGCACGTTATATATTGACTAATCAATTTCTTCTATCTATGGAAAAACCAAATATCAAATTTTGGCGTGCGGTTCGGGGTGTCAAGATATGTCCATAGTCACAAGGAAAGTGAAGGATACCCGAACAAAGCCACAATCGTGACAATGGCAACAATGCACCAAGGGATATAGACTACAAGAATATATAAATACCCGGTAGACAATGTAAGTCCTGCACATCTACCCTACACAATGTACAAAAAGTGTCTTTATGCCTCAGTGATTGCTGCCACCTCTCAGGTGTCAAAAGTAGGCTCCCAAAAGAGGCACCATACTTAGACCCATGCTGGACCCAAAGAAATTCTTTCGCTAATTTGACTCCACTTCCAGTAATTAAGAAGATCTTGGGCGTTTCGAATGTAAGAATGGGCAACGGCAGCACACGAAACCATGTCAACCAACGTCATTGTCGGACCCTGCATGGTATGAACAGTGTCAATGGTTAATTAGGTAAACAAAACCTTCTAAGCCCAAACATGATGGTTCTTCTAAGGAGAAAGACTTATTTATCAAAGCTGAATAGATAGCTGTTTCATAACGGGGTGGCTAGACGAGAAATGCGGTAGACTGTGCACGGTTGTTTCACATCCATCTCTCTAAGCAGCCAACTCGAGATCTGCACAATGGTCGCACATTGGGTGTATAATACCCTCGATAGGGTAAATAAACTAACTTTAGGAAAGTGCAACGGCATAGCAACAGGAATCCAAGCTAAGAGCCCTCCCGTCGGGTGTTTCCATTAACCAGGTTCTACTAACAAACATTGCGAGCCGAACCGCTACCCCCTTACCTCAAATATTAGGCTACAATGTAACATCCTAGTCAAAAACATCTGAATAATACTAGTGTTCTTAAAAAATCAGCGGTAGCTGGTCGGCTACAGGAGTCAAAACCCAGTGCCACGTGGTTTACTAGCCAGTACTAGCAACCACCACATATGTGACCACCGAACCCACCACTTCTTATCTACACATCCAACCCCCAGCCTCCCTATAATCACCCAGAAATATAAATTCCTCGCCGGATACATGCAATGCCTCCTCTTAAAATCCACACACGCAGCGACCGTATCATCCACAAACTTAGTCCCCTCCACACGCTCGGGCGCAGCACCATTCTCCACCCACGCTACCAGAGCAGCAAGAATATTATTCTGGGCATCAAACGGGATACCGGCTTCCGCGTCCTTCCTCCCCTTGCCAAGAACCCATGCCCCAGGTCCGCCAGAGCAGTGAAACATGCTTGAGATCCCGAAGAAGCGCACCCACTTGTTCATACTGGCATAGCTTCTTTTTTCTCTTTTACCGTTACTGCCGCGCAAGTGTTCGTAGAAGCGATTCGTGTTAAAGCTGGTGAGCCGGCTGTCTTGTTTGCCGTGATACAAGGGTCAATACGTTCCAGCTTGAGTCGCTGTATACCATGTATTTGAACCAGTCCTCTGAGCAGGCGAAGGGTGCGCCAGTGTAGAGTCTGTCAGGGGCTTGCATCTCGCTGCCGGGTTACATGGCTGGAAAGATGAGTTCGCCAGAGGGATACTTGTAGGGACTGAATATGCGGACGAGTTGCTGTACTTGATTCTCATTTAGAAATTTTGCTTCGATTGTGCCGTTGCCGCTGTTGCACTTCAAGGTCCGTGGATCGAATCGATATAGTGAAGGGTCCTCGATTATCCCATCCTTTGCTCCATCGATACCATCGCATTGCCGCAGTACTTCATTGTAGATCCATATTTTCCATGCTTGCGGTGGAATAAAATCAGGACTTGTTTTTGAATCGGTGATAGTGTAGAATAATGTACGCCATGAATACAGATTGTTGAGATCGACGCCGGGCGCGCCGGCGAGCATGCCGTCGAAGTCTCTGGGGAACAGCTCTGCGGCTTTTATACCTTGACTTCCACCGATTGAACAGCCTATGTAGTAGGATGTGCTGTGTTTCTTTTGGTAGAAGCGTTGAACTAGAATTTTGCTTGTTTATACGCTGGTATGGAGACTGTGAGGAAAGAACATGATCATGTAAGTAGTTGAGTGTGTGTGAATTATTGTGTATTCTGATGTGTATCATGATAGGAGCAAGTTTAAATACAGCATTATTAGTCAATGAGTAACCACGTGACTTTACATGGCACTTCTGGGCTTACAACATTCAAGTCCCGTACGATACAAAAAGGGTGGCGGGACTCAGGATTATATCCATTGGATATCAAGCGCATCAAGAATAATGTACACAGAGATTTTGCTGATTGGGATGCTGATTGCCAAGATACCGGTAGCAGTAGAAGTGATAGTAGTAGAAGTGATAGTATTAGCAACGCTACTATAGATGGAACACCACCACCGCCAGAACTAAACACGCCTCTAACAATCCGGACGCTTAAGTGCAATATTGAATATTGTCTGGAGAATGAAGAGCTTAGCGAGAATGTAAAACGTACGCTGTTTGGACCGTACAACATGTCTGTTGCTGGAGACCAAGCAATTGGTGAACTGCGCACCATGACTTCAGTTGCACAATCGCGGCGATCACGCCAATAAAGGACCCTTACGATTTTTAAATCTTCAATGAGAGTTATTTACTCCCATTCGGCACGAAAGATAGTTCAAAATAAGCTTGCAACTGAGTTAGGCCAGCTTAAGTTTGAATGTTCAAAGATTAAGGGCATGCCGATTATGAAAAAGAAGCGGCATTTCCAAGCTTACCAACCAGTACACGAACAATTACAGCGTGTATGGGCGTCAATGCGTGCTGTTGGACTACTAGCGTATGGAAATCAGTATGAGAACTGGCGTGGCTGAGTAATTGTTTAATGATATATCCGGGTTGTGCAAAAAAATATCGTATTGAGTGTCGGCACTCGCATACGGCGAGTGTCAGCGCAGCTGACTTAGCTTAGTAATAAGCTAAGCCTTGGCACGGACAACGATCTTCTTTTACTATTGCCAAATTCAGCAATAACAATTTGCAGACAACAACATGAGGTTAGCATTTGATTTTCGTTTCTTAGTCACTTCAATATTAAAAGCATAGCATATAATCGAAAAGCGTGATGACAATTCTATTCTGGCAAAAACTACATACGTTGATTTCCCCTTTGCATAGTCGCGAGACTACAAAGTGTAAAAGATGGGATGAAAGAAGGAAGAAAGAATTGGCTGTAATAATAGTTTATATAGTAGGTTGTAAATGCCCCGAACAAAAAAAGAAGATACAAAACGTGCAGAAACGACAGGTGATTTCATTGGACTCGTGCACGTACATGAGTCTCTGTGAAAGCGAGCGTGTAAACATAATGCTATGTCCCGCGCCTCCCTTACCCGGTATAGATAGAAAAAAGCGAGTGTGAGAAAGAGAACTCGCGTCTATAAAAGAAAAAAAAAAGTCAAGCTGGTTGACTTTCTGGGCCGCATCGAGCAACCACCAATCGGTTGAAGAAAAAAAGCAATGAAACGAAGGTGGGGAAATAAGACAGGAATCGAAAAAAGCAAAAAACGAGGCACGAGAGTATACACCTTGGGGTAAGGGAGGCGGGGGTTGGAGAGACTGGGACCCAACGCAGCACTTGCGTGGTGTCGTCAAAAAAAGAAAGTACACACACTTTGAGTTGCTTTAGAAAACAACTCTACCCAACCTTAAAAACGCCATAGAAAACAAAACCCAAAAAATGCAAAGAACCCGGTACGTCTTATACCCGGGTTTATGGGTATCCTGAGGCAAATGAACTGCCCATGTAAACGTTAATGAGGTAAAGTTATTCTCACTCATTGACATGCCTAGTAGACATATGTTGCAGTCCTTCCCAAAGAAGGCTTAGTAGAGTATCCCTTGTCAGGCTCGCCGGATCTGGGAGCCCATCTGACATCTTCTGGGCCATATCGGCGACTGAACTGCACATCATTGGGGTCAAAGCTAGGCTGACGTCCAATCTCTCCGTAGAGCTTGGGTCTTCCAGAACGTCCGCGATCCTCGGAACCACGGACGGGCGACACTGTACGGTACGACTCGTTGCGGCTCGGCATGGATGGTCGCGGCGCGGTCTTGTAAGAAGTGGTGGGCTCTACCGGACGGTTGGCACCAATTGGGGGTTTGCCGATTGGCGATGGCGATGGCGATCGTTGGTAGCGTGATGGTTCGCGCGGCACATGACGAGCGGCGGTTGGGATTTCATCCGGACGGACAGAGACGCCACCTCCACTAACCGGGTAATAATAAACCTTCTTAGTGCTGCTGGGCGTAGTCTGTTGTACTGGTGGGATAGTGGAGAAGTTATCTCTTTCGGGGTTGACATATTGCTCGGAAGTGGTGGTTTCGCGTAGACCAGAAGATCGAGGCGCAGTTGACTCCTTCCGGCGCGAGGACGATGGGTGGATGGGCATCGTCGATGAGCGGTGGAAAGCTGGTGGTACCGGGGGCGGCGAGGTCTCAGTACGTCGTGGCAGTCGTTCGGTGTAGGAACGCTGCGGGATTCCGCGTCCAAGCTCAATAGGCGACGATGTCGAGTGCTTGAACATGGGAGGACGCCTCTCTTCAGTGCGCCTCTCGTCAGCCCAATCCACGACCTCAGGAATACCGCGATCGGTTCGATCGGTTTCGCGACGGGACATTGAAGGGCGATCCTTGTTAGGCCTGGCGGAAGACCTACGCACGGGAGCCTCAGCACGAGAAGACTCGCGGCGGGAAGAGCGGGGTTCGGCAGCATAGTAATCGCGCGAGGATGCTCTGGCAGGCATAGGACGAGATGACGTTATCTCCTCTTCAACCTGCGCACGCGACTTGTGCTGATAGCGAAGTGCTTCCTCGGCCTGTACGCTCATCTTGCGGTGAGTGGGAAGGGTAGTGTGGCGTGCCTCTTCGTAGGATCGGCGCTCTTCAGCAGCCTTGCGTCGAGCATCTTCTTCAGTACGAATCTTGTATCCCGATTCGTGGCGGGCCTTCTCGTCGGCTGATGATTCACTCTCAGCAGATGCGAACTTGCGGTCGCTGCGGACTTCCTTGGCACGTGCCTTTTCGCGTTCTGATCGACCGCGGTCTTCCTTGGCATATCTGCTGCTTTTTGAAGACTCTTTCTCGCGGCTGGATCGGGGTGGCGCAGTAGGCTTGGATGTGTAAGTTTGGTGGTGGGAGCGTTCACGCTCACGCTCGCGCTCGCGTTCTTGGTAACGACCAGCATCGTCACGCGAGGATTGAGGTGCGCGGTACTCGGTGGCGTATCGCGTGGGTCCATTTGGAGTAAAAGACGAACCTCCAGGTGTTGAGACATCGAAGCGCGCAGTCCTGTCGCGTGGCGCAGCGGCTTGTCTTGCGGCTTTTTCCTTGCGCAGCTTGTCAAGATCAAGGAGTGCGTGGTAGTGAGCCCGCTTTTCGTCGTCGATGAGACATTCGTAGGCTTGCTGGATGCGGTGAAACTCCTCCTGCTTCTGCTCTTTCAATGCGGGATCTGTGACTTTGTCGGGATGGCACTTGAGTACCAATTTGCGGTATGTGGACTTGATGATCGCGGCGGTGGCACTCTTGTCGAGGCCAAGGGCCTTGTAGTGGTCGGGCGTGGGATCCAAGTCCATGGTGTCTGTGTATATGTGAATGGGTGGTGGGGGGTTTGGAAGGGAAGTAGTGCTAATCGATTGCGCGGTAGGGCTTCGCGTATACTTTATAGAGAGCCCGTCGAGGCGGCAGGGCGACTGTTGGGCTGGCACAGGCACGGGGAAAAGTCAATGCAGCCAATGCCTGCGGCGGAGCTAGGATGGATGGGATGGACGGCGTGGCTTGTGTGTGTACGCAGACAGGCAGCGCCACAATTTAGGGGAGAGGTAGCGAGAGAGAGGCCCGACAGGCACTTGGTGGCAAAGGGCTTTAAGGAGAGTCGGGTATGTGGTGCGTGGTGCGTGGTGCTTGGGTGGTGAGAGCGGAAGACGGACAGCGGACAGCGGACGGCGAACGTGTCTGGGCAAGGGGGGATGACGAGGATGGCTGGGCCGGGTTACTTTCGCTGACCTAAGGAAGAGTGGACCGAGCCGCGAACACAGATGCTCGCATCGAAGACCGCAGAAGGTCGTAGTGATGGCGAAAAAAGGCGGATTAAACAAGCCTGACAAACAAAGTGCGTGTGCTTAGGGCGCCAGTAGTGAGGCTGAGTTGTCTTGTTTTCTTTTACTTTTTCCTCTCTTGCGCCGCAACAATGCTCTCGATTAGCTGCCTCGTGGTTGCCCGGCAGCGCTGCTCTACGGGTGCGGAATTGCGGTGTGGGTGCTGCGACGTCACCGTTTCAGCGACGCCAATATGCTACTATGCCAATAATATACGGCGGGCAATGGTTGGCATCGATCGCACGCTGTTGTGGGTGATGATAGAGAAGAAGAGGAGAGTCACAAAAAACAGGGCAGTCGAGGGAGGATGCGGACAGACGGACAGCAGTATGGTCAAATCAGTCAGCCAGCCCGCGAGCACCTGGGACGTTGCGGTTTACTATATCGCTGCGCCAGGATTGATGAGTAGGCCGGCTCTAGGAACCCCCCTGGCGATGCTGCGGCTGGTCTGTATTGCCTCGCGCAAGCATGACTGGCTTACCCAACTTCGCGCGGGTGGTAGTGGTCCTCTACTCAGGGCTGAAGGCTGTCACGGCACCGCGTGCTTTCGGCTTCCGTCCGCCTTCTCCTACACCTAGACCAGGCCCTTCCGTGGGGCCATGCCATCGCATCGCGCAAGCCGCCGCCGCCGCTTCACATGAGTATGCTGCACGTCGCATCGGTCACGGCGCCTGCAAAACATCCAGTCCAATCACGCCCACCAGAGGCCACATGGTCGTTTGAGACTTGGGGCTCCATTGCATCTGATAGGATTGTCCCCCTCAGCCGGCATGACTTGCCAGTCCCAGCAAGCGAGCCAGAACGGTCAGCATCCCCGCTGAAGACACTTTGCAGCACACAGCGAATCCACGCCGCCGTCCTGGTCACAGATGGAGCACACTGCAACCAAAGGCACACAGCCGGCTCCCCGTCACACCCAACACCCAACCAGACCTGTGTTCGGCCTGACCAGCCCTCTGAGACAACCTGATCCCGAACTCTCAACCAGCCGTCACCAGGCCTTGGTGGCCCTATGGCACCAAGAGATGAATGACTGCGCATCCTCCGCACCGCAGCTGGCTCATGGAGGGGCCCCCCAGTGGGCCGTCAAAACTCGGGTCAGGGCACGGCGCTTGCGTCGCCAGGCTGACGATTTTTTGTCTCATGTGAGATTTGTTCCCACTCGATCCGTCCCGAATTGGCACATGTTAGGCCCTGGCGTGGTTGGACGATAAGATACGCCTATGCGGGGTGAGGCGGGGCTCTTTCTGCGTGTCACGCCCAATAATGACATATCCTACCCACGGGCTCCTAGCGAAGCAGGTCCCTCTACGTGGTCCTCCACTATTGCGCAGCACAACTGGCGACGAACATGTCTTATGCACACTCGAGAACAGGTGCTGGCCACCAAGCATGATATCATGTCCGACAGGTACGCTGCACTGCACATGTCATCCCACATCAGCCACCTCATTCATTCCTCGTCTGGACACTTCCATACGGGCACTTGAACGTCGACAACGATCGGCTTATGGTGCCCGGTAGGCTTTCCAGCAATCCTTGGGCCCAGGTATGCTGCGTTGACCACTGTCATTGTCTCAATACGCGCCGTCTCTGCATCTCCAAAAGCCCGACCCGTCCTGCATCCGTCGTAGAGACATGCATGTCCCGCATTCCTCAATTTTTTATTATGGTTCTCTCCTCTCCACAACGCCTCATTATTCTCAAGGGCAATACCAGTGAGGCTTGACGTCGGGACAAGGTTCCCATCACCGGATGGGGGCTGACGCCATGTAACATCCGGCGCAGGAGATGCATCAGCCTGGCTTCTCATAGTAACACCTTGCATCGAGTCAGGCATGCCTTGACGTGGCAGCCCTGTATCGCAGCCCAAGTCGCGCCCTGCTCTTGACTTGATGGTCAAGTCAACTAAGGAGATTCTGTTGCTAGTTCTTCCTGGATCGCTCCAGAATTCTACGCTTTGCACTAGGCTGCCACTATCGCTCGGTACGGCTTGGTCCAAGGGCTGAGTCCTCCACTGTACTGTCTCGACGCCTCGTCCCCCATGGATATGACCGCAGATACTCAACTTGGGTCTGATCTTCGATAATCTTCGTAACAAAGCTGGGCACCCTTCTCTGCCGTCTCTTGAAGCTTCTGCCGATCCATCACAATGCCCTTTTGGCGGTGTATGAGTCACGACAATGTCTACACCCTCTGGAATCTTATTCCATACATCTTCTGCTTCCTCTACTCGGTACTGAAAGGCCCAATTCGCTTGTTGGGGGGTACACGGACTACCGAATACCGTGAACCGTGTTCCCGGTCCGTTTGGTGAGGTAAGCTCGACCGTAGTAGTGGTATGCTCAAGGTACGTAATCGACTTTGACTCGACCAACAATTTTTTGCACGCCGTGGGGTCTTGGTCGCCAGGCCATTTCCACGATCCTTTATTTTTGTTGAAAAACGGCTCATCGAGTGTGATTTCGTGATTGCCTGCTCAGGAAGGAACAAGAGAAAAAAAACTCATCAGCCCCACCACCATTTCAATCCAGATAGGAATGTAAATTACCGGCAACAACAATTTTTGCTTCAAAATCTTGCTTCTCTATCCATTCCACAGCTTTTTTCAATTCGCTATAGCTCCCTTGATTCGTCAAGTCGCCGGCGTGGATGAGCACGTCCCCTCGAGGTAGCTTGGGTGTCTGGTTATGCGTATCCGATACGCACACTATGCGCGTTTTGCGCATGCATGGTGTTGAAGTTGAAAAGGGCATGCTTGGACACGTGTGTGGGGGGGTTCGGGTGGGCACCAACCAACTACACCTCACCAAGCTAATCCCTCACCGACATTAGAAAGGAAAAAAACTAAGCCTTCTAGCCAATAAGCTAGAATGAAATATATGATAGAAAGTAGACGTGGTGAAAGAAGAGGGAAAGAGGGTTAGAAATCAAGATCATGAGCTGTGCATACGTCATACTTTTACACCCTCCCAATTCTGGGCCCCATACCTGACATCCCCTTCAGCCTCACGAGTCTTGCAAACAGCAATGGCATCATATTGCTTGTTCCCGCCCGCAGTCCCTGAAGTGATGGACAGGCACACCCGCCGGAGGCAAACGGGCAAATTCCCTTTGTGATCGTCCTGGTCTTTCTCCGGACACGAGAGGGAGGGGAGGGGCTGTATTTGCTTGTTGTTGCCGCACCTCGGCTGGTTGACCCTTTTTTCTTTCGCCACCGCCACCGCGCCCGCGCCAAGGCTTCCGAGCAACTTTCCGCTTGCTGCCCGCTGTCAAGTTGTTTGGTTCAGGGTGAGATGCAAGTTATTAGCTTTTCTTTTTTTGGCTGCAGATGTGGAAGGAGGTATGTGCATATGGTATGGTGATCTTGGATGGATGTAGACTAGTGTAGTCTGTTTCAGAAAACGGATTGTTACGGTAGATGATTTGTAACGTCACGTGTGGGGCTGTAGCGAGGTGGGTAAAGGGGGGGGGGGGGGGGGGGGGGGGGGGGTGCAGGAGGATAGTCATTGTTGGTTTGTGGTTTAGCATTGACAGTGTCCCCGGGAGTGCTGGGAGCTTTACTCCTTTTTGGGAGTTAGTGTATAGTACTTTGTTGAGAGGGGAAGGGGCCTTTGTAGGATGTAGAGCATTGTGTTGTATGCAAGAGAATGAGAGATACTGCAAAGACTTGACGAGTTAACCGTCGATGAGATAGGGATGCAGATCCATGAACAGCTGTCTTTGCTGTAATGGTTCATATTGTTAAACATAGGATTTTGAATCTTGCAGTGCAGAAATAGTCAAATACATCAAAAACAAGCCAGGTCTCCTAAGTTCCTTCCAGACACATACCCAAGGATGATGTATAAAAACGGTATTACTTTACTCATATCATCAAGCCACCACATCTCACAAGTGTTGAGCATACATCTTCTTCTCTCAATAACTTAGCACATCGCCGTTACTAAGGGCAAATCTGCAGTATTAATGCTTCTAGAAGCACACCTGTGTCACTTCGAAGGACTTACAAACCGCTAGCTAAACAAGCATACTAATTATAAATGGGCAGCTTAATGCGTTATAGTATAGCGTTATAGGTTCATAACGTTTTAAGACCTCTCTTTTCTTAAATTGTTATAACGTGAGTGTACCGTGCCCGTGCCCGTAACGCCTGGATTCGCGTAACGCCCCGCCTAACACCATCATCGTGATGTCAAACTTGAAGCTGTACAACGCTACAAAATAGCTTAATTTATAGTACAAATTAACTAGTAGCATCTAATACTGCAATAACATATTTTTCTATCTAAATTTCTGCAGGAGGTTGATGGTGCGGCCCCGCGTTGTGATCTTTGGTGGATAGGGGATGGAGCTGCACCTGCTCCATCGCGAGCTCCATCTACCACCGATTGTTTTTGACGCTTTTTCTTTGAGGTAGAAGCTCGTGAGGCTGCACTGTTGCGTTCTTGAGCTTATTGTTGAGCTTTTTGGCGTTACGAGCTTCAGTTTGACGCGCAGGTTTAGCTGCTTTCTCAGTTCCCTCAAGCTTACGCATCTTATTAAGCCTCAATCGTTCAGCGCGCTTCTCCTCGCACTCAATTTGACGCTACAATTGAGCCTCCTCACGAGCCTTCTTGGTCCATGCTTTCTGGAGTTTCTCCTTCATCTCATGGTGCTCACGAACTGCTTCTCGAGCTCGAGCTTCACGTATCTTACGAGGCGACCATAGAATAGCTCCACTATGGTACTCCTCGCGCTGTTGAAGATCAAGCGCTCTGACATTTCTCTTGTGTTTCTACTTGTGTTGAAGAGCTTGCTTAAATCCCTCTATCGCATGCTTCAGCAGCTCGTTCTGAACAGATAGATGGTGAACGCTTAAGCACAGCTTTCTTGCCTCATTTTGATGGCTATCATCAACAGCAACTCGGACCAACTGGTCGAGCTTTCTCCAATCATTATCAGAGAGCGCTGATGATGAGCTACGCTCACCTTCTGGCGTGCTTACAAACCTCTGGAGGATAACGTTAGAATCTATTGGCTATATACCAGCCGCTTTAAAAGCTGCTAATATAATTAATCGTGTGAGCGAGGCTTTTCAGGCTATCCAGAACAGCGGGAAGAAGTATCCTTTCTTGATTACAGTGAGGCCTTGAGATTGGTGGAGATAGTTGGTGAGCTCGTTAGAGTAGCTCTGCGATAGAGGTTTGAATAGTACTACATCAAGCGGTTGAAGCGTTTGAGTCGGATGAGGAGGAAGGGCCATTAGAATGATTGTATAGTGATTGCAATAGCTGATAGACTCCATCGTGAGATGAGATCCGTGGCCATCAAGGATGAGCAGCCGCCATCGACCTGATCGCTGCTCAAACCAAGCTAACCCTACGTCATCATTTGGTCAGCCTGATAGAGATGATGTGATAAAGACTTTATACTTTCCAACCTCAATCTCCTCCACCCAGTTTGATCTAATAGCTCCTTAAGCTGATGCGTAGATGAGGCCTGGCGGCAATGAGCTCCCATCAGCGCACACGCAAGCTAGGAGCGTCAAAAATTCACGTAATCCATCTTGAGATGATGCTCTAACCTTCTTCTTATCCCATTAACGCTTACTAAAGATACTCTTGCTTCTCCTAATAATTCTGATTAAGAAGCCCTTCTCATCCATGTTATATATATCTCGAGCGTTGAGATTATACTCAGTGATCTTTTAATGCAGCAGCTCAAATTAGAACTTATGCTTTAGCCCAAAATCAGTTAGGCGACGCGTACGATCCATGGTGGTGGTCCACTTCGAGATAAGATGGAGTTTATGTCGGTTGATAAAGCGAGTAACCCAGCTCTCGCTGAGCTCCTCATAAGCTACTGCTGATGAGAAATTTCTAATCATCTCCCTCGTAGGAGGAATCCCTCGCTTAGTAAGCTCAGTGATGTACCGCACAAGCTCTAGCTCTTGGGGTTGGGTGAATTTGAGCTGATTAGCTATCTTGGTGTCCCGCGAGGCCTGTAGCCCTTGGTGTCTTCGGCTTAACGTTGAGCAATTAATAATACAATTTACAGCTAGTTTTTTATATGAAAAAAATTCTCCTGGTTCGTGCAAATCGATCTCTTCAATCGCAGCTTGAATCAGGTCTATATTGCTGGAGTTACGACGCGTCAAAATTATAACATGGTTCACAAGCGAGCGGCTCACGCCCCACCAGCGCGTCGACGTCGACACTATAACACATTATGTCTCAACAACGAGCTATTCAAACTTCCTATACTGAATCAGATCTCCAGCTTGCTCTTTTTAATGTCCAATCGCAACGTGTTCAAAGCCAAAGACGTGCTGCCTCTATCTATAACGTGCCTCAAAGAACTCTATCTTACCGACGCGCTGGAAGACGCCCCCGACGCGACTGCGAACCAAAATCAAAGCGCCTGGATAAGCTAGAAGAGGAGGATATAGTTGAGCATATTCTTGAAGAGCCTGTATGAGGATTTGCGCCTACAAAGGCTGAAATTCGAGCAATGGCTGATAACCTATTGCATGAGCGGGAGAGCAACCCTGTTGGCAAGAACTGGGTTGACAACTTTGTTAAGAGGACTCCTGAGCTTCGTACGCGCTGGAGCCATCCTTATGATCACCAGCAAGCCGCCTGTGAGGATCCAGCGGCTATCCAGCGCTGGTTCGACCTAGTCAAGGCGACAAAACAGAAGTGAGGCATTGTGGACGACGATATCTACAACTTTGATGAAAATGGCTTTATAATGGGCAAGATTTTATCACAGTTAGTTATCGCAGCCTCAGAAGGATATGGAAAAAAGAAGCGAATACAGCCAGGCAACCGTGAGTGGGTTACTGTAATCCAAGGCGTGGGCGCGTCGGGTCGCCGGCTACCACCCTTCGTTGTCTTTGCGGGCAAGGTGCTTATCAACGTCTGGTTTGAAAATCTACCTGTCGACTGGGTTTTTGAAGTCAGTCCTAATGGCTGGATGAATAATCAGCTTGCTCTTGCGTGGTTAGAGCACTTTGATACCCATACAAAGAGCTGTACTGTGGGTGGGTATTGACTGCTCATTATTGACGGCCATGAGAGCCATTGCTCCATCAATTTTCAAGATATTTGCAAGAAGAGGAATATTTTTCTTCTTTTTATGCCTGCACACTCATCTCACCTATTGCAGCCTCTTGATGTCGCCTGCTTCTCGCCGTTGAAGCGCAAGTATGGCGACACTGTTTCGGGCTTGGCACGCAACCGCACCCACTATATCAGCAAGGAGACCTTCCTACCAGCCTTTAAAACTGCTTTTGAGCAGTCTATTACGAAGGAGAATATTCAAGCTGGCTTCAGAGGCGCTGGTATAGTCCCACATGACCCACAGGCTGTGCTATCAAAGCTTGATGTAGTGGTGCGGACACCAAAACAATCACCGCGACGGGTAGACGCCCGGGAGACGCAGACGCCGCGCAACGCCCGCGAAATCGAGGCTCAAAGTACTCTTATTCGACAGAGAGTAAGAAACTGCCGTGGGCCTTCTGCAAATTCACTCAACGAGCAGGTTGCGCAGTTGAGTAAAGGGGCTCAGCAAATGGCACATAAGATGACGCTTATGATAGAGGAAATGGCTAAGCTTCGAGAGACTCTAGACGAAGCAAATAAGCGCAAGAGCCGTAAGTGGCGATATGTACGGACAGAAAAGACTCTTACTGTAGGCGAGGTACAAGAAGTAGTAGCTAAACAAGCGAGTAGCAGTCGTGGTGATGGTGAGAGTGCGTCCAAGAGGGTGCGAGGAGAGGCGGTGCGGGCGTTGCAAGTAGACTGGACACAACGCTCGTACCTGTGTGGTTGAGATAGATAGTGCAAATGATAGTGGCAACTCTGATAATTAATTTCTTTTATATCGCAATAGTCTATTAACTATGATAAAAGTGCATGATAATGTCTCGACGTCGACGCGCTGGGAGATGTGTGGGCCGCTTGCTTGGGTGGGCTGCTCGCTTGTGAACCACGTTCACGTTTTAAGGTGCTCCTTAAACGATCTAAAACGATATGCTTATGTATAGTACCAATAACACATTATTGATCATATGAGCAGAAATGAAGCTGCTAGATTACCTTTGGAAGTATTTCTAGACCGACCATGTCTCTCTGAAAACATTAAATTGATGTATCATTGTCTAGCAAAGAAAATTTAGCATTGCTGATATGGATGAAGCCATCAGATATTTACAAACACTATCAATCTCGTGTAATCAGACAAGTGAGGGAGCAAATTTTCTGTTCGTCAACCCACACAAAACGGGCTCTTTCTTGGTAAAACTGCCTTCAACAAATTGTGTACTTGGTTTATCACAGCAATACCACATAACACTCCTCAAACGTTATTAAGACAGTTTCCAGGCTGATACAATGGCTTCTGGTATACGCCTTACTTAAACATCTTTCTTCACGTTGAAACGCAATGCTAGCGCTATATTTACCTATAACAATGTATCGATTATCCTATGGTTTGCATGGCTTTTTGTTCTCCGTTCAACTCAGTAATTGGCAACTTCCAAGTCATGATTGGTACTACAGGCGATCCACCAACTTTACAAAGGACAAAGTACCACTCAAGTCAGGCCGAACAATCACTTTCACACTCACTCGTCAGCTTGTAGAAGGAGGGAAGAACCACACGTGGGGGGGTTTGGCGCACAAAGGGCAGTTGCGTGGTGAGAAAAGCTGGACCGTCCTTCTTGCCTTGCTTGCCTTTATCCACGGTCTCAGTATCTCGCTACAACCTCCACCGTGGCATCTATCAACATTTCTTACCTCACCATGCAAAGGTGAGGCACAACACCATTCGCAACCCGTATTCTTCCACTGTCGAACAGGATCGATCGTTTTCCTGATCGAGCAAATATCTCGTATGGACAAATAGATCCGCAATCGCGTATCAGCTTGAATGACGAATATTTCAGCATTTTTCACTATTTCAAAGTCCCGCCCAGAGACATCGCACCGTATACAAGAAACGATCGAAGATGAATTCTACTACCAACAACACAAACAACCTGCGCTATCTAGTATCCGAGCGCAGACTGCCCAGCAGTACTAGCCAGGGAAACAGCAAAGACGCTACTATCGCTGCCCCCTCCACACCGACGCAACCAACACCGGTCCAGCCTATCACCACGATTGTGCCTCTGCTGAATAAGACTGTATATGATGAAGCCGGAGAGACGGAAGAGAGTGAGAGAACACTCGGCTATGTTCGAGTGCAGCTCAAGGTCTTGAAATACCTAGCATCCTTCCCGTCAGATATGCTCGGCGGGCGGCAAGTATGTGAGTGGACGGGAATGATCTCGCCATCGGATTTCAAGCCAACAGCGCAAGAGGCACTGCGTGTATGCTACTACCTGCGCTCACAAGGCTTCGACACGTTTGCGAAGTTCAAGCGCGGATACATGAAACTTTACTTTGTAGACCAGCAGTCCAATAAGCGGAGTCTGCACGTCGATGTGCTGTATTGGAAGCAAGACACCAAGACAAACGACATTAGGTATGCATGTTCTTTCGGGACACGAGAGGCAATATGAGGCAGACGCAACGCTGTTGCGCCATCACGACATATCACGGAGGGTCGATTGCTTTACGAGTACTACTACGGTTACCCTGAAGAGCAACAAAGGTATGACCAGAGAACGCTAGAAAGCCTTGCGACTCGCGCGTCTGCAGCCGAAATCCGGTTGCAAAACTTGGTCGTCGGTGAGAATCCTGATCCGGGGTAAGTAGCCCCTGTTCCTTCACACATATCCGGCAGTATACTAAACAATCAACAGTGAAATGGAAGTCACACTTATGCAGCTTGAAGAATACCGTGCAATGTTCCGTGGGAATTAGTATATCCACCCTTGTCAGATGCTGGTTAGAGACGCTGTGAGGACAGTGGGATAGGTGAAGAGCACAAGTGCGCGAGTTGGGGAGGGTACGCGCGGTCTGTGGGATTGCCATGGGTAGACGTCGCGCGAGCGTTTGATGGTGTACTGGGGTTGGATGAGGCTTGGCTGCAGTTCCTGGGAAAGAACGGCCTCTTCGGGGTTGAGTCTCTCACCTCGAGTATGTACAAACCACTGACAGGCAAATGGATGTGCAGATATGTGCACCGCGGTACTGGGTAGCGTAGCTACCGAGGCTAATGACACGGAAACAGGCGTGTGGATGATACGTACAGTGGCGCTAGGCGGCCACAAAGGCTGCCATGTAATAGAAAACAAGATATACAGTAGTGACGCTTGCTATGCTTGGCGCACATGGAATCAAGTTTTCTAGAAGGAAATTTGCTTCTTCCCCCCTTACCAGGCATGAGCACGTGTACACACACACAGTATCGGAAGCCAGTGCCTCTGGATCCATTCTTAATTGAGCGCGGATTACGAAGAGTGGACGATGCATGACAACACCGGAAAAGCTCCGATGGTGATGCGTGTCGTTTTGTTATGCATCTGGACGCCTGACTAGTCAGCAATCATCAAGTTTATATACAAGTATATGTATACACAGGCAGAGTCATGCTGCGGACGCTATATATTTTATTAAGGGGGATCCTGCTTGCTCAAGGCTATCTGTCGTCAATAAAGTGTGGCGCGTGTTAGTCAACATGTTGTTTGGGAAAGGGCAGATGCAAGACGCGGATGCTCACAATAGAAGCCTTGGCAACCATCTCTACTAGGCACGGACGCATAGCGGACCGCTGTCTGCAGCCCACACGGACCAGATTACCAATGATACGATGAACCAAATTGCATGGCACGGAGGGCGTTGACCTGCATGTTGAACCCAGCGCGGGAAATTGAGCTCACAGACACCTTTTGCAGAGCTGTTTGTGGGGAAAGACAATGGGCGTTTGGCCCATGGGACAGAAAGGGCTTTGGGACAAGGGTAGCATGGGCATCGCAGAGGGCGCAGGAAACTCGACAAAATGAAAGCAGGGCAAGGCAAAGACAAAGGATGGACAAGAGGTTGGCGGTATATCGATGCAAGTATGCGCTAGGTGCAGCGGCGCACGTAGATCAGTTGGCCAAGCGAGAGGTAATCGGGTGTGTGCGACGCGCTCACGACGCGGGGGGCCCGTCCGGTGCATCCGGCGGCTGTGGTGATGAGAAAAATGAAGGATGGATGTTCTTTGCGTTTGCAAAGTTGTCGTGCGTGAGTGGGTGTGGATGGGGATGAGACTAGCAAGGCAGAAAGATAGGGATTTACCGTTTGCAGGCGGCTGCTGCTGCTGTGGTGAGCAGCGATGATGCAGGGCTTACGACTGGCTGCGAGCCTTGTC
Organism: Bipolaris cookei; assembly: GCA_002286855.1. Lineage (NCBI taxonomy): Eukaryota > Fungi > Ascomycota > Dothideomycetes > Pleosporales > Pleosporaceae > Bipolaris > Bipolaris cookei. The sequence continues at coordinate 348,190 of NRSV01000010.1, forward strand.
AGCGACTCCCGCCGCGCTGGGACGGATGACTGGGTGGAGTTCGAAAAGAAGGTAGTAGGTTGGCGGCCTGGGTGTCGAGGGTGAGCGGGGGCAGAAGGGTTCGGGTGTGAATGGTAGACGATGGAGGGTGGATGGGTGGGTGATGGAGAATGGGTGGTGAAGGGCGGATGGTGGATAGAGAAGCGGAAGGTGGTCGTGAGGCGTGGGCAGGCGCGTTGGGGCGGTGATGGAACCGGGCTAGTGCGGCGCAGAGGCCACCTTGTCACAGACAGGCTGATAGAAGGCGCCGACGACGAGACGAGCACGCACAACAGGTCGACGGGGCGGCGCAGAGAGGCAGCATGGCCATCTCGACAGTCTGGCGACAGGTGCATGCGAGCAAGACGCGCTCGTCGGCGCCGTTGGAAGTCACGAAAAATTTCCTCTACTCCCTGAAACGGGACGCACGGACCAGGCCACTAGCCCGTTCCTGGTGGTGATCCAGCCTACTTAATGACCTGTTCATTCTCTTAGATAGGCCCGCAGCCCACCTTCTCCGACGCGCTCGCGGCACCGCATCGAGTTACCATCCCATCACGTGACGACTCCAGTGCTGCGCCCACGGCACCCCCGCCATAGAGGCTTCTCGCTGTGTGTGTGTGCTTCTGTGTTTGTGTGTGCACTTGGTGCGCCTTTGATGGCACTCGCCTGCGGGCGCATAGTAGTAATTTCTAATCCCTCTGGCCGCGCGCCCTTTGCCAGACCCACCCGCTGGTCACGATGAGGTTTGTCGCATATCCCACGGCTGCTGCATGCATGTCGCGCTAACCCTGCCATAGTGCCACCAGATTGGACCGTCTCGTCACGTAAGTGCACCCAACTCCAGCTTTGCACATGGCTTTGCACTGCATCCCGACACGCCAGAAAGAACAAAAATACATGCCATGCCTCCTCGCATAGCATGCCGTGCCATGCACTCCCCCCTCCATGGCACTGCCCCTCTTGTCCCCTCTGGCCCACCCTTGTCGCCTGCTCGCTAACTCGCGCCAAGGCTCCTCGAGACGGGCAGCACAGCATTGATCCGGAACACAGCAGCCGACCAACTAGCTGACGTCCAGAAACAACATCCCGATGAGTTATTCAACCTCCTCACTCGTGTCATCCCTTACCTGAGGTCAAAGAGCTGGGAGACTCGAGTCGCTGCCGCCAAGGCCATTGGCGGCATTGCCGTTAACGCCGACAAGTTTGATCCCAATGCTGATGACGACGATGCCGATGAATCCAGCAAACCCGGCCTCAAGTCCGAGTCAAATCACAATGTCAAGTTCCAAGACGGCAATGGTGCCGTCAAGAAAGAAGAAAACGGCGACGCTGCCTTGCCGCCTCTCTCCCACGGACTCGATCTAGCTACCCTCGACCTGCCCTCTATTCTCAAGTTTGGTAAAGTCTTGGCTTCTTCTGGTGCAAAGGAGCATGACTACAAGCTGGCTGCAATGGACCCCGCCGAGCGCTTGGAGTACCAGAAGAGTACCCTCCTCAAGCGCCTTGGCTTCGAGGGTCCATGGACCGAGGACCTCTCACCACCCCAAGAAATCATGCCTCAAACACCTGGGCCCAAGACGCCTGCACCAAATCGCATCGACACGAATGTCCCACGTGCCGACAGTTCAAATCTAGCCTCTTCTCCTCCCCCTGCCTTGGCGACCCCCAACGGCCAGGGACTAAGTAAAAGGCAACAAAACGCCCTCAAACGCAAGCAAAAAAAGAATGCTGCTGGAGGTGCTAACAAGGTCCAAATCGTTGATTTTAACGCAAACTCACGCAAAGATTCACAATCAGATGCAGTAGAAACTCCCAGTCGTTCCCATCCAATTGCCCTTAAGCTCGAGAAGATCGAAAACGGCGATGACGGCGACAGTGGTGTAAACGACTACTTTTCGCTCGAGCGCAATGGCGGGGACGACGATGCCAAGTTTGTCAAGGAGTTCAAGGGCGCGCCCGTACCCGAAAAGTCGTCGTTTCAGGCCGAGGCTGAGGAGGCTGGGCTAGAGTGGCCATTCGAACGCGTGTGTTCGTATCTTGCTGTCGAACTTTTTGACTTCACCTGGGAGGTTCGTCATGGGGCTGCCATGGGTCTTCGAGAAATCCTCCGTGTGCACGGCGCCGGCGCCGGAAGGCGGAAAGGGCTCACTCGAGCCGAGAATGATCAGCTCAATCAACAATGGCTCAACGACCTGGCGTGTCGCATGATCTGCATCTTCATGCTCGATCGCTTTGCAGACTTCACTGGTGATAATGTCATTGCACCAATACGTGAAACTGCAGGACAAGCACTCGGTTCCTTGCTGCAATACATGACTGGCGACAACGTGCTGGCAACTTTCAGAGTCCTCAATCGCCTAATCATGAATCAGGACTTGCCTGTTGACACCAACCCCCTCAGTGCACCCTGGGCCCTTTGCCAGGGTGGTATGATTGGTTTGCGGTACCTTGTTGCTGTGCGAAACGATTTGCTCCTTCAAGATGGTACTTTGATGGACGGAGTGCTTGCTGCAGTCATCAATGGCCTGAGTAATGACGATGATGATGTCCGAGCCATCAGTGCCGCAACACTAATCCCCGTCGTAAAGGAATTCATCGAGATGCGACCCAAGGCGCTCGAAGGATTAATGAACGTCGTCTGGTCATGTCTCTCCAGCTTGCAGGATGATCTCAGCGCTAGTACCGGTTTCATCATGGATTTGCTGGCTAAATTTTGCAGCTTCCCTCAAGTCCTCGAGGCAATGCAAGCAAACGCTCGCCAAGACCCAAGCCAGTCGTTCTATGAGCTTATCCCTCGTCTCTTCCCCTTCCTACGACATACCATTACCAGCGTTCGTGCGGCTGTGTTGCGTGCGCTAATCACATTCCTCAATATCCAGAGCCAAGATTCGGATGGTTGGATAGACAGCAAGGCGTTGCAGTTAATATTCCAGAACATCTTGCTTGAGCGCAATGAAGGCGTCCTAAAGCTTTCCATTCAGCTTTGGAATGCCGTAGTTGCAAGCCTGGGTAGTCAATTACCCAACCATCTGGAACCCGTGCTGGATGCCATTGTTCCCCTCACCCTTACACCCATCGGAGTCTCTCGCCACCCGATCTCTCTGGATAAGTCGCTTCTCATCAAACCTTCAGGGCAAGCCATGGGACCACCACCGAATACTGAGATGAGCCGGAAATCGACACCGCCCGATGGCGCCGAACCAGCCCAAAAGAGGAGAAAGAAGTCTCGCCCAGGAAAAGATGACATGGCAATACCAACGCCATCCTCTCAATCTCACAACGTCGACGGACACATGATTACTGGAGATCTGGAACTTATTGGAGCAGATGTCATGATCAGATCCAGAACCTCCGCAGCGCAAGCTCTGGGAACAGCCATGGGCGCCTGGCCCGAAGAATCGCGACTCCAGGCTTTCAAATCCAGGCTAGTAAACCCACTGATCTCACCCAACTCCACGACTCAATTGACGGCTGCCATCATTATCGAGGAGTTTGGAAAGAACCTGAAAACCAAGGACGCGTTGGCCGAGTTGTTCGTCCAACACCTGCTGCCCATGGTAGAAGGCGAGAGGCCTCTGGCCTACGAGGATCTTGTGCCAAAACTACAAATTGTTCGCACGCAATGTTCATCATTGCTCCACATCTTCCAAGAAGCACACGTGCAGAATCTGCCCAACCTCTCGACTATTGTCCAAGGATTACCATTCACAAATAACTATGCTTTTGGTGTTGCAGATGCAGAAAAGCTCGTCACCGTGCAATACGAGAAGCTCAAGAAGGCCATGACACCTTCCTCTCGTATGATTGCTGCAGCCAACCTAGAGACGACGCGTAAGGAAGTAGAAGCCAGCATCCAGGAAGCTAAGAACATCAAGGAAGAGCGCGATATTCGCATCAAGGCCGCTGCTGCTGGCGCGCTTGTAGCACTCGACTCGCCTCCCAAGAAGCCATCACCACCTATCAAGGCTATGATGGATAGCATTAAGAAGGAGGAGAATATGGAATTGCAAAAACGTTCTGCAGCTGCTGTTGCTGGTTATATTATACACCTGGTCAATGCCAAGAGATCGGGCGTGGTGAACAAGGTTGTCGGCAACCTGGTCAAGTTCTACTGTATGGAGACGGCAGAAACTCCCGAATTCGCTGGGCAATCGTATATTGAAACTGGTATCCTGACGCTTAAGAAAGATGAAGACGTGCGTGACCATCCAGATGCTGCTCGATTTGCAGAGGAGTCACGGGCTGCGAGAATCACTAAGCGTGGTGCACGCGAGGGCTTAGAACAAGTTGTTGAACGTTTCGGTGCCGAGGTTTTTGAAAAGGTGCCCATTCTGAAGGATCTGATTGAGCGGCCGATCAAGGAGGCATTCACCGAAGCGTCGCTGCCCCCGCAAATCTTCAATGAAGACGGTGTCTTTGGACAAGAAGTCGTCGATGGACTGTCGACTTTACGCGCTCTGGTAGGCAAGCTACATCCAAGCGTGAGAAATTTTGTCAAGGAACTCCTTCCACTCATTGCCAGGGCTTTACAGAGCAAGCTGTATGTATTGCGGTACGCAGCTGCTAAGTGCTTTGCAACCATCTGCAGTGTCATGTCTGTTGAAGGCATTACAATGCTTGTGGAGAGTGTGCTACCAACCATTAGCGATGGTGGTAACGTGCATGCTCGTCAGGGAGCAATTGAATGCATCTACCACCTCATTCACGTTATGGACGATGCAATCCTGCCATATGTCATCTTCCTCATCACTCCTGTCCTTGGACGAATGAGTGATTCAGACAACGACGTCCGATTACTCGCCACAACCAGCTTCGCTACACTGGTCAAACTCGTACCACTCGAGTCAGGTATTCCCGATCCACCAGGTCTTCCAGACTCCCTGCTCAAAGGCCGAGACCGAGAGCGCAAGTTTGTTGCTCAAATGCTCGACGCCAAGAAGGTGGAACCTTTTGAGATTCCTGTTGGCATCAAGGCAACGCTCCGTTCCTACCAACAAGATGGTGTTAACTGGTTGGCATTCCTTAATCGGTATAACCTCCACGGCATCCTCTGTGACGACATGGGTCTTGGTAAGACTCTGCAAACTCTCTGCATGGTAGCTAGTGACCATCACATGCGTGCTGACGAGTTTGCCAAATCTGGGGATCCAAACTTCCGTCGCCTACCATCTCTCATCGTGTGCCCGCCCACCCTGTCTGGTCACTGGCAGCAGGAAATTCGCCAATATGCGCCTTTCCTCAGCTGCGTTGCTTACGTAGGCTCGCCACCAATCCGAAGTCAGTACAGGAACGACCTTGACAAAGTAGACATTGTCATTACTTCCTACGACATTTGCCGCAACGACGCCGATATCCTCAAGCCCATCAACTGGAACTACTGCGTCCTAGACGAGGGACACTTGATCAAGAATTCAAAGTCAAAGACAAGCCAGGCTGTTAAGCAGTTCCAGTCGAATCACCGCCTCATCCTCTCCGGCACGCCAATTCAGAACAACGTTCTTGAGCTGTGGTCTTTGTTCGACTTCCTCATGCCAGGTTTCCTTGGTACCGAGAAGGTCTTCCAGGAGCGTTTCGCTAAGCCCATTGCTGCATCTCGGTTTGCTAAGAGCTCGTCAAAGGAGCAAGAACGGGGTGCTTTGGCTATTGAAGCTCTTCATAAGCAAGTGCTGCCCTTCCTTCTTCGTCGTCTCAAGGAAGAGGTTTTGGATGATCTACCACCCAAGATTCTACAGAACTACTACTGTGATCTTTCCGAGCTGCAGCGCAACCTCTTTGACGACTTCACCAAGCGTCAAGGTAAGGAAATCCAGTCTAAGGCTGGCAATGCCGATCGTGAGAGCAAGCAACACATCTTCCAGGCTTTGCAATACATGAAGAAACTTTGCAACTCACCTTCGCTTGTTGTCAAGGGCCCCACCAACAAAGCGTACGAGTCAACTCAACAGTACCTCAAAAAGCACAACACTACGATTGACGATATTGCGCACGCACCCAAGCTCGGGGCTCTCAAGGATCTGCTTGTCGATTGTGGTATCGGAGCATCAGACGTTGTCAGCGACAAGTCGGCGAATGCGAACGGTGACTTACCCGAAGCTGTCTCCCAGCATCGCGCCCTCGTTTTCTGTCAAATGAAGGAGATGCTTGACATGGTGCAGCACAATGTGCTCGAGAAGTTGCTGCCATCTGTTCAGTTTATGCGTCTGGACGGTGGCGTTGAAGCCACTAAGCGACAAGAAATTGTCAACAAGTTCAACACAGATCCATCTTACGATGTCTTGCTTCTTACCACTAGTGTTGGTGGTCTTGGTCTCAATTTGACTGGCGCCGACACCGTCATCTTTGTTGAGCACGACTGGAACCCGCAAAAAGATATCCAAGCCATGGATCGCGCGCATCGTATTGGTCAAAAGAAGGTAGTCAACGTCTACCGCATTGTTACGCGCGGTACCCTGGAGGAGAAGATCCTAAAGTACGTATTTACCTTTTCTTAACCACATGGTCACAAATGCTAACACTCGTGAACAGTCTCCAGCGATTCAAAATCGACGTTGCTTCCACAGTTGTCAACCAACAAAACGCCGGTCTGCAGTCGATGCAAACGGATCAGATTCTCGACCTCTTCAATGTATCTGCTGATTCAAACGATCCTTCTGCTCTACCTGCGCCGCCTTCAAACGCCAAGGACGACGGCACTGGCATCGATGAAAACGACGCTGTCGATGCCACGGGCGCGCTGAGAGAAAAGGGTAAAAAGGGCTTCTTGGATGAACTGGGTGATCTCTGGGATGAGAAGCAGTACGACGAAGAGTTTGACCTTGATGGATTCCTGGGCAAAATGAAAGCTTAGGTTGAAAAAACAATTGGCGATAAGACCTGTAGACAGGCAATTTTTAAGTGTTGAAGCACTCTTTCTTGTCCTGCTACAGGAAGGGGCGTTTCAATGGTGTTTTCTCTTTTTTTTCCCTATCTTCTTTCTGACGTCTTATTGATTGTATGACGTAAGGCTGGGCGGGCGGACGGACGGACGGACGGATCGGGCAGATGCGAGACTGGTTGCGTCAGATTCTTTTTCTTTTTCTTTCTTTAAACTCGGTTCTTTATCCCGAGGGGAAGGAAAGAGAGCGCGACCGAAGTATGCGTGTGCGTGTGCGTTTGCGTGTCCGCGTATGTGTGTATTAGCATGGCGTTTGAGAGGGCATTTTGGGTCGCGTTGGAGAGTTTAGCCCCCTTCCTGTTTTTTCCTTTTTAGGTGGGATGGGGGGAAGGGGCCATGGGAATGTATGCCTGTATGTAACTATGTATGTATCGAAGTAAGAGGCAGAGTTAGGTTATGTGTATATGGAACAGTTGGGATGTGAATGCTTTTGTTTTTGTATGACGTCTTTGTGTTCGTTCTTTTTTTCTCGCTATTTAATTGTGTAGGGTTTGGTGATGGACTATGACACATCTCGTTGTCTCATATACCAAGCCCGATTGTGATAACATCTAGTTAAGCACTTGAACAGTTTCGTTTGCCGTTGGCGACGGAGTTGTAGCAGCAGATGGATGGGCACGTATTTTTTTCCTCGGCAGCCATGCCGTTTGGGATGTAGTATGGGTTATCGTAGGGAAGCTGTCAGTTACAGGATCTACAAAGCTCAGTTATGTCTCCGTGCTGTGGGGGTGCATTGATGTTCCTTAGAGCGTGGATGTGTGAGTTTCCATGTTGCATGAAGATACCCAGGAAGATGATACGGAAACCCTCTGGTACAGTTTCGAAACAAGTGGTTCGTGTGTAAGCAAAACAAAGGCTGTATTCCGGCGATGAACAAGCGTCTGGTAGGGCGTACTTTTGTTCATGAAATCACATGTACACTGTACTGTATGAGTGACGTATTCGATTAACAGCTGTAGCCTCAAGCAAAGCTTTCTTGAAACCTAAGACACGCATAGCGACTGATTGTAAGATTGTGGCTAATATGGATTCTTTTCTCATTTCATCCGGCATGCCGCGGCCGCGCGTCGTATAGGCGGGGGGTCCTTAGAAATGACCAGGCGTGGGTTTACAGAGATGGCAGAAAGGGGGCGGGAACCGGTACCATGCTCTGGACTTTGTAGCCACAAGGGAAAGTATGGAGGGCTGTTTTTTTCAGCTTGCATATAGTAGAATGTGTCATGTCCCTGTTGGTAGTAATGCCCACGTCAATCATTGGATTCCATTGGATTTGTGCATGGAGCTGCTGATGTCAGCAGAACCATTTCATACGGTCAAAACTTGCTTCTGATAGGGCGTCCTTTCAACTGATGGGTAAGGTAGATCTCGTAATAGTACCTTAGGGATCCTGGAAATAACAAGCGGCCAGACAAAGAGAGAAGAAGATCAGTCCAAGGGCTTCGCTGCATCCAGGATGACTTGGCATCAAGTCATAGCAAAAGAAAGAAAAGGGCTGAAAACCGGAGACTCGTCATGTCACATGGCGCTTCTCGAAGTCCGTAATGGATCTCAGGCTTGTCAATCGCAATTTGTTTTCTGGGCTTGTTTTAATTGAATCGGTACGCTGGGTGCGCAGGGTTGAGCCTCAGATGTCAATCGGGTTGTGTAACTGGCAACTGGCACAGGGTATGATCAAAGGGAATGTTTGGAAGACCTCCGGGTATGCGCTTGATGGTGGCGTATCCCGGAATAGTGAACTCATACCCGGAGCCTTGCTTGCCCATGGATTGTGAGAGGTATTCCTAGGTGTGATTCTCTAGCTGGAATACCAATGACGTCATCGGAATCTGAACTCAGGGGAATGCTTTTTGGCGAGTGATACGTGGACGGCTCTTGGGAACCCCTGGTATTACGCATTCGTCCATGTAGATAGTAATAATAAAAGGTGGATGCGCCCGGTCATCGCCATGCTCAGATGAGATCAGCAAGGGCCGAGTGAAATTCCGATACGTCGAGTCTGGGTATTTGGAAACATCAAATCTCGACGGACTGACACTACGCATTCCAAGCGCATGTTGAATGCAACGTAATGGGGGGGTGGGCCGGGAGTGGAGGTACGAAGTCGTTTCAAGGCAAGCGATGATCGTTTGGTCAGCGAAACTTTGGTGATGCCTGTCGCGTCAGTTAGTCATGTCAAACATGATGTCAGTGGAGAAGCGTAGGGAGGAAACAGGGCTTCAGATATGGAAGAGAGGATTTGCTTGTGTTGTGAGGCGAGCTCTTGGGTAAGACAAAAATCAAATGTCAACTGGTGTGTGAGACGCACAAGGCAAGTGTGGGGCGGCCCCTGTTGATCAAGGACGCTTTAGGAGGGGCCTCCCGCTCATTGCACACTGATCGCGTCGTGTAAGTAGTGTACGTAAGTACTACTCTAGAGTAGGTCTCATTATCGCAGCACGGCACGGTTCTTTCCGCACGGTTCCGAGTTTGTTTGTACAAGTGCCGGTCGCAGCTTCTCCGAAGGGCCTGTGCAACTGTTGCCGATATGCAAAGCAACTGGCTCTTCACGGCAAAAGAAATATACTCGAAATCTGACAGTCCTGTAGATATGTATTATGGATGTTGATTGATGGGCACTGATTCCTCGCTGTTCTAGTGGTAAATGGCTGAAGTGCCATCATACATCTCTGACGATGCGCCGTTGTTCTTGCATTATCCACGAATTGATTGTGTACAACACCACAAATGCAAATGCAACAACAATTCCGTCCGGCCAAGTACTTTTTGGGAGCCACCACCGAAACCTTATCAAGGAACCATACCCCTCATGCAAACATTGATCTCTTTTTCTTTTCTTATACACGTGGATGATCACAGTTGTTTCTTCGAGAAGTACGAATCTTTCTCCAAAAGTAGGCACACCGTCACCACCAATAACCCAATAATCCAACGCCAAATGATTGACTTTGTACTTAAAAGAAATCGCTATCTGAGTAGAGTGACTTCGGTGCCTCGGCGGCATGATAGCAATATACAATGCATGTTGGCAGCATACAATGCATCTGGGAAGTCACGAAGGCGAAACTAAAATCAAGTCCGTCAGCGTTCAATAGATATAGTATAATGGCCAAAAGCCCTACAATGGAAAGTAAACAGCTCGTCCATCTTTCCGGCTTTACCAAGCTTAGTGCTACCACACTATGAAACTCTCTATTGCTTTCGTCGCTGCCCTTACCAGCTCGGTCTTGGGTATATAGGCCCGGGTCCATGGAAACTACCAGCACTTATCACAGCCCCCAATCCAAGACAGCACAGCCTTGAGGATACAGTGCGGATCCATCGCAAGGGATACAGAAGGCACACCGGGTAATCACTCGAGACAACTGGGCGGGTGTCATGCTCTCCAAAAAGCTTTGTGCGGGTGACTCTGCGTCTGTCATGGGACGTTTTACAATTCCGATACCCAAGCACACTGGCGCCTCGAAGGACACAGAATGGGGGTCCGCATGGGTGGATATCAGTGGCTTTACCTCTGAGTCCCAACTACAGGGTGGTGTGGACTGGGCTGTTGAAAGATCCGGCAAAGTATCATACACGGCATGGTACGAAGAGTTCCATTACAAGACGTCCTATTTGGACAATTTCAACGTTACGGGCGGGGATGTGATCCAAGTGGATATAGTGACTACGTCGCTAACCACAGGGAATGTTCGATTAATCAACGTCAGCACTGGCAACAATATCAGCGCGGATGTGACAGCGCTTTCTGACACTTTCTTGGCCGGCGGCAATGCAGAATGGATCATGGAAGATTTTTCCGCTGGAGGGCGTTTGCAGCTGGTAGACTTTGGAAATGTGGTGTTCACAAATGCTAGTGCCAAGATGAGCACTGGTCAGGTGGAGAACCTGAGAGGTGCTACGATTATCAAGATGGTGCTGGATAACAAGCTAGTTGCTGATAGTGTTATCGATAGCCTATCGCAGGTCGTAACCAAGTACGTCAAGTAAGAGGAGCTGACGGGCTGGCTTCGAGGGAAGGGCATTGAGTATTGTCACTGTTCAAGAAGCAGTATGAGGGTACATGATAATAATCGAAGATCAATCACTACGTCGATGTGACCTATAGAGTAGAGTGGTGGTATTGGACATTAGTGAATTGTCTGACCGCCTGATTTCGGCTAGAAAGGAGGACCAGGATGCGTGCCATGACAGGTTCAAAACGACAGACTGTTGGCATGGAGAACTACACGATCGACATTGATTAGGTGACCGGGGGGGAATGCAACGGGCAGGGGTGCGGACACAGATGCTATTGCCGATGGCCAACCGGGATATTTTTAACTTTGGACATGGTATTCTGGCTGAATGCAGGCGTGGGGCACGTGTTGTGAGAGCATCCAAGGCGGCCAAGGAGCCGATGACAAACGTCGTTGGGGCGTCTCCAGACAGACCAAAGGAACGTGAGTGCCGCTGGGCAACGAGCAGTGGGAACGATGACGACAGCCGACGACGGCCCTGCGAGGGTTTTTAGTGGTCTGGGCCTTGTTGAGAAAAAGGTGAGGCCGAGATGAGCTGGGAGCAGCGAGGGGGACGGTGACAAGTAAGACCCGAACGGGCGAGGGAGCAATGACGCTAGGCCAGATACGGCGACGCCCCAAGGCTTAATTTCCACTGGCTTGGCAAGGCGGCGAAGCAGTTCCGTCCACCCACAACCAGGCCAATGCAACGCCATCTGCTTGCTCCACCCCATATGCATGTGCACACACGCCCACACGCCTACACGCCCACAGCTGCACGTTTGAGGAGAGTGCATCGCTGCCAGCAACGGGTGAGACGTGTGTGGGTATATACTATGTGGGTGTGTGCAGCGCACGACCAAAGGAGCTGACGACGCGGTCCACCGCTGCGAGGGCGCGGCGGGAAAAGTGTTTGCAAACAAAAAGAAAATCGCTGACACACCCTGCAGACTCTGCAACGCTGACACTTGGCAGTACAGACTATTTCGGGGTAGCGATCTCCCAGGCGCGCAATGGTGATGGCGCGTGGAGACTGGTGCCGTATCGCAGTTGCAGTGGAGCGGTGGTGTTCAACGGGCAGCCCGATAAGACGTTTCTCCTGAGCAAGCTGAGCATTCCCTGCTGCGATCGCCAGCCAGCGCACGACTCGAATGGGTGCCAGCGGGTGCGAATTGACGCCTCCTCTCCCGCTTCAGAGCGCCTCGACGCCGGTTCATTTAGCCAACACGAGAGCCACGGCCGCTATGAGCAGGCAACCTGCCCATGTCGTCTTAGCATCAGGCACGTTCGCCCTGCGACTGGCCAGGCGAGAGCCGGGGGGCCACTTGGGACCTGCGTTAGTCCTGACACCCGCTGGACCACTTGCATTGCCTCGACGTCTCCGCCCCTGTCGCCTGTCCTGTCCACCCCCCTTTCAGTGGCCACATGTTTCCGGCCCGCGCTACGACGCTTGCAATCTCCCTTTGCTACATAAGCTGACGAAGTGCTCGCCATTCAACTTTTCTTCTCCACTTCACAGCCAACTTTCGAGCATCAAGTCCCTGACCTTCGAGTCGTCCATTCGTTGTCCTCAACCTAATACTATCCTTAATAATTCAATCTCACCAACTCTCTTCCAACCTCTCCCACCAACCACTTCATCTTTTACCTTTCAAGTTCTAATACCCAGCAATCAAAATGCGTTACACCATCGCCATCGCTGCCTTCGCCGGCCTCGCCGCCGCTGCTCCCAGCTACAACGCCTACCCTGCCTACCCAGAGGTCCCGGCCCCTGCTCCCTCATCCGAGCCTTGCTCTACTGAGGTTGCTCAACCTGCTACCTCCGTCCCAGCCTACCCGGCTGAGACTCCCAGCCCAGCTCCCAGCTACCCTGCTGAGACTCCCAGCCCAGCTCCCAGCTACCCTGCTGAGACTCCCAGCAAGCCTACGACCTACCCTGCTGAGACTCCCAGCAAGCCTACGACCTACCCTGCTGAGACTCCCAGCAAGCCTACGACCTACCCTGCTGAGACTCCCACCTACCCTGCTGAGACCCCCAAGGTCCCCGTTCCTGAGGAGAGCCACCCCGTCTACCCCGCTGAGACCCCCAGCAAGCCCTCCACTTACCCTACCGAGACTCCTAAGGTCCCTGTTCCTCAGCAGAGCTACCCCGCTGAGACCCCCAAGGTCCCCAGCCCTGACACCACTTCTTGCCTCAGCTCCACCACCATCACCGTCACCGTCCCATACCCAACCGGTACTGGTGTTCCTCCTTCTCCCTATGTTCCTGGAAAGCCTTCTGTCCCTGTTGCTCCTTACCCATCCGTTCCTGTTGCTCCTTACCCATCCGTCCCTGCCGGTACCGGTGTCCCTCCTGCTGGCACTGGATACCCCACCAAGACCGGTGGCTACGTCAAGCCCTCCTCTCCTCCTGAGTTCAGCGGTGCCGCCTCTGCTCTCAACGTCGGTGGCTTCGTTGCTGGTGTCGGTGCTTTCGCTGCTTTCTTCCTGTAAATGTCATATTCTTCAATCGAGCTTGCTACTTAGTAGGCTATGACTTTACATGAGTGCATTGCATAGAGGTTTAGGTCTTCGCTTATAGGTACGCCCTTAGTATCGTAAAGGGTAATTGTAATTAGTTGGAAGATTCGTAGCAATTGAACTTGAAACACCATTCTTTTTCTCCTGACTGATTTCTATGCTTTGTGATTTCCACCTGTAATACATTAGAACTACCTCCGTTGCATTCTTAATTTCCAGATTATTCCTAACTTTCGCTACAACACTGTTCTGAGAGAACTAAATTCTTGTAAAGAACGACGCTCCGAAGCAAGTACCACAGTACGAATCGAAAGGAAAGCCATAGCACGACTAAAACCTCTGAACTGCAGTCGGATTTCTCCATCGAACTACCCCCGGACCTTCGCACTCGGACCCATTCCAAATGTGGAAACTCAGCGCCCTTGCACACAAGACCATCAAATTTCCGGTGTTTCCCAATCAAGACACCACCCAGTCACACCTGTGCCTGGGGGTGGCCTCATGCAATCCCTGTCACCGCAAATCCGCTTTCCCACGGCCTCATTTCCCTTTGCACCGTTTTCAATCAAAATGTTTACTTTCTCCTCCGTACCAAGGTCTTAGCATGGGGAAACAAGCACCTTTTACCACAATCTCCCTATTTTTGGGTGGGAGCAATTGCGCAAAAATAAGGGAGATTGGGGGTGATCTTTACTTTTCCCGCGTTGCTAATATCAACCGTTCGTCGTGTTCTGCATTTGTACATTGATAGATTTGTACGAGTTTGCATATGTACTTGAAAATTTTGAATATTTTTTTCTCCGTTGGGGATAGAGGGTGATTGTTGTGAGACCGATGACTCGGCATTATTATATTCACCCCCCCGTCGCATAGGGCGTCAGATGGCGGCGTATCATGCATACAAGAGCCTTGGGTGCATAAGCCTCGGGTGAGGAAAGGTCACATGCAGTAGAGTGTGCGCGCCTCATGTACGCATGCATGTGCGACGTTCGTATCTGCTGTAAGCTTCACTCATGTAGTTGTACTACATGGCAAAGTGCATTATGTCGTTGTTTCTTTTTTGTTCTTTCGGTTTTTTTCCTTGCACGCATATCACCATGCCATCGCTTCCCTTTAATCTATCTAGGTTGTCGCCGGATGCTTCACAAATCGCGAATAAGGTTTATACAGGCTGATAGTCGTAAAACTGTGTTTTTTTTTGTTTCTTTATACTTTGTGGCTAAAAAACACTCACATGAGGAAGTTATAGCTTACGGGAAATTGATAGGTGGTGGAATCAGCAGGCCTACGCGTTTCATTAGGCGGCGTTGTTGGCGCTTTTGGGTTGAGGATCCGGAGCGCTACTACATAAAATGGGTTTTCATGTAAGCACTTACGTGCGATGTGTGCATCGTACCGGTGGCAAAGGACCGGGTGGCGCGTTTGCGGGAGGGAAGTACGGCCGTCGAGAGATTGGGTTTGTTTTTGTGGGTGTTGGTGTGTGTGTGTGGGGGGGGGGAGATTAGATTTGTAATGTGAGGACTTGGGAGGTTCCTGCATTTCACGCCTATGTTGGCACCATCGATTTCGATTTTCGCTGCAACTGTTTCGAAATCTTTGGACGTCAATTGGTTGGTATTCTAATGATTATAGGTAGGTTCTCGACAGTTGGTAGGAAATATGGGAAGTACCGAATGCCCTTTGGTGCGTGACCAAGGTCTTGCCATACGATTGGGAACATACTTTTCTGTTTAAATCCATTACAACATGATTGCTAGTACATTATACTGATATAGAGTCCATCTTCTGAGAGGTGTCTTACCTTGTGTCTTACCTTGGGACTATCGCAGTATGCCTGCGATGCCTGGTGAATAGAGTAGTGCTGATTTTTCCTCCATCGAACGCTTAACGCAAGGCAGATACGGTGCGAGGCATTGATGTCAATATTGGTAACCCATCAATCAGCATGGGATAATGAGAGTCCATAAGACAGAATCTGGATTGGTTAGAACATCAGTCGGGTCTCTTAAAGATCAAACTGCGACCCGACCCCTACTGAAAAGCCACAGCCCGTCATGAAAATCATCGCGATCCTTTTGGTCTTTGCAGCCACAGCTCTCGCAACACCATTCTATAACCCAACTGTAGAGCTCACACCGCGGGTATTCGTCAAAAACCCCAACAGCTGCCCAACCTCCAACTTGCAACCAGAAGGCGAACTGCCAAAACGCCGCACCTTCGTGCCCCGAGACGTCTTCCATATCAGCCGGCTACGACCTACTGAATTCTTCATACCCGACAGCTGGGGTGCTATAACCCCAAGAGACAAATGCACCGTCTTCAATATACCATTCGATGCCGACAGAGCTAGGAGCAAAACCTGCAACCTCGTCTTCGACTTCCCCAGCATCAAACAAGCACCAGGACTACATCGTATCATCGGCCAAGGCCGCTTCACTTTCTATCCCTTTACCCATAGAGCCCCAGTCCCCCTCCCCGTCGTTACGAATTGGAAGAATCGGCCTGCGCTTAGTGATGCAGCCCCGATTCTCATAAAGGGGCTTGCTCCCGGCAACAATTACGTTCTTAGCCAGGGGCCATGCTATGTTCCTTGGGAGCACAAGGGAATGATGATGAGAAGCGGTATGATGTGCTCTGAGAACTCTTTCTTGCAGTTTAGGCAAAGCGATGAGAGGTGTCCTATGGGGCTCTATCTGATCATTAGCGAGCCGAATGGTCTCGATTAGTGGGGTTGGGATCGGACAAGGGGCAGCTACTGGGGTAGAACCTGATGGAGATCATGGCTGTTGTATCGTCTAGTTTCTATTATTTGGGGAGAAAGTTTTTTTGTAATATCTGGCGTCTGGATGCAGTGTTTTGGTGGACATTGTAGAGGATGGAGGCCGAATGTTTTCAAAGCGCAGTTAACGAGATACTAATCCTTCAATTCGTCGTATACACACGCCTCGTTGACTCAATCTTCGTTTCATTTCAATGTAGACGGATCCTAAGGCAGATGCTCTAGTGCTACTATAGCGGGTAATTTGCATAGCGTGAGACCGATGGCGGGGCTCTATCGATAGTGAGTCACGCTAGTGGCGGGGATTCGGAGGAGTCAACTCTAGAAAATCGTTCTCCGCCACGGTCATTTCTCATCAACACCAAAAATGTCTATTGACTTCCCTCGCGAGGAGGAGCGCGTGCTTGCGCGATGGAAGGAGATCGACGCCTTCCTGAGGCAGGTTGAGCTGGTAAGTGGTTGCGAATTCTTGCGCCCTTTCCAACATACTTCACGTGGCCCTCTGTCGGCCTGTCTGTTGTGATCTTGTCTTGTTACAGCTATGTTGCATAGCCTGTGGCAGACATATCTGTTTTTTTACTAATCCTACCCAGTCCAAAGGCAAAGAACCATACACTTTCTATGATGGACCGCCGTTCGCGACCGGAATGCCGCATTATGGCCATCTCTTGGCGTCTACCATCAAGGACATCATTCCGCGTTACTGGTCCATGAAGGGTCGTTACGTTGAGCGGAGATTCGGCTGGGATACCCATGGCGTTCCGATCGAGTACGAAATCGACAAGGAACTGGGCATGTCTGGACGTGATGCTGTGCGCGAGATTGGAATTGCAAAGTACAACGAAAAATGCCGCGCCATTGTCATGAGATATGCAACCGAATGGAGATCTACCATCGACCGTCTTGGGCGCTGGATCGACTTCGATAACGACTACAAGACCATGGATACCAACTTCATGGAATCAGAGTGGTGGGTGTTCAAGCGCCTCTTCGACAAGGGCGCTGTATACCGTGGGTACAAGGTCATGCCCTATAGTACAGCGTTGGCAACGCCTCTCAGTAACTTTGAGGCTTCCCAAAACTACAAAGATGTCCAAGACCCGGCAGTCGTTGTCACATTCCCACTTGTCAACGACCCAAATACATGCTTATTGGCATGGTGAGTATTTCTGCTCGCACTCTGCTCGTCAATTTCCATACACTGGTAACCCTAGCTTGCTTTCGCGGGCATGTGCTAATATGGTTACAACAGGACTACTACTCCATGGACACTACCATCCAACACTGGTCTCTGTGCACACCCCGAATTCGAATACGTCAAGATCCTCGATGAGGCATCCGGCAAACACTATGTTCTCCTCGAATCCCTGCTACGTACACTCTACAAGGACCCCAAGAAGGCCAAGTTCAAGATTGTTGAGAAGCTCAAGGGCAAGGACATGCTAGGCTGGAAGTATGAGCCCCTATTTGACTACTTGTACGATGAGTTCAAGGACTACGGCTTCAAGGTCTTGAACGACACCTACGTTACAGCCGATAGCGGTGTGGGTATCGTCCATCAGGCGCCCGCATACGGAGAGGACGATTACCGCGTCGCACTCGCCCACGGAGTTATTTCCGATACCAGAGTACCCCCAAATCCAGTCGACGACCAAGGGTGTTTCACCGCAGTTGTTCGTGACTTTGAGGGCCAGCATGTCAAGGCAGCAGACAAGGGTATCATCAAGCACCTGAAGGGAACTGGACGCTTGGTCGTAGATTCACAGCTTCTCCATAGTTATCCCTTCTGCTGGCGGTCTGACACTCCCCTGATTTACCGAACTGTTCCCTCATGGTTCATCAAGATCCAGGATATTGTTCCACAGATGCTGGAGAACATTGCAGGCTCACACTGGGTTCCTTCGTTTGTCAAGGAGAAGCGCTTTGCCAACTGGATCTCCAACTCGCCAGACTGGGCGGTTTCAAGGAACCGTTTCTGGGGTACTCCACTCCCGATCTGGGTCAGCGATGATGGAAAAGAGCTTGTGTGCGTTGGCAGCGTAGAGGAGCTGAAGAAGCTTAGTGGATACGAGGGTGAACTTACCGACATTCACCGTGACAAGATCGACCACATTACCATTCCCAGCAAGGAAGGCAGGGGTGTGCTCAAGAGAACCAACGAAGTCTTTGACTGCTGGTTCGAGTCTGGCTCTATGCCCTACGCTAGTGCACACTACCCATTCGAGAACGTGGAGCAGTTCGAAAAGTCTTTCCCCGGAGACTTTATTGCAGAGGGTCTCGATCAAACTCGCGGTTGGTTCTATACTCTCACAGTCTTGGGCACGCATCTTTTCGGCAAACTGCCTTTCAAGAACTGTGTCGTCAATGGAATCGTACTTGCAGAGGACGGCAAGAAGATGTCAAAACGTCTAAAGAACTACCCCGATCCCAATCTTATCATGGACAACTATGGTTCCGATGCTCTACGATTGTATCTCATCAATTCGCCTGTCGTCCGCGCCGAGACACTTCGATTCAAGGAGGCGGGTGTCAAGGAAATCGTTTCCAAGGTGTTGCTACCACTATGGAACAGCTACCAGTTCTTCGAGCAGCAGGTATCGCTCCTCAAGAAGGTCGCTGATCTTGACTTTATGTTCGACCCAGCGGCTGAGAAAACAAATTCAAACGTGCTGGATAGGTGGATCCTGGCATCCTGCCAATCGCTGTTGAAGTTTGTCAACGAAGAGATGGCTGCATACAGACTGTACACCGTCGTTCCGCGGTTACTCGAGCTTATCGACAACACGACTAACTGGTACATTCGCTTCAACCGCCGCCGTCTGAAGGGTGAATACGGTCTGGAGGACACAAAACACGCACTCAACACGCTCTTCGAAGTCCTCTACACACTCTGCCGTGGACTTGCACCTTTCACACCATTCATTACAGACAACATCTACCTGCGATTGTTGCCGCACATCCCTAAGGAGTTGCACGCAGAGGATAACCGTAGTGTACACTTCCTGCCATTCCCAGAGGTCCGTGAAGAGCTTTTCGATGAAGCCGTCGAGCGCCAGGTCAAGCGCATGCAGTCAGTCATTGAACTTGGTCGTATCTGCAGAGATCGCGCGAACAAGGGCCTCAAGATCCCGCTCAAGACGCTGGTAGTTATTCACCCAGAACAACAGTATCTCGACGATATCAAGTCGCTCGAGACCTACATCTTGGAGGAACTGAACGTGCGAGAAATCGTGCTGTCAAGTGACGAGGAGAAGTACAACGTGCAATACTCTGCGACAGCCGACTTCTCTATTCTGGGCAAGAAGCTCAAGAAGGACGCGGTAAAGGTCAAGAAGGCTCTGCCAAACCTCAAGAGCCAGGAAATCAAGGATTACTTGAAGAGCGGCGAGATTATGGTCGATGGCATCAAACTTGAGGCCGAAGACTTGATGGTGAAGCGTGGTCTTGCACAGGACTCGAGCAACAAAGACCAAGAGTTCAACACTGACAACGACGTCCTCATTATTCTCGACATCGCGTCGTACCCTGAGCTTGAGCAGGAAGGTCTTGCACGAGAGGTCATTCGCCGTGTCCAAGATCTGCGCAAGAAGGCTGGGCTAGTGCCTACTGACGATGTGGGTATGGAGTACCGAGTCTTGAACGATCCTGATGGAGTGGGCCTGGAGAAGGCATTCGAGAACCAAGGACCACTGTTTGAGAAGGCTCTGAGGAGGAACGTTGACAAGCACGTCATCACTGAGCTTGATGGCAAGATACCTGAAAACAGCAACGAGAAGGTGATTGCAGAGGAGGAGCAGGAGCTTCACAAGGCAACGTTCATGCTGCGGCTGGTTAAGCTGTGAGGAGCACGCAATACCACTATGCCTCCAGCGGATGGGTTCGTGGATCGTTTAGTGTGTCCATAATAAGGGCCTTGATGGCATGACAGCGTAACGTAGATAGCCGAAGAAATTATAAAAATAACTTTCAGTCAAATGCCAGAGAGATTGCGAACTTCGTATATTATCAAAGATATTTACCGACCCATGAATTCTACCGCTGCTTGTACGCCTTCTGAAGCAATCGTCAGCTATATGTGAATGACTCGGCGACCAGATATAGTCTCACAAGATAACACTCTTTTAGTTTCATGAACTCATTGACGCACATATCTTTGCGTACGTTATTGTAGTCTGCAAGAATACATTTGCCGTATAATGAACTCTAAAGAATGTTAGAATAGGACAAAGAATACACAGTGCAAGGGCCTAGAAGCGGGGGATGAAATGGCACACATACTTCTTTTGAGCATTTTGCAGCTGCAGTGGCGAGCTTGTCGATAGGGCGAGTTCTTCCAGGCATCTTGATGTGAGCAACAGATGACGATGTCAAATGAGTGATGTCGTGAGGCGCTGCAAATGTTTCGTTCCATGTGTCGATGAGGTCAATGGCAGGGTCCGCCGCACTAGGTTCTTGGCACTGTCGCTATGTGAACGGGCGTCCAACCACCCGCACAACAAAGCGCGTTGCTCTCACGCAGGCGGGCGCAGCGGGTTACCCCGTCACCCATGCATCGATAAGTTTTGTAATGCTTAGCTGCTGCGCGCAATCCTTCCCTTTGACGCGACTGCACTGCATACCACTTTTTGGTTGTTCGCACACTTCCCGGGCTCAGCAGCTACTTCCATGTTGTCGCGAACGCGCCGGAGACGACCGAGTCGCGTGCACGAATGCTACCCCCCATGACACAAAATGGACGTGACGCGAAGGACCTGACCAGGGATGAATTGCCCAACGAAGGTATTGCTTACGCCCTTTATCGCATTGTTTCTGTTCTCCGTACTGATGTTCTTGCAGTCGTCGAAACTCTATACGACATCATATACCAGGCGCATCATTCGCAGGATAAGACGTCACGCGCCCTCTTTGATGCATGTGACAAACATGTCGAGGACAACGGCCTAGAACCCAGGGATAGCGCCATCCTCTACCGCTTTCTAGCCTACCTACAGCACGAGGACCGAGAAGGGGAGGATCTCCTAAGGCGCTTCCAGCGCATGCTCCGAGACTATTTTGACATTACTGTGGGGTATGGCGACGAGGGCGACGATATTGAGCCCGCAGTTGGACTCGATGCGACGCAGAGAGGAACACAGGCAGAACCGGGACGGTTGCCGAGGACAACAAGCTTCGATTCATTCCTCGATGTGACCGCTGACAAGGTTGCTGGGACTGACCATGGTGACCTTGCTCTGCGTCCCAACAGACAACCTCAGCAAGATGCTCCGAACGACCATGGCAGCAGACCTAACAGGCGGCGTGCTACGTCAGACACAGAGGCGCATTCGTATCACCAAGCTGGACTTCCCATTCGCAATAGAGTGAATGGAATTGCGCCTCAATGCGCTACTTCGGGTCCACAACGACCGCCTCACAAGCGTAGCGCTTCTGCATCGAGTCGTGGCAGTTTGCAGATTAGAAGAGGTGGACAACCGCTGACGTACAAACCCATCGACGATGCGGACCAAGATAGTTCCACCGACCACACCACCAGTCTTGATCTTTCTAATATTCAAATACCTGGGGTGAATGCGCCAATACCTAATGAACCTTACCGACCTGTGCGCCAACAACCACAACCGCAGCGACCATATGTTTTCGAGCCGTTCAGACCCTCCGATACGCTATTGATAGACAATGCGGAAACCTTTGAACAACAGCGACTTCATCGGGTGACAAGAGAATGTATATGGACATGGCGCCGTCGGACGCAAGATCGTTTGAACATGCGAGAAGATATGGAAAGGGCTGCTGCAACATTTGAACGCTGTACCCTGCTCAAAGCCTCTCTTTTGCAGCTACGGGATACTGCACTTGTAAGACGATCCAGCCGAGAGACGAACCGCTTTTTCGAACGATTAGAAGCCAGAGCAGATAAGGCTCGCAGCCTGTTTCTGCTCACAAAAGCCTTTACACACTGGGCGAAATGCGCTGAGGAAGAAGTTCAGCGCACGTCGGTTGCGCGCCGGCACATTCTGCGTACAAGGTTCTTCAATGGATGGCGCGAAATCACAGCAGTCAACGAGCTCAAGATCCAACATTTCGCTCTAGCAAAATTCCTCTCCATATGGCGCTCACGTACAGCTGCGATACGAGGCACTGAACAGCTTGCGGTCTCGTACTACGAAGACAAGATCGTCAGGCGAACATGGGATACCTTGGTCAAAGAGTACCTTAGTAGAGGTGCATCAAACTGGCATGATACACAAATAGCCAGGACTACGCTGTTGAAATGGCGTGAAATAACCGAGATTATGAAAGAGAGAGAAATGTGGGCTACTGATCGACGGGATGGAATGGTACTGCGGAGGACGTTCAAAGCGTGGCAGCAGAAATCGGATGCTGCTCAAGCCCTCCAATCTCAAGCAGATGACTTCCGGAAGGCCAGTCTGCTCCGAACGGCTTTGCATACGATGCAGAAACAAGCACAGCTCGAACCCAACCTTCGCCAATTTCAGACACGTACCAATACTCGCTTGCTTCGCTCAATTTTCGAGAATTGGCGTAAGGATGCTAAATTATCACGCCGGGCTCGTATCATCGATCGCATGCGACTTTTGCGTAATGCCTACACGACCTGGAATGACAAACTGCGTATCAAAGCACTTGAAGAGCGTATCAACGATCGCATTCTCGTCGAATGTTTGTACAAGTGGACTCTTGCGTCTCGAGTATCTCTTTTCCAGCGTGTTCACGATCGACAACTCAAGGAGACAGTTTTCCTATCTTGGGTCACAAAGACAAATCAGCGTGCCAACACTCTCGATGCTGCTGAAAGGCGATTCGCACAGTTCAAGCATGCTCAGCTGTTGCGGACATGCTTGCGCAAGATGGAAGCTATCACTACGGAGAGAAGAGCTGAACAGTTTGCGGTAACAGCCGAGTATCAACAAAGGTTGAAGGAACGCATCTTTGCCAAACTCAAAGAAAGACAAGCGCATTTCCAGCAGCTGAATCAATGGTCGGCAGATGCACGCTACTACGTGCTTTGTAAACATACTCTGAGGACCTGGAGCGAAGCTACGCAACTTGCGCGTCGCAACCGCCGACGCGACACATACTCTCAGGTCCGCAGAACGGTAAAGACAAATCTTGTGCGAAGGGTATTTGGATATTGGAGGGACAAAGCAAGCCATATCGTAGGATTGAACCAAAGAGCAAATGATATGCTGGAGAACCGCACCATACAAGCCAGTGCAGAAATCATTCATCGATGGCACGACCGCACGCTTATCCTCCGCCAACAAGATGCTCAGGCCACCAATCTATATGCCTTTAGGATTACCTCCGCTTGTTTGGCCACATGGTCGCAACGCATGGATGACATTCGCATGCTAGAAGGTCAAGCCATTGCTCTTCGACAAGAAAGCACTGAAATCATGGCTGCAGGCGCCCTCAAGAAGATGGGCTGGCGTCTCTGGAACATTCAGAGACAGGAAGATAACGCGAAAGCGTTGTTTAACCGGAACTTTGAAAAGCATGTCAGAGCTATGGTTCGCTTTTGGGCGGAGCGTGCTACAGAGCGATTTGCCGAACGGCCTGCAAGCCCGACGCCTAATAAACCGAGAGCGCGGAGAGTCGATGATGGAGACCATGATCATGGAAGAGGAGGTGGCGATGCTGTGGTCAGCGCCGACGGCAACAGAAACCATGGGAAACAGGGGGATTTGGAGCCATCTGATGATGAAACCCAGTATCTGGAGGCTTGGACAGCTTTTGACCAGGATGCTTTGAATCTGAACAACGAACTTGATCTCTCCCTTTCTCTCACACCAGAACAGCCTCCACGACACCCCATCCTCACACCTAATCCGTACGCCCAGGCATCTACACCATCTTTAACGCGTCCGCTAAATTCCATACTCCGCCGCCCAAACACGTACCCACAACCGGAGTCAGCCCTGCGCCCTCCCCCCGCAACCATCATCGAGGACGACGAGTCGGATCTCGATTTCGGAGACGGCCCCCAATCAACTTTCTGGACAGGAACTCCCATGCCCCCGACAGCAAGCAAGCCTGGATACCTGAAAACACCCTCAAAACGCAGTGTAGCCCGCGCCAAGCACCCTGAACTTCCTGCTAGTCCCGAGAAGCAGCGTGCTTTCAGTCCTGTACGACGACCTTTGGCGTCAATACTCGAACGAGAAAGAACCTCACGATTAGGCACTATGAGTGCACCACCTGTGCAAAGCTCAAGACCTAGTAGTTTTGGTGGCATAGGCGGCGTGACGAGTTTTGAAAGGAGGTTGAGAGAAGGTGGGTTCGGGGGCAGCGTTGCTGCTGGTAGTAGTAGTGCGGCAAGAGGGGGGAGGGTAAGAGGTGGTGCGAGACCCAGAGTGGGATTTGGAGATGTTAGTCAGATGGGTTGATTGATTCTCTTTGTCTTTTTTCAAATCAAGATGGGCTTTGGATATTGAACAGGGCATCTAGTGTTGAGGAAGAAGATAGTGGAGTCTGCATTGCGTATGACGTCGCGTAGTAAAGCGCTTGCTTGTGTTTGTGCTTGTCAGGATACCCCCCCCCCCCCCCCCCCCCCCCCCATGACTTTTATTTTTCGCTCTTCAGAAAAGTTATTGCGAGTATTATATAGGACGATGCATACATGATATGATTAACATCTGAAGTACTTCGGAGTGATATTGTAGCGAGACTTGTGGATTACCTGAAGCTATCGTGCGCCTGATGCCCGTTGTTTTTGCTGATCATTGGTGGGATAGCGTGGCCTGCAGCATTGACGCACTCGGTTACAGTCAATGATGTACGATCATCAGGCGCCGGTAAGTAGACACGGCGGCGAGGGTCAAAAGTAACAACCTACTGGTCTTTTCCAATCCCAATGCGGAAGGAAGCTAGTCTCATCGAAGTTCCAGATATCTGGTGGTGGGATACCATGCGTCTGAATCAGGTTAGCAAAGGTATCAAACCACTTAATAATGGAGTCTGAATCATGCGCAGGTACGCGATTGAGATGGAGAGATTGCTGTTGTCGTACGTGAAGCTCACGTTGCCGTTTGAGCCATTGTTTTGCCCATTGCGAGCTTGCAGTTGGTGGAGGACCAGGACCATGATGAGCTTGTTGAAGAAGATGACTGACACACGATATAATCATAGGCAGCCGTATACAAACACCAAGTTCATCATGACGTGCAATACAACCGTACAGTGCTTGATCTTACGCCTCAGCAAACTTGTATGTGCTAGAAGGACGTTTAGAATGTGTTGGGCGGCCCTTTGATCGGTCGAGTAATCGCTGGTATGGAACACCGTGTTCACGCGCAAGTTGCTTAAAATTGGGCTTTGGGATATCTTTGATAGACTCAAAGATCTCTGCAATGCGATGATTAGTTGAGGTTTGCAATTGAGCAATTGTGGGGGCTATAAGGGGGGATCAAAGTAACAGAGTTGCGCACAAATATCGTACTGAGCGTCGGCACTCGCCTGCAGTGAGTGTCAGCGAAGCTGTCTTAGCTTAGTAATAAGCTAAGCTTTGGCACGGATACGACAGATGTAATCCACAATCACGTAATTGTCAAGTTCTTCACGTGTAACTTATGTGTATATAAATGTATGTGATTTCTATTCATGTATACAGCCACTCAGTTGCACCTCCCTTTCACCTCCCATAAAAGAAGAAGGACAAGAAAGAAAAGTTAGTAGTACTACTTTACCTCGCCTGGGTATAGATCCATAGAGCACAGCGAGAGAAAGAGGACGATGGTAATAAGTAAGCAAAGGAAATTTCAAAAGGAAACCCACCAATAAAGTTATCCAGACACACACACACACTTGACTAACTCAATTGGATCTTTCCCAGATCGACCATTTCCCTACTTCCATCTTCCTAAGAAAAACCCCTTACCCAGCGAGAATTCCCCCTAAAGGACAAAAAAACGCCTACTGCTGGCTGATGAGGGTACCAAGCAGATCAAAACAGTGATAGTAAAGAAGAAAAGAAAAAAAACACAAAGGAAAAACAACCAAGGATACAACCCCAAAACAATGTGGGTGTACTTTCCGCTGGATGGGTGCAGCGCTTTGCATGGCTCGTAACATCGATACTGAGGGGGATCAAATCAAAAAAGAAAAGGAGAAAGGTATGACATAGATATACAAAGCAGCGAGAGTGTAGTGATGATGGCTGGTTTGGACAAGAGAGGGAGGAAAAAGAGAGGAATGCTTTGACAAAAATGAGTGGAAGGCTGTGGAGGGTTGGCGGAACTAGGCACTAGAAACTAGGACATTACACTTTTTTGCGTAACTCAACGCGCATTAGTCCCCCACAAGGCAAAAAAGTTGGAGCCGTTTAGAAAGACGGGCTTGTAAAGAGAAACAGAGTCTTGACACAAAGAAAAGCTGACCGCAAAGGAGGAAAGAGGTCGGTACTGTCTTGATGGTACTTGTCGGGGCCACCGATCCAAACAAAACGTCTTGCAAACGTTGTCGAACTGCAAGACGAGCTGATAGAATTTGAGACCATCCAAAATTCAAACGCTCAGTGTTGGTGGCGTCGCAGCTTCCGAGAGAAGGATAATTCCTCTGCGAGAAACTGGGTGATTTCTGGCCTGGCGGTCGGTGTAACTGAACCTTGATATCGGGGATACTTCCCGAACATCCGTAGCGAGTCATTGAACTGAATTTCACTTTGCGGATCCAGATTTAGGCTCTCGAAGCGGCTCCACTTTTCCTCATAGCACATCCCAAATGTTGCGGACAATTGGGCTGACTCCAGTCTGTACGGGACTTCGAGGATCAGCAGTAGCCTTCTCAGGCGTCCAATGGCGTGGCATCGGGTCCTCCCATGCAGTATGACCGTTTTGACCATCTTTAATCGTCCCGTTTGATGAAACCGGGCTTGCGTCTTCACCAGGGCTCTGCAGTTCAAAGCGGAAGGGGTTCCTAGTGAATTCTTCTGCGCGGGGTGACATGAGAGCGTCAATGTCGTCTGCAGCATGTCGAGGAACCGCTGCCCTTGGCAGTTTCGATTGGATCTCGGTTTGCAGCTTTTGTAATTTCCGTTGCTCGCTCATGTTTGGAGATGAAAATCTTGTTCGAATGGCTTTCCCGGGAGTAGAGAGAAAGGTTTCGCTCGGGGACCGAGGGGTAGCTGGTGCTTTAGGGAGCGCTAATGGGGTCGTTGTATGCGCACCGCCGCGGTTCAGAATTTGTTTCGCCGGTGAATTGCTGTGAATGTCTACTCGAGGTCCGGCTAACTGGAATTGCTTCGATGCAGACATGTTCAGCGGAACCGGAGATTCGAAAATGGTATTTGTCTGTGCTGTGCCGTCCAGGGATGCGAAGCCATTAAAAGTTTGATGGGCAGGTGGTAGGATGGCCTGGAATGAGGGTCTCCGATCTTCCGATTCAAGGGCTTTGATGGTGGCAATACTGCTCGGCCTATCGAAAGGATTGAAATCCGCTCTAGTTGGTGAAGTTAAACCAAAGGGATCCTCGTCTCCTAACCTAGGCTTCAATGGAGTCATATGGAATTCGGTAGCACGTGGTGACTTTAACTCTTCCTCCAAACGGTCGTTAGTACTAGCAAAGATATCATCGGAGAATTGAGTCTTCACTGGCGAAGCGATTTCTGCAGATTTTGCATCATTATCATCATTCTCGTAGTAGTCCTGGGGAGGTGCCAGTTGGCCAAGATGGAATGAAGTACCGTGTGATGACAAGGGGCCGTAAGATTCATTGGCATCGTCTTGCATAGCTTTGGAGACATCAGGCTTGGAGCTGCGTGGTGAAATGCCTGGGGCTACACCATCCATTCCTTGTGGAGCAGAATCAGGTTCCTCGTTATCCAGATCGTAGCCTGCTGGCCAAGAGTTGTCAAATGATGTTTTGATTGGAGACATAATCCCGGAGTCTGCTGTATCGTAGGATGGGAAAGTAGGTATGTTGAAACTTGCGACAGCAGGGGATCTCAAGGGTTCAAAGCCAGACGGTTGCATAGGAGCCAACAGCCTTTCTTCGGTTCTAGATGAGGCGCCTTCGTTGATGCCAAGGTTGGGTCGTAATCGAAGTTGACGGGAAAAATTGGGAAACGAGGGGGGTTGGACATCGTCTGGTGACTGCAGTGTTGCTTCACTATTGGAAATATCTTCCGTATGGATGGTCGGCACATCGTTGCTAGTCACCGAGACCATAGGAACGACTTGACCCTTGGGATCGACGTATGGAGTGGTGGTTGGGGCCGGCTGAGATGTGAGCTCGAAATGCAATGGGCTGGAGTCCCATGACCTG
Source organism: Bipolaris cookei (assembly GCA_002286855.1). Taxonomy (NCBI): domain Eukaryota; kingdom Fungi; phylum Ascomycota; class Dothideomycetes; order Pleosporales; family Pleosporaceae; genus Bipolaris; species Bipolaris cookei. Next base: position 376,721 of record NRSV01000010.1, read on the forward strand.
CGGAAACCGGGCGAGAAAGCACCAGTGGGCGCAGACAGTGGACCTGGAGAAATTGCGATCATGTTTCCAGTGCTAGCACGTTGCATGGTCATGTCGCAGTCAGGAGGAAGCGGTGCCGTGCGCGGAGTACGTGATCCTGATCCACCGTCTCGATCGTACGAGGAGTACTTGTTCGATCCTGAAGGAAGACCAGCAGATCGTCGACCATAACCTTGATTGTGATACGAGCGGCTCTCGTTCTGCCTCAGCAAGCTGTTGCGGAATTCTTGAAGCTGCATGATAAGGTTCATGTTTGGTCCAATCCACTTGCTTCGCTTCTTCGCCTTGTCGTATGCTTCTTGCACGCTCATTTGAGGATCTTTGTACAAACCATAGGCGACAATCAGACTAGCAGAACGACTAACACCACATTGGCAATGAATGAGTACGCGTTTTCCTTGCTGTACCCGCTCGTCAATCATTCTCACGAGCTTGTGGAGGTCGGGCACGATATCGGTGTTATGCTCCCATGGCATGTGGATGTACTCTGGTGTTTTGTATGTCTTGCCTTCGATGACAACCTCTCGTGGCTGTATCGTCTGCATGACTGGTGGCGTAGCTTTGGGTGTCGTTGGAGAGCTATCGCCCATGCCAAAGGATTGCTTTGGCCTCTGCGAAAGGGTAGCAAAGTCAATGTTCTCCGCTGGTGGGCCATCCACGCGTCTGGCATCGATATCCTTTTGCAACTCTCCCGAAGGTGCGGTAAAAGGATTTTTGACTTCACTTGCAACGTTGATAATGACATCGAAAGTCGTGGCCTGTACAGCTGTGGGCTCAAAGTAGAGATATACACCAGCCTCGTATATGCAGATGGGACCGTTGGGGTATGCTGCTGGCTTTTCCTCGCGTGATTGGGGGACGTCAAAGTTTGGCTCTTGGTCCTCCTCTTCTTCCATTTCAAAGGGGACTTCGGCAAGACCAGTTGGTTTGTTCACAACAGGACGCGGGGGCAACTGCATACCACCGAACGGGTTTACACTTGGTGAACATAACGGCAAGGAAGGGGATGACTGGAAATGACGAAGGGGCGGGCGGTTGAAGGATGGCGTTGAAGGTATGAGGAGCCGTACTGGCTTGTTGTCTGTGCTGCCGGGTGTCGATATCGTCAGGCTCAGATTGGATGGTCTTCGCTTGGGCGGTGTCGGCGGTTTGATGAACAGTGGTGATGGAGGCGCCGAACTATTCTTCTCCTTTGGTGCAACCGCAATAGGTGCCGGAGTATGCGCTCGCAGGTTGCTCAGAGAAGACGCCGTGTTGATGCCGAGGTTTTTGAGATTCCGCGGTTTCTTCGCAGGCGTTGTTGGGCGCTGTAGCTCGAAAAATGTGCTTGAGTCTCCAGACGGCTGTTCTGTCCTTCTTGACCTGAAATCGGCGATACATGAGGAAGGGGCAAGCGTTCTTCCAAGAGGCGACTCGGGCGACACGCCCGGAGATGGGTCGGTCACAGATGACGAATCCATGGTTGAGATGGTAGTGGTGGGCGAGTTGTCGGACGAGGCTGTCGAGTTGCTTTCCCGGCTTTCGCTGTGGATGTGAAACGAGGAGAATGGCACGCTCGAGGATGTGGTTGGGCTTGTTGCTGGCCGCACTAGATTAACGCCATTCCCGTCTGCATGGCCCTTGTTGTGGTGTTCTCCCCCAAATACAGCGCCGAACGAGGGCATGGGCATAAACGATCGCGAGCTGGTCTGCACCATAATGGATCTTGGAGGTGTCGTCTGGGTTGCGAGAGGAGGGGAGCGCGCGCGTCGAGGCCAACGAGGAGCTGAAGGTAAGATGGAGGTTAATCTGGAGCAGGTCGCGAGGGACTGCTCAAGAGAGTCGGAAGGGAAAGAAGAATTAGGTGTAGAGAAAGGCCTTTTCAAAGTCGGACTGTCAGCGCCATGTGGTGTTGTGGGCAGGGCAGACATGGCAAGCGCATGTGTTTCAAAACGTGAAGTATGCAATGGGGGAGAGGGAGGTAGAGGTTGAAGACAGTGTGTCCGAGTCGGAGCCAGGCTCGAGTGCGGAAGAGAGGGTGGGTATAGTGAAGCAAGCAGCAGGCAGTAGTCGCCAGGTGACGATTGTCCGTACGTACACAATGCCAGGCTCAGACACGCATAGTGTTCGAGACAGGCGAAGAGAGGACGGGGCAGGGGGGTGGGAGCGAGGGCGTAGGGTACAGGGGTGACTAGAACAAGAGAGGATGCAGCTTACCTAGTAGCCAGCGGCGACCGCAGTGGTGGCAGTAGTGGCAGTAGTGGCAGTGGTGGTTGTGAATGGGAGCGAGAATACCAGATCCTCGACTAAGCGCCTGAGGGAAGGAGCGACTGGGCCGGCGATGCGCCTATGCCTGGGAGAAAGCGGCGTGGAGAGGCAGAAAAAGTCGACTGGCGGCGCCGGTACGGGTCGTCGAGGCGGGTGTCGGTGGTGTTTGCGAGAGAGGGCCACGAATTGTACGCTGCGACACACACACACACACACAGAGGGCGAGCGACGGGCGAGGATGCGGAGATGCAGTGCAGCGTGTGGTGACCAGCTTGGGAGGGGACAAGGGAAGCCGGTCGTGGCAGAGCCGCTGCCGCCTGGTGTTTGGGGGGAGGGGGGTTCGTGGGGAGGCGGGCAGGCGAGCAGGCGATGGTCGAGTGTTGAGGCGGCGTGAATGCGTCGCTCATTGTCCATGGGGGAGAGAGGAGCCAGGGCAGAGACGCTAGCCGTGGCTGCTGTGTGCAAGCGCCGACGTCCAAAATAGCAACCGCCAGCCGTGCGCTACGAGGCAGCTGCGACCACTAGCACGCCATAGCCTGCCCGCCTCCCACGCAGCCAACGCCGCCTTACTGGGCCGTGGCTGGGCCATAACTGGGCCATACTGGCTGCTGGCTGTCCTGCCCACCGCGCCCGCCGGGCAGTTTGGGCGGTGCGAACTTGTTCACGCCCACGCCCACGTCCACTCCCACTCCCACTCCCACTCCCACTGGCACAGGCACAGGCACTGGCCTCTGGCCTCTGGCCTCTGCCCTCTCGCTGCCCTCTCGCCTTCAGCCACCGGCCCTGAGCCGCCAGCCGGCTGCCATTGGCTGTCGCCCGCCTGCACCACCTGTGGCCGCACGGCTGGCTGCTGGCGAACGCCCGGCCAGCCTGCCCAGCTGGGACGAGGCTGGAAAGGGTGGGCCGTCCTGTCGCCGGTGCAACCACCGCTGACAGCGGCTTGCCATGGCTCCTGTCTGTCCTCGCCGGCCTGCCTGCCTTAGACTTGAAGCGCTCGCCGTCACCGTCGCCTCGCCGCGGCTCCCACTTCACTTCGCATCACCGAGGCACGCAAAACAGTCGGACCAGACATCTCTGACGTGAAACGCAACATGGGAAAGCCGTCGACCCACCTGTTGGCGGGGTGAGAGGGCGGCAGCGCACCGCGTCATTTGCCTCTGGGTCATGTGAGCAAGACTGCTGGTTTCACCTGCATCCCTTTGGTTTCGGAAGCCAGACGACCTGCCAGCGCCCGAACTCAATCACGACAAGTTTGCGAGCTTCTTCAACATGCCGCCTGCTTACCTACACTCATACTCTTTGACCACGCCTGCATCCCTCTTTTCTTCATCTCCTCTGCCCTCCCACATACACAGACCCGAGCCCGCCCATCCTCCGCTGCTCCCTGAGCCCCCTCCCGTCCTGCTGCACCACGTGTGTTTCAGTTGCCAACGCGAATGCGATTCATGTACCCCTGTGGCGATCCATCGACTTGCCTCACAAAAGGGCACGTGCTCACTCGATATTCGCATTCCCTTCAATCCACCCGGCTCATCCAAAGTGTTCACTCTCGCACATTCCGTACAAATATGCCGTCGAGCCACTAAGGGACCAGGCCACTCCCGGCCTGCCCCTATCCCATATTGTTATGCTTTCCATATCATTATTATACTTTATCATGAACACGCTTCTCGAACATTGGTTGATGAAAAGTTTTATCTAGTAGGGATTGAAACTACAGTCAGCATGACACCCTTCACCTCCCCCATCAAGCAACTAACGGTTCGCCTGCCAAACACGTGTTTTAATACCACACAAGACTCTATTATTAGCTGCTCTCCATGGTTCCCTAGGTCACCGTCGCTAAGTACACTTTACTTTGTTTTTGGGCCATGGTCAAAGACCGAGCATAGGGCAGCAGCTATTCAAAACACTATCGAATCATCTCTTGCCCCCTGGCAAGTGCTGCTATAAGCACTGTGTAAAGTATTGTACACGTTATCTGCAAGGATATTGATTTTGTTCCGAGTGTCGTCATGGCAATAAAAGCTGTGAGAGACACTGTTGGGTCTATCCCTACAATGTTGCGTGGCTTAATTCACCCATTTTAAAGGAGATGCATAGAGTACCTGGCAACGGCAGGACGATCATTCTGAACCCAAGACGTGTCTGAAAAGCTTGTAAGGCTGGAAAGATTCAGGGCGTCAAGATGGAGACCTCTTTACCTTGTCTACTACTTACATATCAGGAAAACCGTTGCATGTAGTCAGGCCTAGTTGCTCGTGCAGACCTGTTCTGCTACAGTAGACTAAGATTAGATGGCTCTGCGCATACCCGTCCATAGTACATCGTCTCAGGATAATTACAAGATTATGCAGACCAACCTGCGAAATCACCACTCCCGTCGCATGAGGTGTCCAGTCTCACCTCAGGTGAACACAGATGAACATGAGTGCAGCGCCGACCACCCAAAAGCCGCTAAGTCCCAATGCGGCATAGTGCGCCCACTCGAATTTCGCTCGCTTCAGAACATCGCAAAAATCCGACGACTTCTCTTTTCGCGACAACTAACCACCCAGGTCAATTTCCAACAGCCACCATGTCGAGGCCAACCGTCACCGTCGTCTCTGCCAAGGGCGAGGTCACCCAGGACACCATCCCCGTCCCCAATGTCTTCAAGGTCAGTTCCACCGTCGCACTTCGAAATCCGCGATCCGATGCAACTGGCAACCCGACGGACAGATCGAGAGAGAAGCTACAATGAATGCGTATAAACGGGGGATTTACAAGATTGAACACTCAGCTGGAAACCTCATGCAGATATTAAGCTGAGTCAATTATGAAGTGCTTGCGGCGCCATGGCGAAAACTTCTGGGTGTTCCGCAATCATTATGGCTCTCTCGGTCTGCTCTGCTCTGCTCTGCTATTGCATTGGGAGCATGCTGTATCGTGCATTCAATTCATATATTTGATTCTGACGATCAATAGGCTCCCATCCGCCCGGATGTCGTCCACGCGGTGCACACTGGCATGAACAAGAACCGCCGCCAGCCCTACGCTGTGTAAGCCTTCCTCGCAAGCTGCACCGTTGACTGATCTAACAACACGCAGCTCCGAGAAGGCTGGTCACCAAACTTCTGCCGAGTCCTGGGGTACTGGTCGCGCTGTTGCCCGTATCCCCCGTGTCTCTGGTGGTGGTACTCACCGTGCTGGTCAGGCTGCTTTCGGTAACATGTGCCGCTCTGGCCGCATGTTTGCTCCTACCAAGGTCTGGCGCAAGTGGCACCAGAAGATCAACCTGAACCAGAAGCGCTTTGCTACCGCCTCTGCGCTCGCTGCTTCAGGAAGCCCTGCTCTTCTCCTTGCCCGTGGCCACGCTATCAGCACCGTCCCCGAGGTTCCTCTCGTCGTCTCATCGACTGCTTTCGCCGATGCCGCCATCAAGAAGACTTCCGCTGCCGTCGCTCTCCTCAAGGCCGTCGGTGCTGGTGCTGATGTTGAGAAGGCCCGCAACTCGCGCAAGCTCCGCGCTGGTAAGGGTAAGCTCCGTGGTCGCCGCCACAAGCAGCGCCGTGGACCTCTTGTCATCTACAACCCTGATGAGGATGGCAAGGAGCTCGTCCTTGCTTTCCGCAACATCCCAGGTGTCGAGACCTCGTCCGTCTACTCCCTAAACCTCCTCCAGCTCGCCCCCGGTGGTCACCTTGGCCGCTTCATCGTCTGGACCTCTTCCGCTTTCAGCGCCCTCGACAAGGTCTACGGATCAACCACTGAGCCCTCAGCGCTCAAGAAGGACTTCCTTCTTCCATCCCCCATGATGGTCCAGCCCGACCTCAGCAAGATCATCAACTCCAGCGACATTCAGAAGGTCCTCCGCCCCGTCCGTGGTGGAGCCGTGACCAAGCGCAGCCACACCCAGAAGAAGAACCCTCTCAAGAACTTCCAGGTGCAGCTCCGCCTCAACCCCTACGCCGCTACCTTTGCCAAGGAGAAGCTTGGCCAGAAGAAGATCGAGACTGGCAAGGCCGAGCCTGCCGCCGATACCTTCTACGAGCTTCTTCAGGATAACTAGATGGTTGTTAGTTAGCGTTATGATTTCCTAAGGTGTTCTCTCTTCGGCTGGGATGGACTGGAATGATGAATGGCTATGACAAATGTAGCTCTTCACAAAATACCTCATGAAAAGGTTGCTTCCATGTTTGGCTGAATAATGTCTTTATGCAACTGTTCGAGACTGTGATGACTCTATGCATGAATGTGTATAGTTTATCTTGTCGTTCATATCCCTTAGAGCTGTCTGGCATTGTGTTTATCCATGGGTAACTTTCCTGCGAGGTAGCTCACACTTTACAGTATCCAAATATTGTGTGCAAATGTAGTGAGAGTTAATAGTTAGCAATAAACCCATGTTGCTAACATGATGTACATTGTGATGCCAACGCCATATGTATAAAATGATGTATCCCAAACGCCATCGCTATGCACGTAACAAAGAGTTCTTTTGTAGCTTTCACTTGAAGAGTCTCTTCCCACCCGTCCTGCCCATTGTCCTCTCCACGCCTTCCAGACTCATACCCGCAAAACCTGCGCCACCACCATCTCTATCCCTCTTGTACCGCCGGAGCGCCTCTCTCAAATGCGCAGGCGTCAACGGACCCTTGTCACAAGCGCGCAATCTCTCCTGCAAACTAGCATTCTTATCCACCTCCTTCCACAGACTCTGCGTACGATCAACCTGGTTCAAGTACCACCCTGCACCCTGAATATCCGTATTCGTCGGCTTATTCCGCTCATCCTTGATATGTGCACTCGGCCTGCCTAGACTCTGGCTTAAGATGGGGCCCGGCAAGTCTGTGTTGGGCAGATGAGTGCGTACGGCAGACCATTCATCACGGACGGTGAGGGCGCGGTCGATGAGCTCGCCGATGAAGGTTTTGGAGTAGGAGGTTACGGCGATGATGATGGGCTGGGGCACGGATTGCGAGAGGGTTTGGTTGACCAGTTTGCGGACGGTTTCCCGCTTAAGGCGGATGCGGCGGTAGGTTGCGTAGCGGTCCATTTGCGCGGGGGTCATGAAGTCTTCTAGCATTCTAGAGTGGCATGGTGTTAGTAAGAATGAAAAGACTTGCTGTAAGTAGTTTTTTGGGAGAAGATATCGTACCGCTCGTATTCTTTTTCTTGTTTGCGTCGTGCTTCGACGCTCATTCCGCCTTCAATCTCCATGCCCATTTCCTCGCCCATCTCGTCTTCGTCGTCGTCTTCTTCTCCTTCTTCATCTTCGCCTCCAACTGCACTCCTTCCATCACCGCTTTTGCCTCCTCTTACGCTCGAGCCCGCGACACTTCCGCCATCGCCGCCCTTCTTACGGCGCTTCTTGCTTCCTCCAACCCCATTGACAACCGAAGTCGTGATGTTGCTTTCTACCGATGGTGAACGCGAGTATTGGTGTGGCGAACCACCGATGGATTCAGCATCGGGAGAGAAGGCATTGCGGAGATTTGAGGGCTTGCGCTTCTTAGCAGGTGCGCCCGAGTGCGAAGATATGCTGCCACGCTTGCGGTTGCTGGGCATGTTGAGCTGAGGGATGTGCGGTGGTGAGGCCATGGTTTTGTAGGTGATTTCTTTTTACTGCGAAGGCGCAAGAGGGTCTCTTCTTTGGAGCATGCGCGCAGCTCCAAGGAGGCGGGGCGGGGCGGAATGACGCTGATGGTGGTCGTTCGATTAGTGTCGTCGCGACTGTTGCGGAGAATGGAATTGACTCCAAAGTCGCGACCGCCGCCAAGCAATGTAGTTAGCGCGTTTTCTTCGTTCCGCTCGGAATGCGCCCGGCCTTGATCTCGTCATCGCCCCTAGCTGTACTTGCCCTCACTAGGGAATTTTTGGATTCAGGAACCCTATCGATGGAAACTGCGCTTTGATCTTAAAGCTTGCTTTTACTAAGATCGCATTGTTGGGTGCGCCGTTACTATCTCACCTAGACTTGAAGCAACACTGCATTTGGGCTTGCACCATCTCTATCATCTCGCTCTCAGCAGCGACGCTTCAACGCTCAAGTAACATATCTTTTTAAGTACACTGAAAGACTTATAGATGCTTTGGTTAACAAACTCCTCAAACTGATGCTCTACCACAGCAGCGCTGACACGGTGTGAATGTGCTGAATAAGAGGGGCTAGAGTTTCATTTTGAGAACTATCCTTCACAAACACTGTGACATAATCTACAGTCTTATTTTAGACAGTATGGGTGTGAACACGTGACAGCTGAATCCGGTGGGTCATATGTAAATGTTCGACATAGGAGATGCAGATGAGTCGTCGACTGTGGACAACAAGGCAATCACTATGAATGTTATGCGTATGTGTATGCCATTACACCGTAAGCAGGAGGATATACTGAAATTTGAACACAGCAGTTACAGTAAAACGAAAAAGAGTTCTAATCCAGACGCTAGTCGGGATGAAAGTGATCAAAATCGCTACACATCCATTAGTCAATTTTGCTAGATGCACTGCACAACTATGCAAAGCCGCCATATCAAAAACTTAGAAAAAAAAGGTTCGATTAAAACTACATTTGCAAAGCAAAACTCCCTGATCTCCACAATACATATATCTCAAAGGATTACCCTCCTCCTTCTCTCCCAAAGGTGTCAAGGCAACATAACATCATTCTCACCCCTTACACATCTATTTCTTCGCGCCCCCTCCACCAACCCACCCCTCAACCCAACCCCCCGCACTCTTCGCACCATCAGCCACACTCCCCTTACCCCCCTTGACCCCCTCAACAGCACTCTGTCCATACCCGCCCAAAGGCCCTTGTCCCTCAAGCGGCCGTCCTTGTTCATCCTTGCCGCCACGCTCAGCACGATTGATTCCTTCTTTTGATAAGGCGTCGCCGATGGGTTGTGCGAGACCGCCTTGGCCTACTTGTCCAGTTACGAGGCCGTTGACGCCGTCTTGGAGGTTATCAACTTGCGAGATGCCGGTTACTTTGGTTTTGTCGAGGTTTTCTGTGGGTAGGAAAGTAAGTTACAGTTGCGTAGGTGGTTTTGCATGGCTTAGATGAAATAAATGGAGAGGAGGGAGAGAGAACGTACGCTTGGTAGCATAGCTCGCTTTGTTATCTTTTGTGAACCATTTCAGATACTGGTCTTCGATCCAGGGCATCCATGTTTCGTATTTTTGGTTGTAGTAGTCGTTTGCAGCCTGCTTGTAGGTTTTCGATTGTTGCTTGTTGTCTGTCATTTTAGATGTGCGTCGTTTGCTTGCGATGTGTTCAATAAAAGGAGGGGAAGAGATGGTCCTTGACGTATCGTATAGATATGGAATAGTATTGTAATATGAACCACGGGTGGACGTAATAAAGCTGTACTTCTTCACAAAAGTGAACTAGCGAAAAAGAGAGAGAAAAATCCTTTTGTTCAAACAAGCACACACCAAAATATATACTACACACAAGCACCCTTCATCATACTCAAGACCAACCATACAACCCTCCACCTTGGCCCAGCCAACCACACACCCCCACTCTCCCTCCGATGCCGTGTATACGACGCCATCCACGCCAACAGTGATCTCATCTCCGATCGGCCTGGCCTTTCACACCGGAGGCCAGACAGGGGTGGCTAACAACGCATGCCAGGGTCCTTGATTCCAACTTTCGAACCGGTTGCATGGGAACAAAAGAGGGCGTTGATACGCGGCGTTTTGACAGGATGGGCAAGGGGTGGGTCCTACGTCATCTGAACCACTCGATCCAAGGGATCTGACCCTCACCGAATGATCGTCCCGCGGTCGCTGCAACATGGAAACTTGCTGATTTACACAACCTGCCTGTGTCGGTTAGGTGATTTGCTGGTTTTTTGCGCAGGATACTGGTGGGTATGTGTGATGATGTGGTTGGGTGGTTATGGAGGTCTTGAAGGGGGACAAATGGGAATGGGAAGGTGGGTGCGGGACGATGGGTGGCTGTGTGGCCTAGAAGCGCGCCACAGCTGTAAGACATGTCTTGACGGCGATCGGAGTCGCAGGTAGCTAAGGCCAAGGTATGAGCGAAATACTACTAGTAATTTAGAAATTAGATATCCTTGTCTACTTTCACATGTTGGGCATCTGTGTCTTCTACAGTATGATCAATAGTTTTATTCCGAAACTAAATACAACGCTGTGCTCCGCCCGTGAGGATATGACTCTTCTACTTAGTCTGGTGCCTTGAACGCTAGTACTAGGTGGCCAGCAATAGCCATAACAACAATATGGCTTGCAAAAAGCAAGGCCGGAGAGGTCCAATTCGTATACTGCAAGACGCAGCGATAACAGAATTCATAGTACATCCTTTTTTTGTGAGGAGACAGCACAAGCAATCCGAGTCGAAAAGAAACTACCTCCGTTATAATTTTCTTGAAGCCAGTCGAGCGGTATCAAAAAAATATTTCGCCAGTGGGCTGCTTCAGACGAATCCAGCAATCTCTCCTTAATCGCCTTCGACAGCAGATGGTGTGAGCGAGTTTGTAATCCTATGTATGCCGTCAGGGCTAGACTCTTCGTGAATGATTTCAAAACCAAGAATTCTACTGCCACCATCTTCATCTGGGTCATGGTTATCCCCATCAGCATAAATTTCTTGTGGATCAGGCGACAGCGCCAAGACCATAGTCGTCTCGCTCATGCAGCTTCCTTGGCTACTAACGCTATCGCTGCTGTTTCCGAACATGTTATAGTTCTGATCTTCTAGGGAGGCAGGACAGTCTCCAGGTGCTTCTGGTCGGCGAGGTATTTCGAACTCAATAACTGGGCTGTCGTCCAGTTCAACACATTCGCCACGGATGGCCTCATGGTCATGGTTGTATGCGAAAGGAGGAGCATCAACGATGGCTTTCCAGCGGGCAATTCTCTTCTGTATCTCGCAGCGAACTAGGAATGAGTGGAACTGGTTTTTGAAATCCAGCGGGAAGTCTTCACACAGTTCAAGGAAACACTCGTCTTCCACACCACGCGATTGGTGAAGTCTGATGCGTCTGATCAGTACTTCAGTCATTTTATACACGAGAGGTCCACAGGCACCAGCATCGTAGTTGAATTGGTTGTGGTGGTTCTGATGCGGGGTATACTGTTGGATCCGATATCGCCACTTTTTTATATCTTCTCCGAGGATTTTCAGCATACCTCGACCGATTTGGAAACTAAGGTATCGAGGTTGATCGTCATCAAGAAATAGAGAATCGTAATACGAGACTATATAATGTATTCTGTCGATGGCGAGAAGCGACCAGTGATTTCCTTGCAAGCAATCGTTCTCAAAGCCACCGATTGCATCGTTAATAACAAGAAAAATCCATGGCTTGTTCTCAAAGCGGGCTTTATACTGAGAGTACTCCTGAGGACTGCTATCTTCACTTTCTGCAGCGAAAAGGCATATTTGTGAGACCATGGAGTTGGCGATTGCGATCCCATGATTTTCACAGTTGTAATCTCGGCGGAGGACTTCCAGAGCCATATCTAGACTTTCGTCCTGCATCCAAGGTTCACCATGATCCCAGCTTGTACTTCTGATATGGCAGAAAGCATCGTTTTGAATCTTGATATCCCCCAGCCTGAGATACAAGTTGGAATCAAATGGCGGATTCAATTGGAACATTGTGCAGAATGCGGAATACCGATCAGGATGGGGAACAAAACTCCAGTGGAGAAGAATAGGTAGAGGTTCCAAGTCGAGAGATTTGTACTGACGAGGCGGACACTGTTGCATTTTAGCACATTGTTTAGCTACTTTTCCAGGTGAATGAACTACACGAACCTTGATCTCTGTTTCTTTCCAGTCCATTGCGAAGCAGGTGCCCCAGTCTTCAGTAGTATTGACATCGATGCTATACCGCCGCTTCAGCAGTGGAGGCCTCGTCTGTCTTGTGGGTAATAAATTAGCCCGCTCAAATCCCCGTGAAGCGAGAATGAACATCTTGAGAGTCTTATAGCGCATGCCGTGTCGTGTACTTTCGAAGATTTTAGAGAGCTCAAAGCGCGCATGCTTTGCTATTCTAGATTGGTTATAGAACTTTGCAAGAGGGGAAACCACCTGATCAAATGACCGAGTCGTAGTAGCTGTTTTACGGGCCATGGAACTCTTGAGCGTAGATACAGATGCTGAGGACTTCTGCGTACCCCGAGGGGGAGTAGCTGGTGGCATCATGGACGTTTTGTCATCCTGATCCTGGCTTGGGGGTGGAGTGAGCGAAGTCGTGTGAGGGACAGGTGTATCTTCTTGTAATTGCGCCTTTGTTTCTGTACATCCCTCATGTTCTGAAACTACAGAAATGTCAGTCACAGGTGGCGAGTGGGTTGGAAGTTGTGCCTGGGTATGTGCTTCAGTGTCCCTGGGCGAGTCGACGCCCAAAGCTGGCGTACCCAACGCTGGCGTGCCCAAGTCGGAACGGGCGTTTTGAGTATTCGCAACGGTTGTTATTCGGGTTCTTGTGCCAGGTTCTGAGCTTGCAGGCTCTGGCACTATATGGGATTTTGACGGAGGTTCGGCATAGACGCGCAGTGGGGAGGATGGTGCTGGTAAAGAAGGTGCGACCTGCGTAGTGATCTGTGCCGGGTTGCGTCTGTCGGGTTGTTCTTCTTGCATATTCATGACGTATTGAGGTATTCCTCCGCCCACCATGTCGTTGGAAGAGGTTGGAGTGCTGGTTACGTTGTAAGGAATGGCTCTTTGTACGAAGAAAGTGATTGTTGATACCTGACGAGTCGACCAGCGCTGCCTGGAGATACACTAGAGTGAATACGAACACTTGTTCTCTGAGGCGGGTTTGCTGCGGTGAAAGTGGAAGTCGTATGCGGGTTTGCACCGGTAGTGAATGATGGCAGGCGGTGGCTAGGCTGACAGACAGCGATTGTTGCTGCCGAAGCAGAGGATTGGGCGCTGAGGAATGAATACTCGATATTCAAGGTCCGGGTACAAAGCTTGAGTGGGAGGGGGGCTCTTTGTACTGGTGATTCGAGAACAAGCACGTTGTTGTGGGGAAGCAAACTGTATTCCAACACAGCACATGTAGCTACATTCACGGTTGAAGTAGCGAGAGTTGGACAGTGATAGGGCCAGGAAAAGCTAATCATTATGACGCTCTTCTTTTCGCATTGTGGGAATATGTGTGAGTCAATCCACCAATCTCTTTAGATTTGGTTATGCGAGCTCGCTGATTCCACTGTCTCTAGGGGCATCCGCAATTGAGGAAGTTATAGAGTGCCGTTGTTATAACCAGGCCACTCCCCAATGGTCCCTATATTACGTCACACCAATCATGTTCGCGAGAATTTGCAAAGTGATTATCAAGATTTGGGCTGTCGAGCGACTATGTGCGCGGCGTGTACAATGTAAATGATATCACTGCATGTGTCTGTGTGGCACTGAGAGTGAGAACCAAGGTACTGAGCCTTCTTCCGAGCGAGAGCCGCCAAACGCCTGCTCCGTGCATTACTCGTGAGAGACATGCGTTGAAACAAGGTTGCAGTTACTTTGTAGTATCCAGATGCGTTATCGACATTTTGACAATAGCCCTCATTCACGGAGTCGCTCCATGTAGCAACGGCAAGGTGACAAAGCGCTTGCCTAACTTGAACACACCGACTGTATCACTGTCCAATCGCCTGCGAGAGAATTCAGAAAGAGGGAAATTGCCTCCCAAAGCACGCTTTCACCCACACCACATATACACAGATGAGCACAGCAAAATAATTCTCAAAAAAGGTGATACTATTTACAAGTGCAAAGAAAAGTGTAAAAGATACGTAGTGGTATATGAACTATCAAGGAAAAAAAATCACACACAAAAAGAGAACTAGAAAAGACACCGAACGGTCATCAGCTGTGTGAAAAGAGTGCCGGTGACGGAGGACCAGCTGTGCCTACCGCGCATGATAACCCTCGTGGACTCTTGGATAACAAGCACTCAGCCAACCCCCCTCCCCCCTATATAGTTCATGCTGCCAAATGCCATAACGACTTTTCGGCGCCTATACAATCCCCACAGATGCTCCTTGAAGATGCTAGAAAAACAAAGAAAAGGTAAAAAGAAATAAAAGAAATCGACGACAAACATTCCGTATCTGTTTTCCCAGGAACATGTTTGCAACACTGCTGCATCACTCACTCTGAGAACTCTTCTCAGGCATTTGCCGCGTGTGAAAATCAAGCTTTTAACTGACCCACATTTCTATATCATGCCATGTGTCCAATGTCCGTTGCGTGCTGGAACTGTGTATGGAGCTTCTAGTCTACTTACTCTCCAGTGCTGGATCCTCTCAGCCTTCTACCAAGGCTTACATTGCGACCGAGATCCGTTATGCCACCCACTGAATGTCGGTTGCTTGGGTTTCGGGCAACGCTCAATTGCGCTCTAGCTCGTAGGCCGGCGGACAAGGGCTTCTCGAAATTGGCTGGAGATCCCTCTCGGCCTAGATTGTGGCCGAAGCGATTCTGGTTGTCACGGAACAAGAGACTGTGCTCATGTGATGGTGTACTGCTTGAAACACTGGGCCGACGAAGGTGCGATGTCGTCTGAATAGCAGGCGATGGCTGCAGGTCAGACATCGGCTCGCGAGAACTAATCTGCCGACCGGTGCTGTACCGGTTGCTTTCATTTTGTTGCTGCCGCGACCGGAAGTCAATCGACGTCATTGCACGAGATGGTGCGCGGAATAATATTGTGTCATCGTCATCTTCCTCGGCACTCTTGCGTGCACGATGAAGACTTGTGCCTGCTCGCTGGAGTCGTGATGCGAGGTGCCTGTCCTCGTAGGGCTCTTGACTGCTTTCTCGTTGATTACCCCCAGTTCCAATGGCAAGCATACTGCTCCTTCGAGCCTCTATGCGCGACATTGCTCTGCTGGGACTAACACCAGACAATGTGTTGCTTTCGGGTTCGATACTTTCTCGTATGGTTGGTGATTCGCCGTTGAACTGGACGCTTGGCCGACGAGAAATTGTGGCTGTACTTGACCGAAAAGCAGGACTGGCGAAGCCCGTCTTGGTGTCACACAGAGCTATACACAGCTCGGTCAAACTCCGACAAAGGTTGTCAGCTTTTCGCCGAACTTGGCGGTCAGACACGACTGCACCATTGGCGATGGTGCTTGCCGAATGAAGTGTGCCCTGAGGACCAGCACTACCGCTCATTTCAGCGAGTGCTAATGCCTCCTGTGCTGTTGCTTCCAACGTGCGATACACTGCTGGTGATATGTGTTGTCGGGCCTTGGCTAGCGCCTCCCTCAGAAGCGGATGGGTTTTGTTGTTGTTGTTGTTGTTGCCGTTAGGGGTAAGAGCACCGACTGTAGAGTCAGACGGGGACAGGTTCGCCTTTCGTTGTTGGTTTGGTGATGAAGACACAGTCGTAGCTGAAGTATTCGCTGTCCGTGGGCGATCTGCCGACGCTTGAGATACAATTGCGCCCGACGTTGAAGGTATCTTGCCTCCCATTTCAATCTTGCGTATCCGGGACTTGAGTTCATCTAGCTCATCCCATACGGACGCTGCAGGTCCCGTGGAGCCATGCGATTCGGTACCGTCGGCGCGCGAAGCAGCTTCAAATGATGTCTCTATGTGGGGTGTGCGTGGTTCATGGGAAAGATTCGATGGCCTATATGGCTGGAGGGGTGTGCGACTCGGGGGTGTGACGTCTGGCTGAGATGCGCGCCTTGTTGAGGAGAACTGGGCCAGGAAGTCGCGTGGTGAGAGATCCGAATCCCTCCGTACTGAACTCAAAGATACCTTATGCGATAGTTGAGGCGTCCGGTGTGCTGATTCAGGTGCTGGCGAATTTTGAGACCGCTCATAGCGGGAGGGGGTGGGCAGGAGCGAGCCCCGACGGAGACCGCCTGACCTGGCGTCTACGACAGAGGGTATGCGGCTCGAGGTTGCCGTGGCAGAGCTTGACTGCGACGGCGAAGGAGTCTGTAGAGCTGATGGGTATGACTGTCGCTCATTTATTCGGGCAACTCGAGACTATGGTGGTCAGCTTCCTGTGCATACTTTTGACGGCGCATGAGGGACAGATGATTCGGACACAATGGGAAACCGCCAGAGTTGAGCGGCCACAGTATGCGCATGTCGCTGCAATCCGAAGACATCTTGAAAACTGGGTGGTCTCACCTTCAACCGGTCAATCCGCGCCGTAGTCTCTGCTGGGCGCTGCTGCTGCTGTTGCTGCTTGGGCGCACTGTCGGCGGCAATGTTTAGGAACAGATCCTCCTTCTCGCCATCTGTACCTGGAGTCACGGGCGCAGGCGCTCCCCGTCCGCTGTGCGCCGCATGGTAGTCCTCCATCCGGCTGCGGGGACCAGAATCGTATTCGGAAGACTCAGTGGAGCTGGCCATTCGTCGGGGCGGAGGCCGGGAGCTGGCGGTGGAATTGCGTCTCGGGGCAGGCGGGCGCAGGAGGCTTGGGGACGCCGTAGTGCTTGTTTGTTGTGGTTGCTGGTGGTGTTGTTTTTGCGGGGGGCCGTTCCAGTTGCCCGTTTGTTCCTCCCCGCGTCGCTTGCTCAACGGGGTCGGGCCAGTGTGCGATGCCAGTGCGGTGGGAGAGAACTGCTGGTGCGCATAGGTGAGATCGGCGGGATTCTGCGAGCTCCGACTGCGCGTAACTAGGGTGACGGGAGGGCCGCGCGAATTGTCTATGCCATGTGCACTATGGGAGGCCGGGGGCCGGCGTGCGGCAGCGGACGAGGTCGAGGTGGTCGAGGGTAGGCGTAGCAGGGTCGGGGGCTCGGGGTTTGTGTTTGTGCGCTGGCGGGTGGGCTTGGGGGCCGGCGACGTGTGCGCGGTCAGCGTGTTGCGCCGGGAGGGGTCGTGTTGTTGTGGTTGTGGTTGACGCTGCCGGTGCTGGTGCTGGTTCTGCTGCTGGTGTTGTTGTTGTAAGGCTCCTCCAGACGATTTCCGAGAATGGGTCGGCATGGCTGCAGGAATCCAGGTGCGCTGGCACACACCAGACAGGGATGACGGGCAACGTTTCAGAGCGCACACTCAGCCTGCCATGGCTGCTACGAAGGGGGCCCACAGACTGCGCGTACGCCTTGGTAAATTGCACATGCTCCCTTTGCTGTTCAAAGGGAAGATGCTGGGACACTGCGGCGCTGCACATGGCCAGCATTCTCGACCTTGGCCCATTTGCTGCTAGGGTGGCCGGGCCTTTACACGACATGGAACATTGCCCCTTCAAGAGAGCGAATGATGTGCAGCTAGCCCTATACTATACCCGTCACCCACCACCTATAGCACCCGCTATACCCGCCTTCTACTAAACTTTTCCACCGCCTTCATCGTTACCAGCCCGGGAGGGACCGTGTGTTCAACGTCCGGACGGGCGGCAGCGGCACCACATCGCCATCTACCCAGCTATTGCGCGCTGCTCCTCACAACTGCAACCCTCTCCTGCGTCGCCCCGTCCACGGGCTGACTCGCCATCCCTCGCTTTTAAATGAGCTTCTGCTCACGGCTAATCTTACCCTCCTCCTGAGCGAAGCACACACCGCTGCTTCTCCAACACCTGCTTTCTTTTTGTCCCGTCCCATCTTGAGACGACGAGCGAAGCCGCATTGGGCGAGCGCTGCAGAGTGGCTGTCATGACTGACCCTGTTCCTGCATTCGCTATCCCCGGGTAGTGATGCCATCCACCAAGCGCATAAGCGAGCTGGCGCGGCCAATATGACACTGATGTTTCTGGGAATTTATGCAAACCTGGTAGTGTAGTGTGTATAGAAGGAGATTGGTGTAAGAGACAGACGCCAGAGAAACCCTTGGTCAGTATGTACATAGTACGCGTACTCTTGACATGAACCTAAAAAAAACATGATACCTGGCACAGACTGACTGGCTGCGTGTGAATGCACCAGGGTGGAGGCCCAGTGGGAATCCCGGTGAAGGCTCGAGGCACATCTCCATGACGCCTCCCGCCATCTGTCCCCAGGTCACGTGACGCGGTTCCGGCAGAACAAGCCCGCCGACGAGCCCGACGAAATAATCTTGTCTTACCATCGCCTCCGCCCAGGCACATCTCTAAGGTCGCGATACCCAACTCTGTCCCCCATCAACATCAAATATGTCTGTCGCGACGCTGTCTAAGTCGCTGCCCAAGCCGAAATACTCGGGTGAGGAGGAGGAACTGACCAACAGCACGCGTGTGCTGAGCTCCGAGCAGTACGAAGCGCACGTCGCACGAAAGCAGAATGGCCCACCCGCATACGGCAGCAGGCAAAGTTGGCGGCCCCGCGCGCCCGAGGATTTTGGCGATGGAGGTGCGTTTCCAGAGGTTCACGTCGCGCAATATCCACTAGACATGGGCAAGAAGGGCACACCATCCACATCCAATGCTCTCGTAAGGAGAGTCGACGGTGAGGGCAAGACCAAATACGATGAGATTGCGAGGCGCGGACACGGCGACTCAAGGATCGTACAGGCGAGTTTCAAAGACTTGATCCCGCTACGTCAACGGGCAGATGCCGGCGAACTGGACTTGTCGCGTCCGAGCCAGGAAGTGGTACAGGCAACAAAGGAGAAGACAGAACAGGCGCTCATGGCCCTGGTAGCAGGGCAGACTGCTGCACAGCGACCAAAGAACGTACAGGGTCGGAAAGACGATGAGCCCACCTTTGTGCGATACACTCCGACCGCACAGATGGGCGAGGCTCAGGGAAAGACGCGCATCTTCAAGATTCAACAGCGACAGATCGATCCTATGGAACCGCCAAAATTCAAGCACAAACGTATTCCTCGTGGACCGCCGTCTCCTCCGCCGCCCGTTCTACACTCTCCGCCACGAAAACTGACCGCCGAAGATCAGGAGATGTGGAAGATTCCGCCTCCTATTAGTAACTGGAAGAACCCCAAGGGGTACACAGTACCGCTAGACAAGCGTTTGGCAGCTGATGGGCGGGGTCTCCAGGACATCACAATCAACGATAAGTTTGCGCAATTCGGTGAGGCTCTACAGGCTGCAGACAGGCACGCTCGAGAGGAAGTCAAGCAACGTGCCATCATGCAACAGCGCTTGGCAGAGAAAGAAAAGTTACAAAAGGAGGAGCACCTACGAAACTTAGCAAAACAGGCTCGAGAAGACCGTGCAAACGCCTCCCGAAGGCGATCCCAGAGCGACTCAGAAACAGACTCAGAGGAGGAAGAGGTGCGGAAGCGAATGGATGCGCGCAAAGAGCGTCGCGAGGATTTGCAGCGTGAACTCCGCCAGTCGCGCATGGGCAATGAGCGCAAGATTCAGATGCTTGCTCGCGAACAGAACCGTGATATCTCAGAGAAGGTTGCTCTTGGCCTGGCAAAGCCAACACAAAGTGGAGAGTCAATGTACGATGCTCGATTATTCAATCAGTCGAGTGGATTCAATGCTGGTTTCAACGAAGACAACCATTACGACAAGCCTCTTTTCGCCGCTCAAGACGCAATAAGCAGCATCTACCGCCCGAGTGTACAACAAGACGACGGAGAGGATGACGGGCAGACGTACGACAGGCTCACAAAGACGAGCAAATTTGAAGTTCTGGGCAAGGCGAAGGAAGGCTTCAAGGGTGCCGATTTACAAGAAGCTCGAGATGGGCCAGTCCAGTTCGAGAAGGATACCGACGACCCTTTTAACATTAACCAGATGATTAGCGAGGTTCGGGGTGAGAAGAAGGGCGAAAAGCGATACGGCATCCAAGAGCCCGAGGGCAGGTCAACCAAGCGGGCTAGGGTGGATGATGACAGTGATTGAGCAACCTAAGGTATTACCACAGGCGTTTGGATTTTTTTTGCGCAGTACAGATTGCTGTTGCAATCTTTCACGAGCATCGGAAGCGATCACAGAGGCCGAGTTGTCTGGTCTTTTTAATATTCAATATCTGAATGTGCACCGAACCTCCAAAATAGCGAAAAATGGCCTTGGAAAAGTGCCGGGTAATATGTGAATGTCTAGTATTACCCTTGACGTCAATCAGCAGCCCCATTCCCTGGTTGATGAGCTGATGCTGACTACCAATCTCGTATTGCACCTATTGTCATTCGCCAACTAACTGTACCTTTGGCATCGGATGGCGCACCTGGCTCGGATAGTTGCTATCCTTGGCGTCAACTCCTGTCGGTACTTTGCAAAGTATCACTCCACAACCCCGCCATCCAATATTGTCCCGTGCCGCGCTGTGGCGAGTACATATCTGTCGAGAACTTAGTAGCTATCTGCATTTGTTTTGCGCCGGCGTGCATAAGAGTTGCCGATATGTTGCCGGTTGGCGGGTCTTGATCACGTTTCATTATTTCCTATCAGCTTACTTCGGAGTTTGTCTCGCCATGCAAAGCAATTGCAGCGCGTATTTGAAGACACCACACCTTCTGATTTTCACACACTAGCATTACGTACTATACAAACCATCAAGACAAGATGAGTGAAAGAGATTCAGCAGTATCTGGTAGCAAGGAACACAAGTTCAACCCAAACTTTACGGCTGCAGTGATCAATGCGACAGGACCCAATGCTACTCCTAGGATTAGACAGCTCGCGGCGGGGTTAATACGGCATCTGCACGATTTCGCGAGAGAGAATGAGCTCACGGTTGATGAGTGGATGGCAGGTGTACAGCTGGTACGTCTAGACGTCTTGTTAGGCTACGCATCTAGCCTGCACCCTATCTAACACATACTGAGGGTGGATAGATGAATGAAGCAGGTCGCATGTCCGACTCTAAACGCAATGAAGGCCAGCTCCTTTGCGATGTTCTTGGCCTTGAGTCTCTTGTCGATGAGATAACGTATAAGCTCGCTTCCACAGCTGCAGATGAACCTACTGCTACTGCCATATTGGGCCCCTTCTACCGAGAAAACGCACCGGAGCTACCCATGGGGTCCTGTATCGTGTCAAAGGAAATAAACAAACAAGGCGACCGTACCTGGATGCATGGAACAGTCACCAACTTCAAAACCGGAGCGCCCATTGAAGGTGCAGTGGTAGACGTCTGGCACACGGCACCAAACGGCCTGTATGAGCAGCAGGATCCCAATCAACCAGATATGAACCTTAGGGGAAGGTTTACAACTGGAAAGGATGGGACGTATAGCTTTTACTGTTTACGGCCTGTGCCATATCCTATCCCTTTCGATGGTCCGGCTGGAAAGGTTCTACAGGCACTTGATAGGCACCCGATGCGACCGGCACATATACATTTCTTACTTACGGCGCCTGGCTACAAGCCTATTGTTACGCAAATTTTCGACCGCAAGAGCAAGTACCTTGACGATGATGCCGTCTTTGCAGTCAAGGATTCACTCATTGTAGACTTCAAGCCTTTCGAGGGTGATCCGAAAGCAGATTTTGAGCTACCATATGACTTTAAGATGGCGAGCTTCAAGGATGCGGAGAAGCACTCAGTTGCGGGGATGACATAGGAAAGTGTCTAAGTATAATAAAAAAAATATGCTCTTTTCTGTAACATTCAAGCATATCTTCAATGATGCTCTTTGGTGTGACAGTTGAGACAATCAACGTTTTCCCGTACTCCGAGCGTGCTTGTGTTCCGAACCCAGCTGATGCATTCCGATATAAAGCCGCTCCCCGCACTACGTACACTATCAACTAACCGTTTCCAACCGACCCGCGGTTGTCAATCAATACGCCCTACGCGCCCTAGCTTGAAACTACCTGGCCTTTGTTGTTATTGTGTATTTATTTCTAGTTGTGTATTTTTCTTGTCGTCATCCAAGACATCGCTTACATACATTGTCACACCCAAGTCTTTGCGGAGTCAAGGTTACAGTACGTTTGCTAGGGTTACCGGCTACGTATCACGCCCTACAACACTCTTAGTCCAACCTACTAACAACCTCCAAGACAACCATCCAAAGACAACCATCCAAAGACAACAGAAAAATTGCCAACTTTGTAACAACATTAGAGCAGAGTAATAGCTGAGCGTACCCATCATGGCGGAAAACAAAATTCCCCTTGGGCGTTACATGTGGGAACGTATCCATCAAATCGGTGTTGACACAATCTTCGGTGTACCAGGCGACTTCAACCTTCAATTTCTCGACCAAATTTTCCACGTCGATGGCCTGAAGTGGACTGGCAACCAAAATGAGCTGAATGCATCTTATGCCGCAGACGGCTATGCCCGCATCAAGAACGTTCCCGGCTGTTTCGTCACCACTCATGGTGTTGGTGAATTGAGCGCACTGAATGGTATTGCGGGCAGCATGTCTGAGAACGTAAAGGTCATACATGTCGTTGGGCAAACTACACGTGCGATGCAGAAGAATCATATGATGATTCATCATAGCATTGGCTCGAAGCCAAATCACCAAGTATACAACAAGGCCAGTGAGGGGTTACGATTTGCCGCTGCAGAGCTCTGGGACATTGAAAATGCACCAAGCGAGATTGATCGCGTACTCCGAGAGTGTGTGATCAAGAGCGGGCCAGTGTACATTTTCTTGCCGTTAGATCTGAGTGCCGAGTTGGTAGACAAAAGTTTACTGGACAAGAAAATCGACCTGACCCCACAAATCGATGAGAAGGCACAGGAAAAGGCAATCAATGCCATCACCAGTGCGATTGCTGAGGCCAAACAACCGACCATCGTAGTAGATGCGCTTGTGCACCGGTTCGGTGCCATTAAAGAAGCCCAACAGGTAGTCAAGAAGCTCAATGTTCCATTCTTCTCGACAAACATGGGCAAAGGCATTGTTGACGAGACCGAAGAGACGTTTGTTGGCGTATGGAATGGCGAGATTAGTACTCCAGGTGTCAAGGAAATTGCAAAAGCAGCTGATTTGGTCATAACGCTGGGATATGTTCCATGTGACACCAACACGGCTGGTTTCTCGAGACAGTTGGACGAAGGGAAAGTGATCCACATTAATCCGTTCGATGTTGTTGTAAGTCCCTCCACTTCTCAATCTCTGCTCTTGCATTTACAGTGTTTTGGTACTAACAATGAAAAATTCAGGCCAAGGGCACATTTTATCCATCCACCTCTATACGACCGCTCCTCGCCGCTCTATCTGCTTCTCTCCCCTCACCGGCCCAACACTCAATAGCCAAGCCACAGCTTCCCCCTCCGCGCATTCCTCTGGATGCAGACGCCAAGCACCTGACGCAATCCTGGCTCTGGCCCACGATACAAGCCTTCATCAAGTCCGGCGACGTCGTCATCAGCGAAACAGGTACCTCGAACCCCGGAATCGGCGACATCACCTTCCCTAAAGACATTACCCTCATAACGCAAATCTATTACGGCAGCATCGGTTTTGCGACTGCAGCCACGCTGGGCGCCGATTTGGCAAGGCGCGAGCTAGAGGCGGCGAACAAGCGCAACAAGGGAAGGACGATACTGGTTACTGGCGACGGATCCATGGCATTGACAATCCAGGAGGTTGGCACCATGATCAAGGCAAAGTGCAAGGCTGTAATATTTGTCATCAACAACGAGGGATATACCATTGAGCGGTTGATTTGGGGTGCTCGACAGCGTAAGTATCCTTATTTTCTATCATACCCCCTCGTCTCGCTTTTTTCACTCATAAATTCTTACAATTTTTAGCGTACAACGATATCGTCCCTCACAACTACTCTCACCTCCTCCCCCTATACCACCACCCAGGCCCGGCCTCGTCATTCCACCGCGCGGCAACAAAGGAGGAACTTACCGCTATCCTGGCAAAACCTCAGGTGCAGCAGCCCGAGAACGTGCAGCTTGTAGAGCTGGTTCTGAACAAGCTGGATACGAGCTGGAAGCTCGGCACAACGCTGGCGTGGAGGAGCGAGGAACACAAGGAGTATCTGACGAGAGAAGGTTTCGTAGACACATATGGCGGATGGAGTCTTGAAGAAAAAGCTGGTGGGAGCGTAAAGTGGAGCTAGACATCTCCTTTTCTCCCTCTTCTTTATTTGTTCTCGTACTTTTTATATCACCCGAAAGATATGTCATACTCATAGGTATCTATTCCACATATATATGCTATGAAAAATCTACGCAAATACCGCAAGCAAACAAAACCACACCACACAAAGCTCATACAGCACCAGCGGTGTCTTATCCCACATCACCATGATGGCAGCAAACCCGCATCTCAGCGGTATCGTAGATGCCATCATACGCCGATTACCCTGTAGCGTGAAAACGAGTTGGTACCATCCCACCGCTATAGTACCGAGGCCTTTTCACACAGTTGGTGTTAGCAGGTAGCATTTAGGAAAGGGATGTGAGATGTTATGTAGTATGAAGAAAAGAAAAGAAGATGAATTTACCGATTGATTGCAATGCCCGATCCGAAGCTTCTACACCGGTGATGGCGGCGTATTCGGCGGTATTGCCGAAGCTGTATGCGCCGAGGGCCATGTTGACGAGGGAGTGCAGGACTAGGAGGAGGCGAGCCATGCGGGAGAAGGGTGACATTTTTTGCTTTCTTGTTTTGGGTTGGAATTGAATGAGCTGAGACGATAGGTTGATGTTGGGATGTACCAGTTAGTTGGTAAGAACTGTAGCGTGGGGATTGAGTGTAGATGGAATAGTTAATGCTGGGATGTTTGAGAATGGATGGATGCCTTTGTTTAGATAAGCGACTGGGATTTTTTCCTGTTGCAAAGCTTTTTACTTGGGTTGGCGCTAGCGAGCTAGATATGCTGGCAAGCTGCCGATTCGAGATTGGCAATTCTAACATCATTGGTGTGGGAGTCTTGAATGCGTCCCTCGTTTGATTTCCATCACAGAGGAATACAAGGTAGATAGTGAATACAGAGACATGGTACACACAAGAGTGTCATCAATGATATTTGATCCATGAATTAAAGGCATAGTTCATTATACAAACAAGAACGCCCCCATGAATGCTGTATAATGCTATGTTCAACAGGTCGGCTAGAAAAAAGACTGGCGTAAAAAAAAGCCGAAAAAAACGCTGAAGAATGCTCAAGCTTCACCCGCCGATAATGTGAATCAGTAGTTATACAAAAATTGAAGAAGATATAGTGATTATGCGCCCAGCGCTATAAGCCTGCTCTTGATATCTGTTGGTCTCATCGTCTGGTTGATGACCACGCTAGACATGGCTCCCATGCTGACAAGGTAGACATATCCTGGTGCAACCTCATTCGCCAACACTTCAACACACTTCATTGCCTCGTCTTTTGAGATGGGAGTTCGGATGGAGCCTTGGAGGGCCTGTAGAAGAGCGGTAGTAGAGAAAGAAACACGGGATCCAGGTTTGCTGGCACAAAGGAGGGAGAGAACGCCAAGAACTTCTGGGGTACGTTGGAGTGCTGCTCTTCGTTGTAGCTCAGCAGAGCTAGGAGCAGCAGGTCCAGCTTTTGCGGCTTCTTGTTTGGCGAGGATGCGGTCGAGAAGATTGGTTTTGCGAATGGCAGCGAATTCGGTGATCTTGGGTTGTGCAGGTTGAGTCTGTTGGGTTTGGCATGTAGCAGACTCGTTTTCTTTTCCTGTCGCTGGTCTCGTCTTCTTTTGCGCACGTCCTTGCTGAACACTTTCCTTAAACTCCCTCAATCTCTTACGTCCTTTCTCTTGTGATGGTGCAAGCGCGATAAGCGATTCGCATGTAGTGATCTCGGCAAGAGGAAGTTGGCCGAGGAACTTTGAGATGGAAGCGTCATCGAGGAAAGTCTCCATAGTTGCTTGCTTGACGTCGGTCTTCTTTGGGCGTCCCCGTCCGCGTTTGGGTACAGCAATAGGTCGAGTCGACATCTTCTGCGATGCACACCATTGCGACCACAATGTGTCTAGGCCCTCCTTGAACATTTCTTGCAGGCCTTGTTCGTTCATGTGCGTCATTCCGTTCATCATTGGACTGCTCTCCTTGATCTCGATGCAAATCTTGCCGCGGCCATAGTCGGATAGGTAGTAGGGGTTGTTGGCACCAGAAGGGCCGTGGTCGAGGATGCCGATGAGCAGTCGGACGTCATCGTAAGTGACCTTGCGCTGGCGCCATACCAGAGTCGTAGATGCAGTCAAGGCCTGGAGATCGGCGGGTGTAGAGATGCCGTTGTGCGCGTAGTGCAGCGAGAGGGCAGTCAGAAAGGACGAGTGGAGTGCGAGAAGGTTGACGAGCTCGGCCGGCAGCTGGCCAGGAGCAATGGGCGACATTTTCGAAGATGGAGGTGAGAATGGTACGGCAATAAGATACGTGGATCAATGTCGATAAGAAATATGCCGTGCGGGCGTCGCTTTGTGGTGCAAAGGAGATGGATGCAGTATATGAGCAGAGGGGGCATGTAAAACAGGAAAGGGAAAGGAAGGAAGGAGAGACACGCTCGACGCGCTGCGCGTTCGCGTTGCGTAACCAAGGCCCCACCCATTTGAAACCCAAATGAGCAATTGCCCCACCCCATGGCAGCGCGTCCACCATTCATTCTTCTCCACACACGTCTAGACAATGACGCACCGAGTTAGACGATGTTCTCTGCTATCGAATGGTATCTTGTTCTTCTTCTTCATCCCGCACTTGCGCGCAAAACGCTATGCAGCAGGTCTTTTGTACATACACGCGAACCACTACACAACAGGAGAACCAACAGTGGTATATGTATGAATATTACATTATGCTACCGAGATGAGAGAACTGACGCCTGTGTACTCCAATGCTCATGCAAAGTGCCAGAAGGATACTTCTGCTCTCTTCTGGTCTTACCATCACCACACCAACAACACGCTGATGGCTTGTGCTTTACTTGCTACCACCAAACCAGCCGCCGAACCAGCCCGTTGCCTTTGCCGTCTTGTCCTCGACGACGGCATCAAACTTGTTCGCCGCTGCGTTGACCTGCTTGCCGGCTTGGTGTAGCTCTTGTTCAGCAAGCGCCTTTGCATGCTCGTACTGCTTTTTCGCATCGGCGCTGTAAGCATCGAACTTCTTCTCCAGTCTGTTCGCCTCCGCCTTGGCTTGGTCGGCCTGGTCAAAGTTAGGCCATGTTGCAAACAGAACAAGACTATTTCAAACTTACGTATTGCTGTGCGGTGGCGCGTACTGCCTCATAGCCCTCCTCGGCCGCCTTCTTCGCTTCCTTGTCCTGACCAGGATAGTCGCCTCTCAGTCTGCGCGCAGCAGTCGCCGCATCGTCTATGTAACAGTCAGTTTGCACTCTGTCCAAAGCGACGCTCAATGACGTACGTTCTGCTTTCTTCTCGGCAAGCTTCGGGTCACCTCCAGCGCTGTAGAGGTAGTAGGTCACTCCACCGAGAGCAGTAAGACCACCGTAGGTTACGAATCTGCGAGACATGTTGACTGAGATGATTGCTTTTTCCGGGAAAATGTTTTTTAAATTTGAAGAGGAATTAGATTGTGTAAATTTGCAAATCAAAAAAATGAAGAATCAGCGCTGTTAAGAAAGAGGGGAAGACTTTCAAGGCAGCGCAGCTGGTGTGACGTAATTCCTGCGCAGTTGGATGATCCAACTACGCGTGCGAACTAGATCGCCAAACTAGTGAACTCCTCGAAAAGCATCATGGCTGCTGGGAACCACACGCCATTCACGCTGCAGTTTTGCTTCTGCCAATGTACTGCCGTTTTTCCGTAGCTTTAGTGTGACTTGCAATTTAGTTACGCGGTGTTTGGCATCCCTCGGGCGTGCGTGCATCGTCCTGGCCACAAACCCCCTATACACCACCCTTAGCACACTTCGCAGCAACGTGTTCGCGACCCCGAGCGATACACTACGAATCGATCCTCGTTTCATTGTACGAAAGCATCAAAACTCTCCGGAGCTCCAGACGCAGAGTGGCGCGCCTGTCTGACCACATCGACCTCATGTCTCGACGATAGCAACGGCGTCCGCCTTCGACCTCCTTCCTACACATACCTAGCTCAACAGCATGGCTGACCAGCCAATAAGCCTCGTCGACCACACAAATGGCGACAATACGCCTTCAACGACCGTCACACAATCCGAGCAGCAGCTCATAAATCCCAGCTCCCACATCGACATCCTCTACGAAAACCAGCGCGGTTGGTTCGTGTTCGGCATACCACTCTTCTCCTCCAAGGCGCTGTGGAACCTAAAAATCGACCCTGCGCCCTGGCAAGACGCCAAATTCAAGCCCTCGGCTGTCAACATCACAAACGCACAGGTGCCTGACCCGAGCTGGGTATGGGATTGGAAAACTTGGTATGTCGATATGAGCCTAGACGTCGATGAGGAAGGTTGGCAATACAATTTCCTATTCAAGGGTTCAGCGTGGCATGGCAACCATCCGTGGTTTCATAGTTTTGTCCGCCGGCGGCGCTGGTTGCGAAGACGTGTCAAGCAGAGACTACCACCCAAGACCAGAGCAAACGCGAAGGAACGCATGTTTGGTGAGGCATTCAGTATCGGTACAACCTTGGCTAGATCTACGACGTTTGGCACTGGTAGCGGTTTGTTGGACAGCTCTCAGACCAGTTTGGACGAAGAGATCAGAGACATTGCCACATTGATGAGAAAGCTGAAGGCCGCTGCAATCGACCGCGAGAAGATTGTTTACATACACAAGTTCATCAACGATGGGGGTGAGGAACTACACTACCTTGCAGAACAGGTACACACTCCCCATGTGCGTTTCTCTAATTCGATCCCGCTAACACATGCAGATTCCTGCAATCATGTCCATGCTCATTTTCCAAAATTCACGCCGCCAACTTCTCTCGACGCTAATGGACCGTTTCAATGCTGCAAAAGAACACCGCGAACAGCACGAAAAAGACAGAAAGCCTGAAGGTGAAGCCGAGGAACGCCGAATCAACAACCTGCTCAAAGCCGTCGAGGCAGCGGACAACGAGTGCAAGAAATTGGAATATTGGAGTGATATCAAGAATCTGACAGAGGAGGGCAAAGCGGGTAATGCAACAGATCCAGGCATGGGCTGGGATGAGAAATGGCAGGGTCTTGACGTTAGCGGGGCCAGTTATCCTGAGAAATGAAAAATTACGAGCATGGATTGGAGTTCACCGGAGTTGATGTATTCGCGGGGCGCTGGCGGAGTTAACATTCGGCGTTGGTCGGAGCATTGGCAACATTGGTAGCGTAGCAACAGCTTGAGCAGACGCAGATTGTTGTGGTAAGTATGAATATTATTACACTATACCTGACTAAATTGTGTCTTTACCACTCTCACACGAATCGGGCCTCTGATATCCTCCAAGCTCTCTGCGACCACTACTTCTCCTTTTTG
The DNA here is from genome assembly GCA_002286855.1 of Bipolaris cookei. Taxonomy (NCBI): domain Eukaryota; kingdom Fungi; phylum Ascomycota; class Dothideomycetes; order Pleosporales; family Pleosporaceae; genus Bipolaris; species Bipolaris cookei. The sequence continues at coordinate 406,173 of NRSV01000010.1, forward strand.
CATGACTTCAACTTCGCCAGATGCTCGTTTCTCCCACAATAACTGCCGTATCGTGTCCATAGCGTCTCTCCACGTTGTTGCGTTCAACGTGTCCAGCTCCGAGCCGGACAATGCACGCGCGATCTCGGAAGGGCAGATCGTCTTTGGCCAAGCCCGAGTGTTGAGCAGACGATCGGCATGATTTAGGATGAGCCTGCGCTGGTCGTCATTCAGAGACATCGGTCTGGTGTCTTCTGGGAATTTCTGTGTAGCATGAATGATGTTGGTGGTCGCAGATAGGGTCATTGATGCTTCGCAGAAAGAACCCTGGGTTAATCTGGGTCTTGAAGTTTAGATGCGATCCATTCGCTAGATCTCTCTCGTCCACCGATCTACAACAAGCTCCCGACCACCTTGGACCGATGCCCCAATCCGTCAACGTCAGAGCGTCCAATCGGCGCGCAACAAACAACAAAATAACCCGACAAATAGTTTTTGTTTCGCGCATCTTCCCTCTCTGTGAATCTAGTCTGCCGGCACAATTACTAAAAGAATTGGCGATTTGTGGACTTGCTGTCTATCTTGGTTCTTGTCATGCCGCACCGGCTACCCCACGCCCTCCGAGAGCTAGTTGCCGTGGGGCAGCTTCTCTCTTCTCCGGCGCGTCTCTTATCAAGCTCAGCTCTGCCTTTAAATCCTTCGCCAGTCTCTGCACTGCTTGGTCGGACTTCGTCGCGATTCTGCCATACCGGATCGTCCATCCCAAAACTACAAGCAACTACCGCCGCGCAACCTCTACAGACCAAACGACAGTACTCGTGGCCCAGGATGACTGGAACAGAGGATTCAAAGGAGGTTCGCAAGTACCTCCAGCAGAGCCATGATCGTATCTTTGAGAACAACAAAAAATGGGCCGAGGAAATGAAGAAGAAGAACCCTGCGTTCTTTGAAAATATGAGCGCGGGTCAAGCTCCCGAGTATCTGTGGATTGGTGAGTCAATCTTTGTATGAGAGTAGCTGAACACCGGAGAGCCTGCTGGGCGATCAACTGGTTCTCCATTTGGCCTCAATAGGCTGATTCACCTTGAAAAACATTCAATTGTAGAAAAAACATGGAACAACTACTGACCGCGCTTCCTCCAGGCTGCTCCGACTCCCGTATCCCAGCCGAAGCCATCACCGGCCTCGAGCCTGGCGAGATGTTCATCCATCGCAACATCGCCAACCTCGTTTGCAACATCGATCTCAACGTCATGTCCGTCGTAAACTACGCTGTGCGTCACCTCAAAGTTAAGCACATTGTCGTCTGCGGCCACTACGGCTGCGGTGGCGTCAAAGCCGCCATGACCCCGAAGGATATGGGCCTATTGAACCCCTGGCTACGAAACATCCGCGACGTATACCGCCTGCACCAAAAGGAGCTCGACGACGTCACTGCTAATGGTGGAACCGAGGACGACAAGTATAACAAGCTTGTGGAGCTCAATGTGTATGAGCAATGTAGGAACATTATCAAGACGGCTGCTGTACAGCAGTCTTGGGCTGAGAACGAGTTCCCCGTTGTGCATGGATGGGTGTTTGGGTTCCATGATGGAATGCTGAAGGATCTTAACTTTGATCATGAGGGTCAGCTTAAGGAGATTCAGAAGATTTACGATTTGACAAAGGATTTGTAGATGAAATGGCTGATGTGCTTTGGGTAGGGGTTGGGGGCTGTTGTTGTATAAGTAGATGTGAGTTTAGTGAGGAGTTAGCGGTGAGAGATGATCTAGAGTCAGATGTATACACGACCGATATAGGAGTCGCATGTTCAATTGATGAGTTTGTATTAATCCCCGAGTCTCTGTTTTAGATAATACTTTCTACCATTTTCTCGCATAGAGTATGAGGAATGAGACACTGATCCCTCTCAATAACGCAATAAAAAATGTTCGCAAGATCATTTCAACCCTTTTCTGCCACCAATCACATATCTCTTATCTAACATTCGCTCACGAAAAACCGCAGTTTAGCGCCTGTGTCGTCGAAGCAGATATAATCAAGAATTTTGAATGTAATTCCTGTAGTGAAAAAGTTGAGAAATGTCGAGACAGTGAGCCAAGATAGTCTATATGAAGTCCCAATTTCTACTGCAATAGACCTGACAACCATTACTCTCTCCATCTTCTCAGCCGTACAGCTCCGCATTGCGCTCATTGTATGTTTAATAGCTTTGTATTGACTGCTACCTGGCTATACAAAGTAGGGCAGATACATGAGATCTTTTCAAGATTCGGAGTACTCGAGTAAGGAGAGAGTTTCAAGAAAGCTTTTTCTGCACTAAAAGTTGAGAACCCCTTTACTGCGGTCTTTGCAGTAAAAATACAAAACTTCTTTTATTGGAGATAAAGGGAGGTCTGAAATCGGTATCTTTTTGATTGGCGAGGTGAAAAGGATTCGACGCGCTTCTTACAACGTACCTCACGGGCGAGTTGCTCACTTTTGCCAAGCCCTCACCAAAACTACACCATTCGGACGCAAAATAGCCCACTCTAGCCCTGAATGGTACAGCACGGTACAAGATCTTATTCAGAGTCTAATTCTACTACTTTCTTACACGTACTCACGTTATGCTCAATCTTATTACACAGTCTACACCGTCGTTGAGATGGTTCACCTACTTCAGCGCGCACCCGCTTCTTTAGCTTCTTCCCATCACTACGCGCCCCAAAATCCTTGAGAGTAGCTAGGGGCTCTCTATCTTCAATTTTCAAGGCCCCCTCGGCCCGAACCCGCTTTCTTTTGTGCGATTTATGGCGTGTGGCGGCCTCGTTAGCTGCTCAAAGCTCAGCTATTTCCCGTTGTGCCAACGCCAGCTTATGCGCTATAATTGCTGCCCCCTTTGAAACCTTCTCAAAGGCTTCTACCATAAACGTTGCCGAACTGCCTAGGTGCCTCTGAATCCTTGCCTTCACAAGCGTTTATTGCGACCCTAATTCAAGGGTATTACTTGGAGTTTGCGACTGCCAGGGCTCATTATTGGGTAGTGGTGGAGATGGAGTACGCAACTGGACATCAAGGGCCAATATAACCCGTTCTGGGACGAATGGGACTAATCCAGCGCCTCGAAACCCTCCTTGGATATTATTAGAAGTAATTGAGGCGTCAAAGGCGCGCTTAAAGCAAGGTAAGAACTCTTGTTTTGTAATATGACTGATCTGGCTGCGCATAAGCGCTTCGACTTGGCATCCATGTGCCTGCTTTAAAGGGGCAAAACAGCCCAAATTAAGTGGCTGTAAGAGGTGAGACGAGTCCGGAGGTATGTGAAGAGTAATAGCCTCGTTATTCTTGCCTTGTACCAGCCTGAGAGGTGGTGGCGCGCCTTGAAGATAATAAAGGGTGGAATGGCCCACCCGGTCGCATTGATGCCCTGAATGATTGTTGCCCATTCCCTGTTGCCTGAATGGATAGCCTTTGGCTGTCCACGTCTCTCTGAAGCTGTAACAACTGCTCCAAAGGTAATATGGCCCATCATGAAGCCCGTCTCGTCAAAGTTGTACGTGTCGTCATCTTGGATGCTGTTCTTGGCTTTCATAGTATATACTAAGCTAAACTAGGCGCATATAATCTTAGAATCTTCACAGAGGGCTCTTTTGTAATCCTACTTGCGATTATACTTCATTATAAGCTCAGGGCGGCGTTTCAAGAACGTATTGGGTCAGTTTAAGCCAACCTGGCCCATTTTACGCTCATTGCGCAAGGAATTAGCCACATCAGCCACAGCTGCGAGTCTAGGGGGAGACTCACGCGATATAAGCTCAATTGATATGCTTAAAAATTATATCCTCCTCAAGCTTAGTTAGATTACTTGAATTTGGCGTACAATCTATATGTGAAGGACGTCCAGCGTGCCGATTGCTTAGTGTCTTCCGCTTGACTCTGTAGATAGCTGCAGTGCGTCGCTCTGAGAGTGTTGGATCTTGTTTGAGAGCTTGAATGGCAAGCTGTATCTAATGTTCAGCAGAAGGCTGTAAGTGCTGTTGTTGTTGCGATATTGAGGTAGTGTAGGTGTTTTGGTGGGGGCTTGGCAAAAGTGGGCAACTCACTCGTGAGGTAAGTTATAGGGAATTAGCCTCTAGTAACTTAATAAACTAAGAGTCTCCTTGTAGGAGTTGCTGATCTTCTACAGTTTACAGAAGCTTATCTTGATGTCGCAGCCTATGCAAGGCTGCAGAAGCAATGACTTCAGCTGAGCCGAAGCGACAAACCACGGTCACGGCAACAAGGATACACGACCTCAACAATAAAAGACAACAGCTGTACACCATAAATAAATGAAGATGGTAGATAGCAGACAATACACATATATTTTTTACCGCACCCACACGTACGACACTTGAATATACAGCTGTATGCAGCTAGTTGTTAGGATACAGTTACTAGCACTATGTACATTATTATAATAGGTGGTTTTGCTGATTGTAACAAGGTTACATGCCTATATATATTATACTACGCAACAATATTCTAGTCCAGAATATTGTCGTGCTTACCTTTTGCTGTTAGGCTGGCCTGATGGCCGAGTCGTTATCACGTATGTTGGGACATATGGAATCGAGCTGATGACACCACTCTTACCTCGGTCTGGCTACGGGCATACAAGTGTCAGCAAGAGCATACGCGTCTCAGCAGGGGAACACGTTTCAGCAGTTGCAGCCTTGCCTGCTACTGCTGAGTATGTTATGGCACTGCCGAGCCTTACCCTGTTGGGCATGGCGCCTTGGCTCAGATCCTGTATATAGCCCACTTCCGGATACCCCGGGATAGACAGCCTTATATGATACTCTTGCCCGTGACAGAGTATATAGCTACGTCGATAGCCCAGTAACTAGTCGAATCATTCAAGTCTTCATTTTAGTGTTTTATGCAACTGCAGTTGCTTGACTAAATTAAGGCCTTTGCCGTGCCAACAACGTAGTATTGATTTAGTGGGCATTGGTGCCCACCTCGATTACACAGATGGTCGGACTGATTTTGTATTTATAGCATATAATATATACGTGTATTACGGTATCTAAATAATTGCTTTCCTTTAGCAACTAGCTATCGAATTTGACATAGCTAAGATAGAACTAATCCACTTCACTATCAACAAAAAGAGAAAAGAAAACATCCTGGAGCTACCGAACCAATATACAGTAGAGCACAAAGATACTGTAAAGTGGCTAAGGATCTACTTCGACAACCGCCTATCCTTACAAAGACATCTAGCCATCCAAGCCAGCCAAGCAAAAGTAGCTTTTTATAGAATGGGAAGACTAGCCAACATAGGTTGTGGTCTATCTCCCTACGCTATAAGGCAGCTATACCTAGCATGCGTTATTAGTATTACGGACTACGGATCGCAAATATACGGGCGCTCTCAAAGCTTTGCCAAAAGGCTACTTCAACCACTACACAACGCCGCTTGTAGGAAGATGCTAGGAGTATTCAAAATCTCCCCGGCAATCCCAACAAGCATTGAAGCTAGCCTGCCGTCGCCATAAATACGGCTAACCGCAACAAGAAGAAAATACGCTTTTAGAGCTATCGTGCTAGTTAAAACGCACCCAATCGCCGTTGCGATTGCAAAGCTACAAACAACAGAAGACCGACATTAGAAAAACAAGTAACCCAGGCAAATACTAACTATCACCAGCTCCATTCCACAAGGCACAGAAGAGACAGAAAAGACTATCCCATACAGATTTCGACCGTCGGAAAGTCTTAATTACTCTATAACCATTTCAAAGAAAACAAAATAAGAAGAGGCAATAGCCCACAAGGAATATATTCAACCACAAATAGGAGAAAACTATTTAGCAGCCTAATCAGACGCATCAATGGTTAAAGACGGGAAAGGAATAAGGGTAGGCCTAGCAGCCTACAACGCTAGCCAAGAAGAGATGTACTCACCAAGGACAAATATAGGTGAATACCAGCTAGTGTACAACGGAGGACTAGAAGGAATTACAAGAGCCTTGAGTACGCTGCAATCATTGCAAGTAGAGGCAAAGACATTCACGTTTACGCAGACAACCAGGCAGCAATCTATAGGCTCAGCAGCCTATCAGACTAGTCAGGGCAGTAGTGACTACTACGATGCCAAAAAGCAGCAAAATCAATTGGAAAAAAACAAGCAAAGATACGTCTGCTATGGGCGCCAGGCCATACAGACATTGTCGGAAATGTAAGAGCAGACGCCTTGGCCAAGGCGGCTACCAAACAAAACCCAGAAACAACAAAAACTAGTCTTGCCTTCGTAGGCACAAGAATCAAACAGCGACAAGAAAGAGACCGGATACGAGAATACACACAATACAAAAGAGAAGCAATAGAGAAGAATAAGCACACGTACGCGGCTAAATTTGATCTAAAGCTACAAAAAGCTATAGCTATCATAAGAGGTACGAAAAGAGAAACGTCGAGCGCTTTCTTCTCACTCAAACTAGGCCATGAATACTTCAACGCCTATCTAGAGAGTAAAGAAGAGGGAGTCGAATCTCTGCAACTGCGGGAGACCGCAAACACCAGAGCATATCCTCTTATTTTGCAGCTACTACAATGCAGAAAGGAAGAAACTAAAAGTAACTCTTGACCAGCAAACGCTCACAATGCCACTTCTCCTCCGCGCCTCATCTGGTATAGAAGCTGGACTAGCTTTCATTACTAGTACTGGAGTAGGGACAAGAAGGTGGCACCTAGGCCAAGAACAAGACTAAAACAAACCAACAAAAACAGCAACAAAACTAGTAAAAACAAAACCTTTTCATTTTCGTTAATTTAGTATTTCCTTTACCTCTAAAAGAGCCCGCTGGAAGGCAGCACTGCTGCCCTACATCTCTTCCTGTTTGTCAAACTGCTCTTTAGCACTAGGCATCTAGAAAGCTAGCAATAGCTAAGCTAGATAAAGGCCAAAGCACCACAGCCACAACATACAGCACAAACTCCCAATTGTAAATAATCACCCCATAGAACGGCCTTCGGCCAAAGTCTTACATAGCCTCGAGCTACATAGACTATAATGGAAAAATAATAATAATAACAATAATAATAATAATCACGGTACCTATAGTTAAGGTTTGCCTTTTGTTCCGACAAAGTATATATAAAAAGATCCGTTTTAAGCAAAGTTTTTTTGTGCCTATTGTCCGTATAAGTAAGGTGACAGCGATCGGATAGCTCGGAAACTCTACCCCGCACACAGCAGTGGGCAACTCCCACAATAGGACCAAAGCAGAGAGCATAAGAAGAGAACCTTGTACGCACGTAAAGAAGAATAATAACAAGAACTTTTACACACACCTGTCTTTTTGGCAACCCTTCTGCATTCGTGCAAACCCTCTTTAGCCCGCGCGCACATGCTTCGTACCTTGCTGTTTGCACCCGGTTCATGCTTATGCTAGCTAGCTACAGAGCCCATTCAACACCTATGTTATTCATTAACTTAGGGGAGGTGAGAATACACAAATAAAATTTCTTTTGGCATTGAATTTGGGAATGCCAAAGGGCTCGGGCTTGTTGGTTCGTGATACGTTTTCTACGTGCGTTGACATAAGCCAGATATAGTTTTAGGCAAGAGATAGGTAAGAAGATACAATAGGAAACGTGATGCACAAAAGAGATTGTACAATACAATATGCAGAAAAATGTCAGCAATAGCATATGAAACTAAAATTCAATAGCACGTCACTAAAGATAGACAAAGTTTTCGCTGTTACTTTCCAGTTTCAAATAGTCATGTTCTGCAGTCCAGTTACTGAAACATGTAGATACTCTGGCAGCACACGGAATGATCCATTGAAGAAGACTTGGTTCTTGAATTAGAATAGCAGTATGTGCAAAAGACATTTCTCTAGAGTCGGTCCACATATGTATGATACCAATGAAATTGGCTAATAATCATACGGTGACATGATTCAGCCGATCAAAGGTGCCACCTATGTAGATGTAGACATGTCTGAATACCTACCCTGAACGTACAACTTATGTCACTGTATTAGTGACATCTTCCAGAAGCTCGAGGAACCTGCCTTTCTGCGCCTATTCGGATGAGGCAAGGGAGCATCCGTAGGGTAAAAAGAATTGCATACATAACCTCAAGCCATCTTGCCCTGTATGACGATAAAGGGTACAGGTCTACGGCAAAAGCAAAAAAAGAAAGATCTCAAGCCCGACGTGGGGGTCGAACCCACAACCTTGAGATAACCAATCGAGTCTGATCAGGACGTGAAAGCTAAGAGTCTCACGCTCTACCGATTGAGCTAGCCGGGCGTCGTTTGCTTACTAATGGCCTTTTTTGAATTTGATCAAAATATTTAATTGTAAACGAAAAGCTTGAAGCTTTCGGACCGCGTTGACACGTATCCTGCTGATGTAAGGGCATGCTGGCTCGCTGCAAGTCCGCCGCCAAAAGCAAACTAGCGCCTGTCACACCACACGAACCATGGATGACGCTGACAGATTCTGAAACATTGTTTTTAGCGTTAGCGTTTAATCCGCATGTGGTGTGCGAACCCGAGAAACAACCCTAGATCTGTGTTTGCTTTTTACACAAGGGTCCAGATCGCTTGGTACTAAGTGATCGCGCGTGTAGTATTCAGGGTTCATTGAGATGTTATGGTACGCGGCGTCTGCCAACAGTGCCTGGATGTAAGCCATTGCTATTGGCATTACAGAGTTCCGAGATCCAGGTCTTGCCCGGTCGCGAGTCATGTTATTACCCTGCCCCTTAAATGGTATCCGCCCTAAATATCCAAGGTCTTGGAATAGAAATTTCACCGGGAACGAAAGGGCCGAATTCTAGCACTGAGCACCCAGATCAGTCCAGAGGGTGATGTGGTGTGATGGGTAGCAATGCCCCAGATTGGCTTTTTAGGTTTATGATGCAAAAGAGTACCAAAAATACGCGATACGTACATACAGTTACGTTCGTGTTCGGAATCGTATACAGTTCATTGGTAAAGTCATTTCATGTCAGCTTAGCAGATGAGCAACTCTTCGCCAAATATAGTCAGTATGACAAGCTGAACCATTATGATCAGTCGCAGAGGGTCTTCGTATGGTGTATTCTGTACTAAGTCCGACCATCGCAAGGTTACCCTCAGTATTTTCGCATTTCCGCGGAAGCAGTATGACATTGAGCTCATAGAAAATCACCGACTGCCGATGTTACTAATGGCGGGTGTGATTCAGCGGGAGTCGGCAGTAATCAATTGTTCCGTCCCAGGCATCCTAGACATCACGCTGAATACGGCATACAATAAAGTTCCGAGTTGGGCAAGGATGAGTGGAAGGTAATTGAATATGGAGGTGCTCTTGCATCAATATGACATACGGCGCGGTCAGCATTTATCTGTTCAAAAGGTCATCGGCCTGAATCACCGTCGACAAAAGCCAGGCCACCCGAAGAACCATGTGGTTGTCTCCAGTTTATACCAGCAGACCCATCATTGTTTCGGAAGACAGCGAACTAGTTACCTGTTCGGCCTGATTCCGGGAGTTGAGCATCCCCCATACCCGCTTCATTCGGAGACGGCAATGTCATGGTAGCAGTAGTGTCGGATATGATGCTTACAAAGTCCGTGTGTAGTACAGCGAATGTTACCACATACGTCAATAGTCCTAAGAGCTGATGCGTTGATTTACCTAAGATCAACACTCTACTTGGTCTATGCTGCCATATCCTTGATCCGCTTGTTAGCTCAAAATCTTCTAAACGAGCGCGTATGGAGGCTGAGTGTCGTACCAGATACACTTGATAGAAGCTCATCATCACTTTGCCGTCTCCTTCTTTGATGAGGTGCGCCCTTGCAGCCCAGTCTTTACTCGACTCTCCCCCTGCCTTAAGGCCGTACTTTACCGTTCCATACAACATGACTTCGTTAGCGTCTGGACCAAACAGAAATATCTTCAGTGGTGCGTGCGCCCTGCTGGAAACCGTTTCCCACATGGCTTTGCGCAAGGCTAGGATCTCTGTAGCCAAGAGTCAGCCCATCGGGACGAATCAACCGTTGCGGTTCCAGGGAGTAAATGACTATGGCAAGTGTGGAGTGGAGGCTAGACAAAAAAAAAAGCAATGCGCGACAAACCATCTCGGCCCACTGCTATTTTGGAAGCCATGACTAGTGTTGCATCCTTCGTGAAGTATTTGACGTAGTCTTCGTGCGCCTCTGGAGTGTCCGATGTGGCGTAAAAGCTCTGGAAAAACACCTTGTATGAAGGATCAATCGTAATAGCCGGCGGGTACTGAGGGGCGTAGGCGTTCATTTCGTGCTTTTATTGCTGGAAGAAATCAAGGGTGAATAAAGGCTACATTGTTGTACTTCAAACGCCCAGCAAAGCCTCTTTCATCTAAGGTGGGGCTGACGTAATTACTTAATTCTTAGAACGCCTTACGGCGGCTTACCTGACGGGCCGGCGGGAACGGCGTTTTCTAGCGACGTACAACTTGACCTCATTAACACACCGATCCTGCTCAGTTTCACCAACAACGCTGCAGTCCTGCCAAGTGTTGATTCTCTATTATTTTTTCTTTCGATAGGGAAGTGTGGAGTGTCAAAATGTACCGAGGTTTGAACGTCTCCACGGAAAGAGATGTCACTGTAGCGGCGCTGACATTAGGAGACAACGCTACAGTAGCGTCGACCACAAAAATAAAGAAGGAACCGTCGGTTTTGGGGCGCGCATATGCGACCTGGAAGTACCTTTGTAGTCGCTCTACTTTACAGCCACGGCCTAATGCACTTTGCCACCGAATATTGTCGGTTCGGTCGAGCTCGGTGTTTCTCGACCCAAAAACTACTCTCCGAAGTACCTGCGCAAGGGTACTCAGGTCCTGCAGCCTAATAATACGGAACCCACGTGTCATCATAGCACCCCGTGCGTGTATCACAGGAATTCCATGCTCCGAGGGTGCATGAGAGAAAAATATTTTCCAGCGCTATTCTCCATCAGCAACAACTTGCAGGGGCTCTCTGGCCTAGGAATCACACCTTCAATTTCGATCGCGATCCACACTAGGCATAGCAATTACAAACTTCTTGTTCACCCCCATCAACACTAGACGGCCGCCATAGCCGGCGTCTCAAACTCCTGCGTCTTCCTTGGTTCAAGCCATAATGGTTTACTCGTGGCTCCCGAGGGCATGTAGGTCCAAGTGGCTGTGTTCCAGGCCCACGCATACGGCTACGCCATGAACTGCTCTTTCAAATCCCAGGAATCGGGACATAACCTTCTCCGCCAGCTACCCCTGGTCAGGCCCCTGTCGATCTGTCAGAATCATTGTGGATGTTTCATGTTTTACTAGACTGCCGTATGCATGTAAGTATTGGAGGGCCCTGCAGAAATGGTGCCCAGGCTTCCGAAAACTCTCGTCTTACATGTTGAGAAAGCATACGGCTTGCAACTGCACATCCCAAGACGACTTGATGTAATGCTTTCCTGTTAAGTTGATGTGTACACGGTCGTTTACGCAATGATGATAGTGTGGCTCAATGATTGACTTAGTACTATCCAACTAGCTTGGCCGCCGTCGTTCGAACAGGTTCAGGTCTCGACACATGAATTTTGTCTCAGGCTAGGATTCGACGGGAGCTAACTAGTCTGGGTCACTATTAAGCAACGTGGGTACTTCTTTGGTCCAGGCTCAGCCGTGAACGTCAGAGTAGACCCCATCTGTGGCGCACAAGCCAGCAAATTCTAGAGTATGGGCGAAGCAGTCCGTCTCGATCGACGCTGGGGTGCTTGCACTTCGTGAGATGTGGGCCATTAGCACGCTTTGGTGATTCCAGATCCTGATGGCGCTATGAGGGCATCCGACTACCCGCCCGAAAGTGCGAAAAGTACAAGATCTGGAGTATGGCCCCCGCTGACGATGGGGTTCATCATCTTCACCATCGCCCAGGTATAACTACGCTCGAGGCTTAATATCCTTCAGTACATTCTACCCTACTCGTCACAATGGTGTCTCCTTTCGACACTTCGTCTCGGAGAGCAGACTACTTCCCTGGACAAGGCCGGCGGTCCAGTGAGATCATGCCTTCCCAATCCCAGGATGTTGCGGTTCCTGCTCATCTCCTCCGTGCCACTGGCAATCTTGGATCCAAGCGGGATAATACCGCCACCCACACTGCTGCATGGGAGCCTATACAAGAGAACCCTTTTCTCGACGCAGGGATAGGAAGTATTCGGCGAAATGACACTCAACGCTCCACCATCCGACAAAACAGCTCTCAACGATCAGCCATTCGACAAAACAGCTCTCAACGATCAGCTATCCGACAAAATAGCAACCAACGCTCACGGGGTCTACAACGGAATGGTACTCAAGATTCTACCGATGCCGGACGCACACGAAGCGAAAGCGAACAAAGAAGAAGTGTTCGGTTCTCCGGACTTGGACCCTTCGACAACAACAGAACCTCACGATATGCACTACCCTCACCTGACGAAGAAAGCACGAGGGCCCAGCGAACCCTCTCTTATGTACCTGGCTCAAGCGATGTTCTGACTACCACTCCTCGGGGAAGCCGAGCACCATCGCCCAATTTTGAGAGGAGAGCTAGCATATCATCGACTTATTCCAACGAGAACCCCTTTGCTTCAAAGCCAGGCTCGATCAAGAGCGATCCTTTCGCAACAGAAAATAACACGCCTCGCGGGTCGTTTGATGCGCCACCTCAGCAGCCTGAACCTGTACACCATGCTAAGCACAAGCGGAAGAACACTCTGCAGTCAGTGGTCGATGGTATCATTCCTGGTTCTTTGCAACGTCGCATGACAAACGCATCTTACTTCCAACGGAGTGAGTTGTTCGGAACCTACGAGAAGGCCAAGAAGAAGGGTGTCGAGATCCAGCGCAAGCCATGGGTACAGAATACTTTCGAGTACAGCTTGTATCTCCTCATGGTCCTCTTCATCTATTTTGTGCTTATCGGTATGCCGCTTTGGAAGGGTGCGGTCTGGTGGATGTACTGGGTTGTCCAAACCAAATTTGTTCTCCCTGGTGGATTCGCTATCACTCTGGGTATTGCGCTATTGTAAGTTGGTCCCCGGGAACAATCTTGGTCTTTTGCTAACCCCGTCGCAGCTACGCCTTTGCTCCCCTTCTTATTCTCTTCGAGAAGGACCCTCCACCTGCCGACTACACGACAGAAACCAAGCATGCGTCCACTGTTGAGGACACTTGCCTCATGATCCCTTGCTACAAATCCGCCGGACTCATTGCCAACACTCTCGAAGCTGCCTTGAAGATCTTCCCTGCATCCCACATCTTCGTCATTGCCAACGGAAACAGCCCCACGCCACTTGACAACACGGAAGAGGTCTGCCGCCCTTACGGAGTTAACCATATCTGGTCGCCCATTGGATCAAAGATTGTTGCTCAGTTCGTTGGCTGCTACGCCGCAAAGGGGTTCAAGAACGTCTTGCTCATCGACGATGATTGCGCCCTTCCCGATAACTTCCCCATCGTCACTGACCGCATGGTTGGCAACGTCAAGTGCATTGGTTACACCATCAAATCTGTCGGACCCAACGGTTCGAAGGGAAATCTTTGCCAACAAGCCCAGGATCTTGAGTATAAGCTTAGTGGTATCCAGCGTGAGTTTGCAGGCAAGGTCGGTTCTGCTACCTTCCCCCACGGCGCTATTTCCCTCTGGGACCGCGAACTCCTCATCAAAACCTTCCACGAGCACCCCGGTTTCAGTGTATCAGAGGATTGGTTCTTTGGCCACGTCGCCCGCCAGCTTGGTTCTCGCATCAAGATGTGCTCGCAGGTCTTTGTCGAGACCGAAACCCCCACTGCCGTCTTCTTCGCTGGCGGCGGCTCTCGTGGTGGCTTCGGTGAAATGACCATCTTCTCTCAACGCTTCAAGCGCTGGAATTTCTTCTTCGTCAATGGCATGTACTACAACATGGCCTACATCATCTGTGACTGGAAGCTCGGCTGGTGGGAGATTGGCGCAAAGATCTTTGTCTTCCAAGAGGTAAGCACACCTTTGCTACATCGCACACAAACACATATACTAACATACGCACCCAGGTCTACGAAACTCTCCTTTATCTTCTGACTCCCTTCATTCTGCCCATCTCCTTCTACGTTCGTCCTGACTTCTGCGGTTACCTTCTCGCCGCCACAATCGTCATGTACGCGATCAACGTCATCATCTTCAACGAAGTGCATCTCCGCCGCAAGAACGAGCGCGTAGGCTGGGTCCTGCTCTACGTCTACTACCTGCCCTACAAGATCGTCCTCACCTTTGTCAATGTCGCAAGCTGCTACTGGTCGCTGTACAAGTACGCGCGGTATTTCGCTAAGCGCCACCCCAAGGTTATCGAGGATGAAAAGGCCGTCGAGGTTGTTATTCGCCTTGAGGAGGACCAGGCTTCTAAGCAGGGCGGTCTTGGCCGTCGCCTTACTGTGCGCACCGTTGGTGGTCGCCCCAGTGTTGAAGAACAGGATGATGATCTGGATACCGCGAGGAACTCATGCGACTTTGTTGTTGCGCCCGAGCCGATCAGGTCGCCTGGCCTCCGTGAAGACTCGAGGCCTACTAGCCATGTGCTGAGGACTGAGGGTGTCGCGGCGAGGGATTACTTTGGTGAGAAGACGGCGGGACATGGACGACCGCAGGATGTTTGATCCCGCCCCCTTTTCTACCTACCTACCTTTTTTCACATTCTTCTTCACATTCTTCTTCACATTCTTCTTCACATTCTTCTTCACATTCTTCTTCACATTCTTCTTCACAGTCTTCTTCACATTCTTCTTCACAGTCTTCTTCACATTCTTCTTCAAACAAAACTTTGATACCTTTCTTGATTACTCTTCTTCGCACATACTTTCCACACACACTATCTACACACTTTTCAACTTTTTCCTATGTAAGATATAGACGGGAGTTTGCTCGGTACAGAAAAGAAAAATGCCTCTGGGAGGATGCCTTGCTATATACCTATTTTTTAACTGTATAATCAGTATTATGAATATGAAAAAATTGCACTCGTCATCTACATGCTCTTTTTCTTTGATTTATTGGTACTTTATACATTGTCCGTCGTGTCTCTTGAATCATTCGCTGCTCTTACTTTACCTCCTCTTCCACCACCACCCCGACCACCTCGGCCACCACCCCCTCTGCCTTTCTGCGCTTGTCCAACTTCCTTCTCCCACTCTTCAATATCAACAGTCACGCCTTCGGGCAACTCCCCATTGCTCATCAAGACACCGCCATCCTTCTTCCTGCTCTCCACGCGCTTGAAGAAGGTATACGGCAAAAAGCCCTGCTCATTCCCCTCAGTCAAGATAACGCCATTCTCCGAGATGAAAAACTTGATACCAGCAGCAAGCGCAGCATCGATATCAATGTAAACCAGAATCGTCGAAGTCTTACGCATACCAGATATAACGGGCGCAGCTTCCGCAGATGCAGACGTAGAGTTGAGGGATTTGAATCCAACGGGTAATCCAGAAGCAAAGTGGATGTGGTTTCTTCCCATGCGGCGGAGACCGCCGCTCTTGAGGATGAGGTTCCAGGCGCGCTCGTCGGTGCCGTGGACAACGACGTCTGGGACATTTCCGGCTTCAGTGGAGATGGGGACGAGGAGGCCTTCGTTGTCGACTTTGATGGAGTGACCTTGATTCGCGCGGATGAGGTAGTCTGCTGGGTCGTCTGATTCTTGTATGCTTTGCAGTTGTTCTGATGCAGGCGCATCATACGATTCTTTGTCGAGTGACGATACTGAAATCATGGAGAAGCGCTGTTTGTCGTTGTTTGCGACTATGTCGCGGACTTCTCCAAAGGTGATTTTGAGGCTTTGTAGAGCCTTGGTGTTGAGCTATGGGCTGTTATTTTGCTGCCTGCCAAAAGCCAATAAAACTGATCCACCCAACCCAGATTCTCGAAAAGCGTTTTCCAAATTCTGGCTGTTTTGTTCCCGGTGACTTTATTTTATGTACACTGCGATCACAAACTTACCGCATCTTGAACATTGACATAGCCACCCTTTCCCAATTTCAGCCCCTCCTGGCCAGCCCCATGTCTGAGTAACCAGCTTATCTTCCTCGAAACCTGTACTTCTCTTGGCTGATTGGCCGGATTGCGGCTGCCGCCGCCACGACCACCTCTGGCCATGTTCGTGATAGTCCTGCTGAAGATGCGCGAAATATTTGCGGGGCGAATATTGACAGTTGCGGGGACGCGTTGACAAGATATATGCAAAATTACGTTAGGCAACACTCTGAGTCGAGATGAGTGGTATATGGTGAGTCAAACACGACAGTTCCGCAAGGGCGAATGAGTAGTGAGAAGTATGGATGTCTGGGGGGGAAAAGATTAGTGTGAGATTTGTGCGCAGCGGCCCCGCGATCGTTGGTCGCGCTTGCAAAGCCTCTACTTTTGTCACCTGTATGCAAACATGTTGGAATGCCACCAGATCCAAGTAAGACGACAGCGTTGGCTGTGGCTTTTTGTCCCGAGGAAGATCTGACTGCTCTTTGCGATACAAGGATTCCGCAGGTTCCCATGAGTCTGAATAATGAGGTCGTTTGCACCGAGAGCTAGGTCGCTATGGACACTACTCTATCTACCATATAGTCCAGTATTTCTTGGGTATGAAAACTATGAGACTGTCTCACCTATAGCGTTTTTTGTCTATGAGATACTGAGGCTAAGGTGATGTGTTTAAGCATATACGTTCGCAAGATTACATCTTTCCTACTTAAAGTCCAATTCTTCACAGGTCTCTCCGACAAAATGCCTGCTATTCCCAAATATATTTACGTGCCGCATAGTGTCGATAGAGAAATTACCTATAAGACCCAGAACCATCGATCAACAAAGCACTCAGTCCCCATATCCTAGACATGATGTTATCAACCAAGCATGACCGCTCATATACAGAGGAGGGATATAGTTTTGATAGTCTTTGAAGCATGTTACGTAGTGCAAGTGTTACAGAAGCATTGGCGCCACCTGATATTCTTGCATCGGCAGTGCTCCATAGAGCCGGGATATTTCTAGCGCAGTTTTTCATAATTAAGCAGCTAGTCTTCAATGCATTGCTAAACAGTATTATTAACAAGCAAAAGAGTACTACGCTTCTCCTCGTTCAACACCTGGTAAGGATAAGGAAGGGAAAAAATATTGTCATAAATCTGCGATCAACACTCTGGCAATCTATATCTCCAGTGTTTCCGCCCATTGATATGTAATTGAAGCCCATTGCCCAAAAGCATATCAGCACGCACAACCCTCTTTGGGACCCTGTGGCTGTGCGCTGCCCAAGTTTACCCGGTCAGCATCTTGCCTAGCCAAGTTGGTCTGGCCGCCTACGTGGCGTGGTCCCTTTAAGCTCGCCTCTGGAATTGCGTTTGCGATAGCAGTAAACACCTCAGCAACGTTGTGCCCAGTCTTTGCACTCGTCTCGAAGAATAGTAAACTCTCTTCGTCCGCATATGCCTTTGCAGTCTTGCTGGGCACTCTCCTGGAGTCTTGGTTATCTTGTGCCTGCTCTTCCTCTCCCTCGGCTGCAGGCGCAGCATCTGCATCCTCTGGCCTGTCCTCGTCACCAGCGGTGGCAAGATCGAATTTGTTTCCTACGAGCGCAATGACAATGCCGGGCGAGGCCTGACGATGCAGTTCGGCGACCCAGTGTTGAGCTTTTGTGAGGGATGACGGCTTGGTGATATCGTACACGACGAGGGCGGCTTGCGCATTGCGATAGTACATGGGTGCGAGCGAGGCAAAACGTTCCTGGCCTGCGGTATCCCAGATCTCGAACTTGATGGTACGGCTCGGTAGATTACATTTCTGCGTGAGGAAAGCAGCTGCCGAGAGTCATGTTAGCACCAAGGCGCCGCTTGAGAATAGGATTAGTAGTGTGGCTGTATACGTACCTCCGATAGTTGGCTCTTTGTTTTCTTGGAAGTCATTGTTCACAAAGCGCATAACAAGGGAAGACTAGCATCGGAATCAGTTCATGATTTAAACTGATGTATTGGTATCGCGCACCTTTCCCACAGCCGCCTCTCCTAGCAGCACGAGCTTGACGCTGCTGCTTGGCTTAGGTTGCGCGGATGCGTCCGCCATCGTCGATGCGTGAGATGTTGCGATTTGGAACTTATGGGGTGTGTACAGGTGCGACAGGTCGTTTAGAGATGTAGCTCAATGTTCCAGTATCGTGCGCGATGTGGAGGTGCAGTTTGGGTCCAGGCAGCGATGTTGCTGGCGGACGGTTTGAGGTTGCCGAGTACAATGACGAACGTCGAGCACGTGAGTTGCTGACTAAGATTGGTATCGTTTTCGATGTCCTTGTATATACTACGTACATAAATGTCCTTCCAGACATACTGGTTACACAAACTACTTTCACTGCCTGCCACGACATAGGAGACAAGTCAACCAGTTTATGGTATGCTCTGATTGGTTTTGTATGCCAGAGGCTGAATGCAAGACCGCGGAGAAGTTAGAGTATTCCCTTGTGCTACATGCTTGTCAGAAGTCATCTCACAATCATCTGTTATCAGTAGAGTACAAAACCATGAGCAAACCATTTTTTATAGAGAGTAAAACTGATGTTCGAGGCACTGACTGAACAAATCTCAATGCAGTCAGATGATGTTAAATGACCTGCTCAGCCTGCCGCGCAAGCTGCGTCAGCATCTGAAGCTCCTGCCTCTCCCTTGACGGTCTAGAGGGCTCTACAAAATCACTCAATTACACAATCAGTGAAAAGTGGCGGAGATGATTTGGACAGAAGATATGGGTAGAAATTACTCCAAGAACTTTGGGGCCATGCAGTGCTGTGAAACCCTGTTTTCTGTTTGTACTTTTTACAGTAAGATGCACCGGGCCAGCATTTCGAGATTGAGTAGTGCGATCACTAATAGTACTAACATTGCTCATTCCCGCAGTCAGATGCACCTGTGCACAAAGACAGACCGCAACTCTGTCGGTCCTAGCATGAGGCGTCGTTGGCGACAACGCATACCGATCTTAAAAAAAAAGTCGCAGCCAACACCTCAAGTGGGGACTTTTGGGCAACTATGCGCCTGTTGCTCAACAACACTTTTTCTTTTCGAAGGGCCGACTGTTCGATTGTGGGAGGAGTGAAATTGGATTGTTGTTGTTTGTGGGAGCAAGGAAGACGAGAAGCGGTTGGTGATTGTTCATCGCTTAGTCATGGGTTACCAGCATCTTCTGGCTTTACAACGGGCCGAAGGTGCCCACGTCATGGAAAAACCCACAGAATGTAACATGTGCATCGGGCGATGCTGCAGGATGAAATTATTTTGTACAGCCATCGCGAATGACGTCACGTCGGTAGTATGAAACCCTACTTGGTTTGGTGTGCCGAGAGTGGCCATGGCCAAAGTGGGCTTCACAGGGGATGCGTTTGGAGGAGTGTCTGAGTCAGCGGCCGCATGTGCAAACCAGTTGAGTGCGGATTGAGGCCCCTGAACCGTCACCCACCGGGCATAACAGAATGTTTGTCAGGACACGGAGAAACATTATGGATGGCGATGAGGGAGATGGAGGCCAGTTGTACTAGACTTGTCGCAGTGCCAATGGCAGGCGTGCGGGCGGCAATGTGGCGTCTTTAACCCCTCAAGCACCCAGAGCCACGGGACTCCCGAACCGGCAGGCGCAATTGGATGCTCTCCTGCATCTGCATCTGCATCTGCATATTCTACATGGAATGAAGACACCACACCGGAAGGACCTGGATGGCGACTCCAGAGCGCAGTGCACCCCACCGCCATGCTGCCAACCGGCTCCCCAACCAAGCGCTGTCATTGGGTGCAGCGTAGCACGTCCACATGGGCATGGGAGCGACTACGTGTGTAAACCAGGCACCGCGGTGACCGGAGCGAGGACAATGGCTTGACGGGTGTATGCAGAGTATGTGTGTATGTGGTGGTAAGTGAGTATGTAAGTATGCAGGTAATTGAGTATGCAGATGAGTAAGAA
The DNA here is from genome assembly GCA_002286855.1 of Bipolaris cookei. Taxonomy (NCBI): domain Eukaryota; kingdom Fungi; phylum Ascomycota; class Dothideomycetes; order Pleosporales; family Pleosporaceae; genus Bipolaris; species Bipolaris cookei. The sequence continues at coordinate 426,143 of NRSV01000010.1, forward strand.
GTATTGCGTGCATGTGTGCACAGCTCCTTGGGCAAAGTGTCGAGTTGCTGATGGGGTCCAGAAGGGCACCACAGGCTGGCCGTCATGTGGCGGTGATTGTGTGGTGCAGATGCGGCATGGCCCAACAGGCAGAGGCTCCACAGCAGCGAATGGCAGGACGGGGCGGTGGCTCGCGCGATAATAGCAGCACCGGCGCCAGGCGTGCGACCGATCGCGATGACGCCAAGCGCGGGTCTCGCCTTCCGAGGGGGGTGTCAGGCTGGTCAGGCTGGTCAGGCTGACCACGACTGTGTTGCGACGGGCACAGGACGACAACCATGGCTGCTGGACGGGCACAGAGGATGCAGATGGCGCAAACACATGTTGGCAGACGGCCATGTCGGCGCTGAGCGCACCACGTCCAGACACAGCAGCGATCGCCTAGGCGCGCCTGAGGCCGCGACTCTGCCATCGCCCTCTCCAGACAAGCGCTCGGTTCCCCGTGTCCTTGATCCGCCCGAGCCGGCGTGGACCAAGCGCGGCCATGGCAAAGTGCGTCTCCCCTCTGTGATTAGTACCAATATGCGCCTGGCGATCGGCGTTGTCCGCTCCAGGCCTAGCCAGCCTGACGTGAATCCATGCTCGAATCACCCAAGCGGGGATGCACTCTAGAAGGCGCACTAGCTATGGTCCCCTTTGACAAACCCGCCCTTGGGCCAGGAACACGCACAAAAAAGTTTCCTTCCTTTGGCAGGGCCCAGCGAGAGAGCAGCGCACCGCACCACAGCACCTGGCACCGCCCTGCCCTGGCCCAAGGGCCGCTCCAAGATGCGTGTGCCCGCTGAAACACGCAATCAGTGCGCGCGGGGAAATGCCGCATCCCAGATCTCCCCAGGGCCTTTGCAGCCTTTAATCCAAAGCGGTGCGGTCCAAAGGCCAAAGGGGGCTTGCCTGCTCGCTTCCAGCCACTGCATGGGCGGGAACTTGAGAGGACGCCTTCGCCAGGGCCTACCTACTTATCAGTCACGTTGGTCGGCTTGTGGGATGGGAGCGTCCGGCTGACCCCAGATGCCGCGTGCCATGTTTGCGACCAAATAATAAAAAAGTTGCTGCGTCTAGAATTGCTGTGACGGTCAGACATCCCTTATTTCCCCCCTCCCTCTCCATGTAATAACCCCCCCTTGCCCCGGCCATCCTCGTCGTGTTAAGCAGCAGTGCGTTGTTATTCACCAGTCCCGGCCACATTTCCCAAGCTGTGCAATCGAGACTCCCCGTCGGACACAGTAGTAACTCCATATCAGGAGCTCGGGCGTCACCCCACTTGTCGAATAGCATTCCGCGAACTGTCCACACGCCGTATTTTTGGATAAACGCCTCCTTCACCTAGCACACGCCTCCCGCACACACATCTTGTTAAATATTCTCACACACTGGCTCCCTGCGCTGCCCTGCATTGTCTCAACAAGCCCGTTTCAGCCGCATCGCCCATTGCAGCCCCGACACTTCGGACACGGTGCGACAATTGCTCGGTCCTGCTGACGAAGCCGGACGAACAAAGCAAACACCAAACTACTGGCAACTTTTTTTAGGGGGGGGACCCAACATGACTGTACACAAGGTACCTCTACTGCTTCCCGCTGCCATTGCTCCCCTCGGACTCGCACTGACCGGCTGCCCCTATCCAGGAACCCATCAACGTCCGACCCGCCAGCCAACAACGGCACTCATCCAGCACCATGGCTGGCTCGCTCCCCAAGAACCGAACCCACTCGCAGTCCATATCCGCCGCCAACCTCCACCCGGCACATCGCGTAACGCGCAGGAAAAGCATGAGCCAGACGCCCGTCACAAACATCGCTGCCATCGCTGCGGCGGCCAAGGGCATGTCCGGGGCTCCGCTCGAGGGCGCCAGTAGTAGCGGCAGCAGCAGCGGACCGCGCCGCTCCTCCAAACCCGCATCGCAGTTCAGGGGGCCCAGCATGGCAATGGCCTCGAGTGTGCCCGCTCATGGTGCGCAGTTTGGTGCCAGCAGTTACGGCGGTGCTGCCAAGAGTGAGGCACTCACCGACGGGCCCACTCTCGCAACCATGTTGGAGCAGGACAAGGCAAATGCAAAGTCGCGGAACCGCCGCGCGAGCGAGGGCTCTCGTCTGTCCAAGGGCGACGGCAAGCGAAGTGGTAGCGAACTGAGATGTGAAAAATGCGGCAAAGGCTATAAGCACAGCAGCTGTCTGACCAAGCACCTGTTAGTAACCCTTAGCCTCACACGGCCCTGCCACATACTTTCATGCCTCATGACGAATGCCCTTTCTTCACTCGCATGTCCACATAAACTGTCCTGCTCTTCTAAAGTTCTGCGTTGACTTTTTATGATTCTAGATGGGAGCACACACCGGAATGGCAGTACACGTCTAAGCTGCTCATCTCCAAGCATCAGCAGGTGCAACTGCTCGAGGCCGCCTCGGTCCTCGTTGCCATGAACAAGGAGAGCGACGGCGAGCACAGCGACCGCTCCTCTCCTCCTGCATCGGGCTCATCCGACGTGCGTGAGGACTTGAGCTCCACTGAAACTACCCCGCCCCCACAGCTCGACGACCATGCCGTAGGCTCTTACCCTCACTCACACTTTGGCACTCGCTCCATGAAGCGTTACTCTACCAACAGCTCAGCCTACAGCCAATCCTACCAGTCAACTGTCTTCTCCGACAACGGTAATGGTAACGCGCACGGCCACTTCCGCCAGTGGAGTAATGTCTCTGACCGCCCCACTACTTCAGGCACTTCGGTAGCCGGCTCCTACCACGATGATGCTAATGACCACGCTGACCTTGCTGCTGCCGTCGGCCTGCTCAGCTGCTCCTACGGCACCCCGAAGACGGGACCTGTCGCCCTCCCCGCAGATGCGCCACCTGTGCCCCCACTCCCAGCAAAGTATTTTGACCTGAATGCCCGCACACTGTCTGGTAGCACTACCGTCACGGCCCAGCAGTCGAGTATGCGCAACAGCTATCGCCACACTAGCGAAAGCAAAGACGTCGACATGGACGACGACCACTTTGCTGATGAAGAGGACTACCGTTACTCCAACGCGCGCAGTCGCAGCCGCATTGATGAGGACGATGATGAAATCTTTGGAAGGATGGAAGAGTAGTTGTGTCCATACACACATTGCCTGCCCTTCACCGCATCCCGGCCTCATTTATCCGACATCCTCGTCCGTGCGCTGTATCCTTATCTTTCTTCTGTACCACAAACGAAACATTTAGTTATTTAGCGACCTATCTCCGCATAGTAAACAGACGCAGCCTGGACACCGATGAGAGGGCCCTCAACTGAACCCCAGCCGCCAATGACACGAGGTTGTCGATGCCCTTGAGGTTGAAGTACAGGTTTTGAATAATACTGAACTGGCGTCTGTTTTATCATCTGCGTCGAGAGCCTAGCAACATCTCAACACATCTAGTACCCATATCAGCGTGAGGATTGACCTCCCCTTGTTTAGCTCGTATTTTTCTTTATTTTGCTTTCTTGCTTTCGGCTTGTCTTCAAACAAGAAACATATAAAACCTGGCACACACTTTTTTGTTTTTTTGGACGGGGAGGTAGAACGGAGGTTGGAGGTGCGCTAGCTAGCGTGGCCCTTTGTATATTCGGACGGGATGGGAAAGGAAGAGGGGACGGAGAGAGAAAGAAGAGCGACGTGCATCGTATAAACGGCAAAGCACAATGTGGAGGGTCAACGGGTGTGTAAAGTGGAAGCAGGAATGAATGCACAGTATGTTGAAAAAGAGAAAAACGATTTGAGCATGCTTGTGAGAAAGTGATGGAGACGAGTGCAAGACTGAGAGAAGGAAGAATAAAAAGATTTGAGAAAGGGGAAAAAGGTCGGACCCTTTTGAACAATTCTCACATCGCTCAAACTCGCCGAAAATGCGAAAACGAGGCAGAGCGGTGGTGCCTTACCTTTCCTAATCTAGGAAGACGACCAAACCCACTAGGGTTATTGCTCCCTTGGCGTCATCTCCAGCAGGTAGGGTAGGATAGGGTATACTATGTTGCAAACATGATTGTTACTCACCATCTAATACGCACTCTTTAGAAACGAATGTCAAAAAAGCAAAAAGTAAAGAAAATAGCTAAACAAACAGTAACCCGTGAAGGGAGACACGAACGCTTTATATCCCCAACCACCAACCAAACAATCCCACACTTATCCTCCTCCCTCGTTCAGACAAAAGTTGTTATTTTCTCCAAAAAAAGGGGGGTTACGGAGATACGTAAAAAAACCGCAGTGGAAACCCCGAATTGAGGGGCGGGGGCCATATGTAGAGTGGTGATGGTTACGCGTCCATACATGTTTTCTTCACAGACGCATGATACCTCCTAACAACGGGATAGATTGGCGAACGACGATCAAACGGCCACCCCCGGTCACTCTCTTCTTTTCCCGCCTTCCCGCTGCTTGCTGCGGTAACGAGATGACAAGCATACATGGTAGGATGGTTCGGAGCTGCCTGTATAGGTAAATGTTGGACATTGTCGCTTATGCTGGTTGATTGATTGTTTTGTTGTTGGTATGTAGGGTTTTGGAGGAAAGGTGGGGTGGAGGATTTTGAAGATCTTGTGTCTTTTTTGTGGGAGGGGTTGGGGGTTTGGAGGCGTGGGGTGCGGTTTGGATCACGATGGGGGGAGGGTTTGGAGAGGGGAAGGGGAAGGGAACAGTCTTGTATGAGAGGGAGGATGCGGGCTTGGAGGTTGTGCGGTATAGGAATTTTGGAATGGTGGTCAGGTAAGTTTACTACGGTGCTAAAAGTGGGTGTCTTCTCTTTACAGATGTGAAATGATGTGTGCTTCTCTTCATTGGGGCTGTTCTCGTAGGTGTGTTTATGAAGGCCCCATGTGCTGCATGGGAAATTGTTTGCTAGAGCATGTCCGAAGCAGAATGAATATTCGGGCAAGATGTACAGGTATAGGCTAAGCAGCAGGTATTTTCTGAGCTATATGACGGTCCTCAGGGAAAATTGAAGGGTGAATATCGGGCTATGTAAAGACGCTCTTTGCTGCGTCTTCTATACACGTGGCCATGCAGTCCCTGTCGTGTGCGCACCTGTATCGCATTTTCATGGCGATTTAATATGCCAAAAGCGGCCTGAAAAACTGCTTGAAACAGAGTGCTTTGAATAGATGCAGCAAGTCAGATCTAGATATTACACTAAGCAGCACCAGTCTGCTGGATGGCTGATGCAGGCCAACGTCGAGGGTTGGTGGAAGCTATGGCGTCACCCTGCGACCCTGAAGATCGGCAGCGACGGCCGCTTCGGCGGCGCTCACTGGCCGTAGACCAACAACAAGATGCCCTCGACGGCTCGACGCATACCAGACATTTCGATGCCCTCCGACGAGCGCTGACCAAACCTCTGCTCCAATGCACCCAGCCCTCTCTACATTTGCCGATCATGTCGTCAAATACCGTGACGCCCTCTTCCTGCTTGCGCCACCGCTCTACGTCGTCCTCACAGCTATCGCCGCCCTTTACACGCCTACGCACCATTCGCTCCTCGTGACGGCAATCTCCTGGCTCATTGTATGGGTGCCCACAGTCTTCTGGGTTGGCATATACTCCAACAGTAGCAGGCCGCAGAGGAAGGCCGCCTGGCTGGCTGGCGCACTCTTGGCTCTATCAGCAGTATGCGATCGCGCCGCGTGCGACAAACATGGCCTTTGGGCTACAAAGGTAACCGCCTGTGTAACAACGACTCCCTCTCGCACCTCTTGACTCCCTGCAGGCTCTGTTGCTCTTCCTTACCAACTTCTTCGCCGACAATGAACTACTTGCCAAGCGCCTCACACTGCCCACCTATGCTGCCCCGGACGACCATGCCCATACCACTGAGAAGAAACCCCCCGCCGATGCATCAGGTCACATAGATCAGCCCGGGACGTTGTTGGTGCTGACTGTCTGCGCAAGCTGCGCCCTGGGCGTCTACACCATACCCACCACCTTTATGCTTGGACTCTGTAGCGCCATTTTTGCGGCCGTTGGTCTTATTACATTCAGATCCATAATCGTGGCCGCAGCACCAGATGAAGGTGAAGACACCAAGCGCAGGCTCACGGCTAGTACTGTGGATCTCCGCGCTTTGATATCCGGGGTTCAAAAGGCACAACGACTGGCAGCGCTGAGAGATGTCGCCGTAGCTATTGCGGTCGTGTGCGGTATTGCATCCATTCTCATGGAATCCTCAGTATCTGCGAGCAATATTTCATGGGAACCCGTGTATCGGGACTACAAACGCGAATGGAGAGAGGTACACAACTTCCGCATCCTTCAGTGTTTCTTATGGATGCTACCTGTGACCGCATTTCTCAACTTGCTCACTTCTATCATGGTATGACATCCTCCCCGCATCCTTCATCTAGGGTTAGATTTTTAGCATTCTCATCTAAAGACTTTCTGAACCAGCTGACTCCCTGTAGCTCTACCTAATAGGCGCTGGACACCTAACTCTAGTAACTGTATTTTCGCTTCTTGGCACGAAAATGTTCTCCGCGCCATCCTACTCCTTCATGTTCTTCATGGTCATTTTCGATTCAACTGCCTTGATCTATCTCTCAGAGAAGCGCTTTCGTGAGACGGGTGAAATGCGACGTTGCAGGGGATTGAGAATTATTACCTTTCTCGCCACAGCTGCTGCAGTTGGGGGACTGCTTGTAGGACGCTATAATGCATCACAAACAAAGCCAGTTAGATCTGGCGGGTTTTTTGTTCCATCTGATGTCGTTTCCGGCCCATCGCTGGATCCAATCCCGATAGACATGAGTAAAGGGTACCCAGCTGCCCAGTTGATGGATGCGGCTGAAGCAGATTTTCAAAAACTTCTCAATCGACAGTCAAAATCTCTCACCGAGGCTGTGGCTGAATACCGTCGTAGATACGGGATACCGCCGCCTCCACATTTCGATAAATGGTACGAATTTGCTACACGAAATGGTGTTATAATGGTGGACGAATATGACTTGATCAATGAGATGCTGCTACCATTCTGGGCGCTGAAGCCAGCAACGATCCGGTCACGCGTTGCGAACGCCCTCGGTCATGAGGACAGTTTACTACTGGCTGTTGCCATAAGACATGGGGCAGTAGAGAACTACCAGAATGGCGAGGAATGGCAGCAGCAGGCGACCATTGGCATGATGAAGCAATTTGTACAATACCTGCCCGACATGGACCTAGGCTTCAACTTGCACGATGAACCACGAGTCGTGGTCCCCAACAACCTTCTTTCTTCGATGGTTGCCAAGGCAAGAAACGAAGTTCTTCCACGCTCTGCGAAGAATGCTTCTCCTCGCAATGAGTTTTCTGCTCATCCGGCGGATTTAAATGATGGCACTCGATTTGTTGAAAGCAGCACAACCAAATTCAATCGCTTCGCACATCAGCAGACCTGGACTCATTCGAGATTATCGTGCCCTGCTGACTCGCAGGCCCAGACTTTTGAAGATGATGCTGCCGACAACCGCAAGGTATATGCCGCCAGTGATCTAGGCTTCATTTACAATATGACCGCCTTCTCCGACATTTGCAACTCTCCATCGCTTTCTTCAACGTATGGATTCTTCGAACGACCTAACGCTTTCAATATCATTCATGAGCTCACGCCTGTATTTTCGCAGTCCAAGATTTCCAGCTTCCAAGACATTTTGTATCCGAGCCCGTGGTACTGGATGGGCAAGGTAGGATATGATGAAACGCGCGACACAACCTGGGAAAATAAGACGAATAGTCTTTACTGGCGCGGCTCTACAACAGGAGGTTTTAGTCGTAATGGTGGCTGGAGACGCCAACACCGCCAACATGTTGTCCAACGCCTCAATGCACCCGATACAGCTCAAATTCTGGAGCCAGTTCGCGGCCCGTCCGAGGCTGGTGATACTATAACCAATTATACTATTGCTGAGGTCGATCGCAGAGCGCTGAAGAACCTCATAGATGTGCAGTTCTCCCACATTGGCCAATGCGACCCTGGCGACTGCGACGCCCAACAAGAGTTCTTCAAGGTAACCGAACGTGTTGACGGCCAAGACGCATGGTACTACAAGCACCTCCTGGACATGGACGGCAACGCCTTCTCCGGCCGTTTCTATAGCTTCCTCAAAAGCAAAAGTCTCACCTACAAAATGGCCCTCTTCCGCGAATGGCACGCAGAATGGCTCAAACCATGGGTCCATTACATCCCCCTCAGTCTCCGCGGCGACGAGCATCTCGATCTTGTTCGCTGGTTCAGCGGCACCAAAGTGTCTGATAAAGATGGAGATGGGAAACTGGACCATAGCGATGCGGATGGTGGGAAAGGCGGGGGGAATGGAGATAGTGAGGGCGAGAAGAGGGCGCGACGGATTGCGAAGAGGAGTACAGAGTGGCATGATAAGGTGCTTAGGAATGTGGATTTTGAGGTGTGGTTTTTTAGGCTATTGCTGGAGTATGGGCGGGTGGTGGATGATAAGAGGGAGGAGATTGGGTTTCCGGGGCCGTGAAGAAAAGAGAAAAGATATGAGGGGGTAGTTAGAGGGATAGAAGGGGGGTTTTCCTCTTCTTTTTTTTTCTGATCTGGACTGGATTGGATTGGACTGGGCTGGACTGGGGCTTTTTTGCATCTTGCATCTGAGGGAAGAGGGTTAGAAATAGATTGGCATAGTGTGGAGTTTTATCACATCGTATGTCAGGAACTCGAGGGTAGTTTAAGAAAACAAGTGGATATCTTGAGACTTGATCTGTGATTTTCTTTTTGGTTTCTGCTGATTGAGCGAGAACGATTCGCTTGGCTGGTGAAGGGGTTGGTATTCATGAAGGATCAAGGAGTCTTCTTCTTCTTCTTTTTCTTCTTCTTCTTCTTTCCTCCCTTTCACTGAGTTTGCAACTATGAATGTCAAGAATGTGGAATACTACTGTTTTTTTTGCAAAGCCATCAACAAGAACGTATATATTAGCCCTTTCTGTTCTCTCTTCTATACTATACATTGTTTTCATGATAGATTTACTCAAATGACTGGTGTTGTACGTACGAGTTTACAAATCCCCCCCTGAGAGAAAGTCTTCACGCAAACTAAGAGCGAAGTATGGATTTAACATTGTGGTAGGGTTGAACAAGGATTAACTTCTGGTTTTTGGGGCGTTTGGCTTGGTTTGGATTTTTACTAAGGAGGGTATATATAATACAGCGTGTGTTTGTTGAAGGGATTGGTGGGATTATGTTTGTTTGATATCGTCTTTACCCTTTAAGATTTCTGTTGCGAAGAAGACTATTGGGCGCTGTTTAGGCAGTGTTTGTATAGAGCATAAGAGGGGCTTTTGTAGCGGGTTGGAGGTATCTGGGTTAGGGCCGTGGTTTTGTGATTTTTGTTGGTGTCTGTTTGTAGGTGAAGTGCTGGATGTTTGTCTTTCTCTGCTTTTGTCGGATCACAGGAGGTGCGATGATAGCTATTCATGGGATCTCCACTGGTGAGATTGTATGAGAATGCTGTTGAATGGGGAAAGAAGATAACATTTCTTAATCATATCTTGGGAGACAACACGGTAGCCATGAAGATGACAACGAAAACTTGCATGTGTCCATTGTCACCCTTGGTGGAAAATCGCTCTATCGGAATACTAGATTAGTCGTGCTGATATCTAGCTTATATGTAGACACAGTCCCTTAAAACAAATGGCTTACATATTTTTTATCCATGTAGATTGAGGCACAGTCGTAATCGCTAGCATCTGAGATGGTTTTTGTGATATCTATTCTCAGTGCAATGAGATACTGGAAGTTCTAAAATCACATATGTTGCATTGGAGTAAATGCTAATGCAATTTATCAACTAATAACGATGCCTGCTAAGACTTTCGTCATGTTTTCGTAGTATGATGAACATCTGTCCGGAGTGACAATTTCTCAGACCTTTCTTGAACTATCTAATGTGGTTTCTCAACTGGAAGACTTCTCGTACTCCGAAGTATAATGCTATGTTCCTGCATGGTTTGGCACCGTAAAATATGTGTTTTGTTATAATAACTCTTATTACAAACTGAGCCGGATTAGTATTTGTTACTCAGAATTGAATTTTTCCAAACATGTAGAGCTGCTCTTCGCTCAATCTCCATATAATCTCCAACCTTAACGACTAGCGTCATACGTTCAAGAAACCATACTAGACTTTACATTCTTGCTAACCATTTTCAAAAAGTGTCGTTCAATAGTAATGCTCTGCTCCTAGTAAGCTATAGCCAAACCTTCAATAGACTCGGTCCTTTTTTTTGCAAGTCATTATCTAGTTCTGGCTCGATACAATCCTCCGCTTCCAACTTTCAGCAATTTGTTATATCATCCTAGGAAACCTATCGTAATTTCATATCTGGATCTATAACTTGGGGGCGAGGATGATGCTTGCAATGAGGTTACGTGTACGTGTTGATTTGGAAGGGCATATCGTACGATTATCCATAAAGGCGATGATAATGACAGTTTTCAACACCGGCCACGAGGGATTTAAAATCTTGGGTATCACTGTTCGGGAGCATGGTTCCGTATTCCCGCTTGTCTCTCTGTTGTTACATATTTATATATTTCAGCCCCTGCGCAGTTGTATGAATGCTCGCAATCAAAATCAAGAATATTTCCGTATACACGTCTTTCTCTGTCTCTGTCAATAGCCATAATCAATAACGATATACTTACATTCAGTCATAGGCATTAGTATTTCATACAAAACTTGTCGCCCGGACAATATGCTGAGTTGTGGCGACAGACATGACATAACAATATCATAAGACGAAGTCATATTGCTCAAAAGCTAAATGACACACGATACTCAATACCTTAGGTAACGTTGATAGATCTAGAGCGCTCTGCCCAACACGCTCCTCGTCTCGAAGCCTGGGGATCAATGGATCTACGGGACAATTTCGTCTCCGACTCTGAGGCATATAGTTCGAAAAACAAAAACTTTGCTTACTGTTACATTGGTTAGGCCAACCATTAAACGCGCAAGCCTCAGTCCGTTTCAGAGCTGATCAGTGGGGACAAGACTTGCACACGGCGTAATACCGGCCATGTGAAACTTTCAGTTATGTATGACATGTGCTTCGGACCGAAAGCCACAATACGACACGGCCGGAGTTCCCGTAACAGGGGCATCGGCTCTCACTTCACTTTCGAGTCGGGTTCTCTCGCCATACTTACTTACTCGCCTTAGGGGGAAATCATGCGACATGGGCGCTGATTCGCTGTTATGACTAGGAGTCGAGAAGGATCATACCCTGGAGCATCTTGACATGTATACACTGGGACAACGGTCTAACGGCGAGTCACATCTGTAAGGAAAACGAGTCGTATTGTTCTCTGTCGTCATGGTCACTGGGTCTAACTACATACCCTGCTTTGTTGACAAAGGCAAGGGGAAAAGCCTCAAATGACATGACTCGGGGCGCAAACAGAGGTCAAGGTGTATAGAAAGCCCCGATTGAAACTATATCTGCTGCCTGTTTTGCTCATTTGTGCTAGCATACAAGCATTTTCCCAAGATTGAAAGAGAAACCCCGCAAACCTTACTAGGACTCCTCTTTCACGAACAACTACAGGTCTTATACTCAGAAGACGGTCCGAAAATGTGTTTTGTCCTATTGGAAGAATACCCTTGAATGCCGTGGTTTTTTTGGTGGATCATTGCGCGGCATCGCGGAAGCAAAACCTACTCTTCTATCATGTTATAAGGGTGATCACCAAGAACAGTTCCCCGATTCATAATGCTCTCATATAGATGTAATATGCGACTTTATCGAGGATCTACTGACAGCTGATCGGTCGGCTATGCATGTAACACGGGACGATTTTATAATATCGGTCAAGTTCCACGATGATCTGGATTCTAAGTGATAGTTTCGGTAAGAATGAAAGTGAAGCAGAAACATCTACGTTGGTAATTTCCCACCAGTAGATTCCACCACGGAGATAACGTCTTCTTTGAGCTCTGGGATAGCATTTGAGACTTGCCAGGCTAGTTGCTCTTGCAGCATGCGGTATGCATCGATGCGGCCGTTCAGCATCTGATTCATCCGCTGCACAGTTTCCACAAACTCGCGAGTGAAGATATCAGGGTTCCTGGAGTTCTCGACGTAGGACATGACCTCAGGTGGTATATCGATTTGTACGGAAGGTGCAGTCCTCGACAACTTTACTAAGTTCTGCACCAGCGACTGGCTGTATACGCGTCAGACATACAGCCGTTCAAGTTGCAGAACTCTTCACGTACATCTCACGCTTCATAGCTTCTTGTGTCGTGTTGCCATGGTGATCATACGCTTGTACGACAAGATTATAGAGGTTTTGAACAATGTCTTTCAGTTGGGCTTCGACCTCGACTATCACCGCTGAGAAGAGCATGAGCATAGTGAACCAATAGTATGCCCAGCTACCTACAATCTGAATTTGGGGTTGCCATGTTGATGTTGACCGTGAAAGTTGTAAGGGAGCGTTGGCGCGTGACAACGTGACAACGTGACACATAGGTTGGATGTGCCAAGCTTCGGCTAGACTTACTCACCTCGATGATCAGCTGGCGTCATAGCTCACTTTACATTCACCTTTCAACAACGACTTTTATCTCGACCACATAGTAGACCTTCGTCACGTGTTCAAAGAGTTGCTGAGTGTAGGCAATAATGAAAAGCCTCCTGCGATGGCCGAGAGCATGATCCGGGATTCCGATGTCCCTCTTTCGCAGCTACCAGGCCTTCGGGCCTCAACACCGTCTACTCCAGGAACTACAGGGAGCAACCTCCATAATCATCCTCGTACTACAAGCCCAAGTCGACTAGCTGATTCTCAGAAGCTTCGGTTAGATCCCACCTCGGACAAGGCGACTGCAGCATTTGTTCGACGCACGCTGTGCTCCCACAATGTGCTACTTGGCAACGGCGAGAAAGGACGCAGTACACCGCGGCCGATTGAGGATGTGCTACCTCCCTTGACAAGCTCAAATGCGGTCGATCTTCAGTTATACGGGGTCATTTCTGTGATCATCAAGGAGTTTGTACAGACGTGGTACTCAAAGATCACTCCAGACCAAGTTTTTGTCAATGAAGTGATTCAGATCATTGCTCATTGTACCAGAGGTCTTGAGCAGCGCTTACGAAAAGTCGATTTGGAATCACTGTTGCTAGACGAGATCCCTGAGTTACTTCAGTCCCATCTAAAATGTAGGTGATTCCGATCCTGGACTATTGCATGAAGTGTGTCTAACACTCTGTGGCTAGCTTTTCACATAGCGAAGCGACAAGCCACCTCGTACGATTCACTAATATCAGATCCCCGTACAATATATCATACGCTCCACCCACACCCTGCACTTTCGCCTGTTCCAACGGATATGATTCCGGCCTCAGTCGTTGAACAGCGGGAAAGCGAATCAGCATGGCGTCAACTGCTTGTTCACGGTGTGTTGGCTCTGCTCCTACCCACTGAGGATCTAGAGAATGGGTGTCTTCGCGCACTAGTTGCCGAGATCTTTGCGGAAATGATCCTCGGAAACGGCATTAGCGGAAAAGCCTGTGAGGGTTGGGTATTATGGGAAGGTATTACAAGAATAGTTGAAGTATTACAGACGGACGCTACAGAAGAGAAGGGCTCCCAATCAGAAGGTTCTAATGGAGAGCAATCATTGACCCGTCTGGAACGCTACGGGCTTTTGCCGCATAAAGGGACGGAAGCCAGATCTACAGAGCGATTGGACGCTGAACAGCAGCGCCCTAGGCACCCGCTAGCATCTACGGTGGGACTCTTCTGGGCTGTTGTCCAATATGCATTCATGGCGTTTACTGCGGTACGCGCAGTGATCTTGTGTATTGCGACATCATCTTCTCTCCCGTCGAGATATGTCACAAGCGAGCAGTCATCGGGCCAAGCGCCTGGCCAATTACAAATGCCGCAAACAGAAACGACGACGTCAAGGCGCCCGTTGGGTACCAAACGGCCCGTAGTGAGTATGGCGCTGTGGAGCTGTGCAGCACAGGTTGTTGAATTAGATAGCCGCATGCCTTGGCTGTCAGGTTTCACTTCGATGCTCCATCGTGGAGCCTTGATCGGTCCAGGCAGGGTGGGTGAGACGGATGGTGTATTGGACAGGTGAGTTACGATAATATCTTCTTTTTCATCTCGATGCCGTGGTTGGCCAGAGGTCGGGGTGGTGCTGGTCCGTGCGACACAGGGCGAGATAGCTCCGCATGCGATTTCGGTCACTTGACTTGGCTTCAGCGAATGCGACGGCCCGCAGACTCATACACCGGAGCATCCCTGTCGTGGCGCATCGTCTCATGCAAGCCTCAGCACCCGTTCCGGGCGGCAACTCGACACGTTCTGGACATGACGACTTGGCACTTTTGGCCCCTCACTTTTGCCAAACACCACCACGCAACGCACGATGCTTGCAAACGGGCCCAGACAAGTCTGCAGCGCGACTTTCCGTCAGCCAACAGGACAACATGGGAGCCTACAAAGGATCTGCATATCCTAGGCCGTCTCACCGATCGTTTTCCTTACGCCTGGCCGTACTGAGTTTGGGTTCCGGCATTGGTCAAAAAAGATCCCGACCATGCCACCATGACTGGGGCCAGCTGACATCGTCTCGATATTCCGTCTTTGCATCTTAGCGGCCTGCAACTCCACTGCCATCGTCTTGCCGTACTGGCAAGCATGCACTTCGCTCCCCCGATGCATTGAAGCATTCGACGAATAGCCCAGAACCCGACCTTTTGGGTGCGGCTTGAGCTGACTGCGACTCCTTGAGTTGCGCTCTTGTACAACCAGTCAATTTCGCTTGACATGGGCATTCGCCTCATTTTGTGAACCACATCAATATCCCTCTCCACCTTCGCTCAACCTATTGGCTCCATGCGCCCTGGTCTCTGTCATATTCAACAACCAGCTTCCTGTCCCGCGGGCTAGGTTGTCCATCGATGCCACCATACACACATTTGTCCTGTTTCCGCACTAATTGCCTTCATACGTCTCCATCGTATTGCGGACACTAACCACAAGCATCTGCAGATTTCTCTCCCACACTATACACACCAGGATCCTAAACCCCGCCTTCCTCCCAGTGGCGCTTCGCACCTTTCGTGCAGCTATTTTCCCCAATAACACGCTTGGGCCCCCACGCCAAATGCCAACGGACGAAGAGATTAAGACGATCAAGCACTGCTGTGCCGCTACACTCCTCAATCTAGTCCCAGCTAAGGTAGCAGTAACTTTCTTTGCGAGCGATGAGCGCGAGGCTCAGACTCAGCAAATCGAAGACGTTCTAGGCTGCCTCGATGACACGTACCTCAACAAGCACCTGATTTTCCAAATTGTGGAATTGATTGTCCTGCGTCTGTTCCCGGAATTAGGAGAACAAAGCGTAAAGGATCTTTTGGAAGAGCGTATCAGCTGAGACGATGGCAGTTGTACTGTCATGAATTAGCAACTGCAAGTTGAGGACGCGCTCTTCTGTTGCCAGGCGCCGAACAAAGTCTCACCGCTCAGTATGCGCGAACCGCTGGGCGCGGCCCGTCGCGCACTTGTCACTGCTTTTGCCTTGTTCAGGTGACTGCTAGATTCATCTCTTGGGTTCCTGGTCGCATACATGCTTCCTCTGCAGGTTTTTCCTCGTATGGCCGCAACAATAGCGACAACCGCAACTACATGATGTACTGTCATGTATTACCAACTCACCACGCATCCCATAGTGAGACGTAGTAAATACACCGCTGCTCCTTGTAAAGAGGGGGTTTGGCCAATCAAAAAATTCATCCGCAAAAAATTGTTGAGGCACATGGTGTCCAAATTGCGGGCTGCCTGCATGCAGCGGCGACCACCTGACTATTCAGGCTATTGCCGAACGGAAACTACGAGAAGTGTACTACGAGATACCCCACAGTATTACCCTAAACTCGAACCAGTCTCGAGCAAAGTCACCCTCCATTACGTCTGCTGCAAAGCGGATGCTAGGATATATCATCATGTAGCAGGGGGGAACAGAAGTCTGGTGCACGTGTATGAACGGCGCTTGGACAGCCCACATCTCAGCCGCTCGGGGAGCGCGACGGTCCGTGTCAGCTCGACAACTGCGCAGGGATAAATCAATCGCATACAACCGGCAGCCCTAAGAAATCAATATTGGACAGCAAACGATACGATACGATAGCAACAAAGACGGCTTCCGCTATGCCTTTGTTCGATCTGACCAGTCTGCCTACCTTGAATGTAAATTCACGTGCCAAAGCTGGCTTGTTGCAGTCCCACTCCTCCTTGCATTGAAGCTCCACAGCACGACATGTATCTGAAAGCGGGTCTGGTTCGCGGTGCTATCGTGAACTATCGCTCGCCGCGGAGCATTTATGTCGCCACCAGTCTTTCCTCGACTATTTCTAGCGAATCCACGCGGTTTCAAGTTCAAACACATGTAATTCCGACTCCCGATCAGGTTCCAAATATGCAATTCCTACAACCTATTTTGGCTGAAGCAACGGTGGGTTGTAAAGCTCTGGGTTTCGAAAGACTACCCCGCATGCGCTTAAGTACAGGGCTTAATCGACAATTGCCTATCGCTCTCCCCGGGGTTACAGCACAGCTGTACCTGACAAGTTGTGCCTGGAGAGCCTAATGATGTGGTCGTACTGTTTCAAGGCATTGGTGTCCGGTTGGGCAGCAGTTGCGCGGAGGCCGTGGTGGCCAGGGCTGCCTCCTCTTGCGGCGCAGCTCTGCATCTTGAGCCCTTCACCCTTTCTGATCCTATCGTATAACGCGCGCGTTGAGGGCGCGTGCGTAGGATTCAGGTCTACGCATGCCCGCTTTTCTACATGTCTTTGTCGGCGAAACTGACATGTTGAATGACTCGGTGCTCAAGGATAATCGTTGAAACGTTGATCCTCTGAACTCTCGAGGCAGACAGGGAAACCTGTTTCGGCAGCACGTTGTGAAGCCGCGCGATGCGCACTATGGAAAGAGCCACGACCCTGGAGGCCGCTCACTATCTCAGAATTTCGCAAAATGCAACGTCGCCCGTCCCTGAGTGGCGTTTGGAACAGGGATGTCTAGTAAAGACCAGCAACCCTTCTTTTTGCACGGCCCTAGCGTCGTGAACACTCCAGCATCTACCATGCTCTCTCGCTAACCGATTGGTGATCAGGGGCGTAATGGGCAGCAACGCTTCTATCTCTACCCATGTTTCAACGGCTAAACAGCTTGAAAAGCCACTTGAAGACGGAAGCGGGGAAGTTGACTCGGGAAATGCAAAACATCACCCGTAGCGGGCAATTACTGTTTGCGGAATCGAGGCCTCGCCACCCTTTGTGGGGTGGGTATGAGGTTCCAATAGTGCGGCATACGGCAGACTCACAGCAGCCACTTCGGATGAAACAAGCAGCTACGGCATTGCTAGTCTTACGCCTCACTCAATAATGAGGCAGAATATTGGATGATGAGCGAGGGATGAGGTCTTCGCTTGCAGTGTATCGTATGATGGCAGTCGGCGTCTAAGTGACAACGGGAGATGAGCATGACGCATATTCTGTCAATGCAAATCATGCTGCCAGTTCGCCACATGATAGCGAGTCGTGTTTCTGCTCGACATGAGTTGCACTTGCAAGACTAGTTCATGCAAAGCTGGTTGGTTGGCGACTGAGTGGTATTCTCTAGGTAACTGAAGAACAGGCCTGACAGGGAGTGCAAGGCGGCATCTACACGTCAACGACTAACAGGTGGGTAACACTGTCATTTCTACATGGAACAGTAATGCGCACTGTGTATGCAATGCGTAGGTGCCGTTGGGGGATTTCTGCCATTCAGATTGATCCTATTCTGCCGCCAATTCCACAGCTAGCGATCTGTGTCCTATCGGCCACACGTGACACGACCACTCAGCGCACTCTGAGAATCATGTGAATGTGACTTTGTACGTGGCTAAGAGCAGTCCAGAAGCTTGTCCGTGTTACACGCATGTGCCAAAACTGCCATCAACATGTCACCCGAGAGCCCAAAAAATCCAGATGCCGGGATTCTGTTGTTCCAAGAAATTCTGCTTGTCAGCCCGGTTCCGCGCGCAAACACCCCCCCTTCGGCCTACCCATGCTACGTTGCACGACATGGGAAGCTGGTCACGTGGGTGCTGCTGGTATAACGCAGGTACCATGACATGAAGAGAAAAGGAGCCAACGAGAACATGGCAATTGTGAAGTTTTGCCCATCTGGTATTGATTTCCTGGGCCAATTCTTGCCAGCGCATTGTGCATTGTGCATTGCGCGTTCAACCGCCCATCTAGACCCCACTGTCTGTGTGCGGGGGAGCCGCCTAAACTCGGAAAGAACATGCTTTTTTTACCTTTAACTTTTGTTTTTGCGCAACAGGCTTTATTGGCTGTTGTGGCGCAAAGCCAAAGAAGCACCTTTTTGCTGTAGATCAAGAAAGAATAGGCTATACCAGCTGTATGTGTGGAGAATGAAGCACGATAATTGAATTTTTTTTGCTTTGCGCCATGTGTAATGGCACGTTTTGTTAAACGATTTTTTTTATCTTTTTGGTTCCAGCTCTCCTTGTGCGATTTCTTTTCACCCGAGGCAACCCAAACGCATTCATTCGTATTCGCATACTAGCCTCTTTTTTTTTCTGATTCTCCTTTGGTGCTTGCAAGCGCGCCGAATTCGATCATCGAGGGGCTTGATCTTGCATGCGCATCGCAAGGACGCGGATTTGGGGACGGCGCTTAATAGCATCAAGATCCCTACGTACGTAGATACAAGGGCCGAAGAGTGCATTCCCACTTGCGTACGACAGAAAGAGTGAATAGTAGATACGCAGATGAGTGGATATGTAATTATGCATGCTTTTGTGAAGTGCAAAACTGGGCCACACGCGCGCCTCGGCCGTTATGACAGGTACGTAATACAAGTAGCGTCATTCATGTTGCACATGCGGACTGTCAGGTCGACCCGCGCGCCGCGGTCTTGCGCCTCGGTATGTGGAGCGAGAAAAAAATAAAGGCAAGGGGAAAACGCTATATTATGACGAAATGAAGAAAAGGTGCTCGTATTTTCTCCTACTACTGAACCTTGCACGCGACTGCATGATACTAGTTGAAGATTGCATTCTGATATGTACTACCTACTACTACTGCTTCAAAGAACGCAAGGGAAATAGACGCCTCATACACTGTGCCAATCCCTCTTCCACTGTACAATGGTCAATCTATATCCCCATTTCGCAACGCCCCACTCGCAAATACTAACAAGGGAAATAAGAAAGCAACGCAAGTAAAATATCCTAAGTACTTGCGAATATGAAGTGCAGTACAGTCAGCCCCGTACCTATCTTACTCAACCTACGGTACCCACTGTACCTACACACCCAGTAGCAAGAGCCCGCTGGAAGATAGCCTAGTTATCTACCATCTCTTCCTGTTTACCAAACTGCTCTTTAGCACCAGGCGTCTGCTAGAGGCATAGCGGCAAACAGACAAAAGTCGAAGCACCACAGTAGTACTACACAAAGAAAAACAAACCCCCACATGTAAATAACAGGATAGAGCGGCCTGTGGCCAAAGTCTTACATAGCCCCGAGCTGCGTGTGGACTCTAATGAAATAACAAAAACAACAACAACAATAATAACAATACATACCCAGTACCCACACTCAGCCGTGTAACTGGAAACACCCAGAAAAAAAAGGGGCCAAAAGCAAGAGTGCCTATCAGCATGCCGAAATGGATGCCGAATTCGGCTATGTGTAGTCTGAGCGGCAAGGCCGGGTTGTGGGGATTCTGCTCTTGCTTTTTTCCTCGCATGTGCTCAAAGTTAGGGACTTTTCGGGGCTTGATCGATGTTGCTTTTGGTAAAACGTCTTTTTTTTCCACCTCATTTCTGTTTTCAGCTTTCTGTTAGTAGTAGCAGCTTATTCGGAACCCGAGTGACAGTCGGCGAATTTAAGTAAGTAAGCTTCCCAAGAAAACGACTCGTCTTGATGCAGCTACAGAACAATCTACTTTATTTTCTGCTTTTACTGTCGGCTGATGAGCTAGCAAGTATAATATACATCTTTACCGAACCCCCCACCCAAAAAAAATGACCGAGACAAAGACGTTGGTTTTTGCAGCGAAGAACGCTAGCACTTGCAAAAGCCAGAAAAAGCAAAAAAGCAGCTG
The DNA here is from genome assembly GCA_002286855.1 of Bipolaris cookei. Lineage (NCBI taxonomy): Eukaryota > Fungi > Ascomycota > Dothideomycetes > Pleosporales > Pleosporaceae > Bipolaris > Bipolaris cookei. The sequence goes on from NRSV01000010.1 coordinate 446,334, forward strand.
GTATCGGCAAAACGGGCTACCTGCATTAGTAGACCATGCTTTTTGCTTTTAGTCTTGCTTTTCCAACAACCACACGCTCCTTAAGCTCCGAAGCGAAATGCACGGCAGACAAAGTAGCAAAAAGCAAGCGCTAAGAAGAAAATGAGAATGAACGCGTTTTACTTGTGCGGAAAAGAAAGAAAAAGACATGCATCACGCTATATGTGTAAAGTCATACTACATGCTTAATACTATACCTATCCTATAATATACAATGCAAACCAAGTAAACCCTGTCACGGAGATCTTGATTTCCCCCTCGCCCCACTCTCGGCATATATATTCTAATACGCATCAGTTCTCGGCGTCCGAAAAAAAAAGAGAGAGAAAGAAGGGGGAAGGGGGGGGGGGTGGAAAACCACGACTCGCGTTCATGGAGACCCATTACTATAGCCCTTTAACAACAACAACCCCTAGCAAAGCCCAAAGTAGAGCCGATCTGACACAAAGACAAGACAAGCAACAAATCCTGCATCCCGCCCAAAACGGTCGCGCGCACAAACCCCACCCGTCCCAATCCGTCGCAATACACACATGCACACACGCCCATCCGCGCGTCCGCAGCCCCCCCCCCCCGTTGTCGCCCCTACGCATAGACAACCCTTGTTCTCCTTTGCCAGTAGCCATGATTTGCTAAGTACTATCTCCCCTTCGCCTTACACCTTCCCTTTACACCTTTCTTACCTTTACCGATTTACCGATTTACCCTTCCTTCCTCCCCTTCCCTCCAAAAAAAGAAACGCACACACCACTCTCCGTTCCCAACGGGCGCCAATCCCCCCCGTGGCTGGACTAACAAGCGAGCGAGCTGCAAAAAGCAAAAAAGATGGGAAACCGCTTCTGGATAGCCCTTTTTTGATGATTTGACTTTTGCGCGTTTGCTGGTCGCTGCGGCTTTGCCCGCCCGCCGCACCCCCGTGTCTCGAACGCTGTTCGGGGAGCCGGGAAGGGAGTGGGAAGGGGAAGGGGAAGGAGGAAAGGCGCAATCCTTGTGTACTCTACATACCGATAACCGTACGTACGTACCGTCCGAAAAACTCTAAGAAAAGAAAAAAGGGCGTTGAAGGTCAAGTTTTTGAACTCTAATTCTTTTGCTCTTGCCGTGTTGTCGTGTCGTCGTTGTGTATCTGAAACCAAGGGGGGGGGGGCAAGACAAATGTTCTAGATGGGATGGGGGAACGGGAACAACATGTCATTGTTGAGACAAACGACGTAGCTGATTTGAGATGTGTACAACTTTCCTTTGCAACCTTTCCCTTTCTTCTTGCGTCTTTTCGCTTGTCTGTTTGAGAGCAATGTCATGGACGTACATCACGCCAGGGGCCTGACATGTTTGAGAATAGAGAAAAGGTGTGTGTTGGCGTGGGTTGTCGTCATCTGCGTCGCTTGTAATTATAGAAGTAGCTCCTGTCTCGGTTCTCGCTGTTCCCCCTTGTCAAGGGCATGTTCGGCAAATGTGTGAGTGGATAATCTCGTTTCTTGTTTCCTTCTTCTTTTTTCCCTTTTGTCTCGGGGGTGCAAAAGAAGAAAAGCAGGGCAGTGTGTTAGGCGTGAAGAGGGTCAGTGCTTCGGGACCGGGGTTTGTAGCTGCTGCCAACGGCGGAGGAAAGAGAAGGGCGAAAAAGAGCCGCCTATACCCCCCATCGGCCTATTTGAACGGCACTTAGTGTGGAGGGATGGATAGATGTGCCCACATTGAGGGGAGCTTTCAGGATTGACTTGCTCAGTGTGGCTAATCTCCGGCAAGATCAACAGAGAAGTAGGTACCTTTACGTGGATGTTTTGCTACCTTGCGCCCATCCCTTTTGCAAACGGGGGGCCCTGCATACGTGCGCGGGCGGTCGAGGTGGCCGGAAGGCGCACGGGCCTACGGAGGCCGAGCGGCAAGTACCATCTGTTCACAAGCGCAGGCCCATATGGCGATCAGTCGAGTGCGTCAGTGCGTCAGTGCTTTGCTCCCGCACCAAACACCCCAGCGCTGCCGACTAAGGATTAAGGTCAAGGAAAATGACTAGCAGTTAAGGACAACAGACACAATCATACGCGGTTGTACCAAGCATTAATACCATTTAAAAGCATAAAACAACCCTTAGATTCAGCCAGTAGGCTCGGCAAGGGGGTTGAGCAACTGGATCGAGCCACCTATGAGTCACAACGACGTGTACGAAACCCTTTGCTCCCTTCACACTCTGTTACTCCAAACTATAATGTTGCCATACCAAGCAAATATGAAATCAATAATGGAGACACTAAGGTAACGCGTACAGGTTAATGGCCCGCGCGAGCGGTTACAATCTTCTTTTGCTAAAGGAATGAGTGGGAAATTGGGCTGTGTGCCGGTGTGCTGCTGTTGCGCGCTGCCAAAGTGGGGGTATAGTGGTTCGTCGAGCGATACGAAAACGAGAAAAAAAAACAAGACAGACAGACAGACAGACAATAGATAGCACGTAGTATCAAGAGAGAGAATAAGATGAAAAAAAAAGAAAGAAAAGGAAATGCTAACAATGCGGAGACGAAAATGCAGTACATCAGAGTAATAGAAGGAAAAAAACAAAAAGAAAAAGAGTGGCTCCAATGAGCAATGTTAGCCGTTTGAGCAGGGTGCATCGAAAACCCTTGGTCTCATGATCCAGGAGCCTTGTGTAATCCTGCCATTCTGAAACCAAGCGAATCGACAAAAGTCGTTCCACGGAACAAAGTAAATCATAGGCGCATTAAGGGCGCACAGGGCCAGACATGATACCGAGTGACGCAGCCGCCTCATTAGTGACCGTGTTGACGCTCTCAAGCTTGCTGGTGGTAAAGTTGGACTCTGACACCCGTCGTATGTCAGAGGGCAAGCCCTCGGAGTCGCGCTTGATTCGCAGCTTCTCCATGAGCTTGCCAATTGTCACATATTCTTGTGGCTCCACCACGAAACCGGCGTTTTGGGACTGAAAAAAGCTCATGACGAGCTCCAGGGCGCGCGCCGCTTCCTCTTGGGATGGTGTCATGGACGACGAGTCGGTACACAAGCACTTGTCGTCCGCTTGGCCTGACGTAGCCGGCAGGGGAGGGGGCTGCATCGAGTTGGGGAGTTGTGTAGGCGATAGCGACATGGATTCGTCAATGGCGGGTAGAGTACCTGGCATATCCGCCATGGGCGAGTCGAGTGTGCCGCTACTGACGTACTTTGGAGTCAATGCATCTGAGGAGCCCGGGGGTGACATATATTGCTCCACGCCCACGAGCATGGGGAAGGTCTGGCTTCGCGGCCGCTGGAAGTTGCCTGACCCGGGCTGTCCGTTGGCAGGCTGGCGGTTTGCCATGAACGTATTTGGTGCACAGGCCGAGTCTGGTGTGAAGAATGGCGATGAGAGCGATGTAGGGCTTGTGGGGCCGCCTGAAAAGGTCGAGGGCGCATTGTCTGTGAAGACGCTCGACAGTGAAGTACTGCTCTGGGAATGGAAGGGCCTGCGGTGGTTTGAAAAGTCACACGTGTCTGGGCTTTCTGTCTTTAAGTTCTCCTCACTCTTCTTAGTCTTCATGGTCGTGGTGGCTGGTGATACTCCACCTGGCGAGGTTGGCGAGATGGCGCCGGGAGTATGTGCGTTGGACGGCGGATTTGAGGTTCCCTCGGACTCTTCTGCTATGGATCCCTTTCTTGACTTTGCACCCATGAGGTGGTTCTTTTGCTTGAACTTTTCCAGCCAGCTGGTGCTGTTGGCCTTGAGGTGGCTGTCCGAGTTGCCGACGGTCTGTGCAAAGAAGCGTGCCTTGTCGCGGATAATGGCATCCGATAGCGGCAGGCCTTGCCTTTGGTGGTTTCTCGCCCAATTTGAAAGTGCACGCTCAATGTCGGGAAACTTGCCCTTTGATCTTTTGATGGGTGATCGGCTGCCATCATCTTGGTAGAGGTACTTTTCTTTTTGGCGCAAGACTTTTGAAACGGTACTACACAGCTGTTAGCAGGGCGGAAGATGCACAAGGCATATGCAGTAGTACCTTCGTTCTACGCCAAACATTGCTAGATTAACGTCAGTGATGCACTGAAGGGAAACAGGCTTGGGCTCATGGGCTGGGCGTACCTCCAATTTCTGTTTGCTTGACTGTGGGGTTGTCCTCATGGTACTGGCACATACGCCTACGGTCTGCATCTGTAAGGGTCTTTCGAGGCGTGGATGAAGTGCGGGACTGGGTTGAAGTGGCGGAGACTGGAGTTGCTGAAGCGGGTGTGATGGGCGGAGGGGCCGAGGGGAAGAGCGGGGCCTGGTATGTCGACTGGCTGGTGAGCATGCTGGGCCATTGCGGCATCTGGGGCATGATCAGGGGCTGCAACTGAGGGTGTGTGTTTCTCGGAGTGTGGTGGGTTTGGTGGGGAGGGTGCATGCCAGTGGCGTAGATGGGTTCCATGGGAAGGGGCGGATAGTTTGCGAAGCCATTGTAGTCCTGGACGGGCGACTGGTGGTGGGGATTGTAGGGAGCGTCTGGGCGCCAGGCCGAATGTTGGTCCTCAAAGGGCTCCTGGTGGAGGTGATGGTCATGATCCATGTGCAGTTGGCTCATGGCGGGCTGTTGTCGGGAAGGGACTATGCAGGCGGGATGGGGGCACGAGCGTGGGAGCAAGTGTCCGTGTTATACAGAGGTCAGAGGCAGCAGAGGGCGAGCAGGCATATGCATCTAGGGCGTGGGGCGTGTTGTGGTAGTGTAGTGAGGGCATGCATGCATGGGACGAGGATGGGTGGGTGGATGGGAGTAGGTATGTATGTATGTATGTACAGCAAGTAGGTACAAGGCGGGTGGAGAGGATGACTGATGGCTGATGGGGCGAGGGTTGCAGGGAAGGGCTGGCGCGTACTTGAGGACAAGTCTGGGGACGGTGGTGGTCGCAGGGCCCTGGCGGTGCGATGCGGGCGCGGCCTACCGCAGCTGGCGGGAGAGGACGCCCTGTTTGTTTCGAGTCCAAGGTTGCCGGCAAGCCTGGCGGCCTGGCGTGTGCACACACAGACACAGACACAGACGCACACACAGACCAGACACACCCACACCCACACCCACACCCTGTCCCCCGTATCCCTGTCGCCGTCCCGGCCAAGCGACGAGCTGCAACGTTGGGCTTAGCGCGTGCGGGTCTCTCATCGCGGATGAGCCCCTAGGAAAACGCGGGCCAGAGTTATGCGGCCGCCGGGGCTAGCTCGCCGGCGCATGCCTCGACCGCGACCATGTCAGTACTTACGTATGTATGGATGGACGAGCGCATGGCCGTAGCTACCATGTACCGACCATTGCTGCATTATGTATGTACGGCATGGTACCTGCTGCTGCTGCTACTACTTGCTTGCTGCTCTTGCTGCTCTTGCTGCTCTGCTCATACGGCCAAAATGCCTCTCCTCCCCTCTCCTCTCCTCTTCTCTCCTCTCCCCCGGCTAATCTGACGCTTCCCCACGACCACACACATGCACGCACACACTCCCCTCCCCTCCCCTCCCCAGGCCACCCACCGCACACTGCCCACCACCCGCCGTCCGTCGCCGCCGCCCACGCTGCTCAGGTACGCGAGCCAGTGGCGATTCCCACCGCGCCGCCACTACGTCAATCATCGGCAGTGCATAAAGGAGACACGCAAACTGTCGACGGCTGAAACGCTTTCGGAATGCTGCGATAATCGCGCCCATCAACACCACTCATCCGCACTAGCTTTTGCTCGCCAGCCACTCAGGCCCCGGCTGCCATAATCCCTTAGCGCCCGACTGACAGCCCGTCCTCTGAGTCGCCAGCGCAAACCTCCCCCTGCTCATTTCTCTGAATCGTCGCTCCGTTAGTCGTCTACATCAATCCCCCCAAACCCATGCCGTAAAAAACTGGGCCTCGCACTTGCACTGCTGATCAGATGCCTTCACATTCAAATCCAAATATCGACAACACGCAAAAAAACAAAATCCCACTGCACCTCCTCGACCCCCAAAACGTGCTGTCTGCACTTGCCATCACCACTGCTTGCCTGCCTGCTTGCGCCACGCCCTCTCCATAGCCCTTCAAATCACTCGTGCTGCTCAACACCCCGCGGACGGTATCGGTCCGCCCACTATTCCCCCAAGTAACTACTCTCTTAGCGATTGGCAGGTACGATCCGCGCCGCCGTAAGCGGCCTTGCCTTCCTAGTCTCGTCCTCATCTGTCGTCCGTCGTGCTACTGGATCCAGCTCTTGGCCAATACAAGTCGCCATCTCGGCTCCACGCCTCTCTCTGCGCCTCATCCTGCCTGCTGCGACCCAATCTTGCCCTTGACACTGAGACCTCCTCAGCCATCCAAATGTCTCCTTCCACTCATCTCACCCCATGCCACCACGGATCCACAGCCTTCCGTACCATCTCCCGTCATGCCTCAAAATTGCGACTTTTTCCTTTTATCGTTTGACAATTGTAACTGGCCAACACGTGAGCCCACAAAACTCCACCAAGCGGGGGCAATACGGTCATCTACTTACCAATATCCTCGTCCGCAAGCTCATGTGATAGTCCCACGCGCTGGGGCTGATGCTTGCAAGATTTTCCGTATACAATTGCATGCTTGAAGTTGTCCACAATCGTCTTGTGGATCGAGTTACACTGCTTCTAGTTAGCCCCTGGTCCACCACTGCAAACAGTTTACATACAAAATCTTCAATAGTGCATGCCGTTGATCGCAATACCACTGGTGCAGAGTAATCGGGCATTTTACCCTTGGGCTTCGTGTAGACGCGAACCAGATTCAGCTTTTCCCACATTTGTTCCAACAGCTCGTCAATATTCCATCCGTGCTCCGAGCTGATAGGGCAAGCATTCGGGATTCGGTAGAGCAGGTCGAGCTCCTCAATGCTAATCGCATCAATCTTGTTGAGCGCGTAAATGACCGGGATGTAGCTTCGACTCTTCGCTTCGATAACGTCAATCAGGTCATCCACCGTCGCGTCACATCGAATCGCCACATCCGCGTTTGCCATTCGATATTCGTTTAGCACAGCCTTGATCTCCCCGTGATCAATATGCGTAAGTGGAACCGTGGCGGTGATATTAATACCACCCTTGTCCTTCTTCTTCAGCACAATGTTTGGTGGACTCTTGTTGATTCGGATCCCGAAGCCCTCCAATTCGTTCTCAATAACCCGCTTATCCGTGAGCGGCTTGTTGACGTCCAGAACAATGAAGATCAAATGGCATGTCTTTGCCACCGCAATAACCTGCCGTCCACGACCTTTGCCGTCTTTCGCTCCCTGAATGATACCGGGAAGATCGAGAATTTGGATTTTCGCTCCGTTGTACATGACTTGACCAGGTACAGTAGTGAGCTGTCCACTATTAGCCACTGGCGGTTACACTGCATTTGCTTCCCATACCGTAGTGAATTCGTAAGCGGCCGCTTCTGAGTGTTGTCCTGTCAATCTGCTCATGAGCGTACTCTTGCCCACCGAGGGAAATCCAATGAAGCCGACACTGGCCACACCAGTCCTAGCAACATCGAATCCGACACCACCACCGCCACCGCTACTCGAGGGCTCAAGAAGCTCCCTCTTCAGTTTAGCGAGCTTCGCCTTTAGTTGTCCTATTCATGTGGTGAGCATGTCAGCATGCCTTTTTCGATCGGATCCTGTACCAAGATGGAAAGACGTCGCCTTGTTCTTCTGGGTCTTGGCCATCTACAGTTCGTGTGAGTAACGCTCCGACAATCGTTTTACGGATATGCCTTACTTCGGCCTCGATCTCCTTGATCTATTTCACCCCGTTAGCAAAGAGTATGACGTTTTCTTTCCTGCATCAACACCAACCTTGTCCACTGTAGTCGACATTTTGACGTGCTATCTACCCTCTTCTTGCTCTGTGGTCGATGTAGAGAGGCAATATGGTTGTTCAGAAATTTGACGTGAGTGACGCCAGCCCACCAATGACGAAGCGGGGCACGGCTTTACGGCAGTACTTTTCACCGCCACTTCATATGGTTAGCGTGGTTATGCAGCAACCTTCTATCTTGGCTTCTATGCATGCTTCCATCGTTTCTGCCCCAAGCTGATATGCCCGATAGAAGCCGATTGCGAGGGTTTGAGTCGCCGAAAACACCCATTTGCTCAAAAAGCATCGTATGGGATGCATCTAAAGACGGCGACTATTGACCGCCTCCGCACAGCACAAGCTTTAGAGCCCGCAGATAGTTACATAATAAGAAACCACGTCCTGCACACGCGCAGTTTCCCAAACACCACCACGGTTGCCTTCCTTAGACCGCCCTTTCAGTTACAAAGCCGCGTTCACTTTCTTCTCTACACCCAAACTGCTTTGTCTTTTCAACTCATCATCGTAGCAAAGCAACTGACAAGTTCCGCCATACATTGATTTTTGCATACCGCTTATTGTCAGAATGATTGGCCGCAACACAGAAGTCGACGAATTCCGCGCTCTCGTTGAAGCCATCAATGAGAAACTCGGGCCCAGCAGCGGTATTGACTCTGCAGATGTAGACGAGAACGAGCTTCAACAGCTCATGGAAGCCTACGTTTCCAATGAGTCAGAGTGGAAGAGATATTTTTTCGCCTCAGACAAAATACCCTACACACGCAACCTGGTAGACAAGGGTAATGGAAAGAGCAATCTGGTATGACTTCAATCATCTTGGTCATTATGCCCTGCTAACAGCATAGCTTATCCTGGTATGGGGCCCTGGCAAGAAGAGTCCAATTCACGAGTAAGTAAATACGTCCTCTGGTAGTTAACACTAGTTACCCGCCACCAACTCCGTCGTCGCCCCAACGATCCTTACTCCAACCCTTCGCAGTCCATGGCCTTGCTCTTCTGTACGATGAAGCGACTGTGTTCGCCGATCGATTGATCGTTGCGTCAGTACAGGAGACATGCCGGTAAGACGAACCATGCTCCGACAAACCCATTACCATCTCCGAAACAAACACATCTACATGTCGACCTTGCATCTACCGATGCATGTAGCTCGACGAATCCCGAATCAGATGCTAACGCTGCTACAGCCACGCCAACGCACACTGCATCATGAAGTTGCTCAAGGGCTGCCTGACGGAAACCCGTTTTGCCACTCCTACAGATGAAGATGTGCGAAATCATCGACCCATGACCAAGATTCGCGAGACTACGTACTCGGAGAATCAGGTCACGTATATGGCGGATAATCTGGGTACACATCGCATCTCCAACCCTGATCCGACTGATTACGCTGTTTCTCTGCATTGTTAGTGCTGAACTATGAATTTGGGCAGAGCGTTGCTTGCTAATGACGTGTAGTGTATACACCGCCTAATGCGGCTACGTACGGATGTAATGTTTTCAAGGAAGACACGTCTGATGTCATTCATAACAAGCAGTGCCACTTCTTTTCCGAGTACGGCGTCAAGATGAGCAGGGACTGAGGTGCGGATACAGTGGCGTCGAGCTGATATTATGACTGGGTTGCAGAGGGTTTTTTCCGAACAGATACAGATTGTATAGCATTCGTTTGAATGACCTCTTCTTTATAGATTGCGCAGGGTTACTTGGTTAGGGGAGTTCTTCTAGCGTTTAGTAATGATAACGAATTCTTTATTGCATCTCACACCTACCGATAACTCTGCTAAACTAATTGCATTGTAAAAAAAACCCCATTCTGCATTATAGAAACCCATAGATTCTACCCATAGACTACGTGTATTTGTTTCATATAAAGGTAATAAGATTTTATATTTGCTGAAGTACACTGAAAACTGTTGTATCGTAGTACAATTAATTCAAACTTTACTTAGAAGAATCAATTGGAAAATGTTAACAGGAATCCCACTGTTAATGCACTATCTGGATTGTCTATACATGAATTTTCATCTCAGAAATAGTATCATTTTGTCACGGTTGACACATTAAAATTAGCGACTATGAAGGGTCTCATTAAATAATTTGTGACCGCCATGCAACTTACTCTTCAATGTTTCTGGTTATACTGTGAGTCCCCGGGCAGAGTAGACAATTGGTACCTTGAAGAACCAACCGTTATATTTAAACCAGACGAGAGTTCACGAATTGAGAAGAAGGCACAGTATGCTGTATTCAAGGACATATCTTTTGACAAGAGAAAAGGCGCCTCCTGTTGATATTTCGAGACATCACGTTGTACATTTGAATTTCTCTTCCATTCTAAGGCAACAACGTACTGCGATAAATTCACTCTGTGTCCGTATAAGTAATAAGGTTCCAGCTATTGGATGGCTCGGAAGCTCTACCCCGCACACAGCAGAAGGCAACCCCTACAGTAGGACCGAATCAGAGAGCATAAGAGGAGAACCCTTGTACGCACGTAGATAGGCAAGAATTTTGAATATACACACACCTGTCTTTTGGCAACCCTCCTGCATTCGTACAAACCTTCTTTAGCCCCGCACGCACATGCTTCGTACCTTGCTGTTTGTACCCGGTCCACGCTTATGCTAGCTAGCTACAGAGCCCATTCAACACTCTGTGCCATTTCCAGAGTTCGCAACAAGCAAGTCAAGCAAGTTTTGAAAGTCAACTTGACTTACTTGGCACGATTTTTAAATAAAATAATACTTGCTTGACTTGGGAGCAACATTAGAAGAACTTACTTGATAAACTTGAATAACTTGGGTAACTTGGACAATTTTTAGAGGTAAAATACGTACCAATTACTATATAGGCCTCTCCCAGTCACGTAAATCGTAATTTCCCTCTAATAGCGTCTCAGTTTGCGATGCCTCTAGCTTTTTGGCGACGTCTGGGGCTGGACGTTCGAATCCAGCGCGTGTCCAAGCCCGAATACACTGCAGTGTCGCTAGCAATTGAACTCCTATTTTGCGCCTTTTTGGCTCTGATGGATCACCAAGCTCGCTGAATAATCGCTCGCACTCACAGCTGCTAGTAGGTATCGTCAGAATATCAAGCACCAACTTAGCTAAGCTAGGATACTTTGGTCGTAGTTCAATCCAGTACTTGATAGGATCACAACCTTGATTAAACTGCTCACGCGTCCACTTAGGCTCAAGCTTCTTCCAGCATTGGAACTCATCAATATCCTCGTCGTTGCTGCTATCGTCAGCGTCAGCTATAGCAGCAACCGCATCTTCAAGCGCGCTTCGTGGTGACCTCGATGCTGGCCGTACTGCGCTATACGGCCTATAATGTTGCCACAGCTACTGAAAAGCTGCATCGTTGGCGCGCAACCGCTCCGGCTCTGAGCGCCAACTGCGATCGCAACAGCGCTTGTAGTAGGGATGGAGTTATTTTTGCGGCGTAGTAGAACGGCGAGCTTTCGAGCTTTGAGTAGTAGGCGTTGGCTTTTGACTAGGCTGCGCGTAGGTTGATTGGTAGATGATCCTCAAGAGCACCTGGCTCTTCGTAGGTGACGTACTCGTATGATTTGACGCGCTTTTCAAGCTCATATAGTAGCCTTTCAAATACTGGTATCACGGAATAGAGTGCACCAAACTGCCCTAGTTTACCGCGTCCTTCAAGCTGCTTAGTAGCCTGCTTAAGTGGATTCAATACCTCCGTATACTCTGATATTACCACCCATTCTGCAGCAGTAAGGCCATTTGATCGCATCCGACTCACCACATTAGGAAGCTTGTTGCCCTGGCGCCTGGTGATGTTGTTAAGGTTGCGCGTATGCTGGATGTGGTAGTTGGCGTAGTTGCTAACGGTGTGCTAAAGCTTGATAGCCTGTTTAAAGCAGCTATAATACAAGTTCTAGCGCGTAATAACAGGTTTGATTGGCTTAAATGTTGCGTTTTGATCGTTTGGAGGGAGCTTAGTGTTGGAGGGGTGCTAAGTCTCGTACGCGTTGAGAGTACTTCTGCTTAAGAGGCGAAAAGCAGACAACGTTAAATAGTTGGAGTATATGCGATGAATGAACAGGCATACAAAGAGTAAGGATGTTCTGTAAGAGGCAGTAGTGCTTAAATTTTTGGTTTAGGTGGCTCTCGTGGCCGACAAGAATGAGCAGCCTGTACGACCTCACCTGGCGCGTCTTTGTATGCTCGTTAAAGTGCTTCAACTACTCAAGACCAAGTGCGTTATTTGTCCAGCCGTTCTCTGATACTGAGAGCTTTCAATCGTATGGTATGTCTGATTTTTCGTACCATGCAGAGATGTGAACGCGTCCTTTGTAGATAATGAATGGTAGGGTAATGTATCCCGCAGCGCAGATGCTCTGGATAACAGTAACCCACTCGCCAGTAACCCACTTGCGATTGCCTGGCTGAACAAGAGTAGGTCTTGTACGACGTTCTGAACCTGTGACTACCTTCATTGATCCAATTACACCCATCTGAAACCCAGTCTCATCAAAGTTATGGATGTTGTCAGAATGTCCCCCATACTTCTCAATTGTCTCTCATACGAGCTTGAACCACGCGTTAATAACCTCTGGATCTTCCTGCTTCATTCTCTGGCAGTCCTTTGCTAGATTGAAAGCTGTTTTGAGCTCGTCCGAACGCGTTACAAATCGCTCTGCTCAGTTCTTGCCTAAAGGCTGGCCACCTCGTACGCGCAGTAGTTTCTCTGCCATATCTGCTACCTCACATACTCGGGGGGACAAATCCTCGAGAGTATAGATCAAAGATACACCGTAAGATTGTCTGCTCTTCATTTGTAGTTAGTTTCTGGCGATTTGGCTGTGTATTAGGTCGAAATGTAATTCCTCGAAGCCGCCGAGAGACCTGTTGATGTTGTACGTTGTAGGCTTCTGCAGCGCGTCGAATACTCCTAAACTGACCTGTACGAAAGGCCTGAATAGCAAGAATAATTCGACCTTCTTGCTGGATTAGTATCGCGTTCTGTTGTTGAGGCATTGTTGTTCATACGTGAAGTTTGCAGTGCTAAGAAAAAGTGGCCCTCTCGATGGTGGAATACGTTATTATTATTATTAAATTTATTTACTCGAAAGAATACTCTCTCCCCACCTAGATCTGGGGCCTTTAAAATACTACTTCTACTTCTATCTCCAAAACCAACTCTCACTCCTTTGAATTTGCTGTAACGGCGCCAGATTTATCTAAGAACTCCCACTGCACCACCTTCTATCTATGGATGCTACCTTCACGCTGCCTAAAAGCACCTGGTGGCCTACTCTGCAACCCAGAGCTGCCCGTCTTCTCCACATCGCCCTGTTCTTCATCTCTTATTTTACCACCGGCACCACTGCTCTTCATACCACCTGGTGTTCCACCAAAACTGACTAGCACAGCTGGGTTATCGGCGGTCAGTGCATCTAGCACTCCCAATTCCTGCTCAGAAAACCATTTTGGCATATAGAAGGTGCGCAAAGGAATCAGGGCGATGATGAGTACTGGGAAACCAATAGCGGCAATGGTCTGGGAAATGGCAACTGTGCAAGCTACGCCTAAGATTTGGATACAGATGAAGAGGCCGATTTTCTTGCGAGGGACAGTATTGAGGGGGTTTTGCGGATCGAGAAAGCGTCTTTCGGACACTAGGTACCGTATCTTGGCCAAAATTCCGTTGGATTCTATGGAGCCCCACTGGACGATGGTTAGTCACGGAGTAGACGAGTAAGGGGAGATGTGACGGTGGATACATACACCAACAACAAAGAACACACCCGCAAAGACTGCTGCGGGCATGGTATGTAGGACGATGAGCAGGGGACCTGTCATAGTACCCCAAATGGCCATGCCCATTAGGAAATGGCTAATCCGCTGCTCAACCACAGCAGTAGCTACAACCTCTGGCTTGCGAATCTCGCGGCCATCTTTGGTCTCAGTAACTTTGAGCCTTGTCTCGTATACGGTTAAGGAATCGGTATGCACTGGCGCTTGAGGTACGAGACCGTTGGGAAGAGGAAGACCGATAACACCACTGACGAAGCAGGTACATCCAAGCAGGAAGAAATCCCAGTGGAAGCCGGCAGGTTTTTTGAGAGGATATTGGCGGGCTTGTGCGGTAAGGGAGGAAACATTCTGTAAAGAGATGTCAGCTTGGATTATTGCAGAATAAAGGATTTGAAACTTACATGATCGTAGTAGAAGAGCAACATCATCAAGAACCCAAATGGTAAAGCTACAAACACCCACTTGACATCCAGATTCCAGAAGTCGATTACCCAATCGCGATTCTGAGTTGGCTGAAAAGCCCCTGCAATTGGAACGCGGTACATATCGGTGTCTTTCAAACGTCCAGGGATATGCGAGAAGCCGACCCAAAACAGCGTGGGAAAGACGAAGGAGTAATCGGCTAGAATACCGCGTACGAAAGGGTTGAAGACCGTGCTGCCACCAACCTTTTCGAGACCGTAGACTGAACCAAAGTAGAGAATTGCGATGATGATAGAGAGGTAGCCACCCTCGAATTCCGAGGCTTCGAAGAGATAGACTAGCTCCTCAATACCTTTGACTATTGGGAAATCAGCAACATGCTTCATACTAGGAGCTTGAGTTCTACGTACCGCAGTAAATAATACCAACATACAGGCCGAATGTTTCGCTTGAAAAGTCGGTAATATAAGCCATGTAGTCGCAAAAGTTTCCGAATGACACAATCCAGTGGAAAATAGCAGCCCAGATGCCGACCCAGGCTGTGAATGCTGGGTATATACTGGGTTCATAAAGTGTGATAATGTCATAGATGGTATAGTTGAACAGTGCAATCAGACCGGTCACACCAACGATTGTCAACGGTTGACATGAGAGTAGACTGAACACCATTGCTGCCAACGCTGATGACAACAGGGCTTCATTGACGCCGAAGAATCCGCCAGTGCGGCGATACATGTCGAGTGTGAAAGCAATGGCGGGTAATACACTACGACTGTAAGTACATATATGCCCTTCTGAGTGAATTTACTTACTTGACAAAGTAAATGCGGACCGTACTTGCAAAAGCCCGATAAGTGAAGGCGTCCGTGATATCGCTCCAGTAGTATGGTAGTCTCCGTTTAACGTCGTGATACATGCCTCGTCCAGGCTGTAGTATACGCCATCTCCTCCATCCTTTTTGTCCTTGGAAAGTGTAGGATTCTCGAGTCGCGGTCCTTTCCAGTTTTCCCTTACTGTTCGGGCCTGTCGCGTCTGGTGACTCCATCGTCACTACAGCAAACGATGCAGCTGTACGAAGATCAAGCAGAAATATGGTAATTTGGCAGAACGAGACTGAATTGTAGGGCCACTGATAAATGCGAAGAGGCGCGTCACGTTATTGCTGTCGGTTTAGATGGGATAGACGGTCCATCCCGGACATTGAGCTTCTAAGCATATATACACAATATCAATCCGATTGCGGTACCTGGTCCACTACGATCATCAGTGCAGCGACGCGGCCTGGTACATGTGGGTAACCTAGTTTAATATCGGGGGGCCGTTTAGCAGACTTTCGGGATCGACCCAAGAAAGCTAAGTATATTGCGCTCATTGAGTGTAAGGAAAAGAACATGTCAGCACAATACAAGGAGCAATTCCTCATCGATCCCTTATTGTTTCCCATATCAAATGTTCTGCGATTAAACATTTCTTAGTACAGAAACATGGTGGTTTGATGACGTTCTCCGGTAAGCAGATGATCGCACCCCGGTTGTTCGATGGTTAGTCCCCACTTTTATGCTGGCTAAAACAGGGGGTCTTGGAGCAGCTCGACTGCCCGGGCATCATTGAGCAGCAAATACGACTATTCAATCGTGCAGACTGAATTTTCGGTAATCATTTACGAGTAAAATTAAGCTTCTGACATCCTCCTACATAGTATCTGACATATTTTGGATGCAAAAGGGCTGGCGCAAAAGAACCCTTACGACTGTTCGGATGACGCAGAGTGGACCGAGAGCACGACCGAAGCCAAGCTTGATGCACATAGCCTCCAGAGCGTTTTCGCTCTCCCCCAGCTTCTGCTGCTTGAGCAGAATTTCCATCTACAACCCCATCGGTTCTGCCCAGCCCGCTCCCCCCATGTCACAACGTCATTGAGTGTGTAGGGATTAATTGACCAAGGTGTTGCCGAGCAGCACGAAACCTCACCTGAGCCACAACCGTCTCTCTCGCCTATCGGGCGTTCTCCGCGCGTCTCGCCACCACAGTGATTCCATCGGGGTCTGCCGTTGTTCCTCGGAGGTACCTGTACGACGGGAATCTGGCATTCGGGCGCAGTGGATACCAGCTTACCTTTTGCGTGCTGTTCATCTAGCCAAGCGACCTTAGTGGCGGGTGATACTCCGACAGCCTTGTTTCGTATTAGCGAGGTATAGCTATAAGAATTACGAAATGGCTGCGATACCAGACATTGAAGGCCTCTCAGAATGTATCAGCCGAGTTATACAAGAGCACTTCGCCAAGTCCAACGTCAATGTTGCGTGGCCACAGCTGGATAATCTTAATCACCCTATCCTTCGCGTTGAGGCTTTCCTCGAGGAAGCTGGCAACGACAATGGAGCAAGAGCGCGATCCGAGAGAATAGCATCGGTATGTTGAGTCATCTCCTACTATCGCAACTCCCACGTGAAATGGCGCATTCTGACATATATGCAGCAAACGGTAGATTTAATGGGCATGAGAACCCCTGCCCCAACACAAAGTCCGGCAGCAGATGATCGAGAGTGCGATGAAACCTCACCAACCGATGAACCTCGTTTTAACGAAAGTTCTTACCCATCGAGGGAGGAGCAGCAGCAGGAAAACCGTAGGAAAGGTACTGGCGGGTTAAGAGTATCTCAAAAGCAGTCTTCATTTCAGGAAGATCTTAGCGAACATCAGCGGCAAATGCAGATTGATAGCCGAAGTTTTCCGAAAAGAAAAAAAGTACGTGCATGTTACCAAAGCTCGATATTTGCGGGGCCTTCTCAAATAGAAGGTCGGCTGCTGGTAGTTTGATTCAAACTTGTCAGGTGACTATTCAATGTTACCAGCAAAGCCAACTGCAGATCAAAACATACTGACAGTTCAAGGTCGCCTCAGATAAATTCGTTTTTCAACCTTCTACTCTGGACAAGCTCATCATCGGTATTTGGGAGCAGGTTCATGGCTCTATTAATCTAGATCCGAAAGCAATATTTGAACAGTTTCAGGTTGCACCCAATGGGTCATCAATGGACATTGTTCGACATACGCAATCAGACTCCACACCGGCCATGATGACGGTACTTAATAGCACAGCGAGCACAGTGTGTAACTCGTTCAGTCAAATGAACACATTTTGTCGCAAGGTTACACAAGCAAGCCGCGTATGCCGGTCGATTGAGATGATTGTACAAGCCCGATGGACTGAACTTTTTGAAGAGCAGGTGCAATACCGTAGTCAAACGAGACCAGAATTGTCGACGACGAAACATAGAAAGGCCGTTTTCATGGAAGCATGTCAAGATTTTGCCTGGTCCGAGTAAGTGCAAGATGTTGCTGAGGTGAACGGCTTTGATGACGATTGCTGACAATGCTGCTGTAGAAAGGAATTGCGAAACAAGATGGCAATTTGGAGAGGTTACAAAGAAGTGAAAGACGCTGCAGGCTGGGCAGCACTTGTGTTTGCCGGTATGGGTATCTACCGTTTCTGCAAGTACCGTGTCGGATTCGACAATGACGCTATGCGACGTCTCAGAAACCTGCGAAAGCGACTGGAAGTAGCAGCCGATACTCTCCATCCCCATTGGCGGCAATTGCTAGCAATTGTGGGCGAGTCATCAACCCTTCAATACCCTGGACATCCGCACGAATGGGTCGTGTTCGAAGACGGGTCTGATCCGATACCTTTACGTCAGACATATTTGACCCAAGACCCATACTTTTCATTCGAACAAATTGACGAATCCGTAATCGATGAATCGGTCTGGGGATGCGAAGATCCAAGGTGGACGCCACAAACGAACGTCATCGCAAAACCAGGCGGTGCGTACGTCTGCGCGCTGTGCAACGAGCACCAATCGGACGATCCAAAGGAAAACTCTTGTTTCTGCTTCCCATTGCTGTTCGGCTGTGTGAAACGCAAGCCGCCACCAATTCAGGTATACCGCACTCCGGATGGCAAGAACAACGGACTAGTGGCTTTAACATCTTTCGATCGCGGTACCGGGATCGGCGAACTTGTTGGCCTAATCACAAAAGGCATGAGGCATCTTGACGTGATGGATAGCTCAACGCAATCAACTAGCTACCAAATCTGGCAAGGAAGAGTGGGAAACTATACGCGCTTCATCAACCATAGCTGCAAGCCTAATGCGCAGTGCTCGACATTTACCTGGCTGGATACCCAAAGAGTGGTACTTGTCAGTAAGGGAATTGAAGCTGGTTCAGAAATCACATTGGACTATGGCGACAAGTACTGGGCTGGATTAGACAAATCCTGCCTATGTGGAGAGAGTTGCTGCAGGTACAGGAGAGATGGCAAATGATTCGCCTAGGGATTGTAGATGGACTGGACTGAAGCTGTCGTGATCCAGAGCTGGACGTGATGCGGATGCATATCTGGGTGTATACACGTACTCTTTAAGCTAGATTCTTGTTCAAAGTTTACTCGCGGAATTCGCGACCTCCGGTCACAAAGCACATCTTCAATCATGCAGCGATGTGGTAGAACAATTCGCAATGGTTGGTCTCAATTCAGCTTCACGTGGCGTTATCGATAAGATTAGCGTGAGATATCCCTGCGCAAAATCTCATAAGCCAAGTCGAACATTGGCCTTCTGAAAACAACCAACAACCACAATATGACGACTAGCGACTACAGCGATTCCGGCGCGTCCGATCAAGAGATATTGGAGGCTCAGTCTGGGGCGAGAAAAAGGAGGAGACTTTCGCCTGTCGATAGCGGTAAAAGTTCTGCTTCAGAGACTGAAGCTCAACCCGCCTCGAAGCCACTTCAAGTAGCACCAGCAACAATTTCGCGCGTCAAAGTGAGGACCAATGGCGCGCAAATCAACAACACGCCTTCTCAGGCTGCAAATGTTCCTCCAGTCAACCAAAAGCTCAATTTTGCTTCACTCAATGTAGCGCCATGGCTCGTTGCCTCGCTCGCCAGTATGGCGATCAAGCGACCAACGGGGATTCAAGCATCTTGTATACCCGAGATCTTGAAAGGAAAAGACTGTATAGGAGGCTCAAGAACCGGTACTGGTAAAACCATCGCGTTTTCAGTGCCCATTCTGCAAAAATGGGCAGAAGATCCGAGCGGAATCTTTGCAGTCATCATCACGTGAGTTTTGCCTTGTCATTGTAGATGCGACAAGAGTGGCATCAAACAAATCAGCTATAACATTATGCTAACGGCCATGTAGACCCACACGCGAACTTGCAATTCAGATCTATGAGCAAGTCAAGGCCATCTCGGCCCCTCAGTCCATGAAGCCAATCTTGATTACAGGAGGTTCAGACCAACGCGCTCAAGCTATTGAACTTGCCTCGCGCCCCCACGTCGTAATTGCAACACCAGGTCGACTCGCAGAACACATCCGAACCTCGGGGGAAGATACCATCTGCGGGTTGCGGCGTGTGCGATTCGTTGTCTTTGATGAAGCCGACCGTCTGCTTGCCCCAGGAAAAGGTTCCATGCTACCCGATCTCGAAACATGCTTATCCGTGCTTCCGCCCAAAGAAACCCGACAAACGCTCTTATTCACTGCAACCGTAACACCAGAAGTTCTGGCTCTCAAAGATCAACCGCGCGCTCCAGGCCGACTACCAATTTTCGTCTCAGAAGTAGATACAGAGGATCTAGCGATTCCCCCGCGTCTCCAGCAACTGTATCTCCAAACGCCCGTCACGCACAAGGAATGCTACCTCCATGTGCTTCTCAATACGCCAGTCAACAGCGAGAAAAGTGTCATCATCTTCTGCAATCGGACTAAGACTGCCACTTTGCTCGAGTACATGCTGCGCTTGCTTGACCACCGCGTCACAGCCCTGCACTCGGGCCTCAAGCAATCCGATCGTGTGAACAATCTAGCGCGGTTCCGTGCTCAAGCAGCTCGAATCCTTGTGGCCACTGATGTCGCTGCCCGTGGTCTCGATATACCAGAGGTAGCACTTGTCATTAATTTCGACGTCCCACGTGATCCTGACGACTACATTCATCGTGTTGGCCGTACGGCGCGTGCGGGTCGTGTGGGTACGGCTATTACGCTAATTGGGCAGAGAGATGTGGAACTTGTGCTAGCGATTGAAGCGCGGGTGGGCAAGAAGATGGAAGAGTTTGAAGAGGAGGGTGTAAGTGTTGAGGGCAGAGTTGTTAGAGATGCGTTGAAGCCGGTGACGGAGAAGAAAAGGGAGGCCATGTTGAGTATTGAAGAGGGGAGGGATGTGCTGGGTAAGAGAAAGGTGGGTATGCAGAAGAGGAGGGCAGAGTGACTCGGTTGTAAAAAAAATTTATGATTTCATTTGGTCATATACCGCTTTCTGTGTTTCCCGGGGTGCATATATGAGAAGAAGAGAATACTGAGCTTAAATACAAACAACATATCCCAAACCCAAAAACCCCTGCCATGCATCCATACCCTTCCCACCTACTTCTCCGCCGTCGCACCAAACGCCTCCTGCCTCCCCCTATTATTCTCACCCAGCCTC
This sequence comes from Bipolaris cookei, assembly GCA_002286855.1. Classification (NCBI taxonomy): domain Eukaryota; kingdom Fungi; phylum Ascomycota; class Dothideomycetes; order Pleosporales; family Pleosporaceae; genus Bipolaris; species Bipolaris cookei. The sequence continues at coordinate 466,884 of NRSV01000010.1, forward strand.
CACCTCTCCATATACTCTTCCACCTCCTCACACCCATTCTCCTTACCTGGAACAGGCTCCCCCCACGACCCCCAATACGGCACAACCCCCGTCCACGTCTTCTTCACCAGCTCCACATTCTTCAAATCCGCACGATCCTCACTTGGTCCCCCCGTCCTAATCTTCGCCGAAGCCTACCTCCGCATTAGCATTTCTCCTCACCTCTCCCCTTCCAAAGAAAGAAAGAGAAAAGAAAGTAAACTCACAGAAACAACCCTCACCCTAATTACCCCCGTACTCTTCGCCTCCGCCTTCGTCGGCGGCACCCGACTCCCCTCCCACCTCCCCGGCAACATATTCTCAGTGATCTGCCGCATAGCCCACATTGCTTCATCCTCATCCTCGACAAGACTCGCATACCCATACACAACTGCAGACCGATAGTTGCACGAATTGTGGAACGGAGTGAGACTGAGGACTAGACCGTCGAGATTCGATGCTGCAATAGTAATGGGGAGGCCCTGGTTTTCTTCTTGTGAGGATCCAGCGGATTTGAAGAGGCGACCGGAAATGTAGCCATGAAGGTAGACGTCTTGGCTGGGGGAATCATTGGGTGCCGAGTAGTTTCCCATACAGCCGAGCATGGGGAGGATGACGGGGAAGGGGTGGGTGGGGTCGGTGAAGGAGACGTGCAGGATGGGCGTGCGGTTTATGAGAGTATGGATGGTTTGGTAGTCGTAGGTACCTGGGGATTTTTTATGTATCGGGGACTTTGGATTGGGGGAGATGGAGGAGAAGAATGAGGATGACTAACCTCTGTTTGGGAGACGACCGAGTTTGTTTACGGCTGTTTTGGGGTAGGAGGGAGAAGACATGTTTGGGTTTGGTGTTTTGGTGGGTATTCTTGGTATTTTGGTCTTATGGTTCTTTTCTTTTGCTTTTTGATCGTGTGATGTAGTTGCTGTAGAAATGCTTGGACAAGCTCGATGATGCAGAAAAAGACACCTTCTTGTGTATTTGATATTCAAAATTTGTGGTTCGTTAAACTCTTTTTATACACATTAGGCGTGCAGTGATTCTTTCAGGTACATGCAGGAAAAGCGGGGCAGCGGACTAATCCCAATACTTCTCTTATCGGCTATGGCGACATGCAAACATGTGTCATGTCGCGTATACAGCGCGTATGTATGTATGTATGACTGGTAGCATTCAAGGCCAGTGTTGGGTAATGGAGGATACTCGAGGCTATCCAAGGACTTGTCATATACAGGTCTGTTTCGACATAAAAGTAAACTAGTAGTTTGATTGTACGTCGTAAGAGATATGTAAATTGCATGTGGTATTTGCCATGTTTCCCTTTTCCTTCGGATCCAACCCAGGAAATGAACAAAGAAATGGTAAGCCTCGAGGGGCCATGATGCCATGACAGCAAATTCTCCCTCCCAATCCTGAGACTGCCCAAAGACTCCAAAACTCCCAAGGCAATGCAAAACATAGGGATGACACCATTTTAAAGCACACCCTCGCTTGCGCCAAACAAACTCCTTCTACCTTGTCTAACATTCCATACCCAAGTATTTGCTCTCACTACCTGAATCCCCACGCACTCCTCAACCCACCCTTCATACTATCCAATTTCAAACACTGATACGGGCTACTCTGTGGATCATAGTACAATCCTTCCAGTTTCCCATTTGTCCGATCCAGAGCAACGTAGTAGAATCCGCTTATGGTAAGACCGCAACCTGAATCGTCAAAGGTAGCGTGTTCGGTATCGTTAGTGGGTGAAGAGTTGAAGAGAGGCTGGGGGGTAATTTCGACCTCAGGGCGACCGGTTTGTGCATTGCGCACGATGCGGTAGGGCGAAGGCTGGACTTGAGAAATGTGGGTGGTAGGCCAGGAGTTTGATGCTGAGCCATCTGAGAAGGAAGGTGTGGTTGTAGAAGGGGGTGGTACTACGGGATTCGGTGGGCTGCGGTTCAGACTTTTGACAAAACAACGTTCCTTCCAACGCATCAGTATCCATTCCTGGCTCAGGACCTCGGCAAGCCATTTCTTGCTCGTCAATGCCCTGATGACGTCTTCGTCGCTCATCTTTTGGAAAGGCGGCAGCTTGCGCCAGTAGGTTGCGTCGTTTGCGGCGTTGGATTTGAAGGATTCGGTAAGGAGGGTGTGGTTGTTGAAGTCGAGTATTTCACCCTCGAGGTATGTGGTGATGGAGGATGTGCGCGTGACGGGCGGCGCACTACCGTTGGTGGGGAGGATGGAGTGGGAATGCGGGTGCGAGGGCACGTTGTACGCCTCCATGGTTGCGGAGAGGGACATGGCGTCCCAATCGACGTCGTGTATTGTGACCTTGACAGGCCATTGGTCTTGCTGGGGCCGGGTTTCGGATGAGTGTGAGCTGCGGCTCGTAGACGCTTCGGAGGGAGTCCATATCCACGGGCGGATAGGTGGAGGGAGCCCAGAGTGCCGCGATGTGACGGAGACGCTAGGGGGCATGGTGGTTGCATGTTGGCAGCCCGACAGGACGGCGCCGGGGACCAGCCATGACGTCTCGGTAGGACGGGGTATTGTAAAGGTGTCGGCGACAAAGTCGGCGTGCTGCAGGCAAAAGTAGTCCTTTGTCAGGAAGCCGGCATCTCGGGCATATTCCAGACTCTCATCGGGGTTGCTCGAGTGGCGTATCCGCGACAGGTACTTGACCGTCTGCTCGAGCATGGGCGACGAGCGGCCGTCTGATAGTCGCTGCATGGACATGTGGCGGCCGGTGGCTTCGCGGTGTCGCTCGACCGAGTCGCTGTGCAGGCTGGCTCTGGCAGCAAGCATCTCCCTGAGAGTGCGGTGCGAGGTATGGCGTGATAGGGCCTCTGTGGAAGCGGCTTCCCTGGTGCGGGCAGAAAAGCGTGGGTGTCTGCGCACGCCGGCCGACTGCAGAATGGCCGTGGAGCGGAGGGAGCTCTCGGTGGTGGTGGCCTCATTTGCAGGCGACCAGTCGTACAGGCTGTTCTGGCTGGGAACACGGTCGCCATAGTTGTTGTCGCTCAACCGGCTGAGGCGACTCATCACTCGCCGGAGCCTGTCCCGCTGCTCCAGCTCGTCTCGCTGCCGCTCCAGCAGGCGCAGGCGCTCGCGGGACCGTTCGAGGCGCACCTGGTCGTGCTCGTGGGCGACGCGCAGATAGTGCAGGTGGGCGCGTTCCAGGGCGTCGGCGTCGTGGATGGAATTGGCGTTATCGTGATGGTCGCCGCCGGTGTCGTCACCGTCAGCGTCAGCGTCGTCGCCAGGCTGGGTGCCCAGTGTCGCGGCAAGATTAAGGACGTCGTCGTTGACGGGGCTCTCGAGGTCGCGCAGGGCCGAGATGAAGGTGGGTTCGGGGTCCTATATAGCGGGCGTTCCGTCAGTCAGTCCATCATCCACGCTCGTGTCGTGGTGTGTAGTGTCGGCCATATCGGCCGTGTCGCAGACACACGGGCATGCTTACAGGCGAATTGGCGGGCGGCATTATGACGAAGCGGGCACGGCGGGCATTGCGCGACGGGGCTGTGGAATGCAGACACAACGTTTCGACATCAAGAGGCGTGGCCCCAGCGGAACTCGTGTGTCCTAAGACGAGACCACGGCCGTCAGACAACAGGCTAGAGGCGTGCTGGGTGCGACGGGTCGTAAAAGCAATCCTCGCCTTGCCCTCGGCCTTGTCGCGACCGTAGCACCACTCCCGCCCGATAACCTACCGTCTGGCACCACTCATCGGCCCAATCCTCCATTGCGGCACAGCCATCGTCCTGGAGCCATTGACCCGAAGCCCTGGTCACGACATGATCGGCAATCCTCGCCTCTTCACTCTCTCTTTCAACATCACTTGCTGCTCTTAGCACATGTCATGGGCAAAACTTTGTATCTGAAGAATCTTTTTTTTGTATTGAATTTTAATGTTCGTTTTTTTTTGTAATTAGGTAAAGAAGGCTAAGTGAGAAGCTTGCTTCTGTCCAGCATCTGTTTCACACCCGCCCAGATCAACCAGGCAGCGTGCTTTCTCCAAAGACTAGTCTTGGAGTGTAGGAGATGAACCCCACAGGTCTCTGTACATCCAGTTTCCCGTGTCGGTAGGGATCAGCAAAAGTGCAAAGGGTACATCAGAAAGCGTTTGCTCCGCAAGCAGAGGACCACTTCCCTAGAGTCAGTGACGCCACAGACGTACTCCTGTCTCGACCCCTGCCCAGCTGCTTCCCCCTTTCCGACTCAGTCCCCCTTCAGCAAATAGAGACGAGCTATTACAGCGGCATCGCAGATGCATGTATAACTTTTGTCGTCGCCCCTCGGCATGTCCAGCTGACACTCAATGCCAGTCCGAGTAGGCAGGTTCGTGAACGTTGATCGCGTCAAATCGTAAGAGTCATGGCATGCCACTGGCTCAACGAAGAGATGGCGCGCCCGTCCAGGAGGAAAACGACATTAAAAACAAGAAAACAAAAAAACAATGCGAGTGTACCCGACCTCGTGAGCCGTGAGGCTGTGTTTACCGTCTTCCGTTAAAATGCCCGACATGCATACCTCCCAGAGATGCTGTATTCAGTAAAGAAAAGACCTGGTCCGGCCGTGTTGTGCAATGAAGAAACAAAAGAGAAATCGCTCGCTAAAAAAAGGAGAAAAGCATTCAACAAACCAAGAAAATCAGGTATCAAGAGAGAACATATACGAGAAGAGAGGAGAAAATGACGCTCGCTAAAAATCGATGAAAAACGCCGTCCCATGCTGGTTTGGTAATGATGTCTGCTTGTTCAGCATCATATCGTGAATATCGCTTTCGTCTCGTGTCGGGTGTCGCAAGGTTGGTGCGCTGGCAAACGGCGTATGAGGGGAAAATCTGAGGGACTGGCCAGGTCCGCGGTTCCCGCCATCGACAGAGATCAGATATATGTACCACAGCATAAGCGCCTTCCACCTTATGTGAAGGCTGCGTACTGTGGTGCAAATCCAGTATTCCATCCAAAACCACCGAATCCTCCGTGCACGGCGCTTGACCCACATTGCTGTGCGAGGACGCTCGGCAGAGGAAGGGCTGGAATTGGTGCCGATGCCGGGGGCGGGCTATAATATGAACTCGATGTATACGGGCTGGTGCTTGGCGCATATGGGCTGGTACTTTGTGCGTAGGGGCTCGTCGAGTTGTATGGTTGGCTGAAGGAAGGAGTTGGCGACGGAAGCTGAATGGCCTCGAAGCCCATGGTTCCCATGGTGCTCCAGAACGAAGGTCCAGTTTCACCGCAGGTAGCAATGGTAGGGCTGGGGGTCGAAGGAACCACCCTCCAGGCATCGACTGGAGCAGAGTGTGACGGGTGCATTTGTTGTGTTGGCACCCACCAGTTGGCTGAAGCAGTCGAGCTTGGGAGGAGGGGTGCTGGTCGGACGACATCGACAATCCTGGGAGGAGGAGGAAGAAGGGGGAGGAACAATCCCATGATGGCGCTCTTGACGTCCTCACCTCGTCCCTCGAGTAGTTCTCCCGCGCCTTCTTCCTCCAAACCTTCCAGAGCCTTGACACCAGTGCGGAATACGTAGCGGTTTACGGCTTGGACAAATCCATCCTGAAGTTTCTTCAACTGCTGCTCCTTCTCAGCCCACTCCCAGGTGCTGGTGGAGACATCAACCGAATAGATGTCCTTGTGGTACTCAATCAGCGCATCGATGGTCTCCTGTGTAAGTTTGAATGCAACTTCATGTTGTGAAACCATGTCGACGTGTACGACATAGGCCTCGATGTGGATGATCTGGTAGTTGAACAGGGCCTCGACGAGCGGGTTCGAGTCCTTGCGCAGTTCCGAGTCGGGAGCCTTTGGTACCATGATGGAGCAAAGCGACCAGATGGCATTTGGGCCGGATAGTGTCTCAGTCAAGCAGCGCGTGTGTTGTTGTACGCTGTTCAACGGCCGCTTGACCCGGTTGACTCTTTTCAACGTTTGTGTTAACCATGGCTCGGCTTTTGAAGCCAAAACAACGTTGACGTTGGAACGGGGCGCAAAGGCCGCAGCTGAAGCGGGTAGTAACGAGATCGGCATAGTGACCTTGGGTATGTGTTTCAGGGTGGTAGGTGCGAGACGGATTGCGATATTAGATGGGACGGATTCAAACGATTTAAAGGAAAGAAACAAAAGAGATTGTAAAGGGAAAAAATGTCTCTGGGCGGATGTGGTGATTGCTGAGGCGCCTTGGATTGAGATGGAGAGACAGGGAAGAGCGGGCGAATGAGGAGGGGGAAGGCGAGGTGGGAGGCGGAGGGTGAAGAAAGGCTAGTGGTGGTGGGTGCCATCTCTTAAGAGCTTACAAGCGATGATCATGGGCCGCTCGGCGTGGCCACACTCGGCAAGGATCTCATGCACACTGCCCCGTTTGCCTGCGCAGCGCATTTTAGCTTGTCTAAACGTGCATATGGCGAAAATATGCAGGCTGCAAGTTTAGTCGGATCTAAGCTGACCGACGGGCACGGCGAAAGCGTTGTGCACACGTGGATAGGCGTGGGCGAAGATTGCGACGGGCTGCTCATGGCGGGCACAATGTGCAAATGACGATTTGGACATGCATGGCCGGAGATGAGAAGCAACGAGGCGCTTGATCAGCCTCTCGAGTGGAAGTAGCAAAGTTAGTGTACGAGTATGGCCGAGAGCATTACTGGCTTGTCGACCATGGCAGCTGAAGCCATGTACATACGCAGCAAGCAGGCAGAGCCATGGCTCGACGAGACGCACAAAGGCTCACGGGGGCCGGTCGTAACAGGCGGCCGTCAAAGCCAGGACGGGATGGACTAGACGCCGTTGGCAGACCTGGCAAAGAAAAAAAGTGAAGCCTGCGAATGGGCTTACTGTCGAGCATGTGGTGTTGCAACATGACACGGATTCCAGAAGCTTTCCCTGGGCGTCCAGATGGAGAGGGGACCGCAGCGGCTTTGATACCCTTTTCGGGGGGTCGGGGGATGCAAGGCATGGGTGAAGGCTTCTGCGCTTGTCAAGGGGTGTGTTGCTGGCAGAGTCTTGCGAGTGGGTGTAGTCGTGGTAGTCTTGGGCCGTCTACAGGTTGACGTTGCTTGAGCCTAAAAATGGGCTGCAAACACTTAGCCCAATCAGCGGGTCGGACAGGGGTGGGTGCAGGGTTGGTCTACCGAGAAACCCGCGATCATGTGCGCCGGCTCTTTCAGACACGGCCCAGAAGCTTAGCAGAGCAGAGAGTAGCATTGTCGAGTAGCTCCGGCGGCTGCTGAAGCACCAAGCAGGCTGCATGCCATCTTGGGCCGCGGGCAGCCATGGCACGACCCGAAGCACCTCATGACACTGGCACTGACGATGCTTCTGCTGCTGCTGCTGGCAATGCGGAGAGGGCCGGGCAGTGATGCGGTGCGCCACTTCACTCAGGTGGCCGGAGCACATGATGCGCTGTTGCGGCGGTGCAGGCGGTGACGGTCGACTGCTGGCGGAACCGCCGACGCTCTCGCACATGTCCGAAGTACGTACAGTGTGGGATTTACAGTAGAGTACAGTACACACGGGACAGTGCCCTTCTCCACAGTGTCTTTTTTGGCATGCAAGAACTGGCAATGCTGGCAATGCTGGCAATGCGGGCTATAATTCGCCCTGCCCGACCAGCCGGCCCATGCACTACATACATACTACCGTCCGTCTAAAAGAAAAGGTTCGCCTCTCTGCGGAGCGGAGCATGCAGGGCACAGGAGATGGGTTTCGTCACTGAACGCCCGCAACGTCCTCGTCCGCGCGATTGGAGAGGGAGGGCGATCAAGTGAAGCATAGTGAGGAGCATTACGCAAGTGCCCGGCATGTCCGATATGAACCAATATGCTCCTAGTCGTCGTCTCTGTCCCAGCGCGACGGTCTTATCGATAGCACCCAGCCTACAGTACATGTACCATGTTTCAGACCTGACGACTGCGCCTCGCAGGCAAACGAATATCCGGGGGGCAAAACCCACAGGCGACCGGCGTTGCGGCCTACCCCACATGGGCAATGGTGTTTTGCTGTAGTATGCGTATACAGTATGCCACTCTAGGCGTAGAGCCCTCCCTAGTCGCAACGGCAATGTTCCGACCGTCTTACTCTACACACCCGATGCTCACGCATTTTCAGCTCGACAGGGTTCTGCCAAGCTAGCCGCCCCACTGAGCCGACCACAACCGGCTTTCTCCTTCCGAGCCCCCACGACTCATCCATTGCTTGTCCCTCGTCGCTCGTCCCTCACCCAGAGCCTGTCCTCGCGCCCACCTACGCATAACATGACGCTCACGATGCAGAATCGTCATATCCTATGACTGTTCATGCAAACATTTCTTCCACCCGGCCGCGTTTCGCTACACGCTGGCAGGGCACTGCCCGCCATGGCTCCATCCATGCAGCTATCGTGACCGAGCCCGATGACTCACTCATGGCAAGCAAACCTGCACTTGCAACAAGAAAAAAAATTTAGCCCGTCTCGTTTTGACCGCACTTGCGCGGCGCTGCCCTCCCATCTCGAGCGCTACCAAACTTCTCCTCTCCCAAATCCTTTCGCGCCCTGCAACCCTGTATCTTTAGTCCAATACCCCCAGCTTTCCCCTTGTCCATCCTCAAGTCTTGGTGGGCAGTAATACAGGTGCACCGCAAGCCATTGTGACTGCTAACCCAACGGTCTCCCTCTAGAGACGGGATGCTATCACCACCGTATTGACGTTACGCCAGCTGCATCTGGCCACCCGCGATAGTTGCCCAAGCCCCTGTCTCCAACATTCACTTTTAGCATAGTGCCACTGTCTTGCTTTCCTCAGCAGTAAGCGGGCTAGATCTACGACTTACACTTGGCTTGTCTCGCCTTGTTTAGGAACATCGATACACCCTGAGCTCAACCTTGCCAACGAGGTATTAATGCACTCGTGTATAGTTGTCTCAAAACAGATGTCACTGAAAGAGAACGGAACATGGGCCACCCATACTACACTCTGTATAAGGCGTCTGCCCCGAGTTGGTGGCTGTCCATTACCCGTCCCTTCCTGGATAGATTGCAGGCGGGGGATTTGGACACCAGCCGCTCCCCCAACATCCTTGACGGAGAGCTTAGACTACCGCATCTCTGGGATCCACCACACCAACTCCTCACCCGCACACCTTAGCATATCACCTTTGAGAACACCACGATCGGGGATATCGGATGGGCCCCTAGTGGCTGTCGGCACCCTGACCCCTCAAACTGTCCCTCGACCGTCACATTTGTCTACACACATGTTTATTGATATATAAGGCTGATCGGTGGAGTCTCAGGCACTGAAAAAGGGTCGCCTTTGCTCTTCATCGGTGGCTTCGCTCGTCAGTTTATCCATGTTCCCTGCACTAGCGTACCTTCTTGAGCACATTGCATGCACGGCATAACTGTTGAACTCTGTCGGCGCTTCGCCAGACTCCTCACTGTTTCGACTAGTCTCCCACTCTACAGTCGGAGCATCTCGACCTCCACTATGGCGTCTAGACCACCCGAAGCCGCCGCTGACGTACCCCTAAAAGAGTTCCTTCTTGCGCTCAATAAGCAAACGTTAGCCATTTCTCATTCGGGAAGTTTTGCCGTATCGTACCATGGGACGCCAGAAGCAGGTGGTTCTGTATACACTCATCACGCAGACTGAATTATTGGGGGAAATGCTAGCTAAATCTTCAGAGCTATTTCTCGAAGTAATGACTGTCTCCACCTGATAGTATCATCCATGCGGTTCATATTCTATCTCGGGATTTCAGCAGCGACATGGCATCCGCGAACGAGCGACGATCCCTGTGACGACTTTCTTGACATATCCCTTTACAAAAACGCTGCTCATAAATCATATCTTGCCCCCACGAAGATGCAAACTTCGGCCTCACTTTGATTTCCTTTTTTAGGTTTAAGATGCTACAGTAGCATTTGTTGTTTCACGCCGATCTCATGTTTCTCACTCACCCCCGCTAATGTTTTATCGTACGTATGTCTATCTAGACCCAGAATCGTTTGCAGCGTCAAGGGTTTTGTGCATCAATACTGCTTTTTCACAAGCTCGTGCATGGCCTACAGAAATTCAAGTCCCAGGAGATGAGACAGAGTGAACTGCGAGGCACGGCTACGCCGAAATCCAGGCCCTGTGGAAATTCCTAGACTTTGTTCATGTAAATTTGGTATATCCATGTGGCCCAATAGTATAGGGTACGGAGGTATTCTTTCCAATGGTGTGGATATTACTTGAAGTGTGAGAGAAAACTGGGTCATTATACGCGGACCTAGTGTCAATCTTCTTAACTAGCCTACGAGCCTCACCTTCATTTAGATAACCCCCTCTCCTACCTACACTAAATCGAAAGCACCATGTAAATACTTGTAGGTCTGAAAGAACCTGCACGTCTTATATAGCTCTCGGGCTGAAATAGGACGTTAAACTATAATAATAATAATAACAAAAGTGTCAATCCTCCGATCACTTCGGGCCGAACCAAATGTATGCACGTATATTATAGAAGTGCTCGAATCTTCTTACAATGCTTATTGATGGCTCGCTAAATCGCTGCAAAATCACTACTAGCTGACTGGCATGTTTTTGTTCGAGCTTCATATGTACATAGATGAAAAGACATTCGGTTCTTTCTTGCAGTGATAGATGTTGGGAGTGATTGGTGCAAGGGATCTCAAGATGCAATGTCAAGAGTAACAAGCTGTCAGAAATGCTTTGACCTGTAAGTTGTCGCCCATATTGTGGCATTTGAAGAGGGCTGTTATACTGAGGCATAATACGGTGTAGTTTGGCAGTGTTGCAGGTAATCAAATGAGTTTGCTGTGGAGATGACAGTTCATTGTCTGGAATACCTTGTCGAATTGATAAGAGACAACTGGCAAATGCTGAGTTGTCAGCCTCGTCATATCGTGACCGCCTAAACCTGAATTTGGAGACACACGTGACACCAGACCTATCAGTTGCAGATGTTACTCATTATCGTCCACGTAGTACAGCAATATTTACTAGCCTGCAAGTGGCGTTGTACGTACGTACAATATGACATGCGCCAATTTTCGAAGCTGCAACTGTACAAAGTCACGTGCGGCAACACGGAGCGTCGGGGCTTTTGAGCCGCCTGGTCGGTTAAAGGAGAGGTCGGCAGTTGCGATTATGACATTACAATACAACTGCCGACGTTTCCAAGGTCCACAATCTCTCATTATCCTTCGCACAAGGTTTGGCTGTTGAGATAACCAACGTCGGCAGTTCTAGAATAGCACAGAGTGCGTGCAGCATGACCGTGCCAGTGTGAGCCAGATTCCGATCATGGTAAGAGAATATGTTAAGATTCTGACAACGCGCGGCGTTCTGTGTATGAGTTGCCCGCTAGTTGTGCCGCGGATAGAGTGAGCGCGTTGCAATGACTAGATGCTCATGTAAAAAAAATGTAGCTTGAAGTACGGTTTTGTAGACGCATTTTGGTGTTGATAGACATTTACTACCACGTGAAAACCCCGGGCTCCTCCCTCCCCGCGCTATCGATCCTTCTCAGCCGTTCCATTGTAGCCACCGATCCACTTCCGCCGTCTCACGTCAAACATGCCAACTGCCGATACAAACCACTACGCACAAGCACCAGAACGCGTAATATAGACCAGACCGGTGGCATCCGAGTGCTTTGTATCAGGAAATGACGGCACAGGCCCGATTGCGAGCTGCTGGTTACATATACAAGCATGTATACCGAATATCATATATAAACTGCTCTGCTTACCTTGTTCTGGACATCGTGAATACCTGGACACTGGATCGACAGCGCCTATCACCACTGAGACTGGGCTACACAAGATGATCGCCAACGAGATCCTTCCGCTGCTCGTGCGGTATTGGCCGCTGGTGCTTGCCACGACTACGCTTGCGTTTCTACTCAACAACAAGTACTGGAAAGGACTAAACAAATATCCTGGACCTCGGCTTGCTGAATATACCAACTGGTGGAGGTTGTTGGACGTGTACACACGGAACCACCACTGGAACATTATTGCGCTGCATCGCAAACATGGAGATATTGTACGGATAGGACCAAACGTATTGTCTTTTGCGGACCCAAAAGCGATCAAGACGATCTATGGGCTGAATAAGGGATTCACCAAGGTACGAATACAAAAAAAAAGAGTTTATGGAACGGTACCTAATTCTTCTTAGTCTGATTTCTATCCCGTTCAAGGTGCAGTGGTCAAAGGCAAAACTCTACTATCTCTCTTCTCTACTACCGACGAAGACTTCCACGCAAAATACCGCCGATGTGTAAACAACACTTTTGCCATGAGTTCGCTTGTCAACTATGAGCCTCTCGTAAGCTCGACGCTTACATACTTCCTCGACAGGACGGAGCAGCTGTTTGCCAATCCTGGTACTAGCTGCAACTTCAGTGAATGGTTGCAATACTTTGCGTTTGACGTCATTGGCGAGTTGACATGGAGCAAGCGTCTTGGATTCGTTGAGGACAACAAAGATGTAGATGGCATTATTGGCTTCTTGGGTCATTTTTTGGACTATGTCGCACCGGTAAGTTGCTCGTATAGAGACCTCCATATGCGTCGCTGTACTTACATTCCTTAGATTGGTCAAATGCCCATCCTCGACCGTTTTCTCTGGAGAAACCCAATCCTGCTCTTTGCTCAGCGCATCGGCCTGGACAAGCGCGTCCATCCAGTAACGCTTTTTGCCCTGAAGCGCTCTAATGAGCGCGCCAACCAGATAGAGAAAATCAAGCGCTTCGGTCTCTCAGACGATGAGAAAGCAAACCCCCGCGGTGTCGATCTCCTCTCCAAATTCGCGCAAGCTAGTCATGACCACGAGTTCATGGATGACAACCGTATCCTCTCCACATGCACATCCATGATCTTTGCCGGCTCGGAAACTACCGCTATTTCCCTCTCCTCCGTCTTCTACTTCCTCATCAAAAACCCCCATGCCTACGCGAAGCTGATGCGAGAACTCGACACTGCCGTCGCTGATGGCACCATTGAATCGCGCCCCGACAAGACCGTTTCGTGGTCTGAAACCCAGAAACTCCCTTACCTCGACGCCGTCATCCAAGAATCGTTCCGTCTCCACCCTGGCCCCGGTCTCCTCCTCGAGCGCATCGTTCCGCCACAGGGCATTCAAATCAACGGCGAATTCATTCCCGGCGGCACCATTGTCGGTTGCAACGCCTGGGTCGTGCACCGTCGACCTGAAGTCTTTGGTTTCGACGTTGAGGCTTTCAGACCAGAGCGCTGGCTCGAGGCCACTCCCGAGAAGCTCAAGGAGATGAAAGGAACCATGTTGCAGTTTGGCGCTGGTTCTAGGACGTGCATTGGCAAGAATATTAGTCTTTTGGAGATTTATAAGCTCGTCCCAAGTTTCTTGAGGAGATTTGAGGTAAGTTCTTCTTTTCGTGCCTTCTTTTCGCAGTTGGGACTATGCTAACGTGAAGTGTTTTACAGATTGAGCTTGAACGCCTGAATTCCGAGTGGAAAACTCACAATGCATGGTTTGTCTCTCAAAAGGGTTTCGATACGAAGTTCAGGCCTCGACGGACCTCGCCGTAAAGTCTTGGGGAACTGGCATGGTCCTTATTTTTAGACTGTTTTTATTTTGTGCGAGCGTTCTAGCGTGATGGTTCTGAATGAGCTAATCTGATCAATCTTATCAATATGGTGGTCCGTTGTGACCTGGTTGTTGAAGACTCGTTTGATATGCAAAGTGCTGATCATGTGATGTGTGTAAAGTGTAATATTACCAGAGATATGTCACCAAAGATGTATCATGGTAGGGTTATTCCAGTGACTACCTTCCTAACTACTAGTCCACCGTCCAACCATCTTTACAGGGTAGACCAAATAAGATGCTTGGTTCGGCGAGACGTTGCAGGTAAACACGAGAATCATAGTAGTAACAAGACTTGAATTGAGACAAATCCTCAAAAAGCTGTATCCTTTTCCTAAAAACACGTAACCATGCACGTATGTTTGTTGCGTACTGTATAGATAGTGAGGTAGTCTCACTTGTAATAGGCGTGCAATGAGTGCGAGACTTCTGGCATCTATTAAGGAGAGAAGAATCCTACATGCTAGTACTATACAGTACAGTTAATCTTTTTTTTGGATCTATTATGTGGTATATACGAAGGATCACCGCGAAGTGTTCAGTCCATACACGCAACGCTGGCTCTGTGGTGGTCTTGCAGCAAGTCTCTTTAAACGCCAATAGAGAGGGTTCCCGTTACCGTGTCCGTGCGCCTGGCGCACACCCCACACCAGAACACCAAACCGGACACAAACGTCAATATACTATAACTTCACCAATATGGATCCGATTACTTCAGCTGTTGAAAAAATCAAATTACAAGGACTAGGAGAACAGCTTTCGTATAAAAAGGTTGACGCCAAGTGGGGTGTGTCACGAACTGCTGTCAGCCGAAGGCACCGAGGCATCTCATCAACGCGTGAGAACAAATACAGCCACCAGAAAGCTCTCGACGCCGCACAACAACAACAGCTTGTAGAGTATATTGTAAGTCTTAGTAAGCAAGGCCTAGCTCCTACGAGGGATATGATACGAAATTTCGGCAGTGAGATAGCTGGAAGAGCCCTCAGAGAACTGGGTGACACGCTTCATCAACCAGAACGACATTCATCTTATCTCAAAATGGGCTGCTCCAACGGATCGTTCACGCCATAACGCCGACCATGGGCTCAAATATAAGCAGTATTACGATGAATTGTACCATAAGATAGACCAGTATCACATAGAGGAGCGGCATACATACAATATGGATGAAAAGGGCTTCATGATTGGTATGATCGGTCGGATGAAGAGAGTGTTCTCAAAGTCGGCATTTATAGATGGTACAGCTAAGACCTTCACCGATGACAGTAACAGAGAGTGGGTAACCATCTTGGCCACTGTTTGTGCCGATGGATCAGCTCTTCCACCAGCTATCATCTACGCTGCAGAGAGTGGTAACATTCGGGAGACTTGGGTGGATGATATACCGGCCAGTGAACACCTGGTTCATGTGGCATCTACACCATCTGGGTGGACCAATGACGACTACGGGCTGGCTTGGTTACGTGACGTATTTGATCGGTATACTAAGGCTAAAGCTCGAAGGAAATGGCCAATTACCGGTGCGGAAAGCAGACTTTTTTTATACCTCTTCTGAACGGCATACACCAGAAGCTTCACTAAAAAGAATATACTATCAAGCTTCAAAGCTACAGGCGTATGGCCGAAGGATCCAAGCCCAGTAATAGCGAAGTTTCAGCCTTGCACACCACCAGAATAAACCGATCAGATCGACAGAGAAGCTCCATCTGATCTCTCTCCAACTGACTGGAGTCATATACAACGATTACTTGAGGTAGCAGTGAAGGAAACTAGCGCGGAGGTGGCCCAAAAGCTTACTTCATCGATCCATCGGCTCACCACCAAAAGTAAGCGTAAGAGGCATGGCAGAGCCCTCTCACTTCCTGTATCAAATTGGCTTACTGGTGGAGCTACATTCTACTCACCTCGAAGTGTACGCCAGGCTCGGGCCACTCTGGCCACCAGAGAGGCAGAACAACACCAAAAGGAGCTTGAGAAAGTTGAAACAAAGCGTCTCAAAGAAGCCAAGAAGCTCTTTAACCAAAAGTTTGCCAAGGAGAGGGCAGAGAAGAGGGCGAAGAAGAGGGAAAGAAGAGAGAAGGAGAAGGCAGAGAGAGCTGCCAATGCCGCCGCAAAGAGGGCTGAAGACCAGCGTAAAAAAGAGGAGAAAGACCGTGAAAAAGCTGTTGAAACTTCCCAAAAAGGCAAGCGTAAATCTTCAAAAGTACTGCCAAAGGCCTACAAACGTCAAAAAAATACAGAGTAGGAGTGGAGATAGGAGTAGGAGTTCGGGTGGGCTGCTACGGGCTGCATCACCGGAACCACAGCGCACCACGTCACGTGGCCGCACCATCACTCTCCCATTAAAATTTAGATAGTACAAAATGTTTGCAAGGGTCTATTGAGTAGACCATCAAAATACTATGTATATACAGCGTTGCGGTGCGGCTCAATAACCTCATGTACAGCCTGGTTGTTATGGTGTTGGGGTGTGCGCCAGGCGCACGGACACGGTAACGCAGTAGATACTGTTGCACGCCAAGGATGATACGGCGTCATCACACGCGCGCTTAAGTAGCAAACGGTAGTCAGTATCTAAGGGCCGTAAGATGCGCGACGGGTGAAGAGGCATGCAGGGAAGGCGCATCATCTTCTTCCCCAGAACGTGCTGACATCATAGCTCCACTACACCATCGACACGCATCGCGCGGTCGCCAACGCCATCGGTGATGCGGCTCCCTGCATCTCAGGATCATCATCGCAATGTCAACGCCATTGATGCAGAAATTTGCAGTGGCCTAGGAAAAAAGCACAGCCATGAGCAGCAAACAGCACAGAATCCCATCTTTTGGGACCCATAGTAACGTCACCTCTCCCACAAAACACGGGTATGCTGTTCTAGAGTCTAAGCGCATTGTTTATTGAATGTGGGCATTACATCAGAGTTCCATCACGGTACATAAAAGACAAGCTCGCATCTTGTAATTCCCTCTCTTCGTATTTGTATTAGGAAAAAAAAGTAGTCGAAAACAACCCCTCCCCCCCCCCCCCCAAAAAAACACCACATATACAAATTCCACTACCGAAAATGGCATCCAAGTTCCTCCTCCGCCTAAACCGCAACTTCCTCCTTGCCCGCCCAACCGTGCGGCTTACCTCTACACCACCATGTGCATTCCGCCAAACCATCATCTCCACCAACGACCTAAGCAACCACAGCACCCGCCCCTTCTCCCTGACCTCGCAGCAAGCCCTCCAAATCGACTCAAACTTTATATCGCAAATCACCGCCGCCGAAAAGAAAATAACCGGCAGCGACAACCCGGTCCCCAACGGTCCCACAGCAAAAGCCCAAGCACACGCCGGTCAGACGCTTACCGCGAGTATAATTCACGACATCACAATGGGCGAGAAGAGCATAACAGGGAGTGATGAGCCTGTCAAAGGTGGTCCCACATCCGTCGCTCAATCAGCCTTGACATCTGGCAACAGCCCTAACATGTCTAACACCAACAATAACAATAACAACAACAACAACAATGCTACAAGTGCGAACGCAGCGACATCTTCAACGTCATCGCACTCCGGCACCTTGGATTCAGCGACGCTGCACAAAATCACAGAGGCCGAGAAGAAACTCACAGGCCAGAACGGTCCGGTTAAGGATGGGCCTACGGCGCATGCGCAGAGTCATGCAAATGAGCCCATTACTAGTCAGGCGCTGCATGATATTACTGTGGGGGAGAAGAAGGTTACGGGTGGGGAGAGGGTGAAGGGGGGTCCGACGGCTACGGCGCAGAGTGAGTTGAGTAAGAGTCGGGCGTGAGGGTTGATTATGAGTGAGAGGGAGCGGGATTAGCTCGTTCGTTTAGGGGCTATGTGTGTTATCATCATATGTATCTAATTATTAAAAGTATGGAGTAGGTTGCTGTACGATATGGTTTGGTTAAAGTAGGGGGTTAAAGGGAAAAAAAAAAGACATAGGGACGGCTGGATATGATTGTACGATGATAGAGTCATGACCAAACATTACACGCAATGCAAGACAAAGAAACAACGTCGTACCTACCCACCTCTATCCCTCTCCTATCTAATGTTAACCACTCTTCAGCCACCCAACACCAAGGTTGGCCACGTCCTTCCACTTATCAAAACTCTTCCTTTTGCTAAACCAATATGGGCGCTCGCTGACTCCATCCAAACTCTCTTTCAACATTCCATCATCACTCACATTTAACCCACCAATTTCAGTATCCTCACGAACCTCGGCTTCCCGAAAGCCAAGCGCCGACTCTGCACCTTGCCTTGATCTTGGATAATGTACTCTTTGTAAGGCAGTAGGATGTTTGGAGCCGACCACATCATTGGACCGAATGCGGCGCAGACGATCTTGAAGATCTACTGCCTTAACCTCTCCCAGAGTTCTGTCTCGTGTATTTGTAGGCAGCGTATGGTAGTCGAAATTCGAGTTTGCACGACGGAGATTGTACTTGCGGGGGCTTTGCTCAAGGGTTCGGCCTAGCTCTTGGATGGTCTCGTCCCGGTCGCGAATGCGTTTGAGCGATTCCGTGCGTGGTGCTGCGAATGCGCGGCCTTGAACGGATCGAGAGGTATGACGACTGAGACGTGGGGGTGAATGATGTGCTGTACGCTTCTTCTCGATCGCCAAAGCCACTTGAGTGACGGAGTTGGGTACCACGTCGAGAGAGTTCTGCGGCTCAAAGGTCAATCGAGGGTAAAGAAAACAGAGTGCTATGATAAGACGCACCACGTGAATAAGCACAATTGGTAGCTGAACAGTGACAAGCCTTCTGGGCAATGTCAGCTTGATCTGTGAACCTTTGTGTGCATCCTAACGTGTGTGCGCTGCAGACGATAACGTTGAGGAAATATCGGACTTCAAAATATTTGCCTGGGCTATTAGTGTTCTGCCTTTGTTATGGCAGCAATGACATACCGCATTTCACTGTAGCATGCCCACGGGGAACTTCCAGGTCGCAGGTGCGGAGGTAAGTTTGGCCTGCAGCCACACTATGCCAGCCAGCCGAGCCATTCTTCACCATTGCTTTGCTCAACATGGTACGCTCATTGCTGTCAAAGATGCGAGCCTGACCTGCAGACTTCTCCATAGTGGATGCAGCAGCCTGCACACAGCTCTCGTTAGCATTGGCAAGAAATAACAGAAAGGACTATTGCTACAAACATGTTTGTAGCACAGTATATCTCTCTCCAGCTGAAGCTCAATCTTCTTCACTGTCTTGCGGCTATTGTTGACAATATACACGTCGACATATATGTTTGTACCGCTGACCCAGACTTGGCGATGTATACCTGCAGTGAGCCGGACGACATCTACAGTCATATCCCGGGGCCTGACCCATTCATCAGAGGCATTCAATGGGCTGGGAAGTGAAACCAGTGCCTTTTCAGCTGCCATATCGTTAGAGCTACCCAAAAGACAGGCGTAGTGAGAGGACATACGATCATACACGGGTAATACAGTAACGTCTTCAGAGGTTCTAACAAGATGTCGCTTGCTCCGGTCCTGGATGAGAAGGGACGCGTAGAGCAAGTATCGAATCCTCGCGTTCTTTGAGTAGAATGGAGGAGGTCCAACATCGAGCGGGAGACTAAGGCTGAATGGAAGATTGGTAGTAGAAGGCACAAGATGCCAGAATGTATTTTCTGGGTCAATCGACTCCTGCGTGTCCACCATGTTCACGGGCGGGGGATTCTCTTTGTCAATGAGCTCTGTAGCCAGACTCAGGAACACAGCCCGTCTATTGCCGCTGGCTTCCTCAATTCCAAGAAGATCGATAGATATCTGAGTAATGTCTAGAGTTCGTCTGTGACGTACTCGCTCCGCATCGTCAATGCTTATTTGGACAGTTCCTTCAATGCATCCTCCACCGACGAATAATCCTGCTAATAAATCTAACCCAAGCTTAATTCGGGGATGGCGGTGTGACGGGAATTCTAGGAGCTCTTTCGGTAAAGCCTGGCGAATGAACGTCTTGGAGGGGATACGCCTGTTGGTGCCATGTGCGACAGGATTGAAACGTGCAGCAGTGAGGCGGACAGGAGACTGGGATTGGCCGTGATTAGGAATGATACTAGTCCTGCTTCTAGAAGGTGATAGGGGCCTTGCTTGTACCACGTTGAGTGTTTCTGCTGTCGTGCTTCGTATCTTGCTCTGGGGTAGTATTTGCTGTGTCTGTCGCATCCTGGAAACACTGCGTACACGAAATTTTGACGATGACCGCGGGGGTACGTTGCTTGCAGAAAAACCGAATGTATTGGTTCTGATGTTACAGTCTATGAGATTTGGTGATGATGGCGTCTCTGAAGATCTGCCTCGATGAACGTATCTCAAGCCATCGCTTTTGACGCTGTTTCTGTTATCGGGCTCAACGTTCTCCACGTTCCGAACATCATTGCTGTGACATTGTCCTGATGCTTCATGAGAAGCCGGTGACATATCGGCAGGGGATGCGCAGCGGAGAGGAGTCTCGACCAAGATATCGCGTGACAAAGTGTCAGCAATGGTCGACTCGGTTGCTTCACGAATGTCTGATAGAGCTCTTGGCTTTGTACGAGAAGCCACTGCTGGATATGCCCCGGGCCCGCTCGTAGGGCTGCCGATCATGCCGTTGCAGTGCAGAAATTGTATGGTGTCGTATTCGGGTGACACAGATGGAGTCGCAACACCAACCAGATGTGATGGAGGATACAGATGCAGGTTGATATCTAATCTCTGCCTAGTGTCGGATTCGAATCCCTGCTTTCTTTAGCAGACATTCAATCATCTCTGAAAAGGTCGTTTCTGCCTACTTTCAGGGGTTAGATTGGTAAATACGAGACCTGACAGTAGCGAAGACGGGAAGAAAGTCATACGAGACAGTGTCAATGCTGGGATATCTTGCTGGACGAGTAGAGGCTGTGGCCCGAGGGTTGCACAAGAAGAATGTGTATTGTGGGATAGAGGAGCATGGCCATTGGCAGGGCAATGAAGTAGTGAGGCAAGAGCGCTGGGGTGTTTGCTCCTTTCACAGTCATCTCGCACAGAGTAGTCAAATCAGCAAGAGTGATGAGCAATGTCAATAATGGGAAAATGCAATTTTCTACGAGGCATTGTGCAATTCTGTGTGAAGTACAGTGGACTACGGTCCGCGGATAGTAGCTGAGGAGTGTTTCAAAGCATCAGCATAAACCATGTCTTGCTCTAGCAGCAGCAACAGTAGTAATAGTAGGAGTAATAGTAGTAGTAGTAGTAGTAGTAGTAGTAGTAGTAGTAGTAGTAGTAGTAGTAGTAGTAGTAGTAGTAGTAGTAGTAGTAGTAGTAGTAGTAGGAGCAGCAGCAGCAGCAGCAACAATCGTACCGTCCCCCGTGGATACGCCTCGGAGTATTGTCAGCTGGAATCGAATGAGAGAGTGACTGGATGAGCGTGGTGGGTGAGGGGAGACGTGTGGTTGGAGACGAGTTTACTGTAGGGCACCCCCTGCTGCAATGCCGTTGGAGAGGTGAAGATCCAACTGAACCAGCGGGCTATGCCCGAAGGGGCAAGTATATCCGGGGCATACGCAGCTCCGGCCCACTGTGGGCGCACAGATGGAATTTGAACCTTTGTTCGCTGTGGCTCTGCAGAGGGCCAGAGGGTCAGAGGGTCGAGGACGAGGTGGTTGCACGAGTCTCGACCGTATGCAGGTCAGCTGGGTGCTCAGGCGGACATGGAGGGCGACGACGCTACGACTGGACGTGGTTAACGAGGCTCAGGCGGTGCATAAAAGCAACGGCTTCGGCGATCCCATGGCCAAAACTCGGTGTGTCTCGAGGGAGCCAAGCCGTTGGTAGTGATGGGCGTGACCCGGGGCTTTGGCGGCCTCCCGGCGGGAGCAAGTGCGCTGCCAGCCAGGGCCGCTGGACAGGCGCCGCAGTGACATGGGCATGGACGTGGTGCTGTGTGTTTGTGATTTGACTTTGTCGGCGCCGGTCGGGCATGTCATGCAGACAGCTATGGACGCGGACGGGTGCGCCCCCTCACTCCCATCAGCCCATGTGTGCGAACGAAGAGAGGTGATATGCCGGCCGAGGAGGTCATCGGTATGTGCCAACCCAGACCCTGCCGACGTCGGCCTCTGCTCTGCCTTCTGACGCGGAGCGAGTGCAACAGTGACGGAGCCGCGTGGCGCAGCGGCGCAGGCGGGCAGCGGGCAGCGGGCAGCAGGCAGCGGGCGGGTGAGCAGGCGAATGTGCAGAGTACGTGTAGTATACGCAGAGCACGGCAGAGGGCTGGTGCGTTCATTACATATGTATCATCCGCCAGCCGTCTCCTGTGGCAGCCAGCACCGTGGCGGCTCATATGGCTGCGCTGGAGAAACCGGAGAAAGCAGTGCAAAAAGTGGTAGTGGCGCGGGAGCTAGTGATGCGCTAGTCCCCAAATGGCATGGCAGTCCAGCCCGAGCAGCAGCCATGTTCAGGGCTCCTCCACCAAGGCGTCGACAGAACGCACGCCCAGGCAGGGCCTGCCGTAGTCTGCCACCCTCGGTGGTGGTGATGATGATGATGATGCTGATGATGCTGATGATGCGACGGTGCTGCTGATGGTGCCGCTGCCCGCTGCCGCTGCGCAGGCCCCCCGCGAGAAAAAAAACTTCTTCACGGCCAGCCAGTGCACATCCCGCCCGCTTGGCCGTCATAGCGAGGGTGGTGCCCAGCGCCGGAGCGCCAACAGTGGCCATTTGCTGTCCGCCCGCCCGCCCACCGACAAAGCACTGCTGGGGCGGCCAGCCGCGAGTCTTAACCACACAGAGTCGAGCTGGCTGCGCTGGGCAGGGCAAAAGAGCGTGGTCCGCCCGCCTTTTCAAGTCCAGCACTTCCGCCCCTCCGTTCGAGCCCATCTTTGTTTCCATTACCCAAGAGCTTACCTCACAACTACTGCGCGACCACCCACAGGCCCCAACCCTTTCTTCTTATCAGACATTATCAATCCCCCATACACACCGTATCCATTCCCCGTCCCGGCGCTGCGGCTGCCCACTGCAAGCGCGTCTAAGCGACCAGAGCCTCTTGTCACCCTGACCGACCTGCCTTTGTCGCCTTTTCCCCATCTCTTGGCGCCTCGGGCCCCTCTATCAGGACGGAGGGGTGCGCTGGCCGCAGATGGGAGATAGTCTCGTAACAGATATGACGGCTCCCGTGGGCAAAGTAGAGGCTTCGCGCGACGGTTCGACCTCGTCTATCGGATCGTCGCCCGAGCCTGGCCTGGCCGAACCATATCCCCAGGAAGAGCCCCAGCAGCAGAAGCGCAAAGGCGGCCGTAAACCTGTGAGCCCTTCCGCCACCAATTGCCGGCCATGACTGCAGCAGTCGCTACCGCGTCTATGATAGAACTAACGAAACCTCGTAAGATTTATGCCACCTCGGAAGAGCGCAAGCAGCGGAACAGGCAGGCCCAGGCCGCCTTCCGCGAGCGAAGAACAGAGTACATCAAGCAATTGGAGAGCACCATTAAGCATCATGAGGATACCCTCCAGAACCTGCAAAATAGTCACCGCAACGCCGCTGACGAGTGCCTTATGCTCCGGTATAAGAATTCTCTGCTCGAGAGGATTCTGCTAGAGAAAGGTAGTCCTGCTTCTGTTTTCCCCAGACGTCTGATCAAGCAACATGCGCTAACCCGCTACTCGCCTCTAGGCATCGACGTCCAGGCTGAGCTGCGCGCAAAGACTGGCAGTCCAAATCTCGGAGCCACCAGACCTCCACTATCCGCACACGCCTCACCTAATCAGGCTCCGCTCCAGCAACGTGCCATGTTGAATAGACAGCAACAGAGGCGGTCGCTGCAAGGCCTGCCCAAGATTGACGCCTCCAATGGCCTACCCATGATCCAACCTGATGGTCCTATTCAGCGATCTCCCTTGAACCAGCCTACTCCGGGCTCCCATCTTTCATCTCCTGCTCAATCAGCGACCCGCTCGCCCAATTTCATGCCCCATGGTCAATCAGTATCCCCCAACTTTGGACCTATGCATTCACAACAACAGCAGCAGCAACAACAACAGCAACAACAGCAACAGCAACAACAGCAGCAACAGCAGCAACCACTTCGGCCACAACCACCTAGATCAAACTTCACCCCTATGATGGGAGCTCAACGACCTTCACTAGTGACAAATCAGCCTACCTCAAATGGCATGTCAAACGCTTCGACTGTCGGTAACAGCGGAAACGGTGTAACACCGAACAACGGTCCTTCATCATTCTACCAGACGCAGTTCACGGACCACATGAGTCAACTGGGCAAGCTAACCCGTTTCCTTTTCTTCCCCTCTACTTAAGTATAGGACTTTGTAATCCTAGGCTAATATCCTTTTACAGAGCAAGAGTACGAGGAACAAGCAGACTCCTACGACCACGACGATCCGAGCGATCACTCTGCCGGTCCTGGCCCATTTCCACAACAAAACTTCCCGCCTTCAAACAATATGCCACCACCAATGCCGCCTTCCCAGAACCCTCCGTTCACCAGCCCGGCCGCATTAGCACCAAACGACGGTGGCCAAGTCTTCAATGGCATGAGCAACAATCACCTCTTCGACCCTTACGATCCAATACTCGACGCTGATCCATTCGGACTGTCCGCCAGCATGCACTTCCCCACCATGTACGAAAGCAGATGATGCTACGAGAGCGATACGATAGTAAGAGAAGATTATCCCGGATGTCCACCAGGGACCGTGTAAAACCTCACCTATTCATACCTTCTTGACGACGTTGTTTAGCGGGCGCAACAACTGTTTTTACCCAACCGACCATGTGTCATTACCGTACGACAGCGTTCGATACGATAGACCAGTCGCCTTGGGATAGTGATGTTTAAAAGTTTTCATTCAATCTGTGGCTGGACGCGACAGTTGTATTTGTGATGGGAATTTTTTTTAGGCTCCGGCTATGAGAAGTGGGCGTGCTTTACAAAGTATCCCAGTCTTCTACTGTGGCACCGCGGCCTCTTGATTAGAGAGATTCAGTGTTGCTTTGTACATATTGTAATACAAAGTCGGTCGGAACAGCCATTTTCGCGCCTCACCAAATCTTTCACAGGAATTTGATAATGATATTCATAAGTAAAGGCAAGTCGGTTGATGGTTCATCTGCCACCTGTTCTCGCTCCAAGGCGGGGGTGCACCTGACTTGTTATGGGTGAACTTCGACTTGCGTTTGAATGCGCACTTGGAATAACCAAACCACTCAAAATCCTGCCGACTACTTTCGGGCGCCATGAGCCTGTGAAATAGCATTTCTGGAAATGCAAAAAAAAATCAATTTTACTCCTCACAAGCAATAGTACAATAACGTATCCAAGCGCCGTGTGCGGCAGCACAGAGAGCTCCCTTTGGTGCTTCTTTGTGCCTTCTACGAATGGTCTGTGCCCCACTTGACTCGCTTACGGCAGCAACCCACGCCGATTTTCGAACCTCTTGCCCGCAACTTCGCGCCCATTACCCCGTTCGCGAGCCACATCTGAGAGCCACGTCCCTAACCACCGTAGGGAAGCTCTCGCATTCTTTTTTCCACCCGGCAGATTGTGCATCTAGAAGGGCAAAGCGCGAAAGGCGCTCCAATCCGTCAAGATGTCTCAAATCGCTTCGAAGGTAAGCTCCCAGGTCACACCACTGCGAAATCCAAATCCGCGCCTCGCAATTGGAAGTTGCAGTGTCAGCTGCAGTCCTCTATTCAGTCCAATGGCTAATTCCAATTGCAGAACATTTACGAGCTACTGGGTACGTCTGGACACATAGCATAGTCGCAGAACAAACACTTATGACCCCGCAGGCAATGACCCTGAGCTTGACCCCAACAGGCCGGCCGACCCGCCAACGAGGGCAATTGAGAAGCCCGTCATGAGGCATGGCAAGCGCGATGGATCCGATCTCCCCAAGTCCATCCCCGAGAGGCAGAGCCATCAGAACCGTGCCAAGCAGACCGACAATGCCAACGAAAACGGTACGTCAGGCATGCCAGGTGCTGGAGATACACTAGAACCTCCACAGAGCATCCATGCGAACAACAGCTAATGAGGCATAGCTTTCCGGGATCGTGGCGTAGGATCTGACAAGAACCGCGGAAGGGGATCTGGTGGTAAGTGGGGATCCAATGGTTGGTCGGTGTCAATGCTAATCCCAACTAGAGCCTACTGGCACTGGAGCTCGCGGTAACCAGCGCGGTCGTGGTCGCGGTGGACGCGCCGGAGGTCGTGGTGGTCTTGCTCGCGCCGAGGGTGACCGTCACAGCAGGACCGGTATCAGGTAAGAAATTTCCCCTCTTTTAACCCCACTTTAACAAGGCTAACATATTCTAGCGAACACGACAAGCAAGTTGCTCACGGCTGGGGCGGAAAGGATGGTGACGCTGAGTTGGCTGATGAGCAGGCTGGCGAGGCCATCGCCCAGGCTGAAGAGAAGGACGCTATCCGGGAAGATGCTGAGGGCGAGAACGCCGAGCCCGAGCCCGAGGATAAGAGCAAGTCCTACGCTGCCTACCTTGCTGAGCAGGCCGAGAAGAAGCTTTCTCTTGCCGCCCAGAACGTTCGCAAGGCCAACGAGGGCAGCAGCCAGAAGTTCCCCGAAGGTACCGCGCTCTCCCGCGACGACCAAGAAGACTTCATCGCCGGTGGACAGGGCAAGGCCAAGCGTGAACGCGCGCGCAAGGAAAAGGTTCACGTTGAGCTTGACGGTGACCGTATGCTTGCTCCCCCTCCCCGTGAGGGCGGCGGCCGAGGACGCGGCCGTGGCCGTGGCGAATTCCGTGGCGGCGAGGGACGTGGACGTGGAAACGGCGAGGGACGCGGTCGCGGCGAGGGCCGTGGAGAGTTCCGCGGACGTGGCCGTGGCGGTGAAACTCGTGGACGTGGTGATGCCCGTGGTCGTGGTGGCCGCGGTGGTGCCCCCGGTCCTAACATCACCGACTCAAGCGCCTTCCCCAGCCTCGGCGCATAGAAAGCGCTAGCACTCATTGCGGCCTGAACGCTGGACGTGTCTGTATCCAACGGTCTGTTGTGGATGAAACGAACGAATGAACAACAAGGCTATTTCACGA
This sequence comes from Bipolaris cookei, assembly GCA_002286855.1. Taxonomy (NCBI): domain Eukaryota; kingdom Fungi; phylum Ascomycota; class Dothideomycetes; order Pleosporales; family Pleosporaceae; genus Bipolaris; species Bipolaris cookei. The sequence continues at coordinate 493,583 of NRSV01000010.1, forward strand.
CTGGATGAACCAACAGGGAGCTGAAGCACGATATCAAGCATCTTTCAAAGAGAGGGCACCGGGCTGTGAATACTTTTCATTTACCGGTATCAAAAAAATGTAGTCAACTTGAGCTCGACCTTTTTTGCATGCGTGTTTGATTGTTTGATTGTTTGATTGTTTGATTCGTTAGTGTATTGCGTGATGTATTTGTAGTAGCTTTCTTGATTGAGAGAAGCACATGGTTAAGGAAACGCCTTTTCTTTAGGTAACTGACTGCTATCAGTTACCTCTGTTGCAGAAAGTTGCAGAAGTTGATGGATTATGCGGTAGTCGTTTGTTAGTAGCTAAGTAATTCAGCTCGCCGTATACGTATATGTGCATGTCCCTTTCAAAGAACAGATTAGGTACTTGAGTGAGGAGATGGCCGCATGTGCCTCTGCTGCGGTCTAGGTAAATGACACAATCACCATGCATTGATAGATTTTCTTTTTTCTTCTTCTTCTTCTTCTTCTTCTTCTTCTTCTTCTCAACGTTACCATATGCGTATATACACTGAGAAAGAGATGATGTTAGATAAGATAGTATCGAGAGTTTGTATGTTGGATTTTAGATTTTATCCTTCTATAGGATAGGGTTGTTTGGGTTAGAAAGAGAAGAAAAAAATTCAAGGGAAAAATAATAATAATAATGGTAGGTTGAGAAGAAGAAGAAAAAAAAGTTTAGGGAATTTGCACGGAGGAAGATTCAAGGGGAAAGAAGGAAAAGGTGAAAAGCATAGTGGTATATAGGGGGGCATAAGTGAAGAGGTGAAGGAAAAAAAAAGAAGGGAGGGGGGGAGGGAAGGACGATGAGAAGGAAAAGGCATATTATGGTATATCTCGATGTGTAAGGAAAAAGGGGCCATTGATTGAGTTGTAGGGAGATTGTATGTAGATCAGAGGAGAGAAGAAATAAAGCAGTTTGGTGTTGTTGTCACAGAGTAGCTGTGATGGGTGTTCCAGACAGTAGTGCAGCACTACTGTTGTGTTCATTATTGACATCGAATACGTGAATCGTTAATATACGCCATCATAAGCCGAGTTTAAATGGCCAATTTGCCACTGAAGAAGAAAGACCAGACGCCATTCATGCTGCATAAGCTTCAAGGGAAAATACCACTACAAATCCAAGCCTCTTCAATTCCGCGCTAATCTCTCTTCCTGGAGTCTTTGCATCCTCGCTTTGTGCTCCTCAACGCCCAGATCCCGCGCAATAATCAAAGTGTCTTTGCAGGAGTCGCAGACAAGAAGGCTGCATTGAGAGCATTCGTGTGCAAGGTTTATTTGAGGGTTGGGAGTGAGGGTAGTCGAGTTTGGAGTTGCTGTGTTGAAAAGGGAGGGTTTCTCTATTGGCCCATTGTCTGACGATAGTGTGTACATGTGGTGGTCGTGGTCGTCCATAGATGCACGGCGCTGCTGGTGTGGTACGGCTGAGGAGATGGTATTGCCGTAGATATCGACAACCGAATCGGTCTCGTAGTCCAGGTATTGTGTAAGTGGCGATTCATGGTCGGGCGCGCTTTGTGAGAGAGGAGAAGGCGCTATATTGGTTCGACAAAGCACAGCTCCCATTGCGGCATCATCACGGAAGAGACTACGAGGAGGCAAATATTGACCTTGCCTCCTTCCGCAGCCACGTCGTCTAACAACTACTCGCTCTGTGCTTGTGCCATTCACCCTTGACCCCATGGATATCGTCTGGGCTTGTCCTATCGAGGAAATCTTTGGCGGCTCTTTGATCACGGGATATATTGTGCTCCAGCATTTCACGCACTCCAGCATTGCTTCGGAAGAATCTTGAACCAGAGCCTGTGCCATGTCAATCTTGCACGTTTTGAAGAGATGGAAGCAGTTCCAAGCCCGGTCCGCGAAATCTTGACCCGGTTCATCACCAAAGTCTAGAGCTTGCCTTGCCCAATATGAAGCACTTCCCCTATCGAGGTTGAGGGCTTCGGCCGGTGGTGCAACATGTCGTTCAGTATTCTGACGTTGCTCTTGTGTAGAATATGTTTCGCCGGAAGGAGACAAGGACTCGTTTTCACCAGACCGAGCCTCTTGTTCAGGTGACTCTGATGATTCCGACATGCTCCCATCGTCGCTCTCTTCATCATAGTCGTCTTCTTCAATACAATCATCCCCGCAAAGATCTGGATGACCCATGCAGTTGTAACAAAAATGAGCACCACAGCGACATTCCATATGCCTGCACCCGAACATACGCTTGATTCCATGCCGACATTTTGGGCACTGTTTATAGCCCCAGCTCTTCAGAAGTCTAGTGGTCTCTTCGTCGATACCAAAGTCGGAGACATTGCACGCACTAGAAGGGTGTGCAGTCAGTCGGCAGTCTGAGCAGATGCTTGATTCGCAAGCAGGACATATAAATGTATTTGAAATCGGTATTCCGGTCCCGGAATCTGTACGTTTTCTGTTCGTTTTTGTCTGCTCAGGAAGAAGTCGTTCCGGTATGAAAGCTGAGCATGTAGGTACAGGGCAATAGAAGGGGTTTGGAGTCAGCCACTCCTCATACTTTGCCTTGAATACAGCGATTTCTTCCCCGTTCAGATGAGGCCTTGCGTGGTGTAATTGGATCGGGCCGCAGCACCGTGGCGGCATGCGTGTCATGTCGTTACAGGCCTCGATAAACAAACGTCTGATACATGATCCGCAATATGCACTATCACAATTCTTACAGGGCTTGAAAAACTTGTCCTTTTCGTTAGGCAGCGCTGTGCAACAAGCGATGCACTGAACGTTGGACTCTTCCAAAGGATCGCTAGGCTGCGGAAGTGCCGTAGTGGATGGGACTATTGCAACTGTGGGTCCGTCGATTTCGTCATCGGGGAATTGAATCGACATAAGGCAATGCTCTGCGAGGAACAGGCTGAAGGCGGCAGTGGGTTCTTGTGTTGCTTCCATCGTCGTGGTGGGCGCGCTGTTCCGCCTTTGGCAGACTATTGGCAACGTGACTGAAGATGTGATTGTGATGTCGTCGTAAGAGAAAGGTCGTGATAGTTGTGGTACCCTCTCTTTGCACTTTTGTAATGTGTCCGCGTGCTCAGCCTTGTGATAGGTAGGCGTGATGGCGATGGAGGCCTCAGCTTTCGCGTGCGGCCGCGCTGCTCGAGAGAGTTTGCAGCCCATGGTGAAGGTGATGGTGAAGAAGTTTGTGAGTTCATAGCGTTGGGCTGAATACAAGCGTTATATGATAAGAAATGTGTATGAGCTTGACTCGAAGAAGGCGGTTGACTCAAAGTAAAGCGGTGCTGCCTTGCGACTGCCTTGCGACTGCCTTGAGCCCTCGGACATGGTTGGCTCAACCAGAATCTTGTCAAGAGAATCCGTCACCAATCTCATCCTAATTGCAATGATAGCGTTGTGCCTGGAAATGGATCCAGACAACATCTCGATGGCCTATGGCTGAACAATTCTCCTCTTGGCGGAATCATGACGGGGCTGAGCGGCGCCCGAGAGCTTCAGCCCTTGGAGAAGCACTGCCCGGTTTTAGGGCTTGTGCAGTGTCAAGCAGAGGCCTTGCGCCCTTTTCAGAGCCTTTCGAGGGCGGCGAGGAATTTTCGCGTACATACATATATATCGACTCAGCTCTCAAGCAAGGGGTATAGGAGAGGTAATGTTTACTTTGCATCAACAAATCACCACAAGCCCGTGCATTGCTTGCCCCCAGCGTCTTGCAAAAGTAGTGGTGGTCATATCCGCCTTTTCTGGCAGCCCCACTACCCTTACTTTTGCTTGACACCGTTAGTCACTGTTTCATTCTTCCGTCGAGGTGCTTTAGCTGTTTTTGGCCTAGGCCCGAACGGCATGAGGCGGCTGTTTTTTCGGGTGTAATTACGTGTATGCCCAACCTAGTCTGTAGAATATGTACTATTTGCGTAGGTTTGCGGGCTAATTTAAGCCTCAAAAATTGCAGGATCAGCGGAACTGTATTGACTTCTCTCGTCGCCAACATAATGGGCAAGGAGCGTGTTCCATGTTTACTTCCATGTTATAGCCTTGAAAATGGGCTTACTAGACATGGCCCGGGCCTTGGTCGAAGCGATTGGACATCAGCGCATCTTAACGTCCGTCTAAGCCGTGCAAGACGGTCCCCGAAAGCCGCGATCTTGGTATAAAGTCTTGCTCGAAATTGAACAAGCGCATTTCCTTGCACCGAGTCCATCTGTAACTTTATGTACATGCTCGTACTCCCTAGTCACAATAGAAAGAGCTAATATTAGTATGGTGCAAAGGGCAACCGCGGGGTGCTCAGCAGGGTTGCATTACCGTGTTTCTTTCGAGGAAGCGAACCAGACTGTCGTGTCAAGAGTCAGGTGTCCAAGCAAGTTTTCAAGTCTACGGGGATGCCAAGCGTGAAGTTCTAGAAAATGACGCTAGCAAGCCGTCTCCATGCGGGGTACAAGGGCATTGGCCAATGCGGCTTCTTGGACGGCAGAGGTACCAAGATGATTCTTCGTCGTTGATGCGCAGCGGTGCGCCCCTTTGCTAGCGGGCCAAAGATAAAGGTTGGCTACTATGATGTTCGTCCGAGGCTCGTGGTGGGAGTAGAGGTAATTAGAGATAGATGTACAGAGTATATATTCCGATGTACGACATGGGCCAAGCTTGTTCTGTAAGCCGAATCCCAGAACCGTCGGCAAATGGGGAAGGCACAACGCGTTTTATACCCCCGATGTGATGTTGAAGCTCCTGCAGTACCTTGTCCCATCTTCATCGCGACTACAATGACAAGATGTGGGCAGGCCAAGTAAGCCGCTATTCCTGATCACATGCCGAAGGGCTCCGACGGCGCGCAATTCCGGTAGGCGTAGACGCGATGCTACTTGGAGACCGAAGCGTGGTACCGAAGGGCCAACATCGGAGGCGGCGTGTCAGTGACGTGAGTGAGTTTTGCATGTACTACTTGCCAAAGGTGGAGCAGTGGAGGAGAAACTGGAGCCGTTTTCCTCGGTGCTTACCACATCACCCGGTGGAACAGTAGGCTAAGACGCTCATGGCGGCCTACTGTATACTAGTCTCTTGGTCACCAACCCAACGGCCATCGTCCAGACGCCCATCTGGAGTGGGCACGACGGCCAATGTTTCCCAAAAGGTACTGCCGAAGTATAGCCAACGTATGTGTGCAGACGCTGTGGAGGCTGCAGGTGATGCTGGGCAGGCTCCGGGGAGCAGTTGACGGTATGTCATGTCCCAAGGTAACGGAGCATCGGTCAGTGGCAGCTTGCCGGGGACAGGCAGAGGCATAGTTGAGGAAACAAGTGCTCGTTGACGACAGGGACCCCGCATGCTGGGCGCCGTCCTGGGCTTGAGGGAAATGACACGGGCAGCCAGATAGCGCGCAATCCAGCCCTCCTTGTCAGAGTTTGGACGGTTGTGTGGCGTCCAAGAAGAGTTTGTGTGCACGTCCGAGGATGGTAGATGACGATGTACAAGGCCCTGTGCACGGCTCATGCACTGGCCGGGCGCCCTACTCGAGTGCAGATGGATGTGCAGTCGATGCCCTCCCGGTGTGGGTGTATGGGAAAGGGTGTGTAAATATCAACATATCGATGCCGACTTTGCGGTCCTCTGCAGCTGTTCGGCAGCTCTTAGATATCCATGTCTAAAACCAAAGCTGACCTCCGGCCAACCGCCAACCGCCAACCGCCAACCGCCAACCGCCAACAGCACCACGGCCACTTGGGTGTCCAAGGGGAGACGCGGTGCCCCGGGAGGAGACCCCGGGGGGGGGCGGGGCAGGGGTCAGCAGGCAATGATGCATCATGGTCCCCGCAACCAGAGCCATCCTGGACTGCCGCTTGCGCCTGGGGATGCGACGGGGCAAGGCGCATGGTGCTAGCATAGAGACAGGTCGTTGGGGACGATCTGCCCTTGTCCATTGCTTGGGCGCGCAATGAAATAAAGCTACCATGATGCCCCAAGGTTTTTTCTGCACTGTGTCTGCGAGTGCATTCAAGTCCTCGTTGCAGGTTGCCTCACTAGTAGCATCTGTTGCTGTGTTGCTCGTGTCTCTGCTTCTGCGTTCCCCAGTCACCCAGACGCCATCATGCTGTGGCTTGCACAAGCATTGTTGGTCGGCCTTGCCCAGGTACGTCCAAACCAGCGCCACCACGCGTCTATGGCAACGACATGACTCTGCCGACAAGACCAGTCTGGCCCTGCTCAGTTGCTCTGCAATCGCACCCAAACGCGCTCTTTGCACGCTCAAACTGACAATAAAAAAAGGCATCGCCCAAGTACCCTCGTGCCACCAATGATACGGGCAGTGGTTCTTTGAACAATGCCCAGAGCCCGCCATTCTACCCAAGTCCGTACGTATATTTTGTCTCTACGTTGAAAGACCCTGGCTGCTGCAAGTAGTGCATTCGGCACTTGTTTTGCGGGCGACGGGTGCACCTTGCATGCCCTAGCCATGGCGCCACCCAAACTGGACGACGTAGACCCTGATATTTGCAACCTCTCTCTAACTGTGCACCAGTTGGGTAGATCCCACCACCAAGGACTGGGCGGCTGCCTACGAAAAGGCAAAGGCTTTTGTCAGCCAATTGACTCTTATCGAAAAGGTCAACCTCACCACCGGCACTGGATGGCAGAGCGACCATTGCGTTGGTAACGTGGGTGCTATTCCCCGCCTTGGCTTTGATCCCCTCTGCCTCCAGGACAGCCCTCTCGGCATCCGTTTCGCAGATTACGTCTCTGCTTTCCCAGCAGGTGGTACTGTTGCTGCATCATGGGACCGCTATGAGTTTTACACCCGCGGTAACGAGATGGGCAAGGAGCACCGTAAGAAGGGTGTCGACGTTCAGCTTGGTCCTGCTATCGGACCTATTGGTCGCCACCCCAAGGGCGGTGTAAGTTTGCTATCCTACTTGGTTTTTTTTGCATTCACTAACAACCTTATAGCGTAACTGGGAAGGCTTCAGTCCTGATCCTGTGCTCTCAGGTGTGGCAGTGGCCGAAACGGTCCGTGGTATCCAGGATGCTGGTGTCATTGCCTGCACTAAGCATTACCTTCTGAACGAGCAAGAGCATTTCCGTCAGCCCGGCGGTTTCAAAGACATCCCCTTTGTCGATGCCATCAGCTCCAATACCGACGACAAGACTCTGCACGAGCTGTACCTATGGCCCTTTGCCGACGCCGTCCGCGCTGGTACTGGTTCCATTATGTGCTCTTATAACAAAGCCAACAACTCGCAAGTTTGCCAAAACTCGTACCTCCAAAATTATATTCTCAAGGGCGAGCTTGGCTTCCAGGGGTTCATTGTGTAAGAATACTGATCGGCTTTACAAGCATAAGATGGAACTAACATTATACTTAGATCTGACTGGGACGCACAGCACTCGGGTGTTGCCTCAGCTTATGCTGGATTAGACATGACCATGCCTGGTGACACTGGATTCAACTCTGGACTGTCCTTCTGGGGCACTAACCTGACCGTTTCAATTCTTAACGGCACCATTCCTCAGTGGCGTCTCGACGATGCGGCCATCCGTATCATGACTGCATACTACTTTGTCGGCCTTGATGAGTCTATCCCCGTCAACTTTGACAGCTGGCAGACTAGCACGTACGGATTCGAGCACTTTTTTGGAAAGAAAAGCTTCGGTCTGATCAACAAGCACATTGACGTTCGCGAGGAACACTTCCGCTCCATTCGCCGCTCTGCTGCCAAGTCGACTGTTCTTCTCAAAAACTCTGGCGTCCTTCCCCTCTCTGGAAAGGAGAAGTGGACTGCTGTATTTGGAGAAGATGCTGGCGAAAACCCATTGGGTCCCAACGGATGCGCTGACCGTGGCTGCAACTCTGGCACCTTGGCCATGGGGTGGGGTTCGGGAACTGCAGACTTCCCTTACCTCATCACTCCTCTCGAAGCCATCAAGCGCGAGGTGAACGGGAACGGCGGCATGATCACTTCGGTCACCGACAACTACGCTACTTCGCAGATCCAGAACATGGCCAGCAGGGCCAGCCACGCGATTGTTTTCGTCAATGCTGACTCTGGTGAAGGTTACATCACCGTTGACAGTAAGCCTATTCTTTTCGCCGGAAAGCCATTATCTTTTGCTAATTTTGAACCACAGACAACATGGGCGACCGCAACAACCTGACTGTGTGGGGCAATGGTGATGTGCTTGTCAAGAACGTCTCTGCTCTGTGCAACAACACCATTGTGGTTATCCACTCTGTTGGCCCAGTCATTGTCGACGCCTGGAAGGAGAATGCCAACGTGACTGCCATTCTCTGGGCTGGTCTTCCTGGCCAGGAGTCTGGTAACTCGATTGCTGACATTCTATACGGACACCACAACCCTGGTGGCAAGCTCCCCTTCACGATTGGCAGCTCCGCAGAGCAGTATGGCCCTGATGTCATTTATGAGCCCACGAACGGCATCCTCAGCCCCCAGGCCAACTTCGAAGAGGGCATATTCATTGACTACCGCGCATTTGACAAGGCGGGCATTGAGCCTACGTACGAGTTTGGCTTTGGTCTTTCGTACACGACTTTTGAATACTCAGATATCAAGGTCACCCCACAGTCTGCTGAGGCTTACAAACCTTTCACCGGCCAGACTTCGGCTGCCCCTACATTTGGAAACTTCAGCAAGAACCCCGAGGACTACCAGTACCCTCCCGGTCTTGTTTACCCCGACACGTTCATCTACCCCTACCTCAACTCAACTGACCTCAAGACGGCATCTCAGGATCCCGAGTACGGCCTCAATGTTACTTGGCCCAAGGGCTCTACCGACGGCTCGCCTCAGGCCCGCATTGCGGCTGGTGGTGCTCCCGGTGGCAACCCCCAGCTCTGGGACGTTCTGTTCAAGGTTGAGGCTAAGATCACCAACACTGGCGATATCGCTGGTGACGAGGTGGCCCAGGCATACATTTCACTTGGTGGCCCCCACGACCCCAAGGTGCTGCTCCGTGACTTTGACCGCTTGACCATCCAACCCGGCGAGAGCGCCATCTTCACGGCCAACATCACCCGCCGTGATGTCAGCAACTGGGACACTGTCAGCCAGAACTGGGTCATTACCGAGTACCCTAAGACGATCCACGTTGGTGCCAGTTCGAGGAATCTTCCTCTTTCTGCCCCACTGGACACTAGCAGCTTTAAATAGATGGGCTTGCTATGGTGGGAAAAGAACAAGGATTTTTTTTCCAGCCAATAAGTTACTGTTTCAATTCGTTAATCTTGATTAGCTTAGATATATACACATCTAGCTGTTATGAACATGTATTTTTATTCAAACAAGGTCAATTGCTGCATCTGGTGAAGTGATTGTGTGTGCGTGTGTGCGTGTGTGTATGCAAGTAGAAAACCAAGGTTATTTTTTTTCTGCAGTCCACGTGGGATGACGAGCGTCAAGGATGAGGGGTAGCAAACAGGCAGCAAACTCAGGGCCGCTCACATGATAGGGCTAGCGATGTAGATATGTAAGTATGTAGTAAGTACAGTCTCTTTGTAGTGGCTCTGATGACGGAGCCATGAACAAGGGCATTGTTTGACAGCGGGCGCAATGCTGGTTTGCACGCGTCACTGAGTCAGCACTTGGGGGATGGATGGGGCAACGATTGGCGACTGGTTCGTGTGGTGTGTGGCGGCGTATGCGAACGCCTTGGTTAGCGGCAGCGTCATTGTTGTTGTCAGTGCGCAGGCGATGGTGGTGGTTGTGCGTTGGACAGGACATGGGCAGAGAGCATCGCACGGGACAAACACGGCGTTGATGGTATACTGGAGGGAAGAGCGTATCAGTGTGTAGTAGGTGTACAGATGGTGTTTGACAAGCCTTATTCGTCCGACGAGCTTGTCCTTGGTGTCCTGTCGCCGGCTCCTCCGTGAGTGTAGCGTGAATATTGACACAACGGGGTGCGCGCACGGATGCCGGGCTGGGGGAGCAGAGGGCATCGGGCAGGCCAGCGACGTAATTCGTCTCCTTGGGCCTCCTGCGGCTCTGCGACTATCTCCACGCCCTCGATATCCGTCTATCGATAGTTATCCTCTTGTCTCCCCCCCCCAACCCTACCCTTCGGCGCGTCTGGCCCCCAAAGTGCTGGTCATCACCCTCTGCCCTCTTTCCCCGCACGCGTCGCTGGCCCTCTTGCTTGCTGTGCCATCCGCGCCCATCGTCACGCCCGCGCTAGCTGTTCCGTCGCGTCGTGGAATAACAAACACCACTGGGCAACCACGACGACGCTTCCGCCGCCCACCGCACGCCTCCTTCTCGCTTCTTCCACTCCACCACCACCACTACCATCCGCGCCTGCGACCTCCCCCCTTCCGCTGCCCCCCGCTGCCTCGCCAGTTGCTCTTCGCACCGTGCGCATTGCATTAGGAACTGGGCACCGACGTTTCGCGGTAAGCACCCAGTCATTGCTCGTCTGTGTGTGTGCGTGTGTGCGTGTGTGCGCGCGCCTGTATCAAGTCGCAGGTGGGGCGCAAGCCATTCGCGCCTTCATGGCTCGCTGGCCACACCCATGGTTCAGCGCCCTGCAAAACACACATATGCAATATACAAAGACAAAGCCCTCCCGCTGCACGCACTCGCTGACCGTATTGCTTCTGGCACAGTCTCACACGCGCATGCACCATGTCGACCCGCCGCAGTGGACTCCGCTCGCGCAGAGAGCCCCAGCAGCAATCTGACCCCGACACGCCAGATGCCACACCCTCGCGGAAGCGCAGGCGGGTGAGCAGCCCAACAACTACTAGTGTTGCGGCCAACTTGTACTCACTCGCACAGTTGAATGGCTCTGCCCAGGACGAAGCTGCTTCGGCTGCTGCAGACCCTCCCCGTACCCGCATCACCGAGTCCGTCGCCAGCAACGACTCCAACACAACGCTCCCCAACGGCGGCGATGCAGACAACTCCATGGACCCCATCGAGCGCCAGAACCTCGTCATTGCCGCTCTCCGCACCCCCGCATACACGCCTAATGCCGCCATCGACTATGCAAACGACCTGCAGTCGCAGCGCAATGAGGGCAAGAACATTGCCGCCTTTGCAAAGATTGCTGCGCGCGACTGGTGCTTCTTCGTCCAGGACACGCAGGTTAGGATTGGCCGTGTAGACTCCAGCAGCCGTGCCAACCCCCACAGCTCCCAGGCCGACCTTGCTGGCATGCCCATGAGCGATTCACAGCGCCAGGATTGGGGCGTACATATTGACCTTGGTCCCGAGCGCCAAATTTCTCGTGTCCATGCAGAGATCAACTTTGACCCCTCCGACCAAAAATGGTACATTACAGTAAACAGCCGCAATGGCCTCAAGCTCGACGATCGCCATCTCACCAGGGGAGACCGGGCCGCCCTGCATTCTGGCATATGCATCAGCATCATGAGCACCCAGATGCTTTTCCTCCTCGCTAACCAAGAGGACCACTTTCACCCTATGCTATGGCGCCAGGTTAAGAACGAAGATGCTGCCGAGTCTGATAATGACGGTAACCCGCCACCAAAGTCTCACCAACATGCACACCCTAGCGGGCCGACACCAAAGCGGGATCAATATGATCCGTTTCCACCGTCTTCGCACCCTCGCCATAATCACCAGTCTTCGCAAGCCTATTATAACCAGATGACATCTACTCCGGGTGGTCAGCCAGGAACGCCCATGACATTTCGTGCCGAAAAGGACCCCCACAGCAAAGGCTCCCCCGCCACCTTCTCTCGATCTGTCGTCTTGGAGACCGGAGACGACATTGACTACAGTCTAGACTCAACCAAAGATATCAAGCCACCTCACAGCTATGCCCAGCTCATCGGCCAAGCAATTTTAAGTAGCGAGGAAGAGATGCTTACCCTTGCAAATATCTATGACTATATCAAAGCGCGCTATGCATTCTTTCGACACACCAATAGTGGCTGGCAAAACAGCATTCGCCACAACCTGTCTCTGAACAAGTCGTTTGCAAAGGTCGCACGTCGCACGGATGAACCGGGAAAGGGTATGAAGTGGAAGATTGCCGACAGCGAAAAGGAGGAATTTATCAAGAAGCAGCTTCTCAATCCTCGCAAGGGTGGCGGTATGACTATAGGGTATCGCATCGACGGGTCAGGGCCTAGTTCGCCTGCGCTCGGAAATCCAACCCAAGCCACTGAGCGTCTTGTGGGTGCTTTGGAGCGCGACAATCGCTCTCAACAATACGCTCCTCACATCAAGTCACCCCCACGCTCTGCAACGCCTCCGCTTTCTTCCGTACCTGTCGCAAACGAGTCATATACTCCGGACCGCGGTCCACGTCCATATGGAGGATTCAAGCAGTCCCCAAACACCCGTGATCAGGATCATCGTTTTGTCACGCCTGCAAAGCGACTTATGTATGGGAGCAACGAGGGACAAGGTACTTATATCAAGCAGGACGAATCCCAAAGACATCTCGAGTCTTCGCCTGGTGTAGACCCTGTCAAGCAAAGCGTTCCTGGGATGAAGACGGATGTAGGAAATTCTCCGCCAACTCTGTACTCTGATGCCGCCTCCAATAGTATGGGCGGTAGCTATGATAGAGGCCGGGTGAACAATGCGCTTGTCACACCCTTGGTTACGAGACATGCACCTCGCCTTGCGCCTCCAAGCACTGCCCAGATGCCTAGCCAGTACATGGCCTTTTCCAGCCCTGCTCCCTTTTGGAAATTTGTCGATTTACCGAGTACGCCAGCCAAAGGACCCCTTGAGCTCAGTCCAATCAAACTCCAGCGTCCGGATTTCAAGGATGGTGACGACGAAGATGATAACCACCCCAGCTCGCCGCCTGTGCTATCAGGCAGAAGTGCTGAGCCTGAAGATGATCAAGATCAAGACGGCGAATTGAAGGGAGAGGACGATGAAGATGCAGGTCCTGAGAGCCCAAGCCGCACAGTTTCTCGACCCGTCAGCCGGCGCGAGATTGGAAGTCAACGGTCACGGTCAAATAGTAATGTCAATGGATTAGGACTGGGAATTGTAGGTAACGGCGGAATGGTACGAGGAGCAAGTCTGGGTAGTTTCGAGGAAGAAGCAGAGCCCGAGGAAGAGAGCTACGATCTTTCCAAGTACGTACTTGTCCCAATCCCTCGTCTTACCACTATTGTGGCATAGTCCCCCTAATTACGAATCAAAAGAACTGTTCAACTGACCAATTGCAACCAAATAGGGGGTTCCAAAAGATCGGCTCATTCCATCGTAGCATGGCTCAAGCTCATGGCCTGGGTAGTCTTGGCAGTCGATCAACTGCTACACCGCCGCCTCCGCCCCCGCATATTTCGCGCACAAGCGTCCCCGCGAACATGTAAGAAACAGGGGAGTGGGAGTAGAGGAGAGAGACACAGACATAGACGGCCTGAATGAGAATGATTACATGCAAGTATGAGCACGAACGATATATCGATATCGAACTTTTGTCATGGGAGATGAAAAGGCGTTTGGAGGGTTTGGCGGGTGGTGCTTCTTTTTTTCCTCCAAATGCGGACATTTGTATGTTCTTTGATTAGCTTCGGGTCTTTCTTTCCTTTCGATCGTCTTTTTCCTGATTCGACCTGTATAAAGTTTCTTTTGCAGGACATGGTCAGGTCAGATGAGGAATCCCATCTTGTATGACTAGCATCATTGGTTTTCCACCGGGGGTATTGTTCGCTTTATGTATCTCTAAAAAGGTAGTAGGAAGGGGCAGGTTAGGCTACTCCGCTATGGCGTTTTTTGTTGTCATTGTGCATATGAAGAGAGAGAGAGAGAGTTGTGGGGTTCAACAAAAATGGGATAGGACGAGGTGGAGTAGGAGAAGGATTCATCGTTGGTGGTGTTATGTATCCTTGTATCTTTGCCATTATAGCTGTCTTTTGGGTCTCGTTGTTCTTGTCATTCATCCATGATGCATGGGGTGACGCGAGACAAGACGAGTGATGCAGTATAGGCATAGCAATGAGATATAGAAATCATCACAATTGCACGAAACACGTCTGGACATATCACTGCTTGTATATTTCATATACCTACTGGACCAGAGGTTGATGATGCATACACACACCCATATCATTGTTTCTCCTGCCCTTATCCATCACCTGTCGCCCATCTAGTTAATCTGCCTATGAGGAAACCACTTGCTCGGCTTAAGATTCTTCTCTTCAAGCGGGGCATCCAAAACACCCAGGCGCCTTATCTCGCCTGCAGAAGGCGCATCGTCGCGTTTTATGTTGGCTTCGGCCTTGCGGTAGGCGGCTTGCAGGGCGAGAGTGCGTGCGGCCTGTTTAACATATGTGTAAGCTTTGACATTGGAGATGAGTGTGTATGTGTGTGTTGAGTGAGGGAGAAGAAAGAGAAACACGGACCTCCTTCTTGTGGTGAAGACACTCGTAGTAGTCTTCAAGAACGGGGGCGCATTTTGCCTTGCCAGAGTCGTCCTCGGCGTTTGTGTTGGTCGTGTAGCAGGCGAGGACTTCTTGCCAGAAAGGGAAGCAGCGGGATGGGCCTGTGGAGGAACTTGTTAGTTCGAGTACAAGAGGAGTTTGTAGAGAGTGTAGGTGGAGGATCGGGGAGGGTTTGGGGAGCTGCAATGGGTTGACGGTGGGAGGTTTCAAGGTAGGTCGGCGAGCGAGCGAGCATGTATCGGGAGTCTGACGATTTCGTTTGCGTGTTGCGGATGAGGATATCTTTGGTGGTATAGGTGCTATGCGTCCATCTCTAGTGTCTCCAGATCCCAATCTGTTGTACTTGTGGGGTGATGGCCCAGGTCCCGTGTCTGCGTGGTGAGCACAATCTCTTGCTACTCATACCAATCTTCCATCATCTCTCCAACTGTTGGCATACGTCGGTTCGGTATCCCCGTTGTGTAATCAGCGTCGTCGCTCTTCGCATTCGTTCCAGTTCCGCTCTTCATGATGCGATTGGACTCCTTGAAACCTTCCGCCGCCTCCCAAACGCCCAAAATACATCCAATTAGAACGCAGCGGTACGTACCACCAGCAAGTCCGTATCCAGAAGCCATTGTCGCGGTGTTTAAGTGGGGGTCGTAGGTCGCGATGCGCAGGTGTAGACGGACTTGGATGAGCTTGTGTTACGTCAGCAACGCACAGACACGCTGGGCCAATCACGGCAAGTTATTTTAGCTTGACTTTCCAACATTCTAACTTCATCTACTCTTATGTTATGGAAAGATACGCATCTACCAAATTTCAAATAATCAGTCGAGAGCATATTTGAGGGTTTGGTAATATCTCAAGATAAGAATCTGCAATAGTGCTCTCGTTTGAATGGCGGCATGTCGTCCTCCAACGTTCTGAGAAATTCGAAGCAACATTACTGCGTGTAGCTGTCTACTTACAGCAAAGCGCCCCACATCATACATTACCCTCAGCATGCGATATATCGCTATCAATACAAATCTGAAGAGAATCAAATCGATTTACTACTTGTTCTGTTTGCTGCGTAAACACAGACGCAATGGCATCATTTGATGTGCATTTTCGGCAAAGCATACACTGTACGGCATCATTTCTGCGGCCGATGATGCTCCTATGTTCTAGATTATGCATTAATCTTTATTAAAGGCTTTTCGATGGCCTATATCTCTAACATTTTAAGTTAGAGAAGTTGAGTAATTCACCGATTCCTTATTGCACAATGTTTATACGGTGGTGACTGGGAGATTCTGGAATCACAACTACAAATCCCGTCACTTGTTACTGAGA
The DNA here is from genome assembly GCA_002286855.1 of Bipolaris cookei. NCBI lineage: Eukaryota > Fungi > Ascomycota > Dothideomycetes > Pleosporales > Pleosporaceae > Bipolaris > Bipolaris cookei. The sequence goes on from NRSV01000010.1 coordinate 509,285, forward strand.
CTTATAAAACACGCAGTTCCCGCCTAAAACCTGACACATCACTATACCGGTCAACCGAAGGATCCGTCTCCCCAGATCAGTTTGAGTTCTTTCTCATGACAAGATACTCATGGTGCTCAATTCATTATCATCTTTCAATGAGCTCAAGGTGGCTCGATTTAAGCACAATTGATTGGACAAGTCAACGCCTCACCCAATCAAAAGTTGTACTATAATTTTAGTGGCTACTACATTAAAACGATGATTGGAGAACATTATGAGAGACCCGCCACTGTCCAAGACGGCGATAATAAGTTGAGCACTACGAGTACATAGGGTACTTACAACACTGACTGCACTGAGCAGTGGTTTCGCCAACCAAGTTCTCTGGGGTCCTTGAAGCTACAACTTATTTCTGCTCTAAGCCCAAATTTGGATCCCTGGAACCGTTCTTATGAATTTCTTAGGTTTACCCAATGAGGTAAAAGTCGCAATCTGTCAGTGCTTTGTATCCAGTGCTGGTATTCCCTCGTCATGGAAGTTACGGGGGGGTTGCAGTATGTTTGTTCTGAATCGCCCTTAAACATGACTGATTATTATAGAGCTCTTTTGGGGAGAGATTGAGCGAGAGATCCTTCAAAATCAACCACAAAGTGCATTCTTCAGTGATGCTCACTCTCTCTCGGATGAGAAAGATGGAATCTTGATTTCCTCGTGGACTCCAGGAGGTTACACTCTAATTCTCCATCTCATGCCGCGCTTTCTACAGGCCAAGGTCGCGAACTCTGGAAGCTTCGATCCCTCCCTACCTAAGGCTATCATGCACATGTTCAACTATATGACACGGCCCCTAGACTTTGCAGATCGATATAGCCTTCCTCGGTCGAATGATACATACACATCGAAAGAGATCATTGCTCAAATCTGTCAGAACATTTGTCTTATACTCGGAAATGATATTGTCCTGAACGCTCTCTTCACAGATACATCTACACCAAACTTTATTAGACAACTAACCAGGTCATGGCTCAGGGCACTCAATGAGACATCTGATATTCACTTCGAAATCACAGCCGCTATTGTTATTCATTGCGCCAGTCGTGTGCATTCGCTGGTTCGGAAGCTGCATCCTGGTTTGTTGCAACACGAGGTTTTTGAAAGCCACCTGATCAACGCCATCAAGCCCGGGAACCTAAATGTTGTTAGCAACTCTGTTGTCAAGAAACTGATCAAATACCTCCGAAGTTCTCGAATCACAGAGGCGCACCAAGTCAACCCGTTCAACAATCTATTAGCAAATTTTCCTATTTACGAAGCAATTAAAACATCGATTAGGTACAATACAGATGATATTCTGCTCATGTTCGCAAAGCTGATACGCCGCAAATTTAGCGGACTTAAGCTCGGAGAGCTCAGAAAGCTCGGAGAGTTCGACTCCTGCGTCCGCCTAGTGGCCGACACCTCCAACGTCAGAGTGCTAAGAGCTCTCTTCTGCGTTCCAACTTCACCAGCGTGGACATTGACCCAGACCACTATGTGTGCGATTTGCAATTCCGCGGACTATGATCTGATTTACTTCGCATTTCGCAAAGCTGACTGTGCCAACACATACACAACTTCACAACGACATCCCTTGCACATCGCCGTTCAGGCTGGACTCGAAGCCACACGAACGGTTTACGACATTGGCAAGTAAGATATTAACGAACGCATGATCTGTACATTCCAGAGTTATTGGAAGGAACCTGTGACAGCGCTGGATGTAGTGATTTTCCACGGGAACCATGCGATGATAAGGTGACTCATGAAGCCAATTATCGGAGGAGATTCCCTAGGATGTATACCTCAGGGAGGATATACAATTAAATACGAGATCGAGCTATCGTGGACGACCCAGGAATGGTAGACTTACCGTCTTTTGGGAAGTGTGAAAGTATGACTTGGGAAGCGCAGGGCAGTTTCATATTTGGCATTGCTTAGTAGGTGCTTAAACGGACTGCGCAATGTGGTCAGATTGTTCGAGATGATGACTCATTTGGGAAAGGCAAAAAGGGCAATAAACATTTTCCAGTAACAATCTGAAGACATGAACAATCATCTTGTTACTCTTTCCAACAGCATGATTACCATGTCAAAGAAAAGAGAACTTGATTTATAAAGCCTTTGCTGTTATGATATCAAAGCCGTTAGTTCTTTAGTCACTTCCTGTCTCAATAACAAGATTTCGGATTCCAACACTATTAAGAACAACAATAAATACCATATCTATTTCACGTGAAATAAAATAAATTTACATCCATCACCTCTCTACTCCAGATCATAGAAGACCGCAAAGGAGATTCGTCTCATTCCATCGGCAAGAGAGGCAGTACTTCGAGTATGCGATACGCTTGTTCTCCTTAACCGCCTCCGCAATCTTTGGATTTTCTTCCAGAAGCTTTCCGTGCTCATACTTGCCTGCATTGGATCTACCTGTACGATGCAGATATTTCAGACGCGCAGTCGATGCCTCGAGCATATCGTCCTGGCCTTGCTTGGAGGAGCTCTCCATAATCTCGGCCTCCTTGAGCGTGGGAATACGCGCGCGGATATGGCTCTTGTACTGGGAGACGAGATGCTCAACATGTTGTTTCATGCCTAGATACTGTGCTACATGACGGATGTGAATTGTTGGTATAGCTTCGTTTTCTTTGCCTGCATGAGTAAGCTCAACGTCGAAACGTTCATCAGAGGCGCAAATGATGGCGTTGACCCATTTCATGAGCTTAGCAACGGCGTTGTCGTCGAGGGAATCCTTAGCAATCTTGATGAATTTGGAGTCGGGATCTGCCGTCAAGTACTTGCGGAATGTGGAAGAGACAACAACCAAGGCTAACTTGGGCACTGTAGCGATGAAGTTTTCGCCATTCTTGTTGAAGACTTTGACTGTGCCAGCTGAGAGAAGCTCCTCGCGAGCAGAGGACGAGTAGCTGCGGATGTCGTGTCCGTCAGGAATTTGATCCATCTTGGCAATGGTATTCTAAATCTTTGTATAAGCCTGGGATGCGTCAATGCCAAGCGCTGTGGTGATGTTGGGAACCATTGTGGTTGGTTTGGATGTTAATTTTGGATGTGGAGGAGATGTGCTGTTAAAATCTCCTTAATTAGGATGTTCTATGAATGCGAAGGATGTTCTGGGTGATAAGAGAAATCCGAAAGTGAATTCTTATACAAATACTTCGAGGATAGTGTCAATGTGAGTTTCTGGTTTTCATGTACAGCTCGCTTGCTCGTTAACAGTAAATAGACTTTCCTTTCATGAAGATGAAATTCAGCAGCTTTACGCGTGTACATTGTTTCCAAATGTGAGCGCCCGATTCTCTGGCGCTGTTTGCGATAAGCAAGAGCGGTTCAAACCCTTTCAACTGGTACAAATTGTTTCATACGTTGTGTTGACACCAAAAGATTGCTGGTCCTCACATCTGGAGTACCTTTGTATCTGGAACATTTTATAAAATACTAGATCAGGAGTACTTGTTCATAATTGAAACCCAGCGTCATCGGTCGGGGCGGTGGCTGCCAAAGAGACAGGTGACATCAATCAGCAACTGTTGCCCGCTAGTGACACTACACATATAAATGGCATCTTTACAGCCTGTAAGTGACACTGGAGAGGTGCTCAACCTTCATTGTATATGACTCTATCTATTTACTGCTATAACTAGAATTCTAAGCTTCTTGAGGGGGCTGCTCTATCTAGGCCATTGTATCTTTAGTAACTCAGAGTGAATAATTAGAGCATGATTAGTTTCTCATCCTCTCTTGGTATACCATAAACTTTTCTTTGGTTTCGGTAGTGCAACCTTCTCCGACCCCAGCCTTAGGGCGAACCTTCCTGAGTTGACGCCCCAACTTCACTCATGTTGCCATGAGGAGTCACATTTGGTCAATATTTGGTATGTTTTATGCAACATGACATTAAGATCAGTATACTATTAAAGATATAGAAAAATGTTCAGGTGACCGGCACGAACAAGGACATGTCACTCTCAAAAGAGCCTGGACTAGCACGGTTCTCGAATCTTTTGGACGCTTTGGCCTTATCCAACACCATTTGAGTGACTATGTGAAAGAAGAAAATCCGAATCATCCAATAATTACTGAAGTTGCTGTCATGGTAAATGACGTCAGCTTGGAAGTAGGGGCTTGTAAAATAGTAAGTTCATCACCCGAACTTGCCAATGATGATGGTGAGATTTGGAATCTCAAACATATCTTCATACAGGTGTAGGTTCTATCACATCTCAAGCCATGTTGGTGCTACACCAATTATGTGCAATGTGACATGTCCTTTCATCCGGCGATGTCTTCATTCAGCAATACACTTGACCCAGTTCCTTGTCTCACATCTGGTCTCAGACTCTTGCAACGACATGTTCAAATAGTGAAGTTAAATTAAATTATAGCAGACGCAATGATAGTAATGGCTAGAGCTCTCAGCCAACTCTCTTACTACAAATTATTTTAAGTTTGTATAACGTATGTAAAGCACCACCGAGCGGGACACACCACTGAGTGGGACACTTTTTCTTGGCATCACGAACTTCATGTACAAAACACTATGCATCAACATAAGGATTTTTTAACTCAGCGAGAAGGTAGCATTATTCTATCTCTTCAGGCATTTCGTACGGGCCAGTTTAAGACTATACGACACGCTGCTGCTGCCTATATTATACCTTTTCAGCCCCTTTCTGATCGGCTTAACAAAATTACCTTTCGGCCTCAAGTAATCCCAAACTGCCGCAAGCTTACTATAACTGAAGAGCAGAAAATCGTATGGTACGCCTGCTTCTTCGTACCATGCAGAAATGTGGACGCGTCCTTTGTAGATAATGAATGGTGGGGTAGTGTATCCCGCAGCGCAGAGGCTCTGGATGACAGTAACCCACTCGCGATTGCCTGGCTGAACAAGAGTAGGTCTTATACGACGTTCTGAACCTATGAATACCCTCATTGAACCAATTACACCCATCTGAAACCCAGTCTCATCAAAGTTATGGATGTCGTCAGAATGTACCCCATACTTCTCAATTATCTCTCGTACGAGCTTGAACCGCGCGTTAATGACCTGTCGCAGCCTATGTAAGGCCGCAGAAGCAATGACTTCAGTTGAGCCAAGATGTCAGATGTAAGTACCTGGATTCGTCAAACCTCAACCGAAGAACGTTCAGGGAACTCTATTACTACACCAGTACGTAAACACCAGGGGTCTATCAGGGAAACCAAAAGGACCCTTAGCGAACTTGATCTTGACGCCCACAACTACCACGTATAAACAACGATAAGGCGAGTCGATAATAGAGAACACACAACACACACATCAATTCACCGCACGTACGCGTGCGACAAACAACATCCATTTTTCTCACTGCACCTACGCGTGCAACATAACCTCTGAATCTTCCTGCTTCATTCTCCGGCAGTCCTTTGCTCGATTGAAGGCTGTTCTGAACTCGTCTGAACGCGTTACGAATCGCTCTGCCCAGTTCTTACCCAAGGGCTGGCCATCTCGTGCGCGTAGTAGTTTGTCTGCCATATCTGCCACCTCACACAAGCGGGGGAGAATCCTCGGGAGTCTAGGTCAAGAATGTATCGTAAAATCATCTGCTCTTCAGCTGGGGTTAGTTTCCGGCAACTTGTCCGCGTATTAGGACGAAATGTAATTCCTTGAAGCCGCCGTTTGACCTGTTGATGTGGCACGTTATAGGCTGCTGCAGCGCATCGAATGCTCTCAAACTGATGCGTACGAAAGGCCTGAACTGCAAGAGTAATTCTAGTTTCTCGCTGGATAAGTATTACGTTCTATTGTTGAGTCATGTTATTCGTACGTGAAGTTCGCGATGCCAAGAAAAAGTGTCCCACTCGGTGGTGCTTTGCGTTACTGCACTACTCTAGCTCAGTAGCTTTCCAGACTCCTCCAAACTATATTCTTTCGTGTTTATGCACAAAATGGTGTATATACAGAGGATAATATGTAAAAAACAGCCATACAGTGGTAGAAGCGCAGCTTGCTATAGAATGCAGCTTCATGCGATTTACGATTCCTCAGCTTAACCTCGTTTCGCCACCGATAGCTCCATGTATCTAAAAGCAACCATTAGTATCTGTTAGGAGACCCCCCATGTGAGAAAGGCCCTCAGAATATGCTTACCTCGAAAGAAGTCACTCAAACATACAAGGCTTTAGCAGCCCCAGCCCCAGCCTAAGCCTACCCTCCGTCTACCGACAACATTGATACTATGACTTATTAGCCAACATGGCATATCCCACATTCCCCCATCATCCACCCCTCAGCATCAAAAAAATCAAAATCAACAAGAAAACTCACATAAGTAATACAAAGACCGCCCTCGCTATCACAAATAAAATAATCCACATGCGGCTGCGTCCCCGGAATCTTGCACTGAAAGTAATTGAAAAACTGCGGATAATTATTCCAATCCCTGCACTTGTCGCAATTGGGTGTGCCATCGCTGGGTAAATTATAGTAATACATGGTTCTGTATAGGCCACAATACGGGTAACGGGATGGCGAGTTGGGCACTTCTGCGAGCGCGAGAGATGCTAGCATGAGCAAGGTAGCGAGGACGGGCTTCATGGTTTGAGGGATTGTAAAGGTTTGGTGCGGAGGAAGATGAGATCAAAGTGACTATGTATGCAGTGAAGAATTTGAGGAGCTGATTGGATTGCGGCTAAGATATCTTCTTACATGTTTTATGTCCGTATAAGTAGTAAGGTTTTCAGCTGTCGGATGGCTCGGAAATTCTGCTCTGCACACAGCAGAGGGCAACCCCTATAATAGGACCGAAGTAGAGAGCATAAGAAGAGAACCTTGTACACAAGTAGATGGGTAAGAATTCTGAATACTTTACAGAGGTGCCTTCCAAAAGTTCTTACTGACAGGGGCCATCTGTATTACTACCGAAATACTACCGAAGCCGATCGGATCTGTCCCGCCGCCCCTCCTTGTACTCATTACCACCATCAAGTCAGATTATTTCTTCAACATGAAATGGAATACGCTCTATCCAAGCTTGTATTTGGTGTTGAGGCAGCTCCTGCCACCAATGTAGCCATGCTTTTGTCCCATCTGATCTATTTTCTGGTGCTCCTTTGCTCATTGTTCTCCTTTTGAGCCTTGACCAAGCCGGCTCAATAGCGTTGAGATCAGGTGAATTACCACACCAAATAAGCTACTCCACTCTGTGTTGTTCGTGTATTACACGTTTCGCATGATGGACATGTGAAGGAGCCTTATCTTCTTGAACAATCGTACGTGGTCTCCACTTTTGGCACTCCTTTGCAAAGGGTATAAGCTTTGGGAGTAGAACCTCAGTCTGGTAGCGCCACCAATCAATACCACCTCCACCATCACGAGTCAGCTTACCAGTCTCTTTTGTGAATCTCTACTGAGGAGATCTGCCTGGCTTATTTCTCAATCCCAACCTCTTCATGCCTGTTGTAAGCTCCCACTGCTCTCTCATAACTGGTTCTAGAGCCTGGTTCATCTCTTCAATCTGAAGAGCTGCCCGTCTCTTTTCCTGTGCAGTCTATGGTCTCCAGACGTGGCAAGGGCCCTTGTGATCGTACGAGAAGCAGCCTCAGAACATAAACTCAGAGTAGCCCTTCCACCGTTCGCGAATGACAGACCTGGTAAACACCTCATCTGGTCGTCGCCAGACGCGATAGCTACCACGCCGGTGGTTGAGTACGACAGAGGTCTCGTCTGTCCAGATAACGTTTTTCCAATCCTCCAGAGTCCAATCTCTGTGCGCAAGACACCACTCACGCCTCTCCTGTCTCATCTTCTGTGTCAACCCAGGCTTCCGCGTTGACTTCGTCTTGTTTTAGCCCGCTGCTTTGAGGACTCTCCATACGGTAGTGGACGAAACGTTGTAGCCGTGAATACTAAGGTCGCCAGCTATATCAGCACAGCTCTTCTCTTTACTGTACCTATCGCGGCGTACTTTTTCTAGGGTAGCTTCGTGGATATCTTCCTGCTTACGAGGGCGGCCAGCGCGAGGGGCATCCTCTGAATATTCAGGTAGAAGCTTAATAGTGGGCGCGTTGGGCTCAAAGCCTCATTGGCAGGCTCTGTCATAAATTGAGTCAATCGTACGTGGTGAAATACCCGTTATTGCACTAATCTGATTGATGGATTTACCACCAAAAGGTCATTTCAATGTAACAATCAAGGCACGAGTACAGATATCAGTATTTGGAACCATATTTTATCTAAAAACACCAAAAAATGAGTATATCTGCTTCTCTAGCTCCAAAGAAAGTTGGTGCCAAGACAGTCAACCCGATAGATGTCCCTGTCAGCAAGGACTTTTGGAAGGCACCTCTGTACACACCTATCTTTTGGCAACCCTCCTGCATTCGTGCAAACCCTTTTTAGCCCCGTGCGCACATGTTTCGTACTTCGCTATTTACACCCGGTCCACGCTTATGCTAGCTAGCTACAGAGCCCATTCAACATTTTTTGTACCTACACTGCTCATAGGTTTAGATAAAGGGTGATGTACTGTACATAATTAGACCGGTTACTGAACCGAAATACAATGTTTAGCGCGTGAGGAGTGCTCACATCATTCTAGGCGAGGACCAAGGAGAACCTTAGAAAGTAGTACGAAAATTGGTCTCTGACGTGAGGTGAAGGAAGGCGCCAGTGGTGGATGTTGATTTCCCCGTTGTGATATTCGCCCAGGCCTGAGTCCAGGCCCTGTCATAACCCCAAGCCTCAGCACGCACAAGCGTAGAACCAAGATCAGAAACTTTAGGTAGAGTTAAATTGAAACAGTGAAACTAGCTCATGGTCGACGTCGTTGACATCAGCCCGTGAAATCAAAAGAGTGCCAAAGATAACGTGGTTTCCAAGAATACCTATTCTCCAGTATTACAAAGTAGTAGAGGTAGTACCTCGCCCGTCGCTATGCATGCTTCCAAAGTCCAACCTATCCAAATAATATCTAAAATCTAAGCCTTTTAACAAACGCCATTACCCAGGTATAATCTAAAATCGGAGTTGCTAACAATCAATTTGATCGGCAGATTGATTCGCGAACGTGCCAGAGGTAGGGACGTGTATGGTGCCACGAAACGTGATGTGGCACATCCGCGAATCAATCTGCCGATCAAATTGATTGTCAGCAACTATGCCTAAAATTACAATCTCAATCTCCCTTCCTCAGACCTCCCACCAAACAAACTCAAAAACCCATTTGCACGATCACTCTCACCTCTCTCTGCCTGTCTTCTACTGCGTCCGGCTTCGACTTCCTCTTCGCCACCAAGCCACTTGGGCCGGGTAAAGGAAAAGTCGTTAGTTTCGAACGTGTTCTTGACCCTGGAAGCAAAGTTCTCAAAAAAGTTTCCTTCGCCTTCGTCGTCTTCCAGCAAGGGCCGCCTTTGCTCAGATCGGACTCTTAAAGATCGCGTGATACTGCTTGGACCATCGGTAGCTGCTGCTGAAGCAGTACGGCTGGATGATGCAGGTATTGGCGTGTCTGTGTAACGTTCATTTGGCGGCGATGTTGTGCGTTGAGAAAGACCCAGGACATTTCCATTGGCGCCCTGGACTTCACGTGCGATCAATGCGCGGCCTTCACGCCAAGAACCGGTGCCTGCGTGAGTACCTGTTGCTCCGTCTTCTTCGTCGTCGTCCAAAAGATCACCAAAGCCGCAGATGTTCTTTACTTTCCCGTAAAGACCAAACGCTGTTGCAAAAACCGGGACGAGGATAAAGATAGGAAAGAAAGCGCTGAATCCTTCACCGAGCGGAGTCAAGACGATGAGCCGACCAAGGAATTTGTAGAACATGGTGCCCTTCCAGATGTTCTTGTCCGTCATCGTCAAGAAGTTGTAGCTCAGAGGAACGGTCAACTTCGCAACCTGAAGACCGTACCATGTTGCACTCTCCTGGTAGGTATTGCGTCGTACGAGCGCTCTGTTGCCCCAAATCTTGACCTCAGTAAGACTGTAGAAGGCGCAAATACACATATAGCATAGCCAAGCTGCAGCAATAACCTGGCTGTTGAAACCAACTGATGAGCGTCCACTGTCATGACGATGGACGACTGTCCAACCAATGATGGAAAGCTTCGGACCCCCAAAATCCTGAGCTTCGCGAACGCATTCTGACCAGACAATAGAGATGGAGGCTAGGATTGCCGTAGCCCATGATATGTATGTCAATGCAGGAATGATATGAACGTGGAGGTGGTACCGCGTGAAAGGAGTGAGAAACGTAAGACGATCAAGCAGGCCTGTATGAGACAATCTGGCTGCACCCTTGAACTCGAGATGTTTGCTGGCCTTGGAGTCGAGGATGGCTTGTGTTCGGACGGCTTTCCGTACAATGTGGTCCCATTCGTTCTCAAAGCGACATTTTGCGTGTCGCGCGCGCTTCAGCTTCCTCGTCAGCTCTGCAAGGTATCGCTCCGTGATGACTGGTGGGATTGTTGTCGTATTTCCACGTCCAAGGACACTCGCCCGACTTTCTGGCAGGCTGCTCCTCTCTGCTATCTCGTTAATCCATTCCTGAAATTCCTTTGGAATACCATTTTTCCTCTGCTTGAGTTGTACAACCTGGTATTCGTACTGATCCAACTTCTCCAACGCCTCGGTCAGTCTTTCATGGACTTTGGGTGCCTGGCCCTGTATTCTCTTTAATCGTTCGCTGACGCTCGCGTACCGAAACAAACTCCGTGGGAACGCGACAAGCCCGTGGCCCATGAGGTAGATGCCTAAGATAAGACCCCAAGTATAGGCAAGCGCCATGACCAAGCTCTTAAAGGTGTCAGCCTCGAAGCCGTTCCACCATATCAGATAGACGGAACCGACGACGCTGCATGCCAGTAGGATGAGCCAGTATCGTCCGTTACTTCGGAGCGCATACTGTAGTCTGGCTTTGGGCTCCCTGTATCCGCTATCGCAATATTCGCCGAGCATAGGCAGTATAGCCCAGGTGAGGGCGAATGTAAGCCAGTATATGACGCGCCATGTCTTGTACACAACCGTGTCATTTAACCATATCCCCCTTGCGCCGTCAGTTGTATCGAGTCCAGCACTGCTTGCGAGATCGATAGGAAGCAGGACGATGATGCTAGCCGGAAGAGCTATCGCTAGGAATACGGGTAGGACGACGTATGCAGGTGTGGTGCGAAGCGGGAGATAGTAGCGTAGCAACAGGAGGACAAGACCGCATATGGAGAATAGTGAAAGGATGAAGAAGGCAATAGAGCCGGACGCTGAAGACGTCATGATAGCGCGCGGTCGCAAGTACGCATAAGAGAGGCGATGATGGGCGTGTGTGATGGTTAAGGGAGATTGTTGGGTTGGTGCCTGAATACCTGAATGATGAAAGATGGTTCGACGGTTGTTACGGGCAGGAGCAAGCGTGGAAAGCTGCGGAATGCTCAGTCTCGCGTCGGAATGCGGAAGTTGCACGACCCGGTGCACCTCTTACTGCAGCTTTTCATCTATCCCAAGCAAGACGGTACTACCTATTCTACTGCTTATTCTTTCCTTGGTCAAACGTCCAAAAGCCCAAAGCCACTTAGTTAAGCCTTGGCCCTTTGTCCGCGGCGCCTCAGCCCTATGCGCCATGACGACGGCAATGGCTAGTCGCACGGGCCCCTGCTTTTTGCTTTGGTAATCAATCGCCGGTCCATCTCTGACGCTAATTGGCGGTGAATCTGGATGAGCGATTGCATCATCCACAGTCAAGGCTGTCTGTTCGGCGGGGGCGCATCACTAATCCACTTGGATGTACATAGCACATCTACACTTCAAACACATCCATTGCACATATCCTTTCTCTTACCAATCTCCACAACGCCTCTAGCTACTTAAGTACGTCTTCCACACAAACTCCATCGTGCAAACCACTCATACAAATAACCAGACCCTACAACCGCCAAAATTTCGTTCCTGCGCCACTTCTTCACGCGCGCCCCCTCACCCACAACCATGTCCGCCACAAAGACCAAGGTCCAGTCCATCATCGACGAGAACCCCGTCGCCGTCTTCTCAAAGTCCTATTGCCCATACTGCAACCAGGCCAAGCAGCTGCTGAGCGCCAGCGGCGCAAAGTTCTACGCCATCGAGCTCGACCAAGTCGGTACGTACATACACCTTTCTTATTGACACAACGGAACGACAACTAACCCTGTTTCCACAGACGACGGTTCAGCAATCCAGTCTGTGCTCGCCGACATCACTGGCCAGAGGACCGTCCCTAACATCTTCATCGCTCAGCAGCACATTGGTGGAAACAGCGATTTGCAGGCCAAGAAGGGCGAGCTCAACACCCTGCTCAAGGATGCTGGCGCTCTATAAGCGTCCTGCGACACTGCAAAGTAACATAGTTCCTGTATTCAGTCTCGCGATACTCGACGCGCAATAAAATATACTAGCAACAGCACTTCTCCAATGTCTTGCCATGTGAGCACTTCATTAACGCCAAAGTAATGCATTTGAAAATAAACTAGCCCATGGTAAATCTAATAGGGGTTATCCTGTGGTTATGCTCATGAACCAAACACTAACCCACCGAGTTTGGGTACAGCTTCCAACTAAAACCTCGAGGGATTCGTCATACATTGCTCCTCTCCAAACCCTCACTCTCACTCTCACTCTCACTCTACGTCATTACCCATACATGCTAATCATCATATCATTCTCCGCGCTCAACAACACGGACGCAATTGGACCCTCTAAGTCTGCATTGCCTCGGTGAAGCTTTGGGCTGCCGTCGTCGCAAAGTATCGCACGTCCACATCATCATCTTGCTGTAGCTTCTCTAGGTTGGGCAAAATGCTCTTCGTGATGACATCTGTTGCCTTTTGACATCCCTGACCCGGTGTGCCTGCCTTTTCAAGAGCAATTACCGTACCCTGTTCTGGAAGCTGTTTGAGTGTGTTGATCAGTTGGCCATACGACTTGGCCACATTGAACCGGATGTTGGGAATATCATCGTTGACAAGCTTATCCATCATGGGGATAATGGATTGTTCAATGACGTCAAGGCTGAGGGCAGGTGCAAGAGTCGACACCGCAAAGCACGTGGTCATACGGTACAGGTAGTTGGGGTGTTGTCCCATGGCCATGACCTTGGGAACAATGGCATCGTTGGCCCACTCTACGCCAAAGACCTCGGTGAGCTTCTTCAGATTCTGAGTCGATGCCTCACGGATCGAGAAGACAGTATCTCCAAGCCAGCTCATGCACAAACTGCTAAGCTTCTCGTCGAAGAACTGCACACCGAGTTGGGACGCGAGGAGGGGAACGTATTCGATGATAGCAAGACGCACGCGCCATTGCTTGTCTTCAGCAAGTTGTACGATGGCTGGAAGGAGAGACTGCGAGAGAAGCTCAATGCCGATGACATTGTTGACAGACTCGAGCTTGGAGATGATGTTCAGTCGCACGTCAGGGAACTCGTCCTTGAGCATCTGCAGGAACATGGGGAGGAGATGTGAGATGGTCCTAGTCAGAGTCAGTACTGCAGCACGTGGTCACGCGTCAGTGCCCAACTTACTCCTCCTTTCCAAGAATAGGTGCCAGCCCACTAATCTGAGTGCCAAGCGCGGCGCGGACATGCTGCGATTGATCGGAGACCAGCTCCTCTATGCTGGGCATGACCTCATGTAGGAGGGTCTCACGCTCAAGCAGTGCGCAAAATCCTACCATGTTCAGCGTTTTTCATACAATATCGTTCCGTGACCACCTACCTGGAATCTGACCAGCAATCGCGCTACGGACCTCCGCCTCAGTGTCCTTGAGAAGCTTAACAAATGCTGGCACAAGGTCTCGGTTGACGACCTCCTCATCCACTGCTTTTGCGATCTAATATCGTTAGCGCATGCTTCGCCTGATCCCCATCTGAAACACACCTTCTCGAATCGGTCTGCCACCATGTACCGCACCCTCCAGCTCTTGTCCTCGAATAAACTGCGCAGCGCAGTCAGCAAAACGCCATGGCTTGACTGTTGCTCCTTGGGTACTGCTTCGGCGATGGCAATGAGAATGTCGACAGTCAACAGCCTGACGCTGTCCTGGTCGTCTGCGGCAAGGTGCTGGAAAAGCGGGATCATCTCATCGATGACAATGGACGGCGGCATGGCCTTGATGAATTTGGCCAGATTGTTCGCCGCCTGCCTTCGTACCATGGGAGTATCATCATGTACTAGCTGGCCGTAGTGTTGCCTAAGGGCCTCTTGTGACGGGGGTGTGGCGCGGGAGTAGGGGGTCTGGTAGAGACCTGTGGCGGAGATTTTGGAGGTGAACCAATCAGCTTTCGATAGGCGCAGGACAAGAGGAATGAAGTTTTCTTCAATCTGCTGCTGCGAGAGCTCCTCGCAGATCTTGTTAAGGGACTCGACAGCCTGTGCGCGTTAGCTGTACCCCAGGCTGTTAGAAACGAGTGCGCGCACCTTCTCCCGAACAAGGGGCTCCTCTATAGCTGCAAGGTTTTCGAGTGGTGAGAGAAGCACATGTGCGTGTTCTGGACCTCCCACATATTCGACAAACTTTCCCAGCTCCTCGCTCAATGCTGTGAGAACCTCGTCTTCGTCTTCGACGGACTCTACAGGCACGTGTTAGCCACTTACAGCGCATCCAGGGTCACTCAGCGAGTTTCTCACCATCCAGAAAGGGTATCAACTCCTCACGTGTTCGCTCAGCACCCAGGGCGAGTGCAATCGTGTTTAAGCGATGAATTGCATTCAGGCGGAGAATAACGTCGTCATGCTTGAGCTCATCGATGAGCACGGCGATGGGGTAGAGCTCGTCATTCTGATTTGCGTCCATGTCGGGTGGGTGAATGTGTGTCTGAGGAGTGTAAGTTTGTGAGTGCGCGGTGGGAGTTGGGCGCGGGCGTGGTGTTGACGTACCTGGTGTTGGCGAGGAAGCGAAGAGGGGTGTCAGGGCATCTGGGCAGGCACGAGAGAGAGGAGGACCGAGCTTTTCAGCCACCACAGCCACAGCTCCAGTGTTAGGCGTAACGACCGTCGAGATACATTTTGCGGCCATGAATTTTGGGCCAATGTATATAGTATGGCTGGTCTACCGTGTCCTTTTAAGTCAGAGGTATCATAGGCTGCGTTCTTTTTATGCCGTACGTAGCAGCGCAGACTCTGAATTTGGTATTGCAGATTTGTGGCTCACACCGCCACATTCATGGAGATGATTCACTATAAGTTAAGCCAGCAATGGCTAGCTATCACAATAACAACTGCCTCCTATACACTGCAATACCCTCCAGAGAAGATATTAAGACATCGATAATAATGTCTTACCAAAGTTGGAGTAATGGCACAACTACAAAGTTTATACAATACCACCCCCACTTCTGCCAAGTGCTGTTGGTATCTTGGTCTGCTTTTTGTTGTTGGGAGTATACCTCCGATATTGCGGCTCGACTTGGTGCAATTTGACCAAGCCCCTTTGGTATCTCCCTATACTGAACGGCTCAAGAGTATAATGCCGCCCCACCCTATTGCGTTCATCGATACACATTATATTTAACAATTGGGAAGAAGGCGGGACAACGAAATAGACCGCCACATTCAAGATGCTAGAATCTGCCGATACCCAAACCTTGTTCACCTATCATGTAGTTCTTTCATATAGCGATGGCCTCCATAACTTTTGCCATACAAACGATTGATGTTCTGTTTCACCAAACTATTTCCCAAACAGGTTTAGTGTTACTTATAAACCTAGAGCACAAAAAGTACTCCCAGTTGACGAATCAACGCAGCCACTTTTCTACACTCACTCAAGAAAAGGAGATGTCAGTCGAGTACCATTTTTTTCCATCTTCTGAAGAAGGAAGCAGTCAGCTGTCCAAGGAACCTAGTAAGGAGCTATGCTCAATAAGAAAGGTGATGATAGATCTTTCGCTAGCGTGCGGGGCCAATCGGAAATGACTAAAGATTGGTTGCAAGAACGGCCATAAACCTTGGTCAAAAACCAGTATTAGGTGACGCAGTGCGGGCTATATCTCTAAGCCACCCCCATCTCTTCAGCAGCTGGACATTTCGCGATGGACGATGCACACAGTATTGATCATTCCGGAGAAGAGTCGCCCAAGCTAAACGCTACTGAATCTGACCCGTTACTTGTACGACAAGATACAGCTCCATCCGCCCCACCTGTGACCCAGTTGCCCAAACAGCTCACCACACGCCACGCATTTGCTATACTTGTTACTCTGCAAATAGGTTCAGGCATCTTCGCGTCACCGGCACAAGTCGACAGCAATGTACCTTCTCCAGGTGCTGCTCTCTTGGTCTGGGTACTTGGCGGACTGCTCTCATGGGCAGGAGCTGCGTCTTTCGCAGAACTAGGTGCTGCTCTACCGCTCAATGGCGGCATGCAGGAATATTTGCGCCACGTTTACGGAGACACCGCAGCGTTCCTTATGGCTTGGGTGTATATCCTAGGCGTGAAACCCTCGTCTATGGCCATTCAAAGTATCGTTATCGCGGAGTCTATTGGTTCAGTCACAACCAGCTCAGGCAACTTGCCAGATGCCGGATTACTCACGCTCATTGCTGTCATTGTTTTTGTTGCGATGGTGTTACTCAACTCCATCAATACTAAATTCACGATGAGATTGAGCGAATCCTTTACAGTCTTCAAGCTATCAACAGTCAGTCTGATAGTTCTCGGCGGGCTTATCGCGGTTATTTCCCACTTAGTGAACCCAGAATCTCATCTTTCTGGTTCTAGCGATTGGTACTCAAAGAGTTGGTTTCAACCTAGACCAACCACATCGGACGGTCAAGTTCTTGACTGGTTGTCTATGGGCGCTTGGGACCGCTATGGCCATTATTGCGCAGCCATTTACGGTGGATTGTGGGCTTATGATGGATGGGATAATGTGAGTCTACACAAGCTGTATACTCGTTTGGCTGGCTGACGACGACTTTAGGCCAATATCGTGGCGAGCGAAATTCGCGAGCCAGGCCGTGCCCTCCCAAAGGCAATCAAGGCTGCAATGCTCGTAGTTCTTACTTCCTTTGAGCTTGTCAATATCGCGTACTACATCCTCGTGCCTTGGGACAAGCTCGGTAGCAACAACGCAGTTGCAGTCGCCGCTGGGACAGCTCTTTTTGGGAGACCTGCTGGCATCATTATTACTCTCCTCGTTGCTGTTTCCTGTGCGGGATCGATCACGAGCAACGTGTTCTCAGTAGGCAGATTAACCATGGCTGCATCACAGCGCCATTACCTTCCGGCATTCTTCAGCCAAAGGGGCATGCCACTGAAGCAAAGAGCTGACGGAGATGATACTTGGTCACCCAGATTCGACGCTCCAATGTAAGATCTCCCGGTAATTGAACCTACGCTAAGGCCTACTAATGTAAACCACAGATATGCCAACGCGTTGGCCCTTGTGGTAACCCTAGTATACATACTGACAGGTAGTTTTCGGGAACTACTGACGTTCGTTGGTATGGCCGAATGGGTTTTCTATGTCAGTACTGTGGTCGGACTCCTTATACTCCGCCGCAGAGAGCCACAACTTGAGCGACCTTACCGTCCAGCTACCATTCTTCCGGTCACATTTGTGATTGTGGATACCCTGGTTATCGTACGATCTGCTATATTCGCTCCGGCACAGAGTGGAGTGTTGGCGGGACTGCTGATAGCTGGTGCCTTGGTCAGTAGATCGCGGAGCAGCCGAAGATCACAATGATCTGAGGGGACCGGAATTTCTTCTGAGCGCCTGAATAGCCCCTTGCAAAGAATCTAGTAACGGCACAACGTAATGACGCATGTATAATTCCCAGCAGTGAGCCCCTAATTACTCAAAATAATTTAATTCAATCTGCATCATGTATGCAGAGGTGAAGATTCAATAAAAACCCGGGACTCCAGGCCAGGGAAGCATATGATTAAGCTAAACAAAGCCCTTGCAGATTGATCCAAGGCGCTAAACAAAGGAGAATTATCTCAACCGGCACTGTTATGCTTTTCCCCGCAATGTAGTTTCAGTACAGAGGTGGCCGTCAAAAGTTTCAGCTTATACGGAGGTAGCGGCTAGAAGTTCTTGCTAGTGTCATCTCTATTGGCTCAACATTCTCTACTCAAAGAGGAGAAGCCCTAACTCTAACTTAAACTCTAAGATAATTAATATATACAAAAAAAACTTCTTAGAATAACGCCAGTGTAGAGCGAGTGCCTGGACATGCCAACACCCCATCAACTTCACGACCATCACATGACTATTATGACGCAACCATGTGTTACACGGGGTCTGGATCTATACTTCTCTTGCCGGGTCCCACACTAAGGCCGGTGAGCTTTACGCTAGTGTTCCGTGAGGTTGTCTGGCGATTCGTAGTGGAAAAGAGTTATGGATGTAACCGGGGGTTTTGACAAACACTAATCTATATTGCTATAGACTAACGAGTAACAATCTTGTTAAGTAAAGTAACTAGTAAGAAAGTACAATTTGAGTTGACCACAACGAGAGTAAATAATGAAATCCATCCATCCTTATATCCTCATTGCTTTCGTCCTGCCATCTCTTCATGCACTGCCATCTCAGATGGCCGGCCTTGGCGAGATGGCACATCACGTGACCTCGAGCCCCGCGGTGATCCATTACCTTCTGACGCGGAGCTTTGTGGCACCATAACCACTCGTGCTCTCTCGTTCCTCTTGTCCCGCGTCAAGGAGAGCCCCTTTCTTGTTATCTCTGTAACACCATGATAGTAAATAGAAATTGTAATAGTCTATTCTACACACAATTTACTTCTACATCTTGCTCACATGTGTATGAGTTATATCCTGTCTTGCCACAGGGTCTACAGTGCCTTTGTAACGGCTCGCCCACCTCAGCGCGTGCTCTCTTTTTTGCCTTCTTCCCATCACTACGCACCCCAAACTCCTTTAGAGTTGCTAATAGCCCTCGCTCTTCAACTACTAGAGTCATTTCTATCTGTACTCGCCTTCTTTTGTGCGGTTTTCATCGCGTAGCGGCTTCATTAGCTGCTTCAAGCTCAGCGTTGCGTCTTTGCGCCAACACCAACCTGTGCGCAATAATCGCAGCGCCTTTTACCGGCTTTTCAAGAGCAATCACCATACTTGTTGGCGAACTATCTATATGCCTTTGAATCTTCTGCTTCACTAGCTTCAGTTGCAACCCTAGTTCTAGGGTATTGCTTGGGGTTTGCGACAGCCAGGGCAGATCTTCTGCAGCAGGTGGTGTTGGCGTCCGCAGCTTGATGTTGAGGTTCGATATCGCCACCTCTGGGTCCTTTGGGACCAAGCCAGCGTCTCGGAACCCTCCTAAGATATTGTATTTTGTAATAGTCTTGTAATAGGCCTGTTGGAAGGCAGGTAAGAACTCCATCTTCGTCATATAGTTAATCCTGTTGCGCCTCATCTCCTCGGTTTGGCGCCCATACGCCCTCTTCAAAGGCGAGAAACAGCCCACATCAAGTGGCTGCAGTAGATGGGAGGAGTACGGAGGCATGCATAGAGTGATAGTCTTTGCCTCCTTGCAGTATTGCTAGAACTTGAGCGAGTTGTGGCACCGATGACCGTCAAGAACAAGCAGACGATAGCCTCCAATACTACGCTCTTTCGTATGTCTATCAAAGTGCTCCAACCACTTCAAGCCAAGCTCATTCATCGTCCAGCCGTTCTCAGAGACTGCAAGAACCAAATCTCGAGGCAGGCTGTCCTCCTTATACCAGGCAGAGGGGTGATACTTGCCTTGAAGATGATGAAGGATGGGATCGCCCAGTCAGCTGTGCTGTCACAAACCACGCTGGTAACCCTCTCCCGGTTGCCCTACTGCAAGAATTTCGGCTTTGATCGATTCTCAGAGGCTGTGATTAGTGCTAAAGCCCTATGCATGCCTATTATAAAGCCAGTCTCATCAAAGTTGTATATATCCTCGTCCTGGATACCATACTTAGCTTTGGTATTCTGTACGAAGCGGAACCAGCCCTGGATAAGCTCAGGATCTTCACAGAGAGCTCTTTCATAGTCGTACTTTCGATTGAACTTCATCTGAAGCTCTGGTCGACGCTTTACAAAAACCTTAGCCCAGTTCTGGCCAACAGGCTCGCAGTTGCGAGCAGCTAGCAAAGAACCAGCTAGATCTTTGACGGCGGAGAGGCGCAGCGGAAACCCTCGCCAGTCAAGGTCCAGAATACAGTCACAAATTGTCTCCTCTTCTGTCACAAGCAGCCTCATTGAGTTAGATTGAGTAACCTATCGAGAAAGCCTTCCAGCACGTCGATCGCTAAGCGTTTCGTAAGAGACGTTATATAGACGCGCTGCCTCTCGTAATGTTAACGTCGCGTCGCATTTAATAGCCTGTAATTCAAGCTGTATTTGAGATTCGTCTTTAGAAATTTGCATGTTATTGCGTTAAGATATCGCGTGTGATAGCCATGTAATAGTCAAAGTTGGTGGGGTCTTGGCATCGTGGCAAACTCGCCCATCCCAGACGTTATAAAAAAAGAATAAAAGACAGAGAGGTAGAGATTACTGTGCACAGACAGCTCATGCCCCGCCGAACAGAGCTTTCTGACTCCATTCTCAGCTCCACGTACTAGCTGCTTCAGGTGTTGCCAATCACTTGGAGAGAGCCGAGATCGCTCGTGGTAGCTCTCATCAGGTGTTGAGCTGAATTTTTTTAAGTATAACGTCGGGATCTACTGGCCATATACCAGTGGCGCTAAAGGCCTTTAAGATGTTATTTTTGGTAAAGGATGAGCTCCAGGCTCGCCAGAACAGCGGGAAGAAGTCTCCCTTTTTTGATTGAGATGAGGCCTTAGACGTTGTGAAGATAGTTGGTGAGTGGTTTGAACATTACCACCTCGAGCGCTTACAGCGTGTGAGTTGAATGAGAAGGAAACACCATTAGAAGAACCTTATGGCGGTTGCAATACTCGATAAATTCAGGGGTTAGATGAGATCCATGGCCATCAAGGATAAGCAATCGCCACCTCCCTAGCTTGTTCTTCGTGCAATGATCAAAGACCTGCTCAAGCCATGCCAGCCCAACGTCATTATTACTCCAACCTGACGGATTTGATGTGATAAATACCTCATGCTCACTAACAGTAACTCCCTCTACCCAATTTGATCTAATGACTCCTCGCGCTGACGCGTAGATGAGGCCTGGCGGCAATGAGCTCCCATCAGCGCAGACGCAAGCCAGGAGCGTCAAGAACTCACGTGGTCCATCATGAAGTGATGCTCTAACCTCTTTCTTATCCCATTGACGCTTACTGAAGATCCTTTTGCCTGTGCCAACGATCCCAATGCGGAAGCCCTTCTCATTTATATTGTATATCACCAGCCTCAAGGCAATACTCCTTAATCTTTTGATGCAGAAGGTCGAAGTGAGCCTTATAATTTATTAGAGAATCAGCCTGGTGACGTGTACGATCCATGGAGCTGGTCCTTTTTGAGACGAGCTCATTGTTATTCCGGTTGATAAAGCGCGAAACCCAACGCTCGGAGACCTTCCTCTTGGCGATAGATGATGCAAAATTCTGGATCATTTCCCTTGTTGGTGGCAGGCCTCGCTTGGTAAGCTTTTCAATATATAGTATAAGCTCGGATTCTTGTTCTGGGCTGAGAGCTTGCTGATGGGCGTACCCATCGCTTCTAGAACTTGTCACGTGTCTCCAGCGTCGACAGAGCGTTGAACGGTTTACGCCCCATTTTTCAGCAATTTCTTTCAGCATATACTTTTTTCCTAGTTCTCTCGATTTTAAACCTGCAATCGCCTCATCAATCAGAGCCATTTTTGTTAAGTTATAGCGTGTTAAAGTTGTGGTGTTGAGACCTGTCTTCGTGTTCGGCGGGACATGAGCCGCCTCCGGGCATGAGCTGTCCGTGCACGATAAGCTTTGTAACGGCGATACTACAGCATTACTTAGACCCCCTGTCGGCTGAAACTTTTGACAGCCACATCTAGGTCGGGATCGGCATCGAGACATCCTCGATTTCCATGTCAGCAGTGTGTGAAAGATGCTGTATACCCTGCATTACTTGGACTTACCGATCGATTACCTCAGAATATACGCTGTCGCGTACCGTCGCCACGGTAAAGCGACACCAGCCGGCTGTCCCGGCTGCAGATCACCCATTTACTAAGTAATATGTATATCGCCAATGCACGCAGTTATTTCAATGCGGTGATGGTGCACAACAGCCATGTTTGCTGACATCAAGCACAGCGACAACATTGTAGTTTGGTTCCTGTATGTCGAGTCACTCTTATACAAGGTACTATGATCACCAGACTTTGGCGAGGCTCAGCAACTTACTGTGCTTACTAGCAAAAGCTTTGTGTTGTAGAGACGCTAAAATGATGATCAGGTTCTTTTTCGGATGATTCCATCCCTAATTTAATACAGAGAAATACCAGACTGTTCTGAACAATCTCAACGACGGAAGCTACACCCCATACACTATAGCTCTTACTCGCTACCCCAGTCTATGCTACCCCTTACTAGTGGCGTATAAGCACAGTAGACTAGCGAGCATGCGCCTGGCAACCACACACATAATGGTTCCTGACAGGGTTGCTCGCATACTCGGTCATTTTGAGTGTTCTCAGATTGGATTCTCAGTTGAGATCGCTTGGTCGCATTCCCAATCCGGGTTCTCGTTCCCCGACCATAGCTGGCGCGACGAGCCGACATGGAAAGTTACTTCAGGCTGTTGATAGCTGATCCATGGAGGAATTCCTCAAGTCACTATTTTATTTTGCTCTCTGTTTAATGCCTGCCCGGCTTCATACATTTCCCGAACCTTCTTCTCTCCGTTGCTAGCAAGGCCCCACTGACGACAAGTGCACGCAGAGATGGTTACACAATCCACAAAGATAGCTCAAGCCTCGTTTCCGTATTGGCCCGGAAACAGGCCCAAGCAGTACAGTATGTCCTGAAAGCTGAATTTTGGGGGAGGGCATACATGTATTGTGTCTGCAAGTTATGCAACATAAGGGGGCACTTATGGTTATTCTATGGCTGGATCGAGGATCGAAAACTCCACAGCTTAATAGGATACGCGACGATCATTGTCTCCTTACACTTGATATCGGAAGCTCACCAATAGTCTACTTGCGATTCTAAAGTCTCTTAATTGTTCTACACAAGCTCTGGAGCAAGGAGATGCGCAAGGGTGAACCTTGTGAAATTGAAGCTGCGATGTACGGTGCACATACGATGCTCCAGGGACGAAAACAGACGTAATCAAAACTAAGAAAAGGCGACCAGAGAGACCGCGTGGTCTGATCAGTGCACCGGAAAGGGACGCGAGTACTCCAGCTGATGAAAGGTATAAAAGGAGGCCACAACCTGCACTGCCAGTTGAACTATCATCAGCATTAACAATCAGCTCCAGAATCCTTCCTTCGCTTTATCTACACTCGCTCAAGACCTTGTTTAAAAATTTTGAAACTTTACAAACAAACAAACATGCACTATACTATCCTCGCCTTCGCTATCGGCGCCATCGCCGCTCCCTTCGCTAGTACTTCTTATGGAGTCTGCCCCACTGGACTATACAGCAACCCTCAATGCTGTGCCACTGACGTGCTCAATGTCGCCGACTTGGACTGCAAAGTTCGTAAGTCTTTCTCCTTTCTACTCCCGTCACCTTGCTTTAACCGCACGACACTGATTGCTTGCTGTAGCAGCCACCACTCCTACTAGCACGGATCAATTCATCAGCGGATGCGCAGCTACGGGTCAGCAAGCCAAATGCTGCGTGATCCCAGTTGCGGGCCAGGCTCTCCTTTGCCGGGATGTTAGCCCTGGTGCTAATAAAAACAACAACGGTGACGCTGATGGGGGCAAGGACGGCGATGATGGGGGCAAGGACGGCGATGATGGGGGCAAGGACGGCGATGATGGGGGCAAGGACGGCGATGATGGGGGCAAGGACGGCGATGATGGTGGAGATAATGACGGCGGAGCTCCCGGAGGTGGTGCCCAAGCCGCTCAGACTCCTACTACCTATCCTGCTTCCCAGGAAACCGGCTGCTACTCTGCTGGCGTTCACTAGAGAGTAGAGCAAGTAGATTGTGGGGAGCGGAGAATGTTGGCGGTATAGACGTGGGTGAGATAATGTTTAGTGAGATAATCAGGACTGTACTGTAGCATTCAACATGGCTTTACCTTGTTTTACTCTTTTCTGATTTGTGAACTGACTTACAAATCCGGGTCAGCCATGCGAATCCGGGATTGTGATCAACACTCACTAAGTTTGTTGAGAATTGGCACTGTGAAGAACATGTGCTGATTCGCCGCTCCACTTCAGCGGGGTGAGTAGCACCAATGAAAGTTACTTGATGCACCCGAGTGTATGACGACTGTGTCTCAACTGCCCTCCTGAGCTGTGAGACGTTCATCAAAAATCACTCAAAAGTACATCTTTCTTCCAGCCTCCTTCTAAACACCTCAATCCCTGCACATAGCAAACGATCATCAAAACCTGTCTTCGACAACATGGCGCACGATCAACCCGTAGCTCCTTCTATGGTTGGGTCTGAAACTTGGGATATCTGCACACCTTCTGCATCTTCCGAAAATACCACAAAGAACACTTTGGGTAGTGAAATTCCGCAATCTTCCATCCCATGGCCTGGGCGAACCTTCATCATTCGATCTCGCAAAAATGGACAAGTCATCACGTTCTTGGACGGTGAGGTCGTGATGGACAAACTAGGAGGGTTGGGTACTTTCAGGTGGCGATGCGTCGAGGAGAAAGGTTGGATGGGGTTTAAGGATCCAGCTTCTGCGCAATATCTCGGTTTTCATGAACATGGTCTTCTGTACTGTAAAACTCCTCATCATCGAAACAACGAATATATATGTCCCCGAGCGTACCCAAGAGGTGGATGGGTTCTGCTAGTACATCAAGGTGAGTGTCTTCGTCCCTTGGGTGTATTCGCAAACGAATCAGAGAATGGGATCAAACAGAAGATTAAAATTATGGACTGGTGCTTTGAGGAGGAGATTGTGTGGGATTTTATTGGGGTACAAAGTCAAGAATAACGACGGCTACTAGGGCGGATATGCCGATGGAAATGTACGCTTCGTTGAAAAATATCACACTAGTACACCCACCTGTTCGTTCGTGAAGCCATCGTGAATCGTGGTAGGTGCACCAGCTCAGATACCAGCAGGACCCTGCGATCTGTCAAAGATGTCGCGAGCTGAGGATGCAGGCTTTCGCTGTATTCCTGGTTTGGTAATAAAGCCTACGTGAAACCCCAGGCGGGGTAGGTAAGGCGTGGCTCCATGCATGCGCCGTGCACTGCTGGCAAGGCTGAAGCGCGTCTGCATCGAAAGTTGCGTAGGGCCTGAGGCCCTTGGCGCTGTTGGCAGGGGTTCAAGCAGTGACGCGTTTGAAGCTTGCCCGTTACGACAGGGAAGATGAGAAAGCAGTCGCGCAAATGCAAGACTCGAAGACAACATTTAACTACCTAGTCAGGTTTGGATCCGACGGAAAGCCGCGAGGCCAACAGAATGCACAACCAGTCTGCTTCTAAGAATAGCTGGCAACTGCGCGCTTGAGCAGTACCCAGTAGAAGCTTCTAGAACTCTGCGCTACACCTTCAACTCTTTTGGCATAAGCTAGCGGACCGGGTTTCGACTCACCCGGGGTTTCGACTCACTGACCTAAAATCACCCATCCACACAAAAACCATGTCTATTATCTCAACAAAGTTACAATTGCCACTCTGTACACATAGACTGTAGCGTTTGAGCTGCTGTTTCAGCTGCTGCCCTTTCTGCAGCCTGTTCTTTAGTATTGCCGTCTCGTTGTGCTTCAAGAAGCTGAGACGCCCGTACAGCAACCATAATTGTATCTATATCTGCAAAGCGTTCATTTGGATTTACACGAACTTTCTTTCGTGGGTGTTGAGGCTTAAGAGCCTCAAGTTGACTATGAAGCCTTTTATTCCCTGCTTCAAGCTGTGCTGCCCGTGTATTTGCGACTGCAAGTGCCTTGCCTACTTTTTCAAAGAACTGATGAGTCTTACGCCCGACATTTTCATCCTTGTGAAGCTTTCTCTGAGCTGTAAAAACCTCGCGAGGTCCATGAGGGGTAGAGAGATAGCTCTGAGCAATTTGAGGTTGATTTGGACGAGGGGGCGTGATAGGCCTTCGCGATATCTGAGATGAGTTGACTACTCGATCAATATTTAATGGACAGATGCCTGCAGCAGCCCATCCTGCGCGTATGACTCTCTCATTAATTGCCCTCTCTCTTGCTTTATAGTAGGCTATAATAAAACGCTCTTTTTTAACAGGTGCTGCGTCATCGAGATACGAGAGAGCCTGGATCTGCTGTCGGTAGAACCTCTTCACAACCGAGAATACCGAGAGGTCTAGAGGCTGTAGAACATGAGAAGAATGAGCAGGTAGAAACAGAAGATGGACTTTGCTCTGTTTGCAGGCCCATAGGAATTCTAGGCTAATATGGCTGCCGTGGCCATCTAGAATCAGCATCCTCCAACGACTGTCTAATGGAGCTGTCGCAGGCAGAAATACCCGCTGCAACCACTCAGCACCTATCGCATTTGATGTCCAGCCATTCTCAGAGGTTGTGTAAAGCCAGTCAGGAATTGTCGCAGGAAACCAGGTGCTCTGTAGGTTCTTCCCTTTAAATATAACTGAACAGCGCAGTTTCTTGCCTGTGGCGGACACGCACTCAATTATTGATGCCCACTCGCGGTTCTCTGGCGACTGATGGTAAGCCTTCTTCTTCTGAATATCTGCGAGTACTCTAGTATTAACACATACACCTAGGGCCTTCCCAGTCTCATCCATATTCCATATATCCTCAGCTCTTATACCCAGCCTCGTACGAGTCCTCTCAAAGAGCTCAAGGAAGGCGCGTATCTGTGCTGGTGTTGCTCCCTCAGCCCGGGCAGCCTCAATCTTTCGGCCTACAACAGATGCGACGCGTGAATTGCGCTTTAAGAAGGCAGCCATCCAATGCTTGCCAACGGGTCTGTGGTCTCCATTCATCCGAAGGATTCGGTTCGCCATTTCTCGTGCGCGTGCGTGCGAGGGAGGAAAAGCTCGTGCGTCTTCTTCAAGTATCCATTGTACAAGAAAGTCCTCCTGCTCTGGAGTTAATCTTTGTTGGTATACGTGGCTAGCTTGGCTGTTCTGTGTGCCCCGTACACGGGCAGAGAACGTAGCTTGAGGGATATTGTAAGCCTTTGCAGCAGCTCTTTGGCTCTTAAAAATGCCAGCATTAAGATCGCGAATTACTGCTTGAACAGATTCTTTACGGGTGTCCATTTTGGCAATGTGGGTGGCAAGAAAACACGTGTTTTGATAAAGGTGTTGATTTCTCGTGGGTGAGCGGAGACCCCGGGTGAGTCGAAACCCGGTCCGCTAGCTTAGTGCAGGTTTACATTGGAGGCCGCTAAGCTTTCGCAATTCCGCTATGTCAGCGTTCCAAATTCTCTCGCTAAATGCTAAGGATTGACACTCTGAGCCGGTCAAACTCGGAGCGCGTTCAAACAGAGACTGCACGTCTTTATACAATAGCTATAGGTTATTTAGCTTGCTATGCATTGCACAGAGCCTCCGAATAAGCAAGTAGCGCTTCTATAAACGGTAGAACAGGGGTATGTTGTTATTATGGCTTCAACGCTCAACACGAAAGATTCATATACACCCCTTGGATTGTTATAATTTTGATATTTAAGGCTTACGATAAATAGAGGTAGATCTAAAGAGCCAACAAATGTATACTTAGATCTAGAAATCTCTGCGGCTCGGGCGTAAGGTACTGGAACAATGTTGGTGGTTCGTTGCGGAGGGATGTTCGACCCACAGGGACGGACGTTAGTCAAGGGCTTTAACATAGGCTACTAAACTTTCTTTTTGGGTTACTAATGGCGGAGATAATTGCGAAAAACGATCCCGAAGGTGGAGAGCCATTTACCAGCCTAACTGATACTTAAGCTTACTGCATCCTCGCAGGCTGATAGAGCCTAGCATTTCTAGCTCTGTGACACCGGTCCGCTTACTGATTCTTGATGTTACAGGGTTATAGAAAAGTTTGCAATCCATAAGATCTGATTGTAATAAGGTCACATGCTTAACTTGGTTCACAAGCGAGTGGCCCACGCCCCACCTGTGCGTCAACGTCGACACGTTATCACGCACTTTTATCACAGTCAATAAACTATCGTAGTATATCAAATTAATCCTCAGAACTACTACTATCACCAGCATTATCTGCTTCAACTGCGCAGGTGCGAGCGTTGCGCCCAGTCTCCTTACAACGCCCGCACCGCCTCTCTCCTCGCACCCTCTTCGGCGCGCTCTCACCATCGCCATGACTACTACCCGCTCGTTCAGCTAATACTTCTTGTGCCTCACCTACAGTAGGAGTCTAACCTGTCCGTAAATATCACCGCTTACGGCTCTTACGCTTATTTGCTTCATCTAGAGCCTCTCGAAGAGCAGCTACTTCCTCTCATAAGCGTCATCTCATGGGTTATTTGCTGAGCCCCTTTACTTAACTGCGCAACTTTTTCGTCAAGAGAACTTGCAGAAGACCCACGGCGGTTTCTAACTCTCTGTCGAATGAGAGTATTTTGAGCCTTAATTTCGTGGGCGTTGCGCAGCGCCTGCGCCTCCCAGACGTCTACCCGTCGCGGCGATTATTTTGGCGTTTGCACCACTATACCAAGCTTCGATAGCACGGCCTGTGGGTTATGTGGGACTAGATCAGCACCTATAGAGCCAGCTTGAATATTATACTTCGTAATAGGCTGCTCAAAAGCAGTCTTGAAGGCTGGTAGGAAGGTCTCCTTGCTAATATAGTTGGTGCGGTTACGTGCCAAGCCTGAAACTGTGTCGCCATACTTGCGCTTTAACGGCGCGAAACAGGCCACATCAAGAGGCTGTAGTAGGTGAGACGAGTGTGCAGGCATGTAGAGAAGAATATTATTCTTCTCCTTGCAAAGATCTTGAAAATCGACGGAGCAGTGGCTCTCGTGGCCGTCGATAATGAGCAGTCGATACCCACTCACAGTATGCCTCTTTGTATGGATATCAAAGCGCTCTAACCACGCAAGAGCAAGCTGGTTATTCGTCCAGCCATTGGGGCTAACTTCGAGAACCCAGTCGGCAGGCAGGTTTTCAAATCAGACGTCGATAAGCACCTTGCCCGCAAAGACGACGAAGGGTGGTAGCCGGCGACCCGACGCGCTCACGCCTTAGATCACAGTAACCCATTCCTGGTTACCTGACTGTATCCGCTTCTTTTTACCATATCCTTCGGAGGCTGTGATAAAATCTTGCCCATCATGAAGCCAGCTTCATCAAAGTTGTAGATATCGTCGTCTACAATACCTCCCTCACTTCTGCTTTGCCGCCTGGACTAGATCAAACCAGCGCTGGATAGCTGCTGGGTCCTCGCAGGTAGCTCGCTGGTGATCATAAGGACGGCTCCAGCGCGTACGGAGCTCAGGAGTTCGCTTAATAAAGTTGTCAACTCAGTTCTTGCCAATAGGGTCGCTGGCGCGCTCATGCAGGAGTTTATCAGCCATAACTCGAACTTTAGCCTTCGTAGGCGCAAATGCTCGGCTAGACTCCTCAAGAATATACTTGACTACTGCCTCCTCTTCTAGCTTATTTAGGCGCTTTAAGTTCGCCTCGCAGTCGCGTCGGGGGCGCTTTACACCGTGTCGGTGAGATGAAGTTCTTCTGGGCATGTTATAGATACAGGCAGCACGTTTTTGACTTTGAACACGTTGCGATTGTACATCAAAAGAGCAAGTTGGAGGTTTGCTTCAGTATGGGAAGTTTTATTGGTGCGTTGTTGAGCCATTACGCGTTGTAGTGTTGACGTTAACGTGATGGTGGGGCGTGGGCCACTCGCTTGTGAACCACATTATATATTATACTACGCTACAATATTCTAGTTCAGAATATTGTCGTAGTTACCTTTTGCTGGTTGGTTGGCCTGATGGTCGAGTCATTATCACGTAGTATTGATGTTGGCACGGCAAAGGCCTTAATTGAGTCAAACAACTGCAGTTGCATAAAACGAGAAGAAAAAGACTTAACTGATTCGACTAGCTACTGGGCTATCGACGTAGCTATATACTCAGTAGTAGCAGGCAAGGCTGCAATTGCTTAAACGTGTTCCCCTGCTGAGACGCGTATGCCCTTGCTGACACTTATATGCCCGTAGCATGGCCGAGATGAGACTGGTGTCGTCAGCTCGACTCCAATATATGTCCCAACAATTGATTTAGTGGGCATTGATGCTCACCTCGATTACACCGATTGGTGGTTTCCAGCGCACAAGCATAGATATCAATTACTTCTACTAACTCCTTAGTCTAATAATAAGTGTGTATACGGAGGTGCCTATCAAAAGTGCTTACTCGCGCAGTGATAGGGATATGTTAGCTAATACCCACTCAGGCAATATCTCCGAGTTTGATTAATTCTATCAAGCTCTGCCTTCCTTATACTCATTACGGAGGTGCCTATCAAAAGTTTGGGCCCCCCATATCAGAGGGTTATAAGCACTATCCCGAATTCAGCAGTTGTTCTGAGTGTATATAGCCTCTGCTCACATCACAAAGCAATCGCTTTTGACAAACTACCCAACGCTTTTTATCAAATTCAAGCCTTACAATGAATTATAGTGCTGCGACTTGTGCCTTTGTTGTTTCTCTTAAAGCAACAGGCAAAGGCAATGGCGAGATAACCGACTTAACGGATATAGAGAAGTGTACGCTTAATAAGACATATGCCCGAGCGATTGAGCGTGGATTTGACCCAGCTGAACGTCCATTTAACCCTCAGGACGAGCACGTACAAGATGCACCTCAATCTGACCGTCCGTCAAAGAAGACTACGGATATGTCTTCTGCTATAGTGCTTACAGTACGCCGTGGTCGCTATGGAAGAAAGAAATTGTGTACTGACATTGCTGGTATGCTCAGAGAGAAAAGAACCAAAGTCTCAGCAAGCATTGTATATCGTATTCTCAAAAAAGCTAGGTTCAGAAAGACGAAACCGACAAGGAAGCCTGGGTTGACGAAGTAGATGCGAGAGGATCGACTCAGGTGGTGTTTAGAGCATAAAAACTGGACTCTTGAAGGCTGGAAGAATGTAATGTAGTCAGACGAGACGAGTGTTGTATTGCTCCATCGACAAGGTGGCTATCGTGTATGGCGTAAGGTTAATGAAGCTTTTGTACGAGTCTGTATTCGAGAGGGTTGGAAAGGCTATTCTGAGTTTATGTTCTGGGCGTGTTTCTCCTACGACAAGAAGGGGCCATGTCATTGCTGGATACCTGAGACAAAGAAAGACAAAGAAAAGGCTGATAAAGAGATAGAGGAGATGAATAAGAGCCTTGCGCCGCTAATGAAATATCAATGGAAGCTCAATAACAGTATGCGTCGACTTAATCTACAAGAAATACCTGGCCGAAAGCCTCGGTGGCGATGGAATCAGAAGAATGGCAAGTTAGCTCGTGGCAAAGGTTCTGGCATTGATCGGTACCGCAATCAAAAAAACGATTCTTCAATCAAAGCTACTGCCCTTTGCACAGCAGTGTAAAAACACTCGGCTAGGAACAATTGTACAGGAAGACAAAGCTCCATCATATGAGCACCACGTTCAGCAGCTAATATATAATCTACACGGTATTACGAAGCTTCTTTGGCCAGGTAATTCGCTAGACTTAAACGCAATTGAGCCATGCTGGCCATAGATGAAGAGAAGAACTACGAGGAAGGGCGCGCCAAAGATCAGAGCAGAAGCTATTCAGGCATGGGAGCAGTGTTAGAAGGAATTGCTTCAGGAAAAGATTCAGGCGTTAATTGAGCGTATCCCTATACACATACAAAAGATAATTGAGCTTGAGGGCGGTAATGAATACAGAGAGGGTAGAGGTGCTGGTCGATTCCGTGCTGCTGCTGCTGCTCTATCAGTTGATCCTGAATGGGAGAATCTTTAGTAAAGCTTCAAGTAGTTACAGGTGATAACATTGAGCTTTGCACTATGTTAACTACTAAGGTGCCCGGACAAATGACGTAATTTGGAACAATGGGTTATGACCCTCTGACAGGGGGGCCCAAACTTTTGACAGGCACCTCCGTACCTCCCTCTAGTTGAATAATCTTCTAAACATGAACAAGGATCCGCTCAATCAATACCTGGATTTTGTCCCGAGGTAGTTCTCCCCAGTACTGGGTCCACACGTACTCCCTCTGCTCGATTTTTTGGTGCGCCTCTCTTTGTAGTATGCCGCTTCATCCATGGCCAACAAGGCTCAATAGCATCTAAATCGGGTGAGTTACTACATCAAAGAAGCTTCTAGATGCCCTCTAGATTATATGCGTAGCTCTGTACGTAGTGATCATGGCCAGGCGCTTTATCCTCTTGAACAACTGTTCCTGGTCGCTCAGCCTGGTACTGTTTTGTAAAAGGGATCAGCTTTGGGAGCAGGATAGTTATCTAGTGTCGATATCAGTCAATCCCTGCACCATTACCTCGAGCAAGCCTGTCATTCTTCTTATTCCACTTTCACTGGGGCTTTTGACCAGATTTAGTACGTAGATCCAGACGCCGCATACTAGTCTCAAGCTCCCACTGCTCCCTCATAATAGGCTCTAACTCTTTGTTTAATTTTTCAATTCTTCTAGCAGCAGCTTCCTTCTCTTGCTTTGTTTCAGGAAGCCAGCAGTGAAAAGGCCCCTTCTTATCGTACGAGAAGCACCCCCAGAACATAAACTCAGAATAGCCCTTCCATCGCCCATGAATGCAGCTGCGTACAAAGGCTTCATCTGTTTTTCCCCAAACTCTATATCCCCCACGCTTGTGTAGTAGAACAACAGATGTTTCATCAGACCATATTACATTCTTCCAATCCTCAAGCGTCCAATCTTAATGCTAAAGGCACCAATCAAGTCGGTCCTTCTTCATCTTCTTCCTCAGTCCAGGCTTCCTCGCTGGCTTGGTTTTCTTAAAGCATGCTTTCCGTAGAATTCGACATACTGCCATAGCTGATATATTCCATCCTTGTAGACTGAGTGCCCTAGCAACATCAGCACAAGACTTTTCTCGTCCATAGAGGTCAGTGCGTACAGTATAGACAACCCTTTCAGCCGCATCAGCCTGCTTTGATAACCTGTCAGATCTTGGGGCGTCTTCGAGATAGCTATCCCTAATATGGAATGGCCGCTGTGTTGGGTCCAGAGTTCACAACAAGTAAGTTGATCGGCAGATTGATTCGCGAACGTGCCAGAGGCCGGGACGTGTATGGTGTCACGGAGCGTGATATGGCACGTTCACGAATCAATCTACCAATTAACTTGCTTGTTGCGAACTCTGGCTGGGTCAAAGCCACGCATAATAGCTCGGCCATAGATTGAGTTGATTGTCCGAGTAGGGATTTCAGTCAAGTCATTAATCTCGTTACTTGATTTTCCAGTAGCTTTGAAACTGACAATAAGAGCGCGAGTAGAGATATCGTAGGGAGCCATAATAGAGAGTGTAACTAGAGAATGTGCAAAAACGGTGAAGACACAAAGGCCACATCAGCGTAGAGGAGTTGCCTTATTGAGCATTGGCTGACATATCCCTGTCACTGCGTGAGCAAGGATTTTTAACAGGCACCATCGTATAGTAGTTTAACAGTTCTAATTTTTCTATATAATAGCCTACAAAAACCCTGGCACTAGAGCTGTCAAAACTATTAACATCTCCTATCTCTAGTTATAATTTTCTCTATAAGATCTATCGTACAAAGATACAATGCGCCTTACAACTATACTCCTTATGCCTTGTTTTACAGGCTTATCGTTAGCTTGGTTAAATGCAAACTATTGCCGTGTAGCTGGTGACGGCGAGCAGGTATGTGTTCTCATCTTATGAATTTAACATTAAAAAAACTTACCTGTGATGGGCTAGGGCAGCCCATCACAGTACAGATAGCGGTGGCTATCTTATGTACCAACTATGC
The DNA here is from genome assembly GCA_002286855.1 of Bipolaris cookei. Taxonomy (NCBI): domain Eukaryota; kingdom Fungi; phylum Ascomycota; class Dothideomycetes; order Pleosporales; family Pleosporaceae; genus Bipolaris; species Bipolaris cookei. The sequence goes on from NRSV01000010.1 coordinate 543,320, forward strand.
AACGATTTCAGCAGCTCTGATATCTTGTGCCAGCCTTTTTGGCGTGGCGGGTGCGTTGTAGTTGCGTGTGTGATCCGATAGGATCCGACCCGTTACATTACCTACTATATACGTTACTAATATAAACTAGGAAGCAGCACTTTGCAATTCATACGACACTGAACAATGTTCGAACAATGGTTGTTTGAATGTAGGTTAAATACCCGATCCAGATCTCATTATAAGTGTTGCTAATATTAAAAAGTGTCCTTCAAGAAGGCTTTCGTCAGCACATCTATTCAGTAACGGTGGTTGTAATTGCTTCTGTGCTTGATATATCTAGAAAAGTGTTAAAAACCATCCCATCTGGTCTTGTGGGGTCTACCTTAGCCTCTCCTAGTCAGCACCTAGTATATAAACCTCAAGATCGGTATAGATACACTCTAGTAATTCGTCTAAGTTCCAATAGATTCTATTTTCTGACAATTACCTTACTATTGCCTGCACTGTATCTTTTATAACCAAGTTGGTAGGGTTTTGTCACGTCTGGTCACTCGCCTAGTCCAAACGTTTGTTAGATTCGATGGGTCTTCAATCATAGTGTGGAAAAAGTGTCAATTGTTGCTATCTCCGGAGGTGTCGCCTTTGTAGCTATTTCCTTTTCTTTTTTTTGTTTCTCAGCCTTATACATGAGCCTTAACTAAAGCTCTGCTTCTAATACACCCCCTTAGCTTAAACTGTAACGGCTTAGGTAAGGCAAGTCGGATCTGTATCGGACGTAGGATCACTCAGAGGCATATGGGAGTGTGTGGGATCACAAAGAGCCTAGATTTAACAAGCCTGTCCGAACCTAAATCAGGCACTGAGGGAGTGATCGCGTGACTCCGGTTCCCCACGGATACTTGTGCACGGACCCAGGAGTACATCAACCCTTTTTCCTTTGAACGTAGAACAGAGATAGCAATGAACCATAGTTACTTGCCACCCCCACCTACCCGCACGCTGTGTACACCGTGCAACTAGCTGTATTGACTTAGACATCTTGCTAACACCAAGCGCTGGCTAGCCAATGGAGTCCATTCAACAAGCCACCTATAGGTCTTATACGAAAGGATATCGAAAAACTACAGAGTTAGCTACAGGAAGTGTCTCTCTATATACCTGTCCTTAGTCAGCTCTGAGACGGATCCGACTAGGACACAAGTGACTTGATGAAGGGGGCGGTGTATATTTTCCCCGATCCGACTCTGGGATGGGTCCGATACATTGGCAGTGTCGTAACATCGTTACAGCTAGTGAGCGACTTCGGCGCGCGCCGCTCACGTGCACGAAGTGCTATATAAAAGGACATACTCGCACTTCGTGTAAAGCTAGATAATTATATTTCTTAATTCTATAACGTATTCCACCACCGAGCCGGACATTTTTTCTTGGCATTGCGAACTTCACGTACGAAAACTTGAATTACTCTATACTAGCTATAGATACGTTATACGGCTCACTTGTATCGGATAAAAAATGTTCTTCTACATCTTTTTGGCACGTACGAGCGTTATGGCCTGCCTTCCCACATGTTCCGCAGTGCCGTTGACCTGGCAGAGCCCTTTCTTGACTACCCCCACCACGCGCCTTCTTTGATGTCGTACAACTAGCAGAAGCACTTTCACCTACCTGTAATGCTCCTGCACCAAAGTCTAGTATCCCGCCTGTCTGAATTCGCTTTCTTTTACGCCCTCGGCGCTTTGTCACCTCTGCTAATTGTTCTTCAAGCTCTCGTACGCGGGCTTCCATGAGCACATTCTTATGTAGCATCTCCTCAGCTCCTTTAAGAAGCTTTGAGAAGCTTTCTTGTGCAGTAGTTGGTGGCCGTACGAAGGATTCTCTTACAAGCTTCGATTGTGATCCAAATTCGTACGAATGGCCTGGTGTTTAGAATCCCAGAGTGTTACTAGCTGAGCTCCTTGTGGTGGGGTACGAAGGCGTACGTCAAGGCGATCAATGACTCTCTGCGCGTCGATAGGGACTAGCCCTACTGCCTCAAAGGCCTTCTTGCAGTTATCAGACGTAAACACGTCGAAAAGGCGCCCCAAAAGGCTGGGAGGAAGCGTTCCTTATCAATGTGCCAGATGTGGTGACGTGCCAAGTCTCGTACGCGCTGTGAGTACTTCTGCTTAAGAGGCGAAAAGCAGACAACGTCAAGTGGCTGAAGTATATGCGATGAATAAGCAAGCATACAAAGAGTAGGGATCCTTCGTATGAGGTAGTAATCCTTGTATTCTTGGTTTAGGTGGCTCTCATGGCCGTCAAGGATAAGCAGCCTATACGATCCCACCTGACGCATCTTTGTATGCTCATCAAAGTGCTTTAACCACTCAAGACTAAGCGTGTTGTTTGTCCGGCCGTTATATGATACTCAGAGCTTCTAATCGTGTGGTACGCCTGCTTCTTCGTACCATGCAGAAATGTGGACGCGTCCTTTGTAGATAATGAATGGTGGGGTAGCGTATCCCGCAGCGGAGAGGCTCTGGATGACAGTAACCCACTCGCGATTGCCTGGCTGAACAAGAGTAGGTCTTATACGACGTTCTGAACCTATGAATACCCTCATTGAGCCAATTATACCCATCTGAAACCCAGTCTCATCAAAGTTATAGATGTCGTCAGAATGTACCCCATACTTCTCAATTATCTCTCGTACGAGCTTAAACCACGCATTGATAAACTCTTGGTCCTTCTGCTGTATTCTCTGACGACTCTCTGCTCGATTGAAGGCTGTTCTAAGTTTGTCCAAACGCGTTATGAATCGCTCTGGCCAGCTCTTGCCTCAAGGCTGGCCACCTCGTACGCGCAGTAGTTTCTCTGCCATATCTGCTCCCTTACAAATTCGGGAGGCAAATCCTCGCGATTATAGGTCAAGAATATATTATACGATTGTTTGCTCCTCAGTTGTAGTAAGCTTGCGGCAAATTGGAGTTGCTTGGGGGCGAAAGGTGACTTTGTTAGGCCGATTTGAAAGCCGTTGAAAAGATACGTTATAGGCAGCAGCAGCAGTGCCTCGTATAGTCTCAAATTGACCCATACGAAAGCCCTGAAGAGCTAGAATAACTCTGCCTTCTCGCTGAGTTAAAAAATTCTTATGTTGTTGATGCATAGTGTTTCGTACGTGAAGTTCACAATGCCAAGAAAAAGTGTCTGGCTCGGTGGAATACGTCACCTCTTAATTTCTAGATATTCTTCTACTCCTCTACTCTCAACGTCGCGAAGGCATAGGTGAAGGTAGCTTGTCTTCTCTATAGTAAGATTACTAGCTCAACACTATCTACACCCATTTAGCAGTATATTAATTTGTACGTAAAATGCTAGTAATCTCATATACAAACAAGTTTTTTTCTAACTACGTTGTGGTGAATGCGGCTGATTGCAAGTGGCAGCTTTGTTTTGATAGGGACAGTTTTTTTATCCGGGTACTTAGTTGACCAAAAGTATACGGTTTAATGCAGAGGGAATGCGTCTTGATAAATATTCCAGAATGTAGCTTGAATAAGGTGGGAGCGCTAGAGGCGATGTGTATCAAAGGATGCGGAGATTGATAAACAAGTCTTTTTGTTTCAAGTGATTATCTGAATTCGTACAGCGCGAGGGCATATGGTCATAATACCAAGCATCAATTTTTGTATAACATTGAGCTTGGCGTCTTCTTCATGCAAAATAATCACTAACACGTTACAATCTGCTTGCAAGAAAGGGCGTAGATGATGGTGTTGCTGAAAAAGAAGGTACAATCAAAGCCATGATGTCATCTTATCTTCTCACTATCAGCTAGCTCGACCACCACAAAGATGCCGCTCTAGCAATTAACAACCAGCAATCTTCACTTCTTATTATTTTTCCAAGGGGTTTCAAATACACGTGAACATAAATCATTTTCTGCACAAATGGCAAAATCATGTACGCTCTGTTCTACACTGCGCCCGGTATTAGTCCGGTGCCAAATCGATTCGACGGAGAAATGGCATTTCGTATGTCCTGGAGCATGCTGGAAGGCGGTCTCCGGGGGTGTGGAAGACGCAAAAGGCCTTAAGGAAGAGTTTCCGTATTATCGCTATGGCGGCATGGTGAGTGCAGTTCCTTTGGTGAACAGAGATGGTGGTGGAAGTAGAAATATCGGTGCGGATAAAAGCTGACTGGGAGATACGTTGAAACAGTGGAAGGACAGGAGCGCAGATGGGCCGGTAAGCGCGAAGAAGCCGAAAAAAGTCAAGGAAAGACAGAGGGAGGAGATGAAAGCTAGAGGAGGAAATGTTGGTGCAGAGGTTGAGACAGTTGATGCTGAGGTGACTGAGGATGGTACTGGATTGGCTTAGAGTAAGCGAAGTCACATTCCATCGGCATTGTGGCTGATACTATTTTCATTCCTCTGTTCGCGAAATTCTCGGGCATGTAGCTGGTCATATCAAAGTTCGGCGATGGTCGGATGGAGTGGTAATAGTTGAAGTAGCAAAGCCAGAGGGGCATGGTGCGGACTAGCTGGTGTGACGCCCGACTGCAGGTGCAGGTGGCGCAAGAGGTGGAGAAAAGGTAGTTGGTGGTTGGTTTGAGTTTATTGAAAATATCTATTCTTGAACGTGTGCATAGCCCGCTAGGTCGAGGACGAGGGATTTTGGCACATCATGACAACGTTGGACATGTGTTTAGTCGGGACGTCGTGTTGCTATTGATAGATCTTTATGCAGCGGGGCTCTGCCATCGGTCCCTTGAGCCCATGCACTTAGTCATTAGCGGGGGGCAGCTATCGCAAGCGCCCGGACCCACGGCCCCGTTGAGATGGGTCGCATCCTTTCTGCAACGGGCTTGGGATTGGCGATGCAGCAGTTGCTGGAAGAGCGACATGCTGTTGTTGTTAATGTTGTTGTTATCGTCGCTGCAGTTGCCACGAAGGCCAAGGAGGAAGAAAGGTCGGATAGGGCGGGGCAAGCTAGGGTAGGGCGCAGGGTTGGGCCAGGATGCAGACACAGGCTTTGTTGTCGATGTAACATGTAGGATGGGAAAGGTCAAGTATAGGCATGTTGGTGATTGCGGTAGGTCCGATGGTTGAGCCAACAGAGTAGTCCAACGTCAGCCACACGGCGGCCTTGGGCGCTACTAAGATGCTCAGTTGGTTGGGGTAGACCCAGGGTGGCAGCGCGGTAAGGGTTCTGTCGCGTGCGCGGCCAGGGACAGGAGCCAGGAGCTGGTTCCTGAGGGTGTAGACATTGTCAGACGGTTGCTGCTAGTGCACACGGGAAATGTATTTCGAGAAAGGTGCATGGCCAGGGCGGCAGCGTAGACGCGGAGACCAACCAGCGCATCGACTAAGACGACTCTTTGGCTTTGCGAGTGGAATATGAAACAAGATCCGGGACCAGTGATAAAGAAGGACGTCCTCTCAGCGCTTGCGGAAACACTTGACAGCAGCCTTCTCGTTCAGTCCCGTGGCATTTCCCCCGCTCGACAACGCCGCAATCTCTTTGACGTTGTGCACACACACATTCGCTGGCCTCACTTGTTGTCCGCACGCCCGCTTGCTTGCTTTGGTGCCGCTGAGCCACATTGTCGTCGGCCGGGTGCAACTAGTCCACGCGTCAAATGAAGGTTGCAGAGGCGTCAAACGAGCTTCGAACCGCTGAAGATCCGCCCAGAGAGCTTCCCGGCAAGCCTCGCGCGCACGCGCCTAGCCCACCCTCCGCCACAGTCGCCGTCCCGAGCCCCTCCAGCACACTCGACTTTTGAAACCCAAAGGACCCGCAGGCTCTGGAGGTCCCAGCAAGCAGCTCCGACGTCTCCCCGTCTTGGACTTGGAGCTCCTCTCTTGTCCTCTCCCCCCTCTGCCGCCGCAAAAAAAGTCTCCTGAGCAAGGCCTTACCCGAGCCCACTCGCGCCTGCCGCCTGTCGTCGGTCGCGCCCGCACCTGGCATTAGTGACTCGTGGCCGCCAACGTCACTCGTGCCCAGACCCGGGCTTCCTTTCACTCTCCTCTCACCAGAGCTTCACTCTTTGGCCCCAACGCCTCTCTTTCCCTCTTCCCTTGCCTCTCTCCTTCTCTCAAAAGGCCCAGCGAACCGCCTGCCCACCTCGGCTGTGTGCGGCGACCCACTCGGCTGGGACCGAATACCCTCAACTTGCACCCTCAACAACACCCACCATATTACCCTGGTCCAAGCTGCAAGCGTACCTCTTCTGTGGCAGGAAGACAACGTAGATGCAGTCGTCCAGCAACGGCCCTTCGCCGCAACCACAGCCAAACATGTCGGCCCCCGCGCCCCTCCTTCGCCCGCCCATCCCCGGCGCACGCCCCGGAAGAAGAGGCCCGCCATCTCTCGGTCTCTCCATACCACCGTCGCCAAACCAACGTCCCGTCACAAACGATGCAAACGGCAACCTCACACAGTCGCGTCCACAGCCACCCAAGCTAAACATCATGACACCCATGGGCTCCAACAATGCGCCGCACGAGGGCAGGCAGGGGCCCCGCGGCCTACCGCCACTACAAATCGGCACAGGGCTCTCCGCTTCGGGCTCGAGCGATGCCAGCGCCCATTCGAGGTCTGGCAGCTTCGGCGAAGTGCCAGTAAACAGCTCGGCTTCTTCATACCATGCCGCATTGGGCTTTCCAGGCCTGCAGAAAGGCACAGATCCCATTTCTGCCATATCACAAGGAGGCAGTGAGGGCGCACAATCCATGGAGCGTGGCAACAGCAGTCAGCCATTGCCAGACCTAGACGCCATGGCTGCGGAGAAGGGGCGGCCATTGGAGGTTGACGATCTCGATGATGCGGCATGGCGAGCAGCGAGTGCAAGAGGACTGATAGAGGAAAAGGGCAGTTTGGGTGAAGGTGCTGGAGGAGCCGTCACCAAGTGCGTACTCAAGGGCGGCAAGACTACATTTGCTCTAAAGGTGCGTCATTTTTATTGTGCTGCACGTTGTGTTGCTAACATCTGTTCTAGATCATCACCACGAATCCTGACCCTGACGTCAAGAAGCAAATCGTACGAGAGTTATCCTTTAACAAGAACTGTGCTAGTGACCACATTTGCCGCTACTACGGTGCCTTTATGGACGACAGCACGGGAACTATCAGTATCGCCATGGAGTTTTGTGAGGGTGGTTCGCTAGACGCGGTATATCGCGAAGTCAAAAAACTTGGAGGCCGAACAGGCGAAAAGGTCCTAGGCAAGGTTGCCGAAGGTGTGCTGAACGGCCTGACATATCTCCACTCTCACCGCATCATCCATCGAGACATCAAGCCCAGCAACATTCTACTATGTCGGAACGGGCAAGTCAAACTATGTGATTTTGGTGTATCTGGAGAGTTTGGAACAAAGGGCGATGCCAATACCTTCATTGGAACATCATACTACATGGCACCAGAGCGCATTACCGGACAAAGCTACACCATCACCAGTGATGTGTGGAGCTTAGGCGTGACTCTTCTTGAGGTCGCCCAACATCGATTCCCCTTCCCAGCAGATGGCACTGAGATGAACCCTCGTGCTGGTCTAATCGATCTGCTCACGTACATTGTGCGGCAGCCCATCCCCAAGCTAAAGGACGAGCCTGAAAATGGCATCAAGTGGACAGAAAACTTCAAGTACTTCATCGAGTGCTGGTATGTACATGTTTTTCCCCCAAAGTATGATTTCCGCTTACAATTTGTAGTCTTGAGAAAGATTGCCCTCGAAGAGCCACACCTTGGCGGATGCTTGAGCATCCGTGGATGGTTGAGATGAAGTCCAAGAAGGTCAACATGGCACACTTCCTCAAGCAAGTATGGGACTGGAAGGATTAAACACACATGTACTACCATCTTAGATTCGGCTTATGATGACTGTGTCATCATTATGCTGCGCAGTGTTCAAAAGGCACTGCCAGCTCTATACTGACCTAGGAGCAGCTTCTTTTGTACCTTCATTTCAACCGCCAGGTCGCGTGCTGGCATGAGATCACAGGCTGCCGACATACATACTCTTGCTTTGGTTGTCAAAACGGCTTTCTTCGAACTGTGAATTTATATATCAAGAGTCCTGGGGTGTGGGCGAGTATCATATGGGAAGCCATACAAGATCTCAAAGGCACTGAGAAATGGAGATTAATTGGGTGGTTGCGCTGGAGGAGTCCCATTGGCATTGACGGCGTCTAAGCGGTTTAGGTTGCATATAGCGGCATATCAGAAAATCGCGAATCTGGAAAGGAACCATAGTTGGCCATATAGTACTTCAATATGTATAACAATGCCTTCTAAAAGTAGTACGTCAAGTGACAACCTGACGCATGGAGAGTGATAGCCTCAGGCCTGGTTACTTAATTGAGACTAGTGCCTGATCCGGTCCGACACACCTCCGACAGGTGCTCTCGACGCTTGGAGTCATACCAAATAATTTACGCAGCAACCGCAGCCGGCCAATTGAGCACTTCGCGGAATCCAAGTTCCTTCTTAGCACGGATCCTTTGCAGGTAACTAGCGCAAAAGACTCTGCGAATAGTTGACTCCCCACAATCTTGACGAGTCGCTCCCTGCGCGCAACTACCCCTCCAACTACCCCTCCATTCACACCAGACCGCGTCTGAAATCTTCAAGATGCCGACGATCGCCGTGGACAAGGCTGCTCTCTTCAAGGAGTTGGGCCGAACATACACGACGCAAGAGTTTGACGAGCTATGTTTCGAATTTGGTATCGAGTTGGACGAGGATACGAGCGAAAGCACAAAGCCCGAAGATCTAGCGCAACCACCACAGCTCAAGATTGAAATCCCGGCCAACCGATATGATATGCTGTGCTTCGAGGGTATTGCCATGAACTTGGAGGTTTTCCTGGAACAACAAAAGCTGCCTAAGTGGACTCTGACACCGCCGAAAAGTGGAGAGTTGGAGGTTTTGGATATCAAGCCCGAGGTATGTCAGACTTAGGCCAACAAACACCCTATAGCTTCACAAGAAGATGGTTTCTGACTATACATAGACCAAGCAAATACGAGAGCTTTGTTCAGGTGTCATTCTAAGAGGCATCACTTTCACAAAAGAACGCTACGAATCCTTCATTGCCCTGCAAGACAAGCTACATTCAAACTTGGCACGTCAGAGGACCCTGGTATCCATAGGAACACACGATCTGGATAGTATGTGGTGTATGTCAGGGTGTCGAGTGCAGTGGCTAATGCGCGACAGCAATCAAGGGCCCCTTCTCCTATGAAGCGCTACCACCAGAGCAGATCAAGTTCGTCCCCTTGAACCAGAACAAGGAGATGAACGGCAAGGAGCTTATGGAGTTTTACGATGTTCGTGTCTCTTATCTAGCCGCTTTTTACCTTGTCTCTAACGTAAAGCAGAAAGACAAGCATCTCGGACGTTTTCTACATATCATCCGCGACTCACCCGTATACCCCGTCATTTACGACTCGAACAGAACCGTCCTCTCACTACCTCCTATCATCAACGGCAATCACAGCAAGATTACTTTGGACACGAAGAACGTGTTCATCGAGATTACTGCCACCGACAAGACCAAGGTTGAGATTGTCTGCCACATGCTCGTAGCCATGTTCGCTGGGTACGCTGAATCGATAGAGCCAATCAAGATCAATTCACCACACAATGGCGAGTCGAGAGAATCGCCAGACTTGTCGCCGAGGCAGACACAGGCAGAGGTTGACTACTTGAATCAGGTCACTGGTCTGGACCTGTCGCCAGAAGAGATTTGCAAGCTTTTGTCGCGCATGGGTCACGATGTCTCGCCATCAAAGTCAGATAAGAACATTCTCGATGTCTCGGTACCGATTACTCGAGCGGACATTCTACACCAGGCCGACATAATGGAGGATTATGCCATCGCTTATGGCTTCAACAAATTGCCACGAGTTTACCCGAACAAGACTGCTGCTGTTTCAGCACCATTACCGATCAACAAGCTCGGCGACATTGTGCGATTAGAATCTGCTTCTGCGGGATGGACAGAAGTCATGCCTCTCATTCTCTGCTCACACGAGGAGAACTTTGAGTGGCTGAACCGGAAAGACGACGGAAAGACGGCAGTGAAGCTTGCAAACCCCAAGACTGCTGAATACCAGATCGTACGAACATCGCTGTTACCCGGTTTGCTGAAGACGATCAACTCAAACAAGCACCACTCAGTTCCCATGAAGATTTTCGAGGTCAGCGATATTGGGCTTGTTGACTTAGAGCAGGAGAGAAAGAGCAAGAACGAGCGACACTTTGCGGCAGCCTACATGGGCAAGACTAGCGGGTTCGAGCAAGTACATGGTCTGCTGGACAGGCTGATGCTCATGCTTCGATCCGCCTTTCTGACACGGGAAGATGGATTGAAGAATGAGCAGCTCCAGGGTTACTGGATAGAAGAGGTTGATGGTAAGTGCAGATGTGGAAAAGTATTTTTTTAAATATATGCTGATATGATATAGATGCTACTTTCCTTCCTGGACACGCAGCGGCTATCAAGGTGAAACTCGGTGGCAAAAACCACACCATTGGTGTTTTTGGTATCTTGCACCCGAGTGTACTGCAAAAGTTTGAGCTTCTGTAAGTTCTTCATAGACACACTATCGGAATGGCATGCTGATAATGATTACAGATACCCGGTCAGCACGCTAGAGTTCAACCTTGAGGTGTTCTTGTAGAGCATGGTGTAAGTGTTCTTGGCCTTAGATGTCCTGGGGGTTATATACCAATCGAATCGAATTGACCAATTACCTCTGAATCATCATGGATATTGTATTGGCCCAGTACGATGTTGATGGTTTAGTCGTGAATTATTCCTTCTTGTCTTACCACCAGCCCCAGTCTGATGGAAGTCCTGATTGCTTGCATCGAATAACCATTGGCGACTAACTTTCTCTCATGTATGCTTGCCTACTTCCTCGCTGCAATGCTCCTTAGCAACGAATTTTCTGGGCGCAATGGCCGAACTACTTGCATCTCGATATCAACATGATTGGGGTTCGTCTTAGTATTTGATTAGTGAATGTTGAGGAGTTCAAGGGTATTACAAAGCAAGACTTGTGTAAGTAGAACCAAAAAAAAGGCGAGGTACGTCACGGATGGTTGATCCCACCAAAAGGAAAACTTGATAGGCAAACACAATGTAAAATGTATATTGGTAGGATCCACCATCATCCCCCTTTCCCTAAGCCCTTGCTATCAAAGCGCACGAATCTAAGCCATCTTCTGCCTCCTACTCTCAATAAAATCCACAAAATCAAAAAAGCTCTTCTTATACCTGCGTACCTGCGTGGTGCGATTAACCGTCTGAATCTCAAACTGCTGCGCATAATCCCCAAACTCCCAATTATCAGCCCAACTCCACGCGAAAGCACCTACAAACTCTACCCCATCCTCCCAAATCGCTTTGAGACCCTCATTGAGATAGGTCTGGTAGTATTGCGAGCGGGGACTGTCGAATTCCTGGTCGGCCTGCGTCTTTTGGGACTCAGCGAAGACGGGGAAGCCGAATTCAGTTACGGCGACGGGGTGGCGCCAGGTGTTGTAGAGGTAGTTGAGGAAGGTGCGGAAGTATGTGGGTGTGATGTAGACGTAGGATTGGCTGCGGTAGCCAAAGTTCCAGCCGGTGGTTGTGGTTTGGCTTTGTGTGACGCAGTATGGGCGTAAGGGGTGTGTGATGTTTGCGGCGCAGTCGGCGATGGTGTCGTTGGGTGGGGGGCTGACGACGGTGGCAGTGTAGGGTTGGATGGAGAAGAAGTCCGAGGTGCCATTTATGTAGTCGAGGTCGGATTTGCTGAAGGGCACGTAGTCGGCTATGCTCATTTTGAAGGCTTCTGGGTAGTCTTTTCCGAGGAAGATGGGGTTGGCGAAAGTAGCGAGTTGGAACTCGTTGAAGTGGTTGGCGGCGTCGACGTCGGCGGGGTTGTTTGGGTCGCGGGGGACGCCAAAGTTGTCGCTGAGGGTAAAAGAGAATTTGCCTTTGCTGCCGATTTCTTCCTTGTAAAAGTGGTAGAGTCTTGCGTGCGATTTGATGACAGCATCAACAGACTTTCCGTTTCTGGAGCCGAGGAGCGGCTCGTTGTATGACCACCAGATAGGGACGCGGTCGGCAAAATGCGTCATGAGAATCTTACCATAGTTCACAAAGGCATCTTCCCACGTCACGTTCTTGTAGCTGCACTGGAAGCAACTGTCTAGGTAGCCAATGCCGCCAGTGCCTGGCTTGATGAACACGCTGCTGATGTTGGGGGAGAATTGGAATGGGCTGTCGTTGTGGTAAATGACAATAGCCGGCAGCATGCCTTTTTCCAGGACAAACTCGATGAGTTCGTCATAATGCGCAAGGCCTGGCTCGTTGACCGGTGTACCCGGGAGTATAAAAGGGAGGATACGTGTCCAGGGAATGGAGAAGCGGTAGTACTTTACGCCCATGGATGCGATGCGCTCAATGTCTTGTTTGTAGAGATAGTAGTTTTCATTGGCTACCCAGTTTGGCGATTGGCCTGGGTTGTTAAGGCTGGCAACATCGTTGTGGGCTGGTGTTCGACCCTCGTCGGCGATAGCACCCTCGATCTGAACTGCTGATGCGGCAACACCGAGCATAAAGTCGGCTGGGAAATAGTAGCAGCTCTGGGGAACCAGAGGCTCAGGCGGAGGCAGGATAAGCTCACTAGTCGGCACTGGAGTTGGCGACACGGTAGTAGAGTAAATGCCTCGCGTAAAATTTACCCAGGGAACAGTTGCCCAGAGAGCAGACCAGGAAGCATTTCCGTATGGGCTGGCAGTGTCTGTTGCAGTAGCGTTGGATCTGGGGTACCAGTTTCCCCACTGTGTTGTTGCCAGATCGGGCACAAGGCTACTGAGAGATTGATAGGGTGGTGCATAGGTAGTCGTAGCTGTTGGTGGGGGAATTGAGGTGGCTGTGCGAACAGTTTCAGTCTGCGTGAAACTGAAGTCCCGGAAACTGTATACAGGAAGCGCAGTTGTGTAGCTGTTATTTGCCTCACACTGCGGTCGCGAGACTGGTCCTTGGGCGGGGACGTAGACTTGCTGGGCAAGAGCCACAGCTCCGCAGACTAAGAGACTCTGAGGTCTCATATTGCCTATGCAGAAAAGCATTACCAATATTGGTAGTATACATGATGGTTCTTATACATGTTACAAACAGATGTGAGGACCTGGGGTTAGGCTGCGGGGATGTGCTTAGCGTGTCTGTTTGACGTCGTCATTGTACGAGTCCAGTGACCAGCCACGATGTAACAATACATGGCAAAAGTACAAGGAAATGAGCAGGCCTAGCCGTATTTGCCTACCTTTTGGAATCTGGGGAAAGGCAAACCTCGGAGGTTGGTCGGGGTAATTGTCGGGTTGTGGAGTGTGGGGACTGGTGTGGGGTAAACCCTTGCTTAGGACGACGATTATGACCTCAAAGTAGCGATCTTTCGGTCCTCGCTACAACATCAACCGGTTCTCATGTTGCGCCTTCCGTGTACCGGAGTTTCCACAAGTGGTTGCAAGTTGCTAGTACGTTTTTCTACTGCAAGTTACCCCGAGGCTACCTGGAAACCCCAGCAGTCTTTTCCGTGCGTAGTGGGATTAAGCATTCCAACTATTCAGGGATCACATGATTGCGTTTAACCGGAAGGTAACGCTGGAGCATATGACCGATGACGCTTAGGCGAGAAATGACGTACGAGTACCGTCTTTGGAAAGCGTGTTGTTGTGTTCTTTTGCCGCAGTGATGCGATGCAATTCAAAAACCACATGATTTCAATAACTGCCCGTAAGTGTTGAGTTTCCCAGGTATTACGAAGACAAGTGTCTCGACAAAATGATTTGATGAAGAGTAGAGAGATTTGGAGAGGCACATATTGTGCACCGAGGATCGAGTGTGGTGCAGTACAAGCGTTACATAGGCTCGTCTGCATATGCCTATAGCCTGGCTAGACCAAAAAAATAGGCTTGCACGGAAATTTTAAGATTTGGGCATCTGAACATGAAGCGTTGTAGCAGAATGTCTCATTAATTTGTGGAAAGCAGGCGTGCTGGATGGATTTATCTGCAGGTGCCAAGGCGCCTACTTGATTGGGCTAGCGTAGTAAAGACAAAGACATTGCAAAAAGAATTGCGAACAGCGATTTTCTTGTTGGTCAAAGCAGACGCACCGGAGCGCCCGTCCGGGAGTGGGGAGACGATGGTGAATGCCGCAGGCAAGCGGGGTGTTGGGGCGATGGATTCAACGTGCGCACGCTAGCATCGAGCATATGCAGAGGCCGAGCATGAAGTTCAAAGTGGGCGTTAACTCGGCCAAGTGGGAGAGCATAATTGATGACTGTGGTATCCATAATGTGGAGCCTAACGGCCTCTGGCCAAAGTCTTACATGGCCACGAGCTACATGGACTATAATGGAATAATAATAACGTGGGGCCTGGGTATATCGATTATTGATTATCGATTTGACTATGGCGACAGGCAAGGCTGGCTAGCTAGCTCGGGATGCGCCGCCTTGACGATCTGACGCCACATTAACTGTAAATGTACAGGTCAATGCCTCCGTGTCGGGACACAAAGCCGAATAGGTGTTGGCGCTGTGGTAAGAGATGGTTTGGTCTCACTCAAATCATATTTAGCTTTTGGGACAAACCTTGCGGGGGGAAGAGGGCAGGAGTGGAAGCAAAGTTCCGGTTTAGCCAGGGGAGATGCGAGAGTATAACGATTTTTTTCTTCAGCTACACCGCCAATGGAGCTGGATGCGGCTAGTCAGCGTGTGGAGCTAAGGATGCATGCCAGTCAGTACTTAGACATGTGTGTCCATGGGCAACGGCAAGAAAGCGATATCGAGGAAGAAGAGTGGATAGGGAGGGGGAGTTGAGTCGGGGTTGTCGGGAGGTGGAGACGTATGTATGTGGTATGCAGGAGAAGGTCAAGAAGCTGGTGCATATTGCGGTTTGGTAAGTTGCGCGACGCGTCTCAGTGCTGCGACTAAGGGTGGGATTGCGGTGTGAGAAGGAAAAAAGCGAGGGCCGTGCACTGTTTACATGGAGGTTCACCGGTGTAGCGGAAGTATTAGCTCCATCATCAGTGGGTGTCGTTGATCTTGTTGTTGCTGCTGCTGCTCTTATTGCAGTCCAAGCCCCAAACCTCTGCACTGCTACAATCGAGGTGTGATCAGGGCTAATGGTGGAGCGGATACATTCATATGTGCATATGTAGGTGCATACGTATACAGGCAAGTACATTCGAAGTTCCATACTACATGCGTACACAACCAGGCCGGGATTGGAGGAGGTAGGGGGCGTGATTGGGCTGTCGCGGCCTGTCGAAGACGTTGGGCTAGGTCGAATGCAGGCACCATTCAGGGTCTGTCTAGCCTTGTAGCCCGTCTTTGGACTGGCCAGGGATCGCCATGGCGGCTGCACACACGCTCACACACCCACAAGACTTTGTTTGATTTCTGCAGATTGCCGGACGGTGGTGTCAAGACAAGAGCTGTATGCGACGAGGCTGTGCAGTGCCTGCAATATATGTGGGTAGGTGAGGATGCATGCATGAGGGTGTCGGGTAGTTGCTTGCTCGCAGCCTACCTGCCCCAGATTCGATAGCGGCGGTCCCGGCGGCAGGTACCACCGCCTAGCCGGCCTCTCCGCCCATTGCAGCCGCCCACAGTATCGCGACGCTCCTCCTCGTACACTGCTCCAACGTCCTCAGCTCCACAACTTCACCCATCTCCAACTACCAGTGTCGCCCGCGCATGTGACCGCTTTCGCATCAAACAACTCGGCATCGTCCGCCCTGCGCTCGTGTCAACGCAGTCAATTCCCGGCGGCTGAAACGCCCAAAGGTGCATTGTGCGTCGGGCGGTTGGCACACGGCCCAGAACAACACGAGCACTGCACTACCCCCTGCGCTTCTTAGTTTCGCCGCCGCCGCGTGCCAAAGGCTTCGCGAGACTACCAAGACTATGTATACGCGCAGACCGCCGCCATGACTGCCCCAACCCTCCCCTCGCCGCCGCCTGATGCCAACCACCATCCTCACGACGGCCTTCTAGCTCTCCCTCTCTGCTCTCTCCCTCCTGCTGCTGCCGCCACCACCACCACTACTGCTACTACTACTACTACTACTACGACTACAACCAACGCAACCGCCTCGTCCTCGGCCCTCCAACCACGCCCTATACTCGACGACACGCCATCCACCATGGGAGAAAGCACCGCCATGTCACGCCAGCTCGCAAACACGTCCGACACCACCATGACCTCACGCCGCCCCTCGACTCCCCGCTCGCAAACGGACCCTCAGCCAGACACCATCGCTTCCCTCTCGACGCATCAACCGAGCACACTGTCCTATGCGCGCTCTCACCTCCGCTCACGCAGCGGATCGGCCATACCCACGGCACGAGCCCACTCGCTACCGACTGTCATGCAACCCGCCACCAACTTTGTGCTTTCATCCAGCCCAATACAGCTCGCCAGGCCCACGTCCCCTCTGCCCTCGCCAAAGCGAACGCGCAGTCCCCGCGCGCTTGACTCCCGCCCACCCACCACTCGTCCAGTCTCCATGGGCTCCTTTGATGGTGCTCCAAGCGTCTGCGACATCTCCGAAGACGCAGAGCTCGAGCTCAAGCCCAGAGTCGGCACCGCCGTCTCCAACCTCTACAGCAGCACCCCTTCGCTCTCCCGACGACGGCGTCCAGTCTCGCCCCTCTACCACGTCTCCATTCCCTTTAGCGCTCCGCCTACCAGTAACCCTTTTGCCAGCACACCCACCTCGACTGCCTCTTCGCCTCTCTTTGCTCCAGCAAAGTTCAACGAGAACTATCCTGCCTCACTTGCATCTTCATCTGTCCCTTCTACCCCCACGTCTATGCGCTCCCGCAGTCCCTCCATCTCGTCTCTCGAAACCATCGAGGACAGTCCAGATGCCGAGGAAGAAGCAATCGAGGCTGACCGCATCGCAAAACTAAAAGCTGCCGCCGATCGCGAGGACGGCGGAGATGCAAGGAGGTCTAGCTTGGACGGCCCTGAAGCTCGTGGGCGCAGCAGCATGGGCTTCGGCAAGCGAGATTCTAGAAAGAGGTGGAGTGTCTGCGGAGCCGAACGACGAGGAGACCTGGACCTCGAGACTATTTGGGAGGACTAATCATGAAAGCCGCATATCAACAAGGGTTGCCTGGCGTTGTTGCAAGCATTATTGCATTTTCGAAGCACTCATTTGTCAGCGCGTGGAGTTTTGGCGTTTATTCTCCCGTCTTTTTTTTGTTTTTTATTGTCTATGTGGTACCGGACAGATCCGCATTTTTCATGCTTGTTTTTTTTACATTATGATCGCCCAATGTCCCATGAGTCTTGTTTCATCAAATGGGATAGGGTTGCGAATTTGGTCTCACACATATATAGCATGACATGTTTCTACGATACGAGACAACTGTCAGCAGATGATACCCTCCTTGGTAGGAGCTCTGGTTTTACACATGAAGAAATCGAGAGTGTTAGTCAACTCGATCCATGTGAAGCGCGCCTTAGTAATAACAATACATTATCACAAACCACTGTTAGCAACTATGCATCTCCTCATGTGCACAAGTACAGTTTTCTGCGAGCTAGTACTTCCGTTTTGGGAAACTATAACAGTCGGCCAATGACATCACATCACATCCAGCTACCTAGTGGGGTCACTCGGACGCGACTGCCCCTCAAACACCAACCTACCCAACAGAAAAGTCTGGCGTGCTGACATATCACTGAAGCCGCCTATATAGTTTTCTCATCTGGGCTCATTGTCACTCTGCCATATTTACACCCACATCACAGTCGCCAAAATGATCAACCTCGGAATTATTGGAACAAACTGGATCACTCACTCCTTTGTCGAGGCCGCCCATGCAACTGGCAAATACAACCTTACAGCCGTCTATTCCCGAAAAGAAGAGACCGCAAACGAGTTTGCATCTAAATATACCAACAACAACAACATCACCTGCTACACGGACCTCAATGCCCTCGCCAGTGGTGACAAGATCGACACCATCTACATTGCCAGCCCCAATATCCTGCACTACGAACAAGCCAAGCTGTTCCTTACCTCGGGAAAGAATGTTATCCTAGAGAAGCCCAGCTGCAGCACTGTTTCTGAACTCGACAATCTTTTTGCGCTTGCAAAAGAAAACAACGTCATCCTTGTCGAGGCGTTCCGCCACATTCAAGAAGCAAATTTCAAGCTACTGAAGCAGAAGATTGCCGATATAGGCCCACTGTATGGCGCCTCAATCAATTTTGCCCAGTACAGCAGCCGGTACGAGAAGGTTCTGCAGGGCGAGGTACCCAACATCTTCAACCTCGAGATGGGCGGCGGTGCATTAGTCGACCTTGGCGTATACTGCGTCGCAGCCGCCGTTGATCTCTTTGGTGCGCCCCTCGATTCCCAGTACTGGCCAGTCAAGATTGCGACGGGAGCAGACGGCGCCGGCCGTCTGATTCTGACGTACCCCAACTTTACCGTGCATCTCTGTCACTCCAAGATTTACAACTCTGACGCGCCGTCTGAGATTTATGGAGAAAAGGGTACGCTGATTGTACCGACTATCACTGATATCGACAAGGTTACCCTGTTGGATCCCAAGAAGAAGACAAGAGAGGATATCCCCGGTGTCAAGGCGCCCGAGAAGCTCAATCTGATTGAAGAAGCGAGGGAATTCGCAAGGTGTATCGAAGAGAGGGACCAAGTGGAATTGAGCCGATTGGAGAAGCACTCAAGGGACACGCTAGCCATCATGCACAAGGTTAGGCATGACAATGGCCTTGTGTTTGCGGGGGGTAAGTAGCGGGCTCGCGTGAAGAAAGGTATGGCATCCCTGTGCTAAGTTGCGAACGCGAAATGGTGGGATGAAGATGGTGTAACGGGTACCTGTTCCTTACGATGCATAAAGAAGACCCCTTTTTTTGCCCTTCACATTTCTTCTGTCACCGTATATGTATGTACATATGCTTGTTACATTGTACTATTTATGTGCCGTAGCATTAGCGTCACTTTGACAATCCAGGGAAGAAGTATGAATGTTAAAATATTGATAGTTGATTGAACTCGGATTAAACCAGAAGAACTCAAAGACTCGTCTGCACCACTTTCCTCTCCTTCGAAATTCTCCAATCCCTCTCTCTCTCCTACTCAAATAAAAAATATTCGGACCCAAAAAGCCCTAGATAGAAAGATAATCAAATATCCCCTCTTCCTGCTCCTCCAGGTTCCTTCCCTCCTTCATTCCTTCCTTCCTCCAGAATCGAAATTAAAACCACAAAGCGCGTAGTTGTAGCATAGCAGCTACTGGTATATTCGCAATAATTCCAAAACAAAAAGTAATCATCTCATCATCGTCGTTGTCTCAGGGACTACTACACCCTTGGCCTGATCGCACATGCTTTGGTGTTGTTGTTATTGTTGTTGAAAATTCGTAGTCCCCTTCTCCTGTTCATATCTGGCTTGGCCCTTGAAATTCTCTCCTTCTTGCATTGATGAATGCGCATAGTTGGATGGCCGGGTGGGTTTTTTTTTATGAGGTGGGGATTGGTGGGAGGGGTCGGGTTGGTGGGGGACCTGGGCAGGGAGGGAGGACAGTCCATGGTCGGGGAGCCATTTTGGAAGGTGAGTGGGTGGTGGTGGTGGTGGTGGTTGGTGGTATGGTTGTGGTTGTGGTTATTGTTGTTGGTAAGTACTACGAAGAGTAGTAGTATTTGGCTATCCCAATTGTAGATGAGATGTGATTGATTGTAGTTGTTGGTGATGTTGAAGAGCAACGGAAGAGACCCTATTGCACAGTTGTAGAAAAGAGTTGTAGATGTGTTGATTTGTGTTCGTGTGAAGGTTGATCGAGTCGAGTATAGAGTTGTAGGCTTTTGAAGTTGTGCTTGTAGTTGTAGTTGTAGTTGTGATGATGTTTATTTCCACGGGAATTCACACTGCTATATAAAAAAAAATGATCATCAGCCTGAAAGACCCTACCCCCCTTCACCCGCACCCACACACCCGGCCCCTGAAAATAATCTTTCGCGACAAAGGTACCGCACCACCTGCACGTAACTCAGGGTAAGCCCTCCACCCAAACGAACACGCGTAAAAGGAAACAACCATACCCAGCGAAAAAGAAGAAAAGTTACGGCTTCTGGCAGCTGCAAGGTACACTAGGAAATCCAGGATCCACAGCAACCACCCCCGGGTGTGGTCTGCTAGCCGTATGATCGACACCTAAGCCTCTTTCGTATGGTTCTCATTCCTTTTTGCGCTGCCACTAGACAGGGTAGATATGAGTGGAGCCAAGCACGTCAATGTCCCCACCTTTCCTTGCTAGCGCGGTCCCGATTGCTGCCAACAAAGGGAAAAAGCAAAGCGTCTTGTCTCTGTCTCCAGGCTGGCAGGCTGTTGAGGGGGAAGGGGGTAATAGACCGGCTGCTTCCGCTGCTCTCGCCAAAAAAGATAGGCGTTTCCTCTCTCCCAAGCGAGGCTAAATTGGGATTCCTGAGCAGTCTGGATCCGGTATCTGGGGCAGTGGGGCGAGCAGCCAGTCTGATAGTGGCAATAATCGAGGGCGGATAGGTGACTTTGTTGAACGGTTGCAAGACGATGAAAGAAATGGTCTCTTACTCAGCAAGACGGTATTCCTCCAGTGTGTCACAAAGACTGTAGGCCAAAGGTATGGTAAACTCATCGCAAAAGGTTTCGGCTGTAGTTTGCCATCAGCATCATCATCACCTGAACATCAGGCCATCCAGCGTCATCGTGTGCATGGCAATGGTGCCTGAAGTTCCCTGCAATCAACATTTCTTTGCCCAACGTGCTGGCCACCCACTCGCTACGCCCCAAACGTCCGCGCCTCAAACCCCTTAGCCACAGTGCCTCTCGTTTCCAACGAGTGTCATATCACTCGTGAAGCTAATGCATCGCATCACCTCAGCTTACCATCGTTGCTGAGAAGCTGCATCTCTGCCACACTGACGGTCCCTGCGTGTCATGCCATGATGATTGCACCATGATGGCGAGTTCCAAGATCCCCTCATCGCTTAAGTCGCTTGTGTCGATCCTCTCCGCGGTATGTTAAGCGAGTATATTCCCGGTGTCGATCGATGATCCCGATGTACGTTCACAGTGTGCATAGTAGGTTAGCGACAGTGCATTCAAGGAAGCAGGCAGGCGTGCGCTAATTCAACAATCCTTTCGCATAGTAGCCTTGCCTAAAGCGGCTGCAAACCACTCTAGCCGTTAGGCAGTGTGGGATTGAGGAGAGCATACAGAGTGGATAGCGTGCATATGCATAGCTCCCAAGCGCTTTGTACACAATCAGGCTGAAATGAATATGATGATACCCCTAGTGTGTCCTTGATTTGACAGTGTACCAAAGTCCCACGACAGATGGAAGAGGCTAGCTTTGCGGTCCAACGGTTCCGTCGCCAATAACCTGTCTTACCGCGGCGACTCGGAGGGGACCATCAACCGCGGATCTGGATTTCCTACGGCTGACGTGCCCATTGAACCTGGCCCATACTGGCAACATCCATGTGCATAGGCCATGCGGGTGTCGCTTACCCCTACCCGCCTGGCTTTTGTTTCGAGGCACGATGGGTCATAGCTGTGGGGTACTTTTCGGGCTCTCCGAGGGCTGATCTTAACTTGGAACGAGCTGACAGGTGTGGGGTTGTGACAGCGCGGGCTTGCTATGACGGTTGCCCTATGGCTGTGGCTCACAGTGTTCTTACATCGCTTGAGTCAAATAGTCTGACCTTTACCGAGTTCATCACAGATCTGACCCGGGACAGCGTGTGGTATTGAGACAAGAACATAACTCCCGCCTCGCTTCTGCGCTGCAGAGTCCCGTCTTCCGCGGCCTGTGCTGGCACTCGTGAGCCTATGGTGGCCCAATGTTGGAAGCCTTAGGTATTGCCAAGAACACGCGGATAGTTCTGTTAGGTACTTATGCCGTATTATCCTCATAGCGGGTGCTTATGCCGTGTTATCCTCATAGTGATCGGAGCTAATCGTCTTGGGCACTGCGTACTGAGCCAGCTGGTTAGTCATCTTATGTGGGTCGAACAGAACCACAGGCCGTTAAATTAGCAGCAATTCACTCCATTTCAGCACCAAAATACACTTACGTCGCCCGATCGATTGACCCGCAAAAAGTGGGGCTATCCAGACAATTCACGTGCACTGTTGACCTAAGCAGCTAACACACAAAGTTCGTGTCGCGGCCGACTCGACTGTACCAAGGTTCACACTTCCGGGCCGTCCAAACTACGTGTACACACTTCAAAGAAACTCTCTTCGTCTTGGCGCGCGCGTTTGACTGTAATTGGAGGATAATCTTCGATATTGATAGAAATGCGAGCTTTTCAGTAAGACCAACTGGTACTATAGCGAAACTTACATGGAGAGGTAATCCAAGCCCCTGCATATCCTCATGAATTCAGGAGTGTCTCAGGAGGGTAATTTAGCTAGATTATGGAATCCGTAGTAGAATTACTCCAGTTAATTCGTATCCCGAGCCTAATCTATAGACAGTTTGTTCAGAGAGTCAGTCTTGCAATCCATTGGACCTCTAATGTGGTCTTTTCAGACTCGAAGCGGCCTAGGTCTATCGGTTTAATGTTTATTGTATTCGAATGGCATCGTAAACCTGACGCTGGGGAATCAACGCTGATCCGCATTACCGAGTGCTTGTTAGCCCCTGGGGAGGGCGGCAGCCCCACTAACAGTCCCTTTTTATAATAAGCTTTGTGAACACTTGCACTTGTGTAGTCTCCTCTCTACTTGAGGACCCAATTTGGCGGCATTCATTTTCCTATCGGCTGACTGTTACCGCTTGACTTTGACAAGCCACACCAGTCGGTAATAAGCGCCACTGTCATATCTTGAGTTTGCCACGCGCTATACTATGTATTCCCAGAAACCGGCAAGAAAATGCCGTGATCGAGCACATGGTATCGGGAGCGGGGCAACCTGTTTATGGGGATTATGTCAAATATTAGATGGCTTTAATAGCCTCAAACGACCTGAAATGCCAGCAAATTTGGAATACCAGCTGGCTGGTTATAGCTACCCTGAGTCACCAGTTTCTATCGTGGCTATCGTGAGGGGTAGAAGCGGCTCTCTGAGATTAGGCCTTCCAAAGTGTCGGTGTAGTACGTTGTCGATTGGTAATCAGTGCAGAACAACGCTCACGTAGCGCCATGAATTCATCCGGGGAATACATGTGACGAGCAACGCTGGAGTGGCTAACTTGATAAAGATGGATTGGTAGCTAATCTTACCGGAAGACGCGATACCTACGCGAGCACGGCGCCAAAGCCGGCGCCTTTCGCGTTCCAGTAGCATGGTGAAACCGTAGTTCGGGCATGTCACAATCAGCCATAGCTACCTAGTGGCAAAAGCTGAGTAGAGAGGTTTTGCTGTAAGCAATTCGTTGCAGCGACAGCGCGCGGCAACCGCGGCAAATGAACAGTAACAAGTTGGGATGGGATCTCAGGGGCAACTGACTCATAGTTGTCTGTCTAGGTCAGCCAAATGAACATACTGAGAAAATACGGAAGATGTCGCAGACTCATTGTTCGAGTCTCACGTATGAACCAATAAATTCTTTGACCACACATGTATTCTCAGTAAAATCTAATTTTCCTGCGGAGCATTTTCCATTGGAGAAAAGAATGCATAATAGCGATTCTGTCAACTTGCTTGGATAGAAAGAAGACTCCCATGTGGTATTCCGATGCTATTCTGTTAAAACCACCAGCTGTAGCAGACTCAGTTCCTGTATAGAGCATCTGTCTTGTCACTCGATGTATGGTTTTCGAGCTATGTTAGTATATCTCTCCAGAATTGGAGTCTGAACAATGACGATGCTACGAGGGTTTCATATGATCGACTGCCAGATGAGTGATGCACTGATGACGGCCAGTGGCAGACTGGTAGGCCCGAGAAAAGTGAGACAGTGTTTGACGTCAGCGGATGCAAATATCGAAGTCATGATGTGAGAATCTCATCTCCAAATTCTCAGCACAAATTGTTAAAGTACAAGAAATAGGCGTTTCTTTGCGGGTCTGTGTGGACTCGTGGTGCGATGAGGCGTTGGAAGAGGTCTGAGGGGAAGGATGACGAGTCGTTCCTCAATTCAGGCGCACTAAAACATTTCTGGTTAGCGAGCAAAGCTAGCATGAACTGCAAACAGCAGCAGTGATCTTGATATTGTGAACGACCTTTGAAGCAGTATTTACCGAAGAGAAAGCCCAGAGGAATAGTCGGGTCATAAAAGCAACACCTCAAGACGGCTGGTATATGTGTCTCTACCAGGTCATGAGAAGTACACTGCATTGCAAACAGTCCCCACCCTAACGGCAACCAAGCCAGGTTTTCTCATGTCTTCACGTCATTACATGATTTCTTTTTAGCGAATTTGCTAGATGTCATCTCCAGAGACGGCCTGACCCGCTCACTGGTCCTAGGGTCGTTTACGTCCATGTTTACGAGGGTTTTAGGGGACCGGACTCTAGGAATCCCATAGCATATAAAACACCCTGATTCTCGAGTTCCATGCATGCTTGATCGGGTTAGGCTATTTTGGGTTTTACTACTACAGTACATCTAACACTTGGTATAGGAAGCTGTCAAAGTGATAAATACCGCATCTGCATGGCCGATATAAATATGAACCCGGATCGACTCCAATAATCAGGAGATAAAGAAGATAAAGATGAAAAGAATGATTTTCTATTGTAGCCTACCTTGAGATATGAATTGAGTCACGGAAGAGCCATACATTTTCTCAAGACACCTCCGCATGGCTACTGATAGTCCATTCACTGACAAACGTAGTCTTGAGATACGCCATTGAACGTTTCCACTTCTCATTGGTGTTTCTGAATGACATTATTTTTCTGCATTCCCGCGTGATTGGTTCAATCTATCAGCATGAGTTTTGTACAATGCGCCTTGCATTCATCACTCTACTTCCAAGATATTGCCAAATCCACCATCTCCCCGTTACGCCCGAACATTCTCCCAAAAAAAAACAGCCACAAAATTCCCTGGCTTTTTTCACAATAATGACACAGACTAATTTACCCGGTACCTGGATGCGTAATCATACGATATCGTTGCGCAGCAGACGAATGCAAGGTACCCGCACACTAGGCAGCGCTTCAAGCGAGCAGGAAGCAATTATGACTATTCAGACGTGCCGAGATGCTTTTGTTGTCAACAAAACGCTCAAACATCATGCCATGTTTGCAGTCATCGAGATGGTAGCCGGCAAAACAAAGTAGCCGTTCTCGAACGTGCATAGTGGCATACCCGAAATTTTTGCGACCAGAAGTGTTGCGACTTTCCCAGTCTTTTTTTCTTTTCTTTTCTCTTGAAAAAGGACTGTTAGGTTGTCAGGGCCTGCAGCTCTGCAGCTCGCGACGACGTCTCCGAGGAACTCTAGGCCTCGAGACCGTTGAGGTGTAAAAGAAGGAAGTTTTTGTCCAGTATAACAAAATAACCGACTGGTCGCTTTCCCATGTTGTTCGGAGAGTCATGCCATAGTGTCGGTTACGTGGCTGAGGAGTTCGCCCGCGGGGACCGATGGCGGACTCGTCTCCATCTCCTTGGGCATGTATGCACCGGCAGCATGGTCGAAGTCTACCAACGCCGTTTTTCACATGATCATCCCCTAAACTCATGTTTGCCACCGCTCGCCACCCCCTCCTTGTTCAGTCACCTATTGCGCACAACACTGAAACCATCAGCTTCATACAAGATGGCGATGGCAAATTTCGTCGAAGCGAAAGAGTCAATAGGGTTTCAACTGCAGCCGACCTCGCTTAGAGAGGGCGCGCGTTTCGCGTGCAGAGGTGTGGGTGGGTGTTTGGTAACGACCACCACGTCCGCGGCATGTATCCGGAAGCCACTTTTTCGACCCAGAAGCAAATCAGGAGCCTGAACTGGGAAATGCGACCAGTGTATCGACTCCTGATCCTGTGCACATACACCATGTCTCGTGACCAGGGGTGTGGCTGCACTAGCAGCGGCAACAGCTGAGCTCAGCTGGGTCTGGAACGCTGAGGGGTCAGTGGCGATGCATGAAACTGCTTGCAATAGCACTCTTGATGCTGGGAGTCTAGACCTTGGAGTTGCATTTTCAGTTTACATGTGTGCGTGCACAAGACCGCCGATTAACTCCAAGGTGCTGGCACTTGATCCGACTGGTGGGATTTAGGTTGAGTTTGTTGATATGTACTTTCAGCGATATAAAAAGAGATCAATGAGCTTCGTGTTATTGAGTTTGCAGCGGATAATGCCGCTTGATTGATGCATTTTCGAGGATACCTCTGTGCTGTTGTCGCTGGCCGCACAAAAGCGTCGTTACTATGCATCAGCTAAAGTGAGTACGTATACAACCCCATAAACCGCATGCATAGTATGGTTGTGCCTACACATGTTTCTTGCAGGCTGTCTTTGGCGGATTCGAGGCGCTCGCGCAGAGTGTGTTGCCCCACGTGAAGCAACTTACAGGACACAATGTAAAATGTACTATATACAGTCACACTCCAAAAGTCTGTGCCGCTAAGCGCTCGGGCCACCATCACCACTTTTTTCCCACAATTTCAACGCTATGCAACTCCACCAAACTAAGTCCAAAAATAATTTTGAAATAATCAAACTGTAGCTACAGATCTCAGTATTTTGTTTGATATCCTTTTGCTCTACGGACAGCGGCGAGGCGGCGCGGCATACTCAAAGTTAGCTTCGTAATCAAAGAATTAGGTATGGCTGACCACGCCTCGCGCAACCCATTTTCAAACTGCTTCCACTCAATATTTGTGTCGCCTATGTAGTCAAACTCGGGATAAAGCTCATGAAGTTTCTTTTTAAGTGCCCACCAGAGGTGCTCGATAGGGTTGAGATCTGGAGAATATGGTGGCCAGTCGATCGTTTCTATCCCATGAATTCTCAACCACTGTTGTGAGATTCGAGCAGTGTGGATACGCGCGTTATCCCGCATAAATAGCTCGCCGGCTCTATAGTTCGGTAGTAGCCCTTCCTTAAGCGCTTTTAAGTAGCTCCGTGCCGTATATCCAGCTCGACGCCGTGATGAGTCTCGTTTCATGATCACCAGAGGGCTACGGCCTACAACACCATCAGAACCTATCCAGATTGCAGCCCACACCATACGAGCGGGCTGCCGGCCAGTAGGAACAGCTTCTATCATCTTATGAGACCATTTTTGCTCTGGTAATCGCCATACCCAAGTAGCGTTATGGCCAGATCCGCGGGCGATACTACACTCGTCTGAAAACTTCAAAATAGTCTGCCCACCCCACGTGAAATTACGCCAACGCTGCGCAGAAAGTAGACGTTTTTTAGCTGCGATCTTGGTGATAAATGGTCTGCGCTTTACTCCGAACTTATGGTAATCTATTTGAGCAAGTACTCGTTGAATTGTGGCTCGAGAGATAGTGGAGCGGCTGGTGTTACTATCCTATAGGTTGGCCTCGCGATATAGAGCGCTATATTCGATTCTAGGATTTCGTTTAACGACTCGAAGCAGCTGACGATGATCTCTACTAGTTAATTTAGGTGGGCGGCCTATCCGATCGCGCTTTATGTAGGTGCCTTCGGTTTCCCATCGGTGGATAACGTTGGATACTGCGCGTCGCGAGCAGCTCAGACGCGCCGCGATTTCTATCGTTCCGCATCCAGCCTCCGCTTGTGCCAAGATATATATGCGTTGCGCTTCTGACAATTCACCACCTGGTATTCGACTACGCGAAATTTCAGTGCAAAAAGATCTCATTTGGATGGAGTTGTTTGGTGTTAAAGAGGAGACTACTCTATGGGAATTGGGATGGTGGGGTAGGCCCGTGCTCAGGGGAACAGACTTTTGAGCTAGTACTGTACATAGATAGAATACCGCCAGCTTTCATATGCCGACATTCATCGGCATCCATTTGGGTTTCGCCAAGATTTACACTTAATTTGAAAGAACATGGTTTCGAGTAGAAAACCCCAGAATATCGATCGCATAAGGTGTCGTTAACAAAATCATCAGAATCTATGCCGAATTCTGATGAAGGCATGCTATTGGGCGATATGTAGGAGTAATAGACTCTCTAAACCGATCAGCAGGGATCATTTTCGCGTTAGTAATCCAAGAGCTCGGACCAGTGACGTTTTCCATCGTCCTCGGTAACCCACCTCACTACCTCTCCACTGTAAAGTGCAATTGACACTCCTCCACGTACTCTTTCAATACACATTACAATGGCGTCTTCCAGAATTTTCACCCGCTCGTCGCGAGCTCTTCTCTCGCTCCAGCGCACTCAATGTCGCACTTTCAGCATCGCTCCACTTCGCAATGGCGAGTTTGATGCGCTCAACAAGCGCACAAACGACACGTCGGAAACCTACCGCAAGTACCAGATTGAGAAGCCTCTGAACCCGCACTTGACCAACTCCACCTCGACCATTGCCAACAAGATGCCCTCTGTTGGCAAAGACTCTGCCCCACCAGAGTTAATCACTCAGGTGGACGACAAGTTTGCGCCAAAGGACTCTTCACCCGAAAACATCGAGCGCATGACTGGTGGCACACAGAGTAGCAAGGCTCAAGATGTGAGTGGAACCAACAGCGAGCTGGGTGTCGGCGAGATGGAAGGCGCCAAGTTCAAGGTTGAGCCACTGAAGCGGACGGGCGAGGACCCGAACACGATGCGTGCAAGATTATTATGTCGGTTCCTACGATTCCCCGGCTCGTGCTTCACATGATTTTTGCTCTTGTTTAAGGCACCACAATGCATTATTGGAAATGTTGGCTAACGTCAAGTAGACCAGAGCCGCAAGAGGGGAACACTAGAGAGTGACCTCCTGCTCAGCACCTTCGCCGATGCTCATCTCGCCACCATGTCTCCTTCTCTCATGCAGCAATATGACACTTTCCTCGACGAAAACGATTGGGACATTTACTACTGGGCGACGCAAGAACCTACTCCCACGTCGCACGAGACAGCCGAGGGGGGTGGTTCGACCTTGTCTACCTCAAACGCACAGGGCTTGGATGCAGTAACGCAGACCAAGTTGCCAGAAAAGGACGAGCGCAAGAGGGACCCTGGAGAGGGCGAATGGGCGCAGACTGTAGGCACTTTCAAGCCTGCGTATAGACCTATTCCCACCAGGTGGAAGGGCAGTGAGATTCTTAGTCTACTCAGGAAGCATGTCAATGAAAGGAAGGCAGGCGGCGTGATTGAAGGTGAAGGCCAAAAGCAGCAGGAAGGCAAAGGTTTGGGCATGATGCCTGAAGTCAAGAACTTTGACCAGTAAAGCGGTGCAATTCGTCTTGTTCCGCTGGTAGTATGTACGTCGACTGTAGTAAATATGTACACTGAATCCTTCCTCCCGTCTTTTCCTCGTTTCCCATTTCTCGTCTCTAGTCCAAGAATCTAGATTGATCCAAACACGGCCAAACTGTTCATGACCTTGCCGTCATCACCAAACATCAGATTCCATCCACAGCTGCTGCCCAAGCCCGCGTTATCAATCCACGCAGGCTCCCAGTAGAAAAGACCAGTACCCTTTCCACCCGAAGCGCCAGCCACGCGCTTAGCCACCTCCTTCATCCAGGTCGTCTGTCCATCCACGGAGATGGGAATGGACTTTGTATCCGAGGGAAACGGATACTTTGGATTCGGGCACCAAGACGGCCAGTTAGTCTGTACAACTCAAAGTCAGCACCAAGCAACTTTTACAAAGAAAAACACAGATCCAAACAGGAAGAAGAAGAAGAAACACATACCTCAACAACCATAACCTCCTTCCCATACTTGGCCGCCATATTATTCAACGACGACCCCAGCGCCGCCAGAGTAGCCGCAGCATTATAAAACGGATAATACGACACACCCTGGACATCGAAATCCGCCAGTGACAGCCCCCCGCCCGATCCAAGCACAAGATCATACCACCACTTCTGCGTCTCCCAATTCCAGCCGTTGTCAAGATGAATCATGATTTTGGGCTTCGGACTCATACTCGATTCTTTGATCGCACGCGACGCCGATTTAAGCAGCGCGGCGACATTCGCTGCGGGACCCGTGCTACTTCCTGAGAGTTTTCCTATGGGAAAAAGGAGGCCGGGCGTGATTTCGTTTCCGATGGAGACAAGTTTCAAGGGGACACCGTTGCGCTGGAAGGTGTCGAGGACGTTCTTGGTGTAGTCGTAGACTTGCTTGATGAGGGCTTCGCGGTTGAGACTCTGCCATGCGGAGGGCGTGACTTGTTTTGCGGGATCGGCCCATGAGTCGCTGTAGTGCAGGTCGAGGAAGATGCCTAATCCGGCGGCTTGGGCGCGTTTGGCGAGCTTGAGGTTGTAGTCGAGGTTGTAGGTGCCGCCTGAGGGGTTGACCCAGAGGCGCTGGCGGACAGTGTTTACGCCGGAGGATTTGAGGATGGTTTCGAGGGGTTGGACAGTGCCGGCGGAGTTTTTGTATTTTTTGCCAGCTGCTTCTTCGATGAGGAGTGAGGACCAGTCTACGCCTTTGTAGGGGAGCGCTGCGAGTACGGTGTTGCTGGCGCAGAGCAACGTCGAGATGAGGTGGGCGAGACGCATCGTGGGCGGTCGCGTCAGAGTGAGAGAGAGCGAAGGGTGGGTTAGAACAACTCTACGCGTAAAGGATGATGCTCAATATATATCCAATGCCTGAACATCCATTTCTTGAGGTCCTGTAATACATGGCCCACGGACAAACGGCTGACACTGGTGATCCGCTTGCCTTATTTTGATCACATCGCGCTCCAGAACGTCGCAAAGACCCGAAAATAAAGTGTCGTGAACATTACTTCCGCCAATTAAACCTAGTGTCGCAAGACCCACTGTATAGACCTGCAGTGTTTCGAAACAGGTGACATGCTAGCTATCGTAGTGAGATGGGTAGCAATTCCGAACTCCAGACCCGGGATCATGTCCCGATGGGGCAACGCATGAGACGCGACACATGGGTAAAAGAGAACATGACTAGGAAATACCATCAACTACAACTTTTCCGAACCGACAACCTAGAAAGAATGTAAAATAACAAACAAATGCGATGCGACGAAAAGCCTTCAGTTGGTCAAAGCCATCTTTGATATTTGGGTGGTTTCATTGAGTACATAGCAGTGAAGCAGTAGAGACTCCTTATTCCCTCCCTACCAAAAACAGCCCAGCCCGTTCCGAAAGTGCAAAGGAATTTATGTCAGGGTTCGTAACGGCATCATAACCTTTCGCTAAATACCTTTTTCGTAACCTCATTGCGCCCGCAGTAAAGCTCAAATCTACTGCTCACCAGAGTAACCCTCACCAGCTGGCTGGACCTCACCCTCGCCCTGCTCAGCCTGCCTGGCCTGTTCCGCTGCCTGTTGAGCGGCAATGGCCTTGGCACCATAGTCTTGCGACATGGGCTGGACGACGGGCTGCTCCTCCTTGGGCTCGATGATAGTAACGGAGTCGGGGAGAGACTTGGATGGGCCGGCCTTGCCCTCGGGGTCGGAGCCGCGCATAATCTTGACCTTGATACCGAGCACACCCTGGCGGAGCAGGACGTGGCGGGTGGCGTGGTCAATAAAGTCCTTAGCGGGCTGACCGGAGTGGATCATGAAACCGTCCTGCGCTTGTTAGTATGCCAATCCTAAAACGACGGTAGCAAGGATGCATACAGTGAACTTCATGCTCTTGGCACGGGCAGCCCTGAGCTTTCCGGAGACGACGACCTCGCAACCCTTGGCGCCAGACTCCATGATGAACCTCAGCACACCGTAGCAGGCCCTTCGGACGGCCAGACCATTGAGAAGCTTGTATCGGAGGGACTCGCACTGGGCGACAGCGGAGAGACCACGGTTCTGGACCTTGGCGGCGTAGAGGGAGACGGAGTTCTCGGGGAACTTGAAGCGCTTCTGAATGAGCGAGGTGAGCTCACGGATGCGGCGACCCTGCTCTCCAAGAACCTCCTGGGTGTGTGTGGCGCGGATGATGATGTCGGTAACGGTGGGAGTGACGCGGACCTCGACGCCGGAGTAGCCCTCCTCGGCCAGCTCGCGCTGGAAGAACTCGTTCAGCTCGGCGTAGAAAACACCGTCTGTGGGTGTTGAGTTAGCCAACTATTTCTGTGTGCGCACTATTTCGACAACTCGCATCCAACACGCTACGGTCCTGGCGGCGAGAATTCTATGTAATTGTGCCTCGGATTCTCTCCAAATTCTTTCTTCTCCATCCTCTGACTACGGAAAAGGTATATCGTACCAGCAACGAACTTTCTCCTCTTGGAGCTGCATGCCGTCAGTAGCCATTCCTAATTGCGCGCTTGGCTGCCGCGGTGGCGAGCGGGAGTACTCACATTGCGGTTTGAGTGGTGGCCATTTTGTCGAACTGTCGATGGGCGTAACTGAACTCCGGGCGTGGGTGTTCAGAAAAGTCGAGCCGTTGTTATCGAAGTCGAGATGCTCACATACGAAATCGACGTCCTTAGCGAGGTGAGTGCGCGCTAAGTAAAGCCCGGACCACCTAGATCACCAGCCACAGAGCTGATAAGATAGCCACAATTTGTCCTGCCACACCCAGACAAGCAGAGCTGTGAACTGGCTACAATTTTGTGGCTGATAATATGATAGAATATGATTTAACTTAATATAGTGATAAAACAAAGACATTCTGTGAGTTATGCCAGTGCGCCTGAAAAAACGCCGCCCTCCAAGTTCCGCATGCACAATGCGCCTTTACCGGTCTACTTTGCCTCGCCCAAACTAGTGGTGTTCAATCGGCTCCTCAGGTAGCAGAGGCTCGTGATGCCTCTCTACACACGCCTTTAGCGGTGGGCGGATCAAGTCATTGAACAGAAAAGTTCCGTACACCAACAAAGCAAAACCAACAACCTGCAGCCACTTGAATGTTTCCCAGCCAAGTCCTAGCGACACGATCCAGATGAAGAGCGTGCGGCAAGTATCAATCGTCGAGCGCGAAGTAGCAGAGACGGTGCGGGTAACAGAGAGACCGAAGAAGTTGAAGCCACTGCACAAAGTTAGTGGATATCGTACCAGAAGAGATGAAAATATACATACCCAATACTGATCATGATCAATACCGAGGATACGGCGATGGCGCGGTAGTGGAACATCTGGTACAAGCCCTCTCTGGCGTTGAAGTATCCAGTTCTAATGGACAAGTGCAAGACGATCATACCGATGAATGTGACCAGAAATCCAAAGACGCCTTCCCAGCCAACAACCTTGATGGGCTCCATGGAGTACTTCTCCATGATCCTCTCCTCAAGCACAAATTGAGTGGCAGTGAAGATTTGTGCGCCAGCAATGAGCAGCACACCAATAACGGTCATGGCAGCTTGCGAGGCGGCCGCCTTGACCTCTGATCCACCAGCAGAGTCATGAATCGACTGATGGCCAGGCGTCGCTTTGTCATCCCTAGTAATGGCACCAGCGAGTCCGACGATTGCAACACCCGTCACAACTACAAAGAGCGAGAACCACTTGTACAGTCCGAGATGACGCTTAAGGAACCACACACTGAACAAACCAACGAAGAGCACGAGCGCGCCTCTGGTCATCTGGTAGATACTAGCTGCGACAAACAGCAGTCCAACGTTCATGAGGGTAGTTCCAGCAATGTCGCAGCACGCCGGAAGCGCTAACAAGAAGATACTCTTTCCTTGCAGCGGGATCCTACCCTCATCATCGGGATGCACAGGCTTCAACGGGTTCACGATAGGAGTCGTCTCGCTAACATCCGAAGCCGGGGTAGCCGAGCCGGGAATGGGCTCGTAGCCTGCCTTCGCAGTCGCGTATCGCTGGTAGAGAGTGAACGCGCCGATGACAAGCCAGCAGCCCATCTCTCCAATAAACATCTGCAACGTCTGGAGCACAGGCTGCTCAAAGTGTTCCTTTTGTTTCGAAGAGGGCGAGTCGCAGTTCTTGACGCATTGCATGTCCTGGTCACAGGCGTCAGCATCCCAGCTCATTGACTCATGGCAAGGGGGGTTGTCATACCTGATACTTTGTCAACAGTGTATTGCATACACCCGTCAACAGCATCATCGCCACGAGAAATGGCACTGCTGCTTTGACCGCCATGATGAAGATGAGTTGGAGCTCCCAGAGCTCACTAACGCTCGTAGAGTAATCGGATGCGTATCGGACGCAACGTAATCAGCCGTTGCTTAGAAGGACGGAGGAGCGCTATGCGCAGGAGTGGTGGAGGAAGAAGGGTGGACAGAGGAGTGAGTATAGATAGTCTCGGCGACAACAGGGTGCTAAGCAGCTTTAAGCTCCAAGCTGGGACCCGTGATGGTTTGGGGCCGCAAGTGAGGCGCGTGAGGTTGCGCGACGAATGATGTAGGAGCCGCCGCACCAGCCTCGGCGATAAGAGATGGCGCTAGCGTTGAGCCCGGCGATCCCTCCAAGACTGATGCTTACTTACAGCTACTGCATGTGTAGTCTATTCATCCACGATTATCCATGTTCCTATAGCTGTATACCATACAGTCTAATCGTGTTCAGTCATTCTACGTTTTCCATCCTGTACTTGCTGAACCAAGTTGGCGGCGATGCAGACACAAAGATACGCTAGCCTCCACACTTGTCTCGTGCTTATTCGGGGAACCGGGGGACGCGTGACCACGTCAGGCTCGGTGGCTTCAGGAGCATTTCCATCCCCTGGCTCAAGCTCACAATGTACAAGGTTTCTTGTTCGACAAACAGCATTCTTTTTTCGCAAAAGATTATCTAAATGTACAACAATCTGTCTTTGCGCACTAGGTTCTATGTCCAGTCTAAATAACTCGCAATTAAAACTTTTAGCGTGAATCGCCCAAACCAATCTTACAAGAACCATCTGAACTCTGGGTTCTTTGGTCCATCTCTCAATTTCTCTGTCGACACGTCTTTGGCGGTGAGATTGACACCCTGGCGAGAATTCCTCCTCTTATTATCAATCATCATATACACGCCCAGCAGTACTGCACACAAGCAGCCCGTGGCTCCGAACGCCGCTGTCGTAGCCAGCGCAGGTATGTACTCTGGTGCATCTTGGGGTCTGAAGATGTTCGAGCTAACAACGCCCATTAAGTTTGCAAGCGGCACACCAACAGAGGTAAGTGTCACACGTTGGTTCTCGTCTGCGACGTTGTTGTTGTACCATGTAGAGAGCAGCACTGAGGGCGCAGATGTTCCCCACGTCATCATGAAGCAGGCATAGTAGGCGACAGTAAGCGAGTGCTCGACATCAATGGTGGCATAGATGATGAAGCCGATGAAAGTCAGGAGGAAGCCGAGGGCGATGAAGGGGGACCGGAGGCGTGTATAGTCCGAGGCAAAGGCCAGGATGAGGAGAACACAGGCGCCTACAATGTTCGGTGCAACTGTGTAAAGGTTCGTCTTGATCTTGTCGTAGCCCAGTCTACCCACAATCTGCGGTAAGAAGAGCGATACCGATTGCAAGGGTACACCAAGGCAGATTTCGATGACAAGGAATCCGTATGTCGATGGTTCCTTGAAAATGCCAAGTGCGTCTTTCAGGTTGAACTTTTGACCAACGACGGACGAAGAGTCAATCTGAATACGAGTGAAGGCCAATTCTTTCTCCGCTTCATTAAGAAACTTAGCTTCGTACGCGTTCTTAGGGAGATACCAGTATGCGAAGAAGGAAAAGAGGACTGTGAGCGAGCCCTCAATAATGAACAGATACCTCCAGGAATCTAATGTTGACTTAATTTGAAACACGCCGAAGGAGAGGAGTCCAGAGAACGCATTCGCAATGTTCGAGGCAGCGTAGAAGATAGCAAGGCGTCGTGCGAGTTCACCGCGGCGGTAGAATGTAGTCAAGTAGTAGATGACTAGAGGGAAAAATGCACTCTCTGCCATTCCTGTTCACCCAGTTAGTCCATGAACATTCATATGCTCAAATTCGTGAATTCACACGCCACGTGACTTACCCAAAAACCATCGCAACGCCATCATGCCACTCCAATTCTGCACACTGGCAGCCAACAACGTCGCACTGCCAAAAGAAAACATCATAATCGGTAGTACACGGTGCGGACCGTACTTCTTTCCCAGCATACCAACTGGGGGTGCAAAAATTACGTATGGCACGTAAAAGATACTCAGCATGATATTATACTGATTCCCTTTGAAGCCCAAGTCTTTATCCATACCATCCGTTTTGGCATTACCTAGGTTCCCTTTGTCAAGAGCGTTGAAAAGGTACATGGTTGCGAGCATAGGCAAGATACGGATATCGAATTTCCATGTTAAAGCCTTTTCGTGTTCGTAGGTGGGGAGGTGTTGTGTTGTGCCTTCGACGGGAACAGGTTGCTTGGACGATGAAGCCGAAGCAGTGACTTTAAGGCCGTCGCCCTTCGCCAACTCTGGGTCGTGGTTCTCCGACATATTTTTTCGACCTGCGCGATTGCAATGACGGGGTTGTAAGATGCGAACTCAAGTTGTCCTCGAGACGAGGGTCCAACAGATTAGAGTGAAAATGAGCAAAAAAGGTAGAAGAAGAACACCACGAGACGCGACGGGGGAAGAAGAATTAAGGCCTTGGGAATCAGCAACCTTTTTGTACGACCGATCGGATCACCATCCGTACCACCCAACCCAACATGCTAGTCAGTCAATCGTACAATCTTTCTTGCCGTGGAGTTACATCAACACGCTTGCCCTGATGTATCCGCTAAGCTCAATCCCTGTGCAGCCACATGTTCGCCGCGACGTAACCCTTTCCAGGTTTTGACCAATACCGCTTATGTTATCCTCGTGGCACGCCTGCTGTGAGTGGTTAGAGGGGCCGCTGCAACGTTCAAGGCGGGATCGGCGTGTAAGGATCAGAAGGGGTTTGGGGTCGGATGGGTTGCGGAGTGGAGATAAAGGGTTGGTAGATGATAAGAAACGGCCCGCTTTGGGAAGCGATTTCGGAGAGAAGGGCTTGAGGTTCCAACCATAGGGTCGCTTATTGGTCTGTCTGTTCGCAAGCACAAGATGATTTTTGTGCGCCAATATTTTTTTTCGATTGTGTTGAAACTTTTCTGTTGGTAAGTTTGTAAGGCTGAAGAGATTCATGGTTGTGGGCATGGTTGGAGTGAAGGTGGGGTAGGTGGTATGGGCTCCACTGATACTACCTTTCTCCGCATCACAAACGTGGACGAAGAGTTGGAGAAGGCGCTGCTGCGGTTCTGTCTCGAACAACAACAACGACAAAAAATCAGAAACATGGTATCCTATAGCTATGCCAGATCTCGACTGTGAAATTTCTCTCATTAACTTTTCTATATTTCTATGGAACAGTACTGCCCACGATGTATGTGACAAAACGGACAAAACGATCAGTCGTGCTGCACCAATATCTCGGCGCACAAAGAAGATGCTACAAATAGACGTGACAAGAAACATGCAACAAATATACGTGACAAGAAACATGCATTCCAATCCTATACAGCTGTTTCTGGCAAATCTCCAGACCGTTAAACTCTCTCCATCTTATCTTGGCACTATTTAATGGGCGGGGCCCCGTTATCAGCGCGCTGTGCCTCGGCTACACAAGAAAGCGCGCGATAACGGCTATCAGTGAAGAGTATTTGTTATCATGCTTTGGTCACTACACAGTAATCCTTTTCAATCTTTTGCTCCACAGCAGCACGACAAATTCCCGGATAGGACAAGGCTTTAGATTGCAGTTTGCAAATACGGAGACATGGCTAATGCCTCCTTATCAAAAAGTTAAAAGCTGCCAAGAAGTAGGGGAGGGTTTTGCCGAGGGAGAGAAGACGGCACTGGGTCGTGTGTTGCACAAATAGAATTGCGTTCTTTGTAATGTTGAGTGCTAGCACAAGGCCTGCCTAAAAGCAAACAAAAGGGACATGCTTTTCGTCTTCCAGTCCGTCTATAGTTGAGAACAGAACAGAAAAGAAGTACGAGTCATAATGCCCGGCAAATGTTGACTATAAGTACGTGCGATATCCAGTAATCTCCAGACAATAACAAAACTACGCTTAAGTAAAACAAAAACATGAGATCATACTATACAACGCCAATGGGTATCCTTGAAGAGCGAGGCTTTTACTCGTAAACGCCTCTACCAAATGAACTTAAGAAAACATGTCCGTGTCAATTCCGAGGAACTAAGTATCGTTTTTTTCATGGATTATGAGCTACTTCTTTGCCCTTTGATGAGCGGGGATGTAAAAAGTGAAGACCACCCTTTGCGACGCCAGCGACATTAAAGTGTAGCGGTTCCTTAGGGCCCTTCTCCCTTACAGGCATCTTTCGTTTTGAACGACCCGAGACATACATGGGCTGCTGTGCATGGGTACCGTTACTGACGTGAGGCATACTTTGCTTCATTCGTAGCTTTGGCTTCTTGTCGCGGTGCTCATCATCAGTAGTCTCGTTGTCAAAGCTGCGAAGGCTACTCCGCTCAGACGAAAAGCGAGGGGTCGTGGTGGTGGTAGTAGTGGTGGTGGAATGATTCGACGAACGTGTTGGCGTACGCTGGATGGGGCTCAAAGGAGCCGGCCTAGATGAGCGAGTCGATGATGCCGTCTGAATACGCTCAATAGGGCTCAGCATAGCAGCCGAGTTAGCAAGGACGTCCAGTCCCGAAGGCGCCCTAGTCGCCATGGAGTGAGTTCGAGATGAATAGGTAGGAGGAGGATCCTGGTAATCGTACATAATCTCTGAGTCCAAGCTCTTGTATTTGGCAGTGCCGTCGAGCTCCTTGTCGTGCTCCCAGCAAGTGTCGTCGGCACCAGTGACAGGAGGAAGGAAGCGTATCTCGTTCCAGGTTACGTCCTCGTATTGAAGAGTGATGTAGAGAACATCTCCTTGCATCTTGTCATGAGCGATACAGTGATCTTCCAGGAACGGAAAATCCCATACTGCGCGGTGCACAAGATCGGGAGGCAAAAGCGTAAGGGCCATGCGGCCAAACGGCTCGTCTGCGGGCCGGTGACCAGTCATTGGCATCCATGGTCTTCCTCGGAAGACGCCCTTGAAGGCAGTCTCAATGTGATTTGCGAAACAGGAGCTGTCCTGGCTAGGGAATTCAATATTTTGGTGCAGCTTGCGCGATGCACACCGTCGATACGCATTGCTGTCGGGGTCAAAGGCGAACTTTTGCGACTTGCGAGGCACAAAGATGACGCGGGCGCTCCACGACAGGGGATACTTTTTGTCATTGCGAATGGGAAGTTGGCCAAGAGTATGGTTTGCTTGCATCAAAGCTGGTAGCGGTGGCACTGGCGGTGCCTGTGGAGTTGAGCGGCGTGCTTTGGGTGTTGCAGGAGCAGGTGTTTGGCCTCTCGATATGCTGCCAAACTGCTCGATGCGATCGACTCTGTTTTCCAGCTCCATGCTAAACTCATCAACCATGGTCAAGCGCTCGCCCTGCAACTTGATCTGGTCGCTGAGCTCCGTGGTTCTGTCGACGACAGCCTCTACGCGATCGTCCATGGACAACTTCAAGAGCTGCATGTTTTGGTATATGCGAGCCTGGACCGCATTGTTGGTTCTGATGAGCTCTTCGCGCGCCATTCTCTCGCGGAACAGCTCTTGCTTGAGGTCGTGCTCCAATGTCTCGAAGCGCCTGATTTCACGCTGCAGTTGCTTCATCTGGTCTACTGCGTGCATGTATGCGTCCATTGAGACGGCTGAAGCGGGCTCGGCCTCATGGATCCAGGCCTGGTGTCCGCAGCCGCAGAGCGAGCGTACCATGGAGTCCGGATAGAAGGAGCGGCAGGAGCAGCGCTGGCGGGGGCCGTTGTCGGCCGAAGACGAGAGGATGAAAGTACATTCTCCGCGTGGTAGCTGTGCGTCTTGGGCCGGCGCCAGCTTTCCAGGCACGTGGGTGGGAGGTTGCGTACTGTCAAGGAACATGGGGAGTCGACCTGGGTCGGTGGTGATGGTAGCGTGGTTGTTGGGAAAGCACCTGGCGGCTCATCGAAGGCCGGCAAGAGGGATAGAGAGCAGGAGAGTGGGCAGGAGGGAAATGAGCGTGTACGTGTGGCTAGATGGGGGGCAGTTGAGTTAGCTGGGGGTGGCCAGGCTCGACTAATGTATATGTATGTATGGATAGGCACAGGCAAGTGGGCAGGGCAGCCTGGGCGGCTGGAAGCACAAGATAAGCAATCGTCGACTACTCACCCTCCGAGCTGGACAAACGGGGCGCAGGGGAGCATCCGAGTGGGCAAAGGCACAATCAAAGGGATGGACGGGGGACGTGTGCGCCCGTGGGTGGACGAGGGAACACGAGCGAGTGGGCGCGGCAAGCAGAGTGTATGTATGTAGGGAGTGATGGTAGGGAGTGATGGTAGGGAGGGAGGGCTACGAAAAGAGTAGAGCACTCGCCCGTGGGAGGAGGCTTTAGCAGCATGTGCAGGCGTGGGCCATGGCGGGTGTGCAGGTACTCTTTTCTTTTGGACCCGAACTAGCTCCCGCGCCGGGGATGCGCAGGCTTGTCATGGCTGGGGGGATGGTGGGTAGTGGGTGGGTGGAAAGCTGTCGGGTTGCATGTGTGAGGGAGAGGGAGGGTGTGTGTGAGCTGGGCGGGAGGAAGAGATAAGAATGTCGGCTCGTGGGCAGGCGCGAGCCAATGGCAGACGGCGAGGGCGAGTGGCGGGACGTTGTGGGCTCCGCCGCTGCCTTATCGCGACATGCACATACACAGACACGACGTCGCTGTCCCCCACGCTGCCAGCCGCCGAGCGGGCGCTGATTGGATCGCCCATATGGCGCCATTAACGCAGAAGATTCCATGCTGCTGGCTGCTGCTGCTGGCTGCGCAGTGTGTGTAAGTAATGCGCCCCCGCCGCCGGCCATGGAGCGGTGACGCTGCTGCATGTTGCCTTGGGAGCCCGCCCGCTCTCGCCCCAGTGCTGGGCTCGACGCTGACCCCCGGCGCCACCCAGCCACGGCCCCTTGCTTGGATGACACACAGCGGCAGCAATTAATTGCCCCGTTATGTACATGCTACGTACATGTGTACCGATCTCTGTACGTACGTACATGCCTGCGTAGATTCTTACTTGCCGACACGCCTACCTACATACCTACTTACGTCCGTAGTACACACACCTGCTGCTACACTGCGCGCCCCCTCATCGTCGCATCCCTGCTGACTCATCCGGCGCCAAGACCGTCTCCAACCGACCGCGCTCGGGAAAGCGTGGACAGGCAGCGTCATTTCCATTCGTCGTTCGTTGGGTGGTGGAACCCATCAGGTAAAAGAAAATGCTCTCTGCCCGCACCTCCACGCCGTGACTGCACTGCACTGTATTTGTGCTCCCTCCAACTTTTTCGTCATCTGCAGCCCGCCCGTCGTCCTGCCATTCGCGCAGTAAACGCTCATCCCGTAAATCCGTCATATTCCCATAGTTTCTCCCTGCACCCCGTGGCTTCTGGCCAGGTGCATTCACGTCTGATGGGCTCCTCCTGCCAAACAGGGCTAGCCCACGGGAGGACCCGTTCACAGTGGGGAAGCTGTGCAATGCAAATGTGTGCGCATCCATCCCTTCTCGAAACGGAAACACGGTGGGTTCATATCAAAACCAGTCTTCTGCCCTTTGCGCTTCTTCTTCTTCTTCTTCTTCTTCTTCTTCTTCTTCACGTTGCCCCCCTTCCTCCCAACTGGTGCGTGAAGTATGTGTGTACACGCCAACTTACCCGCATTCACATCATGCCGCTGCCACAACCACCCCGTGCCTGGATGCATGCACTACTCTACCACTGATATGCTTTCTTTTGCGATTAACCACAAACGCCACCTCATAATGTCAGCCCCCAATCCAGCACTTTTTCCTCTCTGCTCTGGCCAACAATGCACCGCCTGACGTGTGTGCTGACAGGAGAAATTGCAAGGCCCATACAACAGACGCTTTCCTGACACATGGCCATGACACTAGCCTCAAATCGTCTGATGAAGCCATGGTAGAGTTTGAGCTTGCTGACAAGGCTACGCCCAAATGGCGAAGCAGCAACGCGTCGTTTGAGGCTGCAAGGACCGTGCCTGCCCCCTCGGTCCTCGGAGCGGCACTCTCCGGTTCATTTGCCAAGACCACCGAGTTCAAACACTCTGCACACCCCAAGTAGTTACTGTGGCTGTACTCTTCACAGAATTTACATAACACGTCAAGAGACAGCTTACTTAATGCCGGAAGAGAACTGGGTCGCTCACGGCGGTGTTCCCGCATGCGACTTGTGCCATTCCCGAAAGGTATCTTTACTCTCTCCACCACCCCCTTGTAGTCGCCGGGTGACCGTGGCTTTGACCAAACTACACTGGTCAACCGTCCCGGAACTTGTTTACGTCCTGCATCCGACACTAACTGCCACCAGGTCAAATGCGACCGCAAAGAGCCATGTGCAAACTGCGTAGCGGCCAAGGCCGAGTGCTTGCGGAACAGACATAAACGTGTTCCCAGACCCAAGGTCCGAACGTAAGTACCCCACGCTCATTGTAGTACACCGCGTCTGGCAAGAGCAGCAGTGGCAACCCCGAGCTTTGCGCTTGCCCCACTGTGGAGACTTTTGTTAAGTACTCATGCTCACGTCTAACAATTGTACAGCGATGATAAAATACAAGCGCTTGTACAGAGGCTTTCCTCTCTGGAACACTCTCTACATGGCGCTCATCGCAGTCCTTCCAATCCAATCCAGGAGCCTGATATCGCAAACACCTCTGTCGGGCCAAGTACTGAAGCAATACCCGATCGACCAGCAAAAAGGAAACGTACAACTAGCTCTCGAGAAGTGTCAATACCTCCAACAACGCCAGAAGTTGACGCGACTTCGCAAACAGCAAACGAAGCTCGTCTGCACATCACCAAAGAGCTATCTACCAATGGATTACTATCTGGACACCAACGCTCGGTCCTTGAGACTGCTATGTCCTTCGTTGATCAACTGTCACATGCGCCTGCACAAAACTTGACAGACCGCAGTACTTTTGACAAGTCGATGCACATTTCCACAGACCTTTCCCAGCGCGAAATCGTCAATGTCATTCTCGGAAGTATGTTCACCTGCCTCGCGGTTGACTATCAGGCTGACAGCCACTTTAGATGAGTTCAAGACACGGGGTGAATCCGCTGTTCGCCATCACACTATCGATCACATACCGACCAAGGCCATTGAGAGGATTGCTCTCGCTTTAATGGCAGGCACTGCCGACGACAAGACCTTGAATCTCTACAAGGTTGTAGTCCATTTTCAAGCCGCTGCCGTCATGTACGCCAGCCAGTTGCAAGCGCCCAAAAGCGCTGCAGTGCAAAAGCAGATCCAGCAGATGGAGTACGATCACATAATAGCCGCACTAACCGCCTTGGACAACATAAGCTTCATGACCTCACCCTCGCTTCTTCTAGTGCAGGCTTTGGTGACAGGAGTAAGTCATCTGACCTTAT
Source organism: Bipolaris cookei (assembly GCA_002286855.1). Taxonomy (NCBI): domain Eukaryota; kingdom Fungi; phylum Ascomycota; class Dothideomycetes; order Pleosporales; family Pleosporaceae; genus Bipolaris; species Bipolaris cookei. The sequence goes on from NRSV01000010.1 coordinate 586,750, forward strand.
CAATATTGCTCTGTAGCTCATCATACACAGGCCCTCATGATGCAAATCATAGGCAACCCGGTACAGTGCTGGGAACTCACAGCCCACGCATCACAAACGATTGTAGCACTCGGATACCATAATATTGACAAGACAGCGCCGGAGACTGACGAGGAGCGCGAGATTTACGCCGTAGTTGCCCACTGTGCAGAGCTCGACAGTGCCATGAGTCTGTTGCTACTTCGACCGAGGTCACTTCCCAAATTTCAGATCAAGATTCACGACCATCTGCGAGCAGACCCTTCGAATCCAATGAGTGTTGTAGAGTTGATATCTGTGCAAGACAAGATCTTAGACTTGTCCCTCCCTCAGCGCATCAAACGATCGCCGGGCGCTCTGAAAGAAGAGGTAGCCCAGCTAAGAACTCAGATGAAAGACATATATGTTTTGATGGAGAAGGTAATCTACCGGTCCGTAATTACGATTGGTGCGAGAATACTAATTACTGCGTAGGAGCGTCAATTGCACCTCTTGGACAGTAGGACTGACGCTCTTATCCACTACAAAAGCATGGAGTTTAAGTACTTCTCCCTCTTGACATCTGTTCACAGGTTGAGCCCCACTGTCACGACGAACTACCTGGAGCGAGAAGAATGTCTTCAAAGTGCACGGAAGGCGCTCGAATGTGTCAGGATGATTGAACAACTCGCGAGAACCTTGGATCATTTTATCGAAGGCTTTGACCCGTATTTATCATGGTAAGATTTAGTATCTGGAAGTATGCATGGCTTGCTAACATTACATAGGACTTTGTTGTCACATCCTCTGTGTCCGTTCTTTGTCGTCTTCTGCAACGTGGTTGGAACCTCTGATCCTCACGACTTTCAGCTTCTCGAGGATGTCATTGATTGCATCTCGTCGCTCGTTACAGAGAACAAATACGTCAACCGTTTGCATCGACTCTGCGCAACACTTCTCGGTCTTTGCAAGCCCCTGGTAGACAGCCCAAGCGCACAACACCAAATGCATCAACCAACCTCGCATCCCACTACGTCTTTGGCGACATATCCTACATCAATGCCTTTCAACCATGGCCCTGGTATGTTGTCCACTAGCGACGGCGATGCAAACAATGGCATGATGGCTTCTTCCTGGAACGATAACATGATGTGGCAGTTGTTCCAGTCGCAGCCATCGCTGGACTGGTTCAACGCTGATATCCTTGACCCCGCTTGGGATATTGGTCAAACGAATTGAGTAAAGGCAGTGGAGGGTACATTGCTACTTTCATTTTTGGCGTCTTCTTCAGCGTATAGAATCGGTATGGGGCGGAATCTTTTAGTAAGGATGATGGGTTAAGGTCTTGATGCTTGGGATGTATATGTTTCATATTTCATGTTATATATCATATTCTCCTTTTTTTGAACACATGCAAGACGTAATGTATTTTTCGATAATGATTTTGGACTACAACGGGTATGGCAACTAAGATGTGAAATATGATACCACCTTTTTCAAGCCTAGGTACAGTCCACCCGAAGCAAATATCCAAAATGGATATTTGCCATCCGTACATTACAGCTAGCTACATGATCTGCAAAAGCCTTACCTCCTTCTCCGAGAAACATTCCTTCCGCAAAAACCATGTAGTGTAAGCCTCATTACTACCCCGCTTTAGGGCGGTGCGCGTTGGGCCCTCGGTCCGCCTCCCCTCAATGCTTATGTGTACTACGTACCTACCCTCCCGTCCAGTCCCGAAATTCGGCCAGCTCAAACCTAAAAAAATAACCATGACGTGACAAGACTTGCAAAATAGCCGGACACTTGTATTTCTACATCTGCTGTTGTTCTTACCCCAAAAGCTTGAAATTTGTGTACTTTTTTTTCACTAGAAAGGAATTCAAAAGCCAGATTAAACATAAGTACAGATCAAGATGGCTACTAGTACCAGCTCGACACCCGTGCCCCGCGACCCCACCGCCTCCGAAGCCCTTGGCCTGTTCAAGGCGATTGAAGAAAAGTTTCCGGCCAAGACGCTTGGAGATGATAAGTGGTATCTCCTCGCTGTAAGTCTTATCCATCCCTTTCCCCCTTCCCTTTCCTCTTCCACGAAGTGCCCTACCTACCTACACCACGAACAACTCCCACTGATACACAACACAATGTAGCTCGCAACCATAGTCAGCGGCGGGCAACCTAACTTCGCGCCCTTGCTCTACAAACACCTGATTGCGCGGCCCGAATGTCAGAGTGCGGAGGAGAGACAGAAGCTACTGCGGCGCATGCGCGAGGTACTCTTTAAACTCGTGATTATCGTGGGTGTGTGTAAGCCGCTCGAGGCGGTGTTTGACATTGATGCTGCGGTGGAGAGGGAAGAGGATAGGGATTTTACGGGTACACGGTAAGGAGTTCCCTCTCCCTCTTCCTTGATATTGCTGCGCAAAAGCGTTTAGCAATTTGCTGATCCTGAGGTGATGGGCACAGAGAGGGCTGGCAATGCGACGAAGCGAATTTGCAGCGCGGTGAAGCGTGGTTGGGACGGTTGTACAAGCATAATCTTCAGGGCATGATTAGTAATACTTTGGATGCTAATAAGGATTTTGGTAATATTCCCTTCTTTTCCTCTCTCACTTGCCCTTTCTCTATATCAAGAGTAGGAAATGTGAGATGAGAATGCTGATGTGTAGTTCTACTAGATTGGCTCACGAAAAACATCACCTACGGCCTCGTTCTGTCTGATCGCAACATCTTGAACGATATCGAGACGGAAATGACGGTTGTAACAGGAATTGTAATGCAGAACCTCCCCCGCGAATCGGCGTGGCATATGCGGGGTTTGCGGCGGATTGGGGTTGCGAAGGAGGATGTCGAGGTTATTCGGGAGTGTGTATGTTTGAAGTTTTCTTTCTTCCTTTTTCCCCCCTCTTCCCTGCTCAAAATATTGCTTGAAGGATGTCTCTTGGGGCTTAGACTTCTTTGGGACGATGATTTAGCTGACGAATCGACATAGTGCGAGCTTGCGGCGAGGTTTTGTGGCGTCAGTTTACACAAGGTGCCAAGGGTGGAGGATATTGAGCATGAGGTGTAGAAGGGGGGTTTCTTGGGCTTTTCAAGTATCCCAATCGGCCTTTTCCAGACTCTTCTTAGAAGGGATTAGAAGTGTGGGATGGGATTGTGGTATACTGCCTTCTTTGTACCATTCCCTATATGCATGGATCTTAGCGTGGTAACCATAGTGCTCCTTAGACAATGCAAATGTCGTTCGTGTGTCACACAGGTGTGTCAGTAGCCCTTTTGGGAGTTATTGCAAATATGCGCGTTTGATTAGGGATATTGACGTGATTCTAATTTTATATGAATGGAGGCAAAGGCAGAGGCAGAGGCAGTGGCCGTGCTGGTGGCAGTGGAGGTGATGGAGGGGGAAGAGTTGGCGGAGGAGGAGGAGGCGGTGGTGATAGTAGAAGAGGAACAAGCCGAGAAAGCGATGCATAAAATGGTCGTTCGAGTAGTCGAGCGTGATTGGACGCAGCGCGCCATTCCCGCGAGAGCTTGATCAAATCTATCATGCAAGCGTGAAAAGATGCTGGATCCAAAGGGAATGTTGGCCTGCAGTGTTTTGTATCTCATCGCCTGTGTAATAGTCGGGTATTTTTTTTACACTCCTGGGCGTCACATAGGTATACTGCTACTGGTTGCTTGTAGTATTTAACCATGGTTGTGGGAGTGAGGCAGTAGTGGCTAGGGGGGCTGGAAACAGCTTGATTGTTTGATGTTGGTGTGAAATGGGACTAGTTTTATTGGTAGCAAGTTGGTTTGTTGTGGTTGAGTACAGGAGAACAAACATGCATATGGATAAATTTTATCTTCAGCGTTCTCTTTGCTGATTGTGCATTACCAAAGTGGTTTCCTGCGTTCTCTCTGCTGATACTATTTGCATATTTCCAATCTCATTCAGTGCGAAGATGGCAGAGAAATAACCAACCGACCCCAACACGCTAGTGACCTCAGTCTCAGTATTTTTAGAGTTGATGTGAGTGTGACTTCCTTCACCTCGGGTAGATGGCAGCTCCTTCCTCTCGCTTTTGGCCTGTGCTTCTCATGTGCGGCGCTAGCGCTCCTGCATGAAGGTAAAAGACACTAGACTCTTGTCTCTCAACACCTTGCCATGGGATGTAATTGAAGCTCAACCAGTTCCTTCACACTCTAAATTTTCAACTTGCGTAAGCCTCTGCGGCAGCTTCATCTATCAGTGAGTTGCCTCCAGTATTTAATACCCAAACGCCTCTGTCACTTACTAACGACAACTCCAAGACAGCTGAGTCGGTACCAAACGCACCATGGCAATGCTTCCTGACTCTTCCATAGGTGAGAGGTCTCCTGCAGCTGATAGGGCACCAACCACTTTCCATGACTGGCCCCAGCTTCCTGATGAGCTCAAGCTTGAGGTCCTATCTCATTTAGTCAACTTTAACGGAGGCATTGAAATTTACGGGGGGACTCCTTCTTGCGACTCCAGTATGGAAGATTCACACCAAAAGCGCTTAGAGGATCACCTCTTTCCTCTGATCGCAACCAGAAATAGCAACTTGGCCCTTCTTGTGCAAGAAGCCTACTCCAAACATGGCATCTTCATAGCAAACTTCGGTTTTGATATCGATATGAACACTTGTTGGCCAAAGGCTTCTTGTGCCAGAAAGATTCGGCACATGATGTTCTATCTGGGATTATACGTTGGTCTTACTTTGGAAGAGATATTGGTTGATTGTCAGGGAACATGTTTGTTCCGACTTATTAGAAACCTCGGCACCGATGCCATTACCTGCCCCAAGGAAAACGCTGAAGCTACAAGAATTGCCAAATAAATACAAGACCATGAGACAACACATCCACGTCTCGAAAATCTGCAGACTCTTTTCATTGACGTCTACATAGTACATGACGATCTTCTTCGCACGGAAAGTGGGCCGAAATGTGAATGCTGCTCTTGTCCGCGAAATTTCGAATCTTTAGGGAAGTTGATAAGCGACCTTGAGCTTGTGCTACAGGCTAAAAAGGTTGTTGCAAAGACGGAAACTGTGTGTATATGTGCTACGACAATTGTAATGAACATAATCGCATCATCAACAACCTTGCCGAGAGAACAACAAAAATTTAGGCGCCATGCCATAAGCATCAGATAACAAAGCGAAATCACAGCAGTTGAGCCACTGGCAAAGGGCAAAAGTGGTATCAACTTTGTGCGGCTGCGTTACACAACAGGACAGTTGTTTTGGTACAACACTGAAGGTGGATATCACAACTCACTTCTCAGGAGGAATATTCAGTGGAACAAGAAGGAAACTCTATGGCGAAATGAAGTACATGTATTGGTAAAGGGCTCACTACCGTGGTAATGAGAACTAAAGTGTGACCTCACACCTCGTGTACAAAGTCATCGGGAACTACCCCCCCGCAGGAGCTCATCTAGCCTGACTTGCATTATCTTCTACCCTAACTCTAGATATCTTAGAACCACCTCTCTATCACATCTAGTATCTCCACCATCCAAACCGTGAGCCGCAGAAACAATGCATACACACAATCACACTCTTTTGTTACCCTTGACATTGCAATATATCCAACTAATTTCATTCATACTATGTAATCCTAGCACTTACTCCAAAAAAGCCGCAGAACTAGCCTCCCAAAAACGTACATACATGCAACAAGAAAGACAAAACATAGTAGTCTGCACTCCGCGCTTTTCTATAAACGTATTTCATCAGAAACCGCACATTTGCTTTCCTTTGCAAAGAAGAAAAAAAGCACATATCATACCCAAGGGAAAACGTTGGTGAAAAAAAGAATAAGAGGAAGTAGTAAAAAGAGAGAGGAAGAATAATAGAAACAAAAAACTACCACCCCTCATCCTTCTGGTTCTTGCCCTTGTCCTTCCTCGCAGCCTCCTTCTCTGCATCCGTCATCTCAATCAGCTCCGCGCCCTCGAGCCTATATCCCTTGGCATCAATGATATGTTCATTCGACGATGCCAAATACGTCTCATGCAGTCTCGGGAGGAAATACTGCATAACACTATCGGCAAGACTCTTCGCCACAAGTCCCTTGTCAACCCAGAAATGTCTGACGAAAACGCCCTTGCAGCCACCTCTCTTCTCCGCTTCAGGGGCGCCGTTCGCCTCGACGCAAGGCAAGACGCGGATATCGTTGGGACGATCGTAATCGTAGCGGAGGTAGTTTCCAAAGGCCGCTTGTTCGTGGGCCCAGCCCTTTTTCCACTTGGCGCAGCCCTTATAGCGGGTTTCCGAGGGGCACTCGGCCCACGCCTTGTACATTTCCTGGGTGCGCTTGCTCTGGCGCGCAATGACGAAGCCCGTGTTAAGGTAGCGATTTCCCTTTGAGTCGTAGTTTTGGGGCTCGTTAGGGTCGATGGACATCATGGCGAGGGTGTCGTCGGTCATGTTCCAGTAGTTTAGGAGCCATTCGAGGGGGAGATGCGGGTAGTGAAACATGACGTCCGAGTCCATGAAGACGATGTATTCGTGCGTCTTGAGGGCTTCTTTCATCATGGGTACCTTGACCCAGGTGCCCCAACGGTCTTCGTAGTCGGGTGCGCGGATAAACTTGTAGTCGTAGCCATGTATTTGGGCTGTCAAAATGTTAGCCTGGGTGTTCGACTCGTACCAGAAGGTGGGATATAGTCTTTCAAGGCATTGCTTAGATTGCGCTGTGCCATGGATCTATTATTGCCTCACACCCGTCTCCGGAATACATACCAAACATGTAGTGACCCAGCATGCCGGCGGAAAGTGACCGCATGCCCTTCCACTTCAAGTGCTTGTTCATAAGCTGGCCCTCATCCGTCAAGGGCCTACTGTCAATATCCAAAATCAGGACCTTCTTTCCCAGCTTGCTTTTAAATCTCGGTTCTCCGGGCAACCGGTATACATCTCCATCTTCATCTGTGAACTCTGGAGCATCTATTGGGTGTAATACAGGGCCATACAAGGCTTTTATTATCGTCGGCATGGTTAGATCGTCTTGTGGAAGGGTTACATTTTGGGTATGCGGATATCTAGAGAATGTCAGCCGGGTCGAGACTACCGGAGTGGAAGTGGTTCTTACGGTGAAGAAGAAAGACCGGTAGGTATGTATGAGGAGGGAGTGCTGTAGTAGATAAATGCTAGCACCATTGGCACCATGGCGACTAGCAAGACACGACGCCACCGGCCTTGCGGCCCCATGTTTGCCAATGATTGGTACGAGTAATCACTCATGGTTTGCCCTAATTGTTTGAATTTCGATAGAATAGGTGGGCATGCAGCGGCTTAGGGCACGTAGAGGCCCGGTTTTGTGGTGCTGTCTCGACTCCAGCACCGGCAGATGTCGCAATCGTCTCTCTTTAGCGTCCAAATACGCACAAGGGGTATACACGATGTGCGCGCCACAAGGCAGACTCCGGGAATATTCGGATGGCTGCGGGGAGCTCGAGTCGACAGAGGGTAGGATACAACAGCCCAGGTTGCGCAAACCGACAAGGAACGGAAAACGGCAGCGCTAGGGCAAAAGGAATATCACAGGAATAAAACAGGGCGGTGAATGGCGAGGTAAGAGGTGTGGAAGAGTAGCGAGACGCAGTAAATCGGGTCCGGAAGCCAGCAAAGGAAGACGAAAGGAGCGTAAGAAAGTTGTTGGTAGTCGTGTTTCCAAAGGAGAAGTGCGTGTCAGACTGGAGTGGTTTGTATCCTTGTTATGCAGCACGACGACTAGTTCCCAAAATGGCCTAGTGCGGATGAATCAGGGATAGCTGCCGGCACGGAAAGGGCTGAAACGCCTGGAAGCCGCGATGCTGCCAGTTGTCGATCCAAGGCGAGAATTCACGTGTATGGGTGCAGATATGTATAGCCTCTGGGCAGGCTGCTGGGCATTGTCGTGCTCCGCTATCAGCTCTTTGGACTGAGCGATGCCGTCCGCCCTGATCAAGACCCCCTTTTGTTTACGAGGTCATGCCATTTCAAATAAACTTGCTAGCTAAAGTCTAACAAGCGCCTCCCGTAATCGCGAGTACACGCAAGCCGTCGCTCGTACCCAGCTCAAATGGGTGCATACTATTGGCGCTAAGTCTACATTCCACTCAACCCCGTGCCCCTCCAGCACTACGTACCTTTACCCCGTAAAGCGCCTAGTCTGTACTGCCTACCACGCCACGCGTGGCTAGAGTCTGCTCACTGTGGCACCGCGTAATATATGGCGCAGTCATGTACGGCGGTCAATTGCGCGGTAAATATTCCCTAAGCATGCGATCCTGGTTGAGGGGTCCGCAAGCTCCGCAGCCTTCTGATTAGTGCCTACTATACATAGACTCTGAGTAGTACCGACCCAGACGCACTCATCCGTCCAGCAAGCGCAACAATTCATAGTCCTTTGCGATACCAGGACTGTTCTTCGCACAGCTCTGAATCAGTGCCATCATGATCCCTACCCATTCTCGCCATCCCTCAGGTAACGTGTCTCGTAACTTGGCATCGGGAGACAGCGCTACGGCGTGGAACAGCAAAACCTGCCCGAAACACTGGCAGCACCACCCAAACTTTATAGGCAGAGCCGTTAACATCTGTGTACATAGGCCCATGGTTGTCGGCCAATACATGCCGCCTCGAAGACTCTTGCGCACTTCGTCGTACTCGGCCTCGTTGGTATATGCAGGCGCATGCAATGCTTTGTAGAGAAAAGGCCGTCCAATGTGTAACTTTGCGACTAGGTAGCGACTGCGTAGCATGGCCTTCGCAATAACATGCGCAGGGCTGGCTGAGTCGCTCGCATCGTCACTGTCAGAGAACTGAAGTGTTGGCGGAAGATTTTCCCGCCATTGCTCGAGTTGATGGTGCATTTCTGCTGTCAGACTGGTACTAGGGTAGCCTTCCTTCTCTGCAAACGTATACAGACTCTGCTTCACCCGAGTGAGAATGATGCGATGCGCGGCCTGGGCAAGGAAATGGAAGTTGAACAGAGAATCATCTTCGTCGCTGAGCAGTCCTGAAATCAACGTCTTAGGCCGCGGACACTGTGTAAACTTTGGCAAAGGGATGTCTGACTCGTAGTCCAACAATCCACTATGGGGCAGTAGATCCAGCTCCTGTGTAATAACTGTCTCGTACATCAGGGTGCACCAGAAAAGCCTCGAGAGCATGTCCCCCTCCCATGTCTCATAATCGATCGTTAACGTACGTTTAAGAATACTCGCACAACACAAGGCAGCTCTGTTCACAGTAGTCCAGGAATCCAAGGGTCGCAGGATTTGGGCATAGTAAAGTGTCGATAGCATGTAAAACTGGCCAGCCTGGATACCTGTCTGGCACATGAGAAACCCAAAACGCTTCCGGGCTTCATTGAAAAACTTGAGGCCAGGAGGTTCGTCAACAATGAACTCGTACCACTCGGGAGGAACAAAGCCTCGTCCAGTCACAGAGTGCCGAGAAGGAAGACTAAAGTCGCCTTCTTCATGCGCCTTGACGGCTAAGCATCCCAGCGCTAGTACAACAAGTACCAACGCGGTCTCGATTTCATATCCGAATTCGTTATCCACCGCTATACCTAACGTGCTTGAGAAGAAGTGGTACTTGTCGAGTATAGGCGTATTGCGATGGAATACCGTAAAGTATGCATCTGCGAGACCTTTTACCGCCGACTGCGGGAGACTCATCAACCAACTGTCGGAACTAGTGTTGTATGGATGACTAATGTCCATTGGCAGTGGCAGTCTATAGTTCTCGATATCGACAATGTAGTCTTCGGGAAGCTCTTTGCGTGCTGAGACAAACACATCGGGAAGGACCTGTTGAACAGCAGGCCACAAGGCAACCCGATGCTGGCTGAAGGAGAGCTCCACTGCGCCCTGTACTTCTGGGAGTGCAAAGGGGCTTTTGATTGGCGTTCCAACAACCTGTGGAGACATTGCAATGTCGTGTATGCTCAGCCTGTTGCGATGCAAACTATTTGAAGGTGCGGCTGTAGCATGACGCCCAGGGCTGGGCTGAGAGAAAGTGGCATAAGGCGAGTGATGGTCCGGGATGGGTCCTGCAGGGGAAAGCGGTAACGTGACTGCAGCCTTTGGTGCATTGATGGCTGTAGTGAGATCTTCAATCTTGGATTCAAGCCTTCGGATAGCGTTTATAGCTACTGCCATGGACTGATCCTTTTTTGTTGCTCGCGGTGCTTGGTAAGTGCACTCCAAATTCATGGCCCTGCAGTAGCCACATCTTGGTCGGTCTTCGTCGCATCGAGTCTTTCTCGACCTACATACGTCGCAGGCCTATCTGCGTCAGTTGCGCTTTCACATAATACACGGCTTAGCTTACCAGAGTGGCCATGAAAGAGCGCGCTTTTTTCAGCGATGACGCATCGCCGTCCTCATGACTGGCGCTGCCTTCGCCATCGTATGATGTTTGGCGCTCCAGAGGCTCTGCATGCGAAGCGGATATACTGGCATGAGACCTCTTGGTCATAGCATCACAGGGCAATATCTAGAAACAATTTACATGCAAAGCGGCGTATTTGTGCTGAGGCAATGTGAGGTGGTTGTCCGCAGCTATGAGCGAACAACGGCGATGGGGTGGTTACTAGCGTGAGTGCATGGGCCACTCCAGAGCCATGTCATTTCCTTGCCAGCCTCCTCCCTTCTGTTTTCTCTCCTCTAACCTCCGCCTGCTGCCCTCCGTCGTTCTGTAACCTCGCCGCGCTAGTAACCCACATGCACTTTAAATATAGCTTGTTCTCATGAATGCCAACTAATGTATCTTGCAGATTCGCGTTCAGCACTGTCGTGGGCGACTGCATTCCTGTACGTGCCTATATTGAACAGAACTGTTTTTCTGTTGGACCTGTCATTATCCTTGTCTGTATATCGCCCATTAACATGTGTCCTGCTACCCGTTGGACTTTCCTTCGCCCCAAAACCTCATCTCTGAATCCCAAATGTGGTGGCAGTCGACTGCAAACGTCCGTTTCGTTGATGCCACCCTGGGTTATCTGTGACCCTTCCAGCTTCCCGATTTGAAGGGCCTGTCCAAGGGCTTTTTTTGGATCCATATATGTCTATCGAATCCTGGTTTACATTTCCAACCAATGCCACGGGGGTTGCTCGCCTCGCTCTGGTGCTTCTCGTTTAGCCATTGTTATGATCTCGATAATATTTCATCGTTACAATCAATTGCTAATTTATGGCGCGCTCTCGAGCTTCTTCTAGAGATCCTTGGATGAGCCTATTAACGTTATACTCGGTTTTCTGCAACCTATGCCACCCCCTTACTGGGTTGTTCAGACATGGCGCGTGGCAATTGAGGAAGCGAACAGTATCTTATCCTGGCTATCAAGTGGACCTCCTGTAACTCCATCAACAGCCTAAATCTGTCACTGGTCAAGCTCAGCATACCCTGGTTCTGAAATGGACATCTTTAGGCTTCGCCTGATGAATTTGCCCAGCATCCGGCACTACATTGTACGGTCTCAATCTCAATTATGCTAGTACTCGTTTCAATGTATCGGTTCGATCGATTTCATCTCTGGTCGAATACCGTCGCATGTGTGAGTGACTGTGCTCCGTCGTCTCAGAATCTCGATTTGTCTGGCTGGTTGCGGGCGGCGGCCGTTCGCCAATAGTCTCTCCGTCTTCGTGGCTCCGTAAGAGTGGATGGTCAATTTCCCTATCAATAATTCAGCCTGTTTTAGAGAGTGTTATTCTGACACCTCATGCGGCGGGTGTCTTTGTTGATGGATGATGTTGTTGCCGGGGACGAGTCGACTTAGCGCACCAAAAACTACTGCCTATACACGGGAGTCTCACAGGTCGTACCATCTGGAGACGTACTACGATCAGAGCATTCCAGAAATAAGAAGGAGATAGCTTTTCAGCTAAGGACACCATATCTGTTCTACGACTGTGTTCGTGCCACTGGGGCACAGCTCACAAAGCGCAGCAAGCAAGTGCTCCACGTTTTCACTTGCGGCCCAGGGGGTCATGACACCCACCGAATTTACTAATTCTCAGTTTGCAGTGGACTTCCCCCACAAACAGTGATCCCCTGTCTGACGAGTCTTGCTCCTGTCCAGGCACCGCTTCTTCTGTTTAGAAGGGGGATCACTACAGGTATCTCACCATCAGGCCAAGGACGGTCACTACTGGTACGCCTCCTGTGAACTTGTTGTCGCCAATAGGGACTCACAGAAGGATTCGTGTCAGTTCTATGGAGACATATGCCACGGGCCAAAGCTGCCAAGACAATGAAGTGACGCATACGGAGCTGCACAAACCAGCCTGAAGCGAGTGTGAGAGTCAAAATTCGACAGGGACCTTGCATTTTCTTGAGCTCCTCACTCTCCTTTTGTTTAACGAGGAAATTTGTGTGTTTCCATTCATTTTCACACGGTGCCATCCTTGTGCCGACAACACGCTAGACCCCTGTTTTCCTGCGCATATAAAAGTTGCCTCCACCCTCCACTCTACCTCTTCTACTCTACTCAATCGGCTTCGAAGCAACGAACCGTCCTTTTTTAATACTTGAAAGCAAACTACTCTTCCCAAGTTCAATTCAAGCATCTGCCCTCAGCAAGATGACATCTCCGATCACCACGATTGAGCCCGCTCGGCGCCGCTCTGTCCTGATGACAAACAAGATTCTTTGTAAGATCATCTTCTACACCCTCTGTCACCTCAGCGGTCGGGTCATCCAGAGACGGTACTTCGATATCATGGCCATGTGCAACCTCTTCGAGACGTTGGGCAAATTGCTCCGCGTCTCGTGGCAATTCCATGATCTCACAAAGCCAGTATTCTGCGGTCTCAATACTTTCAAGTTTCCTGTCGACTGTACTCCATGCAGGCGCCACGTGACCAAACATGGAAACCCCCCTGCTCCTTTTCTCCCTCCGACATGGGCTATAAGCTCCCTCCAACGCATCACTCTTGAGATTGGTCTCATGGACTCGCGTCTTGAGTTGATCCATCCCGTACATCACAGATTTAATAATCCTAACCGCCATGAGCCTCGCGAAGTCATCTACTTCAGATCCATCAGGGACCTCTACCGATACTGCCCTGGTGCACGCGTCCTTCACCTTCTCACCGACTACATCACGGAGCTGACTGTCCTTGGTCTTCACATCTTCGGGAACTTCCGCAACAGGGACAAGCGGGCGGCAATAGATCTGTATCGCGCTGCTGGCTTCAAGGTCCATGCTGATCAAGTCAACGTGCGCGTCAGCAGTCTCATTGCGCCCTCTTCTCCTCAGAAGCAGTGGTATCCCGACTTGATTAAGGTCCTTAACATCGAGTAGAGGGTGACTGACACTGATGGATGGTGACTGTCATTGATGGATAATGGATAATGAATCATGATTACTGGATGGATTGATGGATGTTAGATAGGATACAACAACTGTAACCCTCTGGCTGGGTAATCTTGTTCTATTCATATCGAGATAGTAGTACGTAGATCATACAACACCAGGATCTGAATCATGGTTCTTTATGAGTCTTTCAATATCTTCTGTGTCTCATAAAAACATTTACTTTGTGTTATGCCATGTATAGTCAGAGTTGCTAACAATCAATTTGATCGGCAGATTGATTTGCGGATGTACCACATCACGCTCCGTGACACCATACACGTCCCTACCTCTGCCACGTTCGCGAATTAATCTGCCGATCAAATTGATTGTTAACAACTCTGTGTATAGTCCAGTGACAGTCTCTGCTCTTCTGTTTCAAGTACCTGATTGTTATGCCACAGTGCCGCAAAACTGGCAGAAGTATCAAGAAGCAAGGTGGATGTGGCCATTTTCCATTGTGGCACAAACAAAAGGACCGCTGAATATTTGCAGACTTTACGGTATCCTCGTTTGCCTAAGAAGGTGAGACAGAGGGTTGTTTTTACAGAGGAGTTCAAAGAAGGCTACGTTCTTGTCAAGTACGTGTCAGCACCATTTAACCCTGTCACTACATGGACCCCTTGCACCTTAATACAACGATAACGTAGTCGGGAACTGTGTGTGGGGTTGAATTGTGGAGAAGGGTTCGTCGTGTCATCGGCCCAGGAACAGCGGCACGGCCATGACTCGTGGCAAACCTCCCCCACTACGCACGCCATCTTCCCCGCTGTATATCTAAGCAGCACTGCATACATTCTCTGACTCAAATAAATATGTTGCCAACCTGCTCGTCTCCTTTTTCTTATCCGCGATCATGGTGTTCACACAAATTCACCCCTCCTTGACGCGTTCAAACGTCGAAGCTGCCCATGCCCTGATCAAACCCCACATCCACGATACCCCCGTGCTAACCAACACCACGCTGAGCAATCTGGCCTCGACGCCCCAAACAGCCGAAGCATTGAAAGGAACCCAATGGGAAGGCCAAGAACCCGCCCATCCAAAAATCAATCTCTTTTTCAAATGCGAAAACTTCCAACGCATCGGCGCATTCAAAGTCCGTGGCGCCTTCCACGCCGTTACGCGCCTAATTGAGAAAGAGGGCATAGATGAAGTACGAAAAAGAGGAGTAGTAACACACAGCAGCGGTACATCTTTTCCTCTCCCTTCCATTCAACCCCCCAATCTAACCCCAATATGACCCCAGGAAACCATGCGCAAGCCCTCGCCCTCGCCGCCCGCACCTTCTCCATCCCAGCCCACATCGTCATGCCTACCATCTCCACCCCCTCCAAAATCGCAGGCACAAAAGCCCAAAACGCAAACGTTCACTTCTCTGGCTCCACAAGCACCGAGCGCGAAGCCGTTGTCGCAACCGTAATCAATGACACAGGCGCCACTCTCATCCCTCCGTATGACGACCCAAACATTATCCTCGGCCAAGGCACATTAGCCCTCGAGCTCCAGGACCAGGCCGCCAAGCTCCTCGCTCAATCGTCCGCTGGAGACGAAAAACTCGACGCAGTCATCGCCCCATGCGGCGGCGGCGGCATGCTCAGCGGCATCGCAACCGCGCTTCACGGCTCGGGCATCCGCGTTTTCGGCGCGGAACCCAGTTTCCAGGGCGGCGACGATGCGCGCAGGGGTGTTGCGGCCGGCGAGCGCGTCACATCTGTCAAGACGCTTACGATTGCAGATGGGTTGCGTACGCCGCTCGGAGAGCACAACTGGAGTGTGATTTCGAATCCAGAGTATGTGCAGGGGTTGTTTGCGGTGTCTGAGCAGCAGATTAAGAAGGCGATGAGACTGGTGTTGGAACGCATGAAGTGTTTTGTGGAGCCCTCGGCGGTGGTGGGGCTCGCGGTTGTGCTGTTTAATGAGGAGTTTAGGGGGATGGTGCAGAGGGAGAGTGGGGAGAAGGAGTGGAATGTTGGTGTTGTTTTTAGTGGGGGGAATACGACGGTTGAGGCTATTGGCAAGATATTTGCGGAGGTGCCAGAGGCAGTGAAGGAGAGGCAGGAGGGGGTGCTGGGGATGGAAGGGGGGAGGGAAGTTGAGAATGTGGCGGGGTGATTGCATGTGTTTTGTTTTCATTATGTTACATGTGGATATTAAGACATTGCTACATCTCCTTCCTTTTCTCTTTTTTTTTCACCCATAGAGAAGAAGTAGGTGGGTTCTCTCAAAGCCACCTCTTAAACTCCCTCATCACACCCAAATCTCTCTTCTCCCCGATACTCGTCCCGTTACTCTGCACACTCTTCGGCAGCGTTGTAAACCCCTTCCTCGTCGTCAGACTCTCCACTCTGCCCAGCAAAAACTCCAGCTGCCTATACGCACTGCTGGGCTGATACTGCGGCACCATATGCCCACTCAGCGCCTGCTGCACATACGTAAGCTTCCTCTCTGTAATCGTCTTGCCCATCAAGCCCTTGGCGCTTAAACTCGTCAGGCTTAAATCCTCATGGTACGGCACGTAGAAATCGTCTGTAGGCGGCTTCTGGAATCCCTGGAGGCCACCCCACGTCATGTTCTGGATCGCCATTAACGTGCCGTTGTGCAGCAGCACGTAATCGAGTTCGCCATGTGCAATGATTGTGCGGTCAAGAGCGTCAATAATGCGGGGGATAACTTCCCAGGACGACTGGGCCGAGGTATCGGTGTCGAGGACGCCGTTGGAGCACTCGGCCCAGGGCTGAATTGGCGCGTTGATGGCGGCTTGAACGTCGCTGCGGTTAAAGTAGATTTCCGTCCGTGGAGGCAAGTAGTCAAAGGAGCCTGGGAAGCCGAGGGGGTCCCAGAGAAGAGGGCAGGTGGTTGCGATTGCGTAGACGTCGAAGCAGGGGTTTGTGTAGAGGACGGCGTCGAAAATGTCTTGCCATAGCGCACAGCCTTCTGTTTCGGAGTTGTTGGCTGGGGTGGGGAGTTTGCTGATGGGAGGGAAGGTGAGGTATTTTTCTATGTAGTCGTTGTAGCCGCAGGCATCGGCGCGGGCGTGGATGTCGTCTGTGAAGCTTTGGTTGAAGTTGAAGAGACCGGCCCATTGGTCGACGTAGGGGACTGCGGGGATGTCATTGAGGAGGGCGCTCTCTGCTATGCTGGGGTCGTAGAACATGACACCCTTGACGTCGTAGTATGTCGAGTCGTTCTTGCTCAGCATGGCGTCGGCAATGAAGGGGACGTAGCGGCCGGCGTATGACTCGCCGGTAATGTACACTTTGCGGTTCTGCAGACCAAAAGTGTCGACAAAATTCTTGAAGAAACCGAGAAACTCCTCGGCAGTCTGCTCTTGAGAAGTAGCGGTAGGCTTTCCTTGCGAGAAGCCAGTACCGACGGGCTGCTCGACCCAGACCATGTTGGTGAGGTTTACCCAGTTCCATGGGTTGTAGACGGGTCCTGGGCCGCTGCCGTATTGCCACGAGATGGGTCCGTTTTCCTGGAGAAATCCTTCAAGAGAAGAGCAACCAGGGCCACCTGCATCGTTTGTTAGAGGTAGTTTGGGATAGTATTCGACTTTGGCTTACCGTTCAACCAGATGGTGATTTCGTCGCTAGCATCTGGGTTCTCCGAAGGAAAGAACCAAAAGTAGAGCTCTGAAGTCTCATTGGCAGCTTTGCTAATGGGGAGAAGACCAGCGTAGGATTCGCCAATGTCAAAGTAGACTTCGGGAATAGCGCCTGCAGTGCCATTGACAACAAAGGCTACATGATGTCAGCCGACTTCACACGCCTTCTTTCTCACATACGCACCCTTGGAAGCCTCAGTGTTTATGATCCGAGTAGTCTGGCGCTTGTGAGGCTGCACATTATGCGTTGGGACACCGATGCGAGGACGAGGAAATTCCACCTTCCTGCCAACGGAACGAGCGCTCCGAGCGGAGACACTGGCTGTGAGGCCACACACGGCAATGATTGAAAGAAGCTGCATGGTGACTTGCTTCGGTCTTGAGGTGCCGGGGATTAAGTGTTAGTCACGTCCAAGGTGTGACTATTAATGACCATGAACAAGACTAAAGTAATGGGCGCGCAGTCTTCTTCAAGTACAGGTGCAGCGCGCGAGGCTGACATCATCCAGGCCTACCCTGGGTACAACGCGGCACATATCTGGCGGTATTCCGATAGGTATTGGCGATAGTAGTTTGAAAAACTGGAGCTTAGCTCTATACTTGGTTAGGAAGGCGAGTTGCGGCTTGCTCGGGCCATTGCTTGACTAGCAATCAGCACGAACGACCGGCCGTTTGCAAAGTGCTCGCCAACGTCTGCTCAGCTCTATCTTTCATAAGGCAGAGTGACCGGAGTCTCTAAAAGGTTTCAGACTATTCCTAGATACTGCTCAGGCACCGGTGGTAGTATTCAGGAAAAGTATTTGTGTGATAAACCAAGCAAACAAAACGACGGATCAAACTAGCACGACAAAAGCTTCTCCAAGCCCCGCCATGGCAACCAAGCAATGCCACGCCCATTCGTGTTTCCCAGATAGCGAAACGGGCGACGCAACTTCTTTGGTCGTGTAAGAAAAACGGGCCACTCTTATCTCTCTCGTTAAAGCCAAAGTGCGGTGCAATGCCACAACCTGTCCAGTGCGCAGGCCCGCTGCAAATTGCTATAGATCGTCATATTGCGATGATTGGGGGAGAGAGGCAGGCCAGGAAGACCCCATCTTTTTTTCCAATCGGATTTGGCCGCGTCAATGTCGGGGGATCAAGCACCGTGGCGAGTGCTTGTATTGCTTAGGTGAGAACAAGGTGCAAGCCGTATTAACTGCATGAGGCAGCTCGTTAACGGTGCCCGAGTGGCGCTTGGTGGCACCGAGTTAGCAGCAGCCGTTGTGAAAAATGTCGCACGAGGCTTGCGGAGGTTGGAGATGAAAGGTGTGGTCGTGTGGTCGGCGTCTTCTTACATATGGCAGTAGACAACTGTCGCATGTGGCTTTCGCGTGCGCGTGCGCGTGCGCGTGCCTGGCATATGGCGGGGCTAGGATGTGGCGGGGCTGGGATAGTAAGCCATAATCACTGTTGTAGTAAAGTTTACAATACTGCATTCTTGCAGTGAAGAGCCTTCATCGGCATGGCCGCTTTCTGCACAGAATTTCGGTTCTTTGTTTTAAAGTTTTACTGTGGCGGATTTTGAAAATTTGTAAAGTCATCGTAGGAATAGAATTCATGAATGTCTGTTCTACCTAGGATCCATTCCTATCCTGCGATGCATGAAGCCTCGCAAAGTCGTTCAGCATTCACACTCCACACATAAACATCCTCTAGGCCTGGCTACCGAGACCGCCACGACGGACGCGGCGCTTGTCATACTTAGGCGCGGTGACAAGGGTGAGCAACTGCTTGAAATCAGGTGTACCATAGCCCGTCACAGGATCCCATCCTTCGGTGGCATTCCAAGAAGCATATGGCACGAACGGTGCTCGGAGGCCTGAATAAACGGATTTCCCTGTGCATCCTGTCGAGCCTCCAGCAATGATATCGGTCAAGCCCTTGTAGCCTTGCTCGTAGATCCACGGGTTCAAGAAGCCGAGTGAAGACATACCCGCGGCCTTGCGAGCATTGTTCAGGAGTGCGACTATGGATGCGAAAACAGGAGCTGAAGCGCTCGTTCCTCCAACCGAAACCAACCTGCCCTTGTCAAACACCTGGAAACCTTGGCCCTGTGCAGCAACATCGGGAAACCCGCGTCCTTGGGGGTTGTAAAGCCCGCCCCAGCGATCCCCGAGCTTTTCAAGATAGTCAGATACAGCTTTCTCTTGGTAAGCGGGTCGAGGCCATAGGTCAGAAAAGCCACCCGAAGAGAAGCTGACGGCCTTTTCGGGCTCAACACCAACAGTGCCCCCAACCGAAGTGACGTAGGGGCAAGAAGCAGGGAAGATGGGCAAGAAACGAGTCGTATTCTTTCCATCGTTGGTTTGGCATGCAGAGCCAGGGCCAGTGTCACCGCTGGAGAAGATGACGGACACACCACGAGCACCCAACTGTCCGATCAAATTGCACACCTTCTTTGCATATTCGGCGGGTACACTTTGCTCGCTCTCGCCGTAAGATGTGGTCAGCACTTCGGGTAGTTCTTCGTCTTCAAGATCAGTGAGATATGTAAAGTAATCTAGATACGGCTCATTGCTGTTGCCGTCCTGCGTAGGCTGGTCCAGATCAGGAATCAGAATGCCGCGACCGGGAACTGTGAAGTAACGAGTTTCAATATTGGGCGCAACAAGACCTGCTGTATACTGAATGTCGAGATTGGCTTCAACACTGTTCGCTGTCGAGTTTTGATCAAAAGGTCCTTGGTTGATGGATGTAACCTGGAACGTGGAACCAGCTGCTTTTGGTTGAAAAGTGCTTATGAATTGCCTCAAGTCATCAAAGCGAGCATATTGCTCCAGGAAGCCGCTAACTCCGATGGTGACGCTGGCATCGCTGGCATTGTAGTCTTTGAAGTTGTAGAGGTTAGCGAGGCAGTCGGGAGTGATTTTCTTGTTACACGTGGTATTGACAGCAAGCGTTGAGAATGGGACCTCCTCTTGACTAAAGACTTGGCTACGCTCCGGTTGGATCTGGCCGAAGCGCGTCGTAGGCTGGATAATGTCGATGTCATCTCGAATGTGCTTCGGCACCGAGTAGTCTAGAGAGCGGATCTTCTTGATATTGGCTCGGGTCTCGCTCTGATAGGTCTTGAATGTGGTGCTCATCATTTGCTCGGCACGCTTAACCGGAGCGTAGAAGCTGATCCACTCGCCATCGTTATGTATGTCTCTGGCTTCAATTCCAGACTCTTGCAGCCAGTTGAGAATGTTTGAAGTTGACTCGGCTCGCGGCTTGACGAGGTCCTTGAGTTCGTGTCGCTTCAAGTGCTGTCCGTAGCGATGGTGGTTAGGAGAAGAAACCTCCATGAGGGTCCTCTCAAACAGCTCGCTATCCGCCTACAATGTTTAGTAAAAAGTATTGCAAGGTTCAAACATGGGTCGCAAAAGCAATTACTTACCGAGCGGACTGCGATGCGAAAGCGCAGCTTCTGGTCTGGATCGGGGACGCCCACTTGACTCCAACCCTGAGGAACGCCATGAAGTCGTTCGACAACTTCACCCTCGACATGTGAAGTAGTTGAAGCGGAAACAGCGCTGCCATGAGTAACAGCCAGCAGGCCGGTGAGGAGTGTGTTGTACTTCATGCTGCAGGATAGATAGGAGAAGAGAGACAGCGAGTGCAAGACAGCGAGTGCAAGACAGCGACGGCGTCTCAAGAACCTCACACACACCTTTTCCCGTTGAGTCAGGAGTTAGCAATGTGGTGAAGAAGGCGCGCTTGCACGAAGCAAGGCAAACAGTTATACCCTCCAGTGCCAAGGCATGAGATAGGTAGTTGACCAGGCGATCTTCACTGCCCGCCCCAATCATTAACATGGTCCATATGCAGTTCAAAGTCCGGATCAACTTGATGGGTCCTTGCCTCTTGGCCAAGATAAATAGATGAACAAGCACATTGGTTTGGTTGGATAGGTCTCGCGGATTGGTGGGCCTTGAAACAAGCCCCCCGGAACCTGGTAGACAGCTGCCTTAATCGTGACAAGGCGAGTTCCACGTCTATATTGTGATTCACAGGACCATCCCCGTACCAGCCCAAGTATCTTCTTCTGAGTGTGACTGAAATGGGCCAACATGTTACACGCATTACACACACACACACACACACACACACACCGGATAGCTATGTATGTACTAGTATGCAGCACTCTCACACACGGCCTGGACGAGGGTACTGTAAGGGCCTGCAAGTTGCTGCTAGATCATGTTGGTATAGCAGCACTACCGGCTTAAGACTGCTTGAAGCATACAAAAGGCTGGGTGTGCTTGGTGTTGTGGGCCAAAAGCTTGACGCGGCAGCTTAGCCGCGTGGCGTTGGGGAGCTTGGGTGGATCAACGGACCATCTTCACCTTCCTAAAAGCAACACTTCTGTAACGGGTCGGATCCTCTCGGATCGCGCACGCAACTACAACACGCCCACCACGCCAAAAAGGCTGGCACAAGATATCAGAGCTGCTAATATCGTTGCGTAGCTGGTACATAAGATAGCTGTCGCTATCTGTACTGTGATGGGCTGCCCTAGCCCGTCACAACTGCACCCCGAACAGGTCGCACGAGACGCAGTCGCCGCCCGTCAATCAGCGCGTCATAGAGCAGAGGGCTAGTGCACGAGTAACACTCTAAACAATGCTGAGGCGGATTTCATTGCAGATAGTGAAAAAGGTGGTTTGTAGGTTGCTTTGGCAGTAGTACAGTATTACTTGAGGAAATGGTCAATGCTTCTCTACGTATTTCACGCTACTACAATCTTCCTGGTTGGGCAATTATGCTAGCTATTTGCTATACACACGCCCATCATTGTCTTCCCTCGAACCCGTTCTCCAAGATGGCGATAAGATCATCGAGCTGTTTGACAACAAGATCCGTATGCTCATGCTCAGCGAGATGGTTGTTCACATCGTTGACCAGCAAAACCGTCGCAGCTCCTGCACGATGGCCCGCCGTCATGTCGTCGATGGAATCTCCTACCATGATCAGGCTGTTTCCCCCATCTTCGTGCATCCAGTCCTTGGCAATGTGCAGAATACCGGCAGGATCAGGCTTGGGCGGTCTAAACTCGCGCGTCACAATAGGACTGAATTTGGACTTTGGCAGAAACGTGGTAAGAAGATGGGCAACGGGGGCATCGAAGTTGCGCGTGCAAATGCCCTTCTTCACGCCCCGCGAGTCGAGGTACTCCATCAACTCCACGAGGCCGGCCTGTGGCTGTTGCGACTTCATTGCAGTCCGCTCAATGTTTCGAATCTTTTCCTGTGCCTCTTCTTGCTCGCTCTCGGGCAGCGAGTACACGTGATCCAGAATATCAGTCGGCTTCTCGATGCCGAGAGCGGCACGCATCTCTGCAAACATGTAATTCTGCGGCAGACCTGTCGTGCATTAGCATGTTGTCATCCCACCCGTGAGAACCAGAGGATTGGTTACATAATGTCCCGTCGACATCGAATACGATGCCTTTCAACTCTGGTCTCTGGTCCCCCTCCTTCCTCTTTGCTGGATCCAGTGGGGCAAACCGCCGGGGTCGCTGGGCCATTGTATCAACTGATCTCGATGCACGAAAGCAGGGACTAATAGTGGTGCTAGTACTGCGCAAAGACCTGGCCGAAAATCCTCGATGACTGGCGTGCCGAGTAATGAGGGCATTCATGGTGTTGATGGTGGCCCCCAAGCGCGATGGGTGTTCTCGGAGGTGGGTCCGGGATGAGCCGCACCAGTTTCGCCCCTGCAGCTCTGATTTCACCCCAGCATAACGTAATCTTACAGGACCTTGTCCGCTGCATAATTTCTTGTCCATCTTTCCATCCTCGCCTGAACAAACCACCCCAGCACCCGTGTCGTCATCATCAATGCATTTAGCCTGAACTCATCTCTCGCCGCGTACCCACCATACCCAGCCATGAATCGTGTCGCACCGCATCGCGCGTCCTCGTTGCTAAGAGCATGCTATCTTTTGGCTGCCTTACTGATTGCCTGCTTACAGCCGCAATCAGTCCGAACAGGTCCGGCCGATGGGCTCTCATGGCGCAATGCCATTTCACCGCCTCGTTTTCATGTGCTAAGTCGAGCACTCTTGTTGGTACCTGCTCAAGCCAATTTCTCTGCATCGAGATAGGTTCCATCTGGTGTGCTAACCCGGCAAATGGATCTCATGAGGCGAGTTGGCTAGATTGTTGAATCTGCTGACAATCTTTGTAGCTGAGAATGGGAGGCATGTTATTGCTATTCTCAGGCGTCCCGAAAGCTCACCGCGCCCATACAAAGTCACTAGTCGCATCTCCTTTTCCATGTTCAACCAAAAGAACGCGATATCCATCCAGCAAGTCATCAACCCCAAAACGAGAAATGAATCTTGATACCCACAGCCACGTATTTAATTTCAATTAACCGCCAACATCTCGTATCCATTTCACAAACAAGATGCCAATAACTAGGGCGACACGTTCACCAGCCTCGCCTTCCTTTCCCACCTGTCCCCTTTCCAACACCCTTCCCACCTCTTATACTTTTTATAGTAGAATTTCTGTTTATCAGCAAGGCACCGCGGTGCTTACGGCGGATCAACTCGATGGCGTGCATCTTGGAGCGCGGGAAAGAATCGATGCTCGGGTGTGCGACAGGGGGAGAAAAGCCTATCCGGCATGCCAAAAATTTGGGTGCTTACTGCGACAAAAGGGTACACCCGCGTGAACGTCATCATCAATCTACATATATACACCGAGACGCCAACTGTACTGTATGCAAAAACAAGAGAGAGAGAGAGGGGAAAATGTAACACAAAACGTAGTATATTTTATGATTCCAATCGGGTATATTGTATATCTCTACTCTATTCCTTTCGCATCGACACTTAGCTACCAAGCCCCGCGCGCGCCTAAGCCTGAGTAACGTTGGCATTGCGCACATTGACATACTTGCTCTGAGGGAAGTACAACAAGTTCTCAGTCGGCTTGAACGAGCTCTCACCACCAAGCGCCTGAACAACAGTACGAACAAGCGACTTGGGGTCAGTGACGGGACGGTCACCAGATGCCTCCCACCACCAAGCACCACCAAGCTGCTGTGTCTTGATGTACTGCGTCTTCCACTGAGCCACCTGGGGGGTGTCAAAGCTAACGAGATCGCGCGTCTTGCGGTTGTATGTCCACGCCGCACCGACTTCATATGATGCATATGCGCTACCAGAGTTGTTAAGCGGGAGCACCTTGTAGTCGTAGTTACCAGCCTGCCAGCTTCCAGGCATGCTACCGTTGAACTTGACGCCCGTGCCGTCGCCAGAGGGGTTGGGATCCATGACGTTTGCGAAGGCCTGGCCGTACAGCGGCATGCCGAGCTGGATCTTGCTGGGGCTCGAGACCTTGCTCTTGTAGTACTGGATCGCGCGGTCGGTGTTGAAAGGGGTAAACTTCTTGTTCTTGGCGTCCCAGCCGTCGGTGGACTTGGAGTTCGTCTTGCTGGGCCAGAGGTTGCTGTTGTGGCCTGTGAAGTTTGAGAAGCCGGGGCCTTGGTAGTCGAAGGCCATGAGATTCCAGTTGTCGACGTAGGAGTCCATTTCCGAGATGGGGAAGATTTCGTAGTTTTGGGGACCAGCGGGTGAGGAGATGCTGATGATGAAGCGGTAGTTGTTGGCGTGGGCGGCGGAGTAGATGTCGAAGGTCTGCGTGTGAATGTTAGATCATGGTTTGTTAATGCTGAGCTGAAAGAGATATATTCAAACTGACATTGCGGCAGCGCTTGACGACATCAGCAAATCTCGCGCTGGCTTCCAAGTCTTCGGGGTACTCGTAGTCAATGTCGATACCATCGAGACCAAGGTCCTTGACGAGCTCAAGCGAGCTGTCGCAGAATTTTTGCCTACCGGCCTCGGTGGAGAAGGCGGGCTTGAAGTTGTCCCTGTAGCTCCAGCCACCGATGGAGAGAGTGACCCTCAGGTGGCGGTTCTGCTGTTTGAGCTTGAACAGCGCCCCAAAGTTACCAAGCAGAGTGCCGTTTCCAGCAACATCACCAGGGTAGGGGATCTGAATGTCCGCCCACTCGTCACTGAGCACGACTTCACCGGTGACGTTGTTCAAGTTGGCAAAAGCATAGTTGACCTTAGTCAGTTGCTTAGCGGGGAGGTCGGTGACCTTGTAGTTGCGAGCATAGATGCCCCAGTTGGTGAAGAAGGTACCGGTTTGGTATCCCTGGCTGCTACCACTACCATAGCTGTTGGCAGAGTAGTGGGCGTGCTGGTGGCTCCGGAGACTCGGTGCTGCCTGGACAAGCGAGGAGAGAGAGAAGAGAGTGGCGGCGTCGGTGAAGCGCATCTTTAAAGACAGGACGGCTGGTAGCCAAGTAAATGAATGTGATTAATTACTTAAAGAGTGTAACTTGCTGTGAGATGCGTGTGAGTAGGAAGTCATGTTCCATGTAGACATCGATTCCATTTAAACAGTTCCTTATGTCTAATCTCATGGCGTTTCGTCGGTGTCCAAGACCCAAGGGTTGTTCCGAGCCTTACGAATAGTATCTTTTCTTGTCCCTTCTACCCCCCCTGGAGTAAATAAGGCCCGAAAACCTGGGGGGACCGGGAATATCTGCAGTGTCCGAGCGCAGAGTCTATTCCCTTAGCGTGGAGGTTTTCGGCGCTTTTGAGCCTCGCCGTTTCAGGTACCAGGAGCCGCGATTTCACCATCGCTCCTCCCACGATTTCAATTGGCGCGCCCCCTAGAACAACGTCCTTTGTGCATAGCAAAAGTCGGACCTACTATGTTCAAAAATACGTGTGCTCGGGTAGCCAAGCGGGATGAGGTATCCCGAATGCCTTGTCGATGCCAATGCTCCGAGCACGGGTCGAATCGCAAGGCTGTTTGTTAGCTTTGGTTAGTATCATCCTTGTTGGACCTTGCTCAAATCATCTTAAGCAGCGGTGCTCACACGGTCATGCAGCTCTTCTAATCTAAAGGCTTCCATTTCAGTCTTCTCTTGTGACGATCAACGGTTGTAGAAACTCAATCAATCTAACACGGACTGGTCGAATACTTCACTCGCACCACTGTCACAAGATTTCCATGTTTGCGAAATGTTAACCGGAGTTTGTTCGAGACTAGTTTTTTTAGGACCAGTACGCGTCCTATTCAAATGTCATCATGAGCTCTTGGTGTTATTGAAATGCGCTGGTGCAATCTTTGCGCTGACGCTGCCTTCTCCTTTTTTTCTAGTGTATACCTCTGCCCAGCTTAACATCCCAGACTCCCGTAAATGCATGGTTGTGTTGGGTTGCCCATCTAAGTACTATCGCCACACGCTGCCCCAAATTGTCAATCAGTTGTGCTCCGAGCGGTTCCGGATCCGCAACCGTTGGTTGACAATGTTTCTGTTGGCCTTGTAGGGCTGATTGTGGCTGGCAACGATTGCGAACCATCCATGTCGCCTGTTTCGCAACGTGGGCAATTTGGAGTGTGCAGTTTACCAGCGCTAGACATTGTAGGTTATGGCGCTAGTACTTTGGAGAATAGGTATCGTGAGACATCGCCTAGATCATGGCTTTGTCCTATTCAAACTACAAAAATAGGTATCTTACAGGCTCATCCTCAATGCAGTAGAACGCGACAAATATCTCGAGCAGTTGGCCAAGCCCAAGGGCCATTGGTGTGAGGCACGCGCTTGGCCTTCTGTCAGCAGCCGTCTCACGAAAGACGGGTGGTTCTGACAGCGGTCAAATCACTGGCGCATCCATCCATGACAAGTCCACAGGACTCTGCGTTTCAGACCCCTTGAACAACGCTCAAGCGCAGCAAGGTGCTGCTTGGAACAGTTGGCTCGGGTGTTTTCTCGGTTCTCCACTCAGGGACTAGAGTGCCTGACTCCATAAACAATCCATTTTACAACGCTACCTGTATACATACCTTGTCGCGGTTACTCCCTCCCTCACAGACCATAATCGAGAGAACGCCTTGATACTAGGATTGGAATGCAAAGGGTCTTCGGGAGGCCCGACACTTCGGGGGCGCATCCCCGGGCTATTCAGCAAGGTTTCGTTTCTTCCGGATGTGCCGCTGCTTAGACAGGGGCATATATTGCGCAGCGAATGCAAGCTGTCAGAACTATAAGCTTCCTGTGAATAGAGTTTAGAGGGGGAAACAGTCAACCACTCAGTTTGACCGACGTGCGACAGCTGCGACATGCGCGACATCATCTTGACAGCAGCAGTAGTTCGTTGGCTACAATGACATTCTTGTTCAAAGACATGTTCTCTGCCTTTTTGCGCCGTCAAGGGTACCGGCCGAGAAACTTCGGTAGTTGAGAATATCAATCGAGTGGACGAGCTACCCGCCCGGCAGTTAAGACTGCGATGATCAGTCTGTGATGAACCTGAAGCAGACTAGGAACAATAACGCCGTCAGATTTTCATGGCTTGGGATTGGTTTGATTTATTTGAACCGATGGAATGGGACCGGAATCGCAGTAGCCAAACGGTGAGTGAGTAGTAAGAAGAAGGCCTAAGTTGATTGATCGAATTTAGCTCTAGAATCACGTGATGTGTTAGATAGCTATCTCAGGGGCGCTGTGCATGGCCACGTGACTAGTCAAATTAGTACTTGGACGGCTACATATCGTATTCCATCATCGGGCAGGCCACTTTTTCTTGGCATTAAGAACTTCATGTACGAAACACTATGCATCAACAACGTAAGGGTTTTTTTAACTCAGCGAAAAGGTGGAATTAATCATGCTCTCCAGGCCTTTCGCACAGGTCAATTTAAGACCATACGACGCGCTGCTGCTGCCTATAATATATATTTTCAGCGCCTTTCTGATCGGCTTAACAAAATTACTTTTCGGCCTCAAGTAACCCCAAACTGCCGCAAGCTTACCATAACTGAAGAGCAGACAATCGTACGGTATATTCTTGACCTAGACTCGCGAGGATTTGCCCCCTGATTATGTGAGGTAGCAGATATGGCAGAGAAACTACTGCGCGTACGTGGCCAGCCTTTGGGCAAGAACTGGCCAGAGCGATTCGTATCGCGTTCAGACGAGCTCAGAACAGTCTTCAATCAGGAAAAGGACCGCCAGAGAATATAGCAAGAGGATCCAGAGGTTATTAACGCGTGGTTTGAGCTCGTACGAGAGACAATTGAGAAGCATGGGGTTCATTCAGACGACATCCACAACTTTGATGAAACTGGCTTTCAGATGGGCGTAATTGGTTCAATTAAGGTAGTTACAGGCACAGAGTATCGTACGAGGCCTACTCTTACGCAGCCAGGCAATCGCGAGTGGGTTACAGTCATTCAGAGCATCTGCGCTGCACTGTGGAACCTATGGGAGAGCAGGCCATAACGCCCGTACGTGCCGAAAAGATGTAGAAGAAGATTCTTTATTAGATACAAGTGAGTCGTACGACGCATCTATAGCTAGTGTAGAGTAATTCAAGTTTTTGTACATGTTCGCAATGCCAAGAAAAAGTGTCCGGCTCAGTGGTCTGTCCGGCTCAGTGGTCTTTTACGTTAAATGGTTAGTGATGTAATTGAATCAGCACCATATCAAGCAAAGGTCTGACGAAATATTGCCCAAGATATGTATCGGTCAAGAAGAATCAAGTTTCAGCTTCGCCAACAGCCAGTCAAGAACAATGTATGCATTCACACAGATTCATTTGATCGTTTACAAGCTTGATCGGAGGAAGGAACAGAGAGAGGCAAAGCTCTTACTGAACTTGGCGCAGTTGCATGCGCTGATGGCTCATAACATATCAGCTTCGAGTTACCTATGATGTGCTGAGACTCTGGAGTTGTGCTTTATTTCAGTGCACACCAGGCGGACACCATACTGCTGCCAGATGGAATTTCCACAAAGGCTCCAGGGTTACAAACAGGTTTGCGAAAAGTAAAGGTAGCTACAGTTTTACGAGGTTAACGTTGTATCTTTGTTGAACTTGTTGCTAAAAGCTTCTCTTTCTAGTTTTACAAGCAATCTGAGACCGTCAAGCAGTCATTATCAATCCATCACCCCAAAGCTCTGAGACAAATACGCTTTTAGCATCTTTTTTTGCCCACCAGGTTTTATCTCACTACACATATTGGTAACTTATTGCAGACATCCAGCATTCGTATCAACACAAGTAGTCACCGGAACTTGATGGCATCGTATAACGCGACTTCGTTATCTCGTCCTGAGGCTACCAAGATGGCCGGAACCTAAGATGATTTCCGAAAACCCTTTCTAGCTGATATCCAAGTCCTGGCTGACCTGTGCGGCGAGATCATTAAAAAAAGAGTTGCATGCCATCGCCGTACACGCGTGCTACTAGATCAGCTAAATCCGTGTACATTCGAAGACGGAAAACGGTATCGACGAACTATTGAAGACCGCTTAATGGGCGCATGCAATAGAAAACACGATTTCTTTAACAGAGAGAAAGGAGAACGACTTTTTGACATGTTTTTGGCTTTATTTCACATGCGTGAGCATGTCAAGGCGCTGGCCTTTTTGTTCGGTGCGGCAGACGGCGACGAAAACAAGCAGAAAGCAAGTGAGACCAAAGTTGGTTCTAGCGGATACCTCAAGCCGAAAGACAGTTATGGGCAGTTCAAGCTCCCTGCGTCGAAAGACATGTGCGAGTACGCTCTATATCCACTGTTCATTACTCTCCTGGCTTTTCATTATGGTGGGCCTGTTAACGCGGCCTTTTCTATGCACGAGCATGACTGGAGATACCCGGAGGACATTTCAAAGGATAATCATGGCTTCTACAGAAATCGTAATACAGGCAGACTGTTTAATGGAATCCGAATAACTGTGGCGTGGGAAACGCGCAAGGGCAAAACAAAAGGGCCTTTGGGGAGGCACATTGTGTTTCTGGCTGGTGAGATGACACCTTAGCGACTTATAAGCTTGCGTGCTCATGAGCGGGATCGTGGCGACTCGCCTCAACACCATCAACGATGAGGACCTCAAGATTTTAGGTACACCTTCTCAACAGGGTTCTTGTTCAAGCTTATCCTTGACTGAATTGGTCACCTAATTTCCCATCTCAGATTACGCCACTAACTTTCATAACCTGCTATTTGACAGAGCATCACCGAAAGCAATTCTGGTGAAGCTTTTCAATATAACCATACCGGTGCAAGAGATCAAGCTGAAAACTCCCCAAATCCCATACAAGGAACAATTCGAAAATAGGCTAAGAGCCTCACCTGTATTTAGACAACCCCCCGCCCCGATCTACACCAAATTGAATGTAACTACGTAGATACTTGTAAGCCTTACCAGCTTGCACGTCTTATATAGCCTTAGGGCTGAGACAGGACGTTAAATCACAACAATAATAACAATTCGAACAGGACATGGCAGGAAAACTGAAGCATATGCATCCAGATATTCCAGGGGTGATGAACGACATTTATTTGATGGCCGTATACCCTTCATCTGCTAACTTCCTGAAGAAGATAGTTCGTAGAACGCGTTTGGATTTGCTCACTACTCCCGGTGTGATGTTGTTCCCCGAATCATCAATCGAGGAGACCATGGAAAATGCGCGCCAGCTGGTCCGCGGCCTTGCTGAAGAATAAACATCGAAGCGCATCAGGCATTACGAATCAATTCTTACGTGTGATCCGTATACGTACCATGACCTGTTGCCAACTTCCAAATACAGAGTCTTGTCGCAGTCCTCGAGGCGATTCACCTCGAGCTTGTTGGTGTCGGGTTTGTCCACGAATCGTCTTGTCTTTACTCGATGTCCGTACTAGCCTCTGCTTTTGGAAAGGCGATCGACAGGCCTAAGGAAGTTGATTCCTCATGGCAACTCCGCTTCAACGAGATTGATTTGAGGATATACGGAGCCCGTTGTCTTCATCTATTCTGGTGTGCTGATTGGCTCCTGGATTACCTGGATGCGCCTAGAGAAGGACCATCCATGCTGTCTTTATTTCCGATGCGGAAGTAATTGCGCGAATGAAAGAGGAGGTGGGTGTGATAGCGGAGCTACTGCTGCGAAACTGGATCGCATGGTGTTTATTCATGGATGGTTTGGTACTACAATAGAATCTTTTATGTCCAAAATATCGGCTCATTTTGAATAGTGTCACAGCACGTGGATGAGTACCGGCCGTACACGTCGAAAATTAAATTTCTCGAGGTTGGAGCAATTGACGCTGTAATCTCTAATATGCCGACGAATGCACCAACCGACTGTCGGGCCGCGTGGCGCGTCGCTTCGGATGGCGCTAATGGGTTTCAATTTAAACGAATTACGTACCTCACGGGTTCGTTCCCCACTTTTACCAAGCACCCACCAAAATACCTACTACCCCCTAATGTCGCAACAACAACAACAACACTTAAAGTCTTCTACTGAACGTCAAATACAGCTTGCTTTTCAAGCTCTCAAACAAGATGCGAATCTATCAGAGCGACGCACTGGACGAGCTTCACAGGCAGATTGCTGGCCTCAAAAAAAGAATCTAACTAAGCTTGAGGAGGAAGTGGTTGTTACCCATATACTTGAGCTTATTGCACGTGAATTTCCCCCTAGGTTCACAGATATGGCTAATATGACCAATTCTTTACGCGCTGAGCGCAATCTGGGCCAGGTTGGACAAAACTGGCCCAATACGTCCGTCAAGCGCTGCCCTAAGCTCAAAACGTGTTCTAATCCCAAGTACAACTACAGGAGAGCCCTCTGAAAATCCTAAAGCTATTCAAGACTGGTTTGGCCTAGTAGCCAACATGAAAGTCAAGTATGGTATCCAGGATGAAGACACGTACAATTTTGATGATACAGGCTTCATAATGGGCATAACGCACGAACGTGTGAAAAAGTAGTAGAAGTAGACTCTGAATGATTTCTTGTGTCGCATTGCACAATATAGGGCCAAAGTGGGCTATTCTGCGCCATAATGTGGTGGTTTTGGTGGGGGCTTGGCAAAAGTGAGCAACGAACCCGTGAGACACGTTATTAACAAATGCGAGAATTAGGCACTACAAGCGTGAGCAATATATTCCTAACTGTCGGAATAGGCAATGCCAACGACGTTGTAATGCTGCGATCCCTACCAGAGCTTCAGTAGCTACTACATCCCGCTTTGTTGGGATGTCTGATGCCATTCGCTTAAGGTTTTCAGGGCCCGAGAGACCCAGCGGTCCTTCTTTCACTCCCCCTTCATATAGATTAAGTTGGTTGTTCCATCAATCGGTCGTATTCGGCAGTGTAAACGCGCAACCTGTGTTCAGCACCCACGTGCCGACTAGGGCGCTACGCCACAGCAGCGCCACGCTTCGGCGTTCCGTTTTTGACCAAACTTGTTTCACCATGCCACTGTAATTTTGTTTCAGCATGGGTCAGCATAATGACTGCCGGTTTGTTTTACAAGTCTGAGATGAGATATTTGAAGCTCCGCCGAACGGTTCGCAGCGCTGATAGCTGATACGGTGCAGAGGACACATAATATACGCTCAAGAACGAAATCTCCCAGAATACGACGATGTAATCTACGAGATTTCCACAAAGCGGGGAAATCGATCAAGTGGACCCTCCAATGCTTGTCCTTCCGCTTCTTTATTACTCATGTCCATCCAAAACGTGGCTTAGCGCAATGTCAAGCATTGCCTAGAGCGACAAGCCTTCGAGGTTCTAGAGCTAGAGTTAGCTTAATGAGACCTGTGGGGAAGCCAGTCTCCACTGCCCCCTCATGTTTGGAGTCCTTGTATAAGTACTGCAGTGTTGCCTCCCTATTTACAGTACCAACTAACACACTCCTTCTTTTGTTCTTTTGATTTTATAACACCATATTCAGTTCTAAGTTCTCCTTTTTCGACAGCCAACACAATGGTTGCATATGCTCTTACATCGATGCTTCTGAGTGCTGGTGCGCTCGTCTCTGCCGCGCCATCAGGTCTTGATGCCCGCGCTGGCTGCACTTTCACCGATGCTGCGACGGCTATCAAGAACAAGGCTTCTTGCACCAATATTGTCATCAGCGGTATGACTGTTCCTGCTGGTACCACCCTGGACCTCACAGGCTTGAAGTCCGGTACCACTGTCACCTTCCAAGGCACAATGACTTTTGGATACAAGGAGTGGGAAGGCCCTCTCGTCTCCATCTCCGGAACTGGTATCAAGGTGGTGGGTGCCACCGGTCACACTATTGATGGAGCTGGTCAGAAGTGGTGGGATGGAAAGGGATCCAATGGAGGCAAGACCAAGCCCAAGGTAAGCGATGAATTCACTGAGTACTCTGAACCGTAGTCTGACTAACTAATCCAGTTCTTCTACGCTCACTCCCTGACCTCATCCTCAATCAGCGGACTTAACATCAAGAACACTCCTGTCCAGGCCTTCTCAATCAACGGCGCTACCGACTTGACTCTCGACCGCATCACCATCGACAATACCGCAGGTGACTCAGCCGGCGCCCATAACACCGACGCCTTCGACATCGGCAGCTCCTCCGACATCACTATCTCCAACGCCAGCATCAAGAACCAAGACGACTGTGTCGCCATCAACTCCGGCAGCAACATCAAAGTCACAAACTGCATGTGCTCCGGTGGCCACGGCGTCTCCATCGGCTCCATCGGCGGCCGCAAAGACAACACCGTCAAGGGTGTCGTCGTCAGCGGCACCACAATCGCCAACTCCGACAACGGTGTGCGCATCAAGACCATTTCCGGCGCTACGGGCTCCGTCTCTAACATCACCTACGAAAACATCACGCTCAAGAACATCGCCAAGTACGGCATCGTTGTCGAGCAGGACTACCTCAACGGCGGCCCAACTGGAAAGCCTACCACTGGCGTCCCGATTACCGGTGTTACGCTTAAGAACGTTGCGGGTACCGTTACTGGATCTGGTATCAATACTTACGTGCTTTGCGGAAAGGGAAGCTGCTCAAGCTGGAACTGGTCTGGTGTTAGCATCACTGGTGGAAAGAAGAGCTCAAGCTGCCTTAATGTTCCTGCTGGCGCTGTTTGCTAAGCGCTGAGGCACTTTCTTGAAAAGAAAACGACTGAGGTTCTGCTCAGAGACCGATGCCTACTATCTCTTTTGAATTCTTCT
Source organism: Bipolaris cookei (assembly GCA_002286855.1). Lineage (NCBI taxonomy): Eukaryota > Fungi > Ascomycota > Dothideomycetes > Pleosporales > Pleosporaceae > Bipolaris > Bipolaris cookei. The sequence goes on from NRSV01000010.1 coordinate 620,772, forward strand.
TGTATATTTTCGTTTCTTTATAGTTATATATATATCAATGGCATCGAGTGCCCAACTCAACTTTTTGCTTCTCATACTTCGTGCGATACATCTGTGTTCTTGTCTTATCCCTGTTCACCTGCAAAGTGATAGTTTTCTAATGGATACGTCAAACTCTAACGTTTCCATCTAATTATGCGTTTAATCTCACCACTAGCGCACCGCTGTGTAAACGACGAAGCATACGCTTACTCCACATATACTAAACAACACGCAGCAATACGGTCCATATAGTCATTAACACATAAATACATCAATACCTCCACCGCTCCCCTCATACCTTCTCCAACCAAATCAACTTACTCTGATAATCCATCGGCTCCCAACTAACGTTAATCCCCCCATACATATACGTCGCCCCACTATACGTCCCATTATCTAAATCATTCCTATACCTCGTCTTGGGATCCAGGCCTTGCAGCCTCACGGGGGGCGCCGCAGGTTTAATCTTCATAGACTGCTGAAAAGCAAAGACAACGCTCCTCGCGCCATCACGGCTTACAAACTGGACTGCGGGCCAATTCGACTGCGCGGGGTGCGCGAGGCGGTAGAAGTCACCGGAAATGACGATGGGGTTTACCTCTTTGGCGGCGGCCATGATGGCGGGGACAGCTGAGGCTTCTTCGGTGGAGAGTTCAGAAGGGTTGAGTTCGAGGCCGAAGGAGCCACACATCATGGCGACGTGGCCGCGGTATTCGAAGCTGATGTTGCGGTTGGTGAGGTGGTTGGGGACAGCGGAGATGTGGCAGCCCATTGCGGAGGGTGGGTACACGAGGGATGTGCCCATTTGGATCGTGAGGCGATCGGAGCCGTCCGTGTTGTCCGAGGTCCAGGATTGAGGCCAGTAGTGGAGGAGGCCTGGGTCGAAGCGGCCACCGCCTGAGGCGCAGCCTTCGAAAAGGACATCCGGGTAGCTGGTGGTGAGGTTGTCAATGACGCGATAGAGACCGAGAATATATTTGTAGTCGTCGGATGGGTGCGACATTTCGTGTACACCGCGGTTGTTGTCCCACTTGACGTAGGTAATGTTTCCTGAGTCGAGGATCTTGGAAACGGTGCTAATGATGAAGTCTTGTACTTCTGGAAGTCCGACATTCAGGACTAGTTGGTTGCGTGTTAGACTCCTCTGGTGCTTCCCAGCGTACAAGACCCAGTCAGGATGCTCCTGGTACAGTGTCGAGTTGGGGTTGACCATTTCTGGTTCAACCCAGATACCGAACTGCATGGGTTTTGACTCGTTCAGTACCTTGTAGTCGGTTACTTGGCCAACATACGGACCGAGACCGTTGGGAAACTTGGCCGGGTTGGGTGTCCAGTCACCAAGACCAAGCGAGTCGTTGTTACGCGGATACTCGGTACCAAACCAACCATCGTCCATGACGAAGAGTTCAATGCCGAGCTGTTCTGCCTCACCAGCAAGACTTACGAGCGAAGTCTCGTTGATGTCAAATTGCAAGCCTTCCCATGAGTTGAGCAGAATTGGCCGCGTCTGATTGGTGTACTTGGAGCGGGAGAGATGGTTACGGTAGAGATCGTGGAAAAACCGCGACATGCCTCCTACACCTTCTGATGAGTAGACGCCAACAGCCTCGGGAGACTGAAAAGTCTCGCCCGGTGCGATGGCAATGCTTGCATGGATTGGATTGAGGCCCATAAGCACACGTATGTAACCATTGGAGAAGCGCTGAGCGGTCGCGGCGAAGCTGCCAGTCCAAATCAAGCTAAATCCCCATGCCTCTCCAGTCGACTCAGTGGTAGTGGGCGACACAAGTGAGAAGAAAGGATTGTGCAGATGCGATGCGTAGCCAGCAGTGCTCCGGAATCTACTCTCCATCAGTCAAAAGTCTTAATCACTCTGGAAAATACTCACGTAGTCTCGCCGTAGTCAATCGGTCTCCGTACCGTCTGGAACTCATGGGACCAGTCGCCATGAGGCTCAATCATTTCCAGTTCGACATTGGGAAAGTCTGTGCTGAAGCTCGCTGCCCTCTCAATCGAGATATTTGTAGTCCCATTGTTCGTAATGGTAAAGCTACGTGCAATGGCATTGTACTTTGGGAAAATCGAGTACAAAAGTGCGGCCGAGACATCCGACACATTGTCGTATAGATGTACAGTCACAGTAGTAACATCGCCAGCTTTTCCATACGTCGCCGGTAGCCCTGGTAGCGTGGGCTTGCCCTGAGAGACATCGTGAGACTGGTACCGGAGAGCCGTTACAGTATCGCCATCCGCATGCTGAATATGGATAGCAGGCAAGCGAAAGTCGCCACGACCAATATCAGGAAACTCGCGACGAGCATTGCCGACTCCAGCAACCCATCCGCTGGAAGAGATGCGAGCTGGAGGCGTAAAGTCCGTTGCTGGTCCTCCAAAGTGGTCGGAGATGAGATCCCCAGACTTTGTATCCACATGGAAGAGATACGACATGCCATCCGCCGTCAGCGTAAAGTTAGTCCCACTCGCCTTGACAGCTAACATTCCTCTCAATTAGCTTATCTCACTTCAAGTCTGTGTTGCACAAAAACCTACCATCCTGTCCAACAACAGCGCAGACCAACAGGCCCAACACACAAACTCCCTTGAAACCCAACATAGCGAGAACAAGCTTGATACAAACAGTACATCAACACAAAAAACCCTCGACGAAAAGAGACCTGCATCCATTATATACACATTTACCCAACCCAACCCACCTCGTCCGACCGACCGCAACTTCACCATCCGTGAGGGGCGAAGTGGGGAAACGGGCAAATCCTGGGGTCGCCAGCCCGCCAGCAGCAGCAACTCCTCCGCAAACCCATCAAGCAAAAGGCGGAGAATTAACGGAGAACACAGTGATTGGCAGAAAGCGCTTGCAGCAAACGGCGGGTACTCTACCATGTTAGGGCTAGAACAACAAACGGTGCGCATCTCGGACGGCGGGTGCCGACGGTGAAGTGGGACTGATGGCGTCATGGTAAATAACTCGTGTGTTTTTTCTCTCTCTTCCCGAGTATTGATGGCGGGTGGGTTCGGGTATGTACATACTATTACTTCCTGCGCGCGCATTCGATAGTGGAAGAAGTGCGGGAGACCCCCGCTTAGGATGCTGTTTGATGCTAGGATTGGGTGCTTCGGGAGAACGTAAGGGTGTTAGGTTGTCCCGAGGTGTAGAAAAGAGGGTTCCAAGGTCATTTACACATCGTATGATGCACATAGGTTTTTTGCTGAAAATCAAGAAAAAAAAGCACGCGCGGAGTGAAGCGGAAGGGGCCTTCGGTAGTGAGAGATTGGGGTTTGGGGGAATCGGGATTCATCGGTGCTGATCCCTGTGGAGACGATCGAATTTTATGTTAGGGTAGAAGGAATGGTGAAAGGTAAAACGAGATCAAAATGGTGGTACATGGAATTAAACAATATTACGCCTGGTATGCTTCTACTCGATACATCCTATTCATCATCGTAATGCAAGCTATGCAACTTCGAACTCTCATCACCAGAAGACTACACATGCCCTGCAATCCACCCGATGATCCCTCCCCCATTCATCATACACCGGGCATGCCCAACCACGCCCTTGCCTGTGGGACACCTCTTGGAAGAAAGTACACGGTCCACAGCCCCACAAATGCCACAAGAAGTCCCGTGAACTTCTCAAACCAAGTGTGGAAGTAAGCTGCGGTCATGAGCAGCATCCACCACATCAAAGCCGCAACACCGAGAGCAAACTTGACGCCTCGAGCGGTAGCCTCCCCCTCGGCCTTGGCCAGATCCTTTTCCACGGCCACACTCACGACCTTGCCATCAGGCAGGGTAATCAATCTGCCGTCCCTGAGACCCTCAACGCGCGTCAATGCAGGGAGAAACTCGAGCCACAGCAGCGAAGACCCAAGGATGAGCAAGAAGACATGGCCTGAGATATCATGACCACCCTTCCACGTGCCTCCCACCGCCTTGCACGTTGCAGCTGTAATGTATTCCCTCGGGGTACTCATATCGTCTCTCGTGCCGTCTTTTCTCAACAGCTCACACTGGCCGCCCGTAAATCTGAACCCGCGATCAATAAGCGGTGGGCCAAAAAACCACTGCGTTAAGAAGCACCACCACATGGTCACAAGGCCATATCTCAAGAACGCCCTCAATCGCCTCGTGCTTGCACCCTGTCCAAAACTGGGGTGGAAGATAACAAAAACGGCGAATGCGAGCGTGGTCCAGAACCAGCCTACTTTGACAAAGTACACGTTGAAGACGTTCTTCTTTTGCGCAAAGTACGACGGCGCGAACTCGATTGGGTGCGACTGTAGGCTTGCCGAGTAGGGCGCATTGCGCGTCGAGGGCGAGAGCGTGCTGAATACGCTGCCGAGCAGGAGGGTGAGCGGGTAGATGGCGATGAGTTGGGCCTCGAGGCGCGTAGGGAGGAACGGCGAGCGGCGAGCAGACGAGGTCGGGAGGCGCATAGTACCGACAGGCGTCTCAGCTGTAGTAGGAAAACCGTTGCTTTCAGCAGACAGAGGTTTGCGTTGTGTTGCCATTGTTATGTGGTAGGTAGGTAATATATGATGCTCGGCGAGAGCTGACGGGCTCTACAAAGGGATGATGGCGTCTTTGCGATGGCAGGTTAGGAGATGGATCTGACTGCTACAGTGTTCCCATGCGCAATTACAGCGTCCAATGGAACGGGTTCTGGTGAATAGGGAGGAGACGAGTGTCCAGAAAGTGGGCGAGCTCTCACCTGTCAAGCGAACCCAGCAACAATGACGTTACGTCGATTTTGGCGGCTGAGCCACATGCGCTAGCATGTGGCGCGTGGCGCTAGCCTGTTTTTGGTCAAACATGTGCCAGGCACCACGTTGTTCAGCATGAGGCCAGATTGACGAACCACTATCAGATCTTGTAGCATAAAATCATACAAATATTTCAATTTTTATGCATTGTGTGAAGACGAATTTGACGTAAAAACTATTTTTTTAATCTACGACTTGTACTTTTGCTATGAGAATGTACTCAACGCATCCATTACTACATACATCTTCCTACGCCCGAGGCGGCAACACTGTAGGCACCGGCGGGCGACTCGTCGTACGCGGCAACTCAGGCACCGCCAGCGTAGGCAAGCAAGCACACGCACTGCTAACCCTCGCCACAGTATCATTCCCAGCACACGCGGTCCGCGCATAATCCGGCACAACCTTCTCATCCTCAATCTGCCTCTGCGTAAAATTGCCACAAAACTCTTGGCTCTCCTGCAACCGCCCCTCGACATTTGCTGTGCGCAGACCGCTCAAACAGCCATCGACAGAGCAGACCTTGGGCTTCTCGCACTCTTTGCTGGTCATTTTGACGACGAAGGAGCCGCGCTCGATGGTGTGTACGAAGATGAAGCCGGATTTGAAGTAGGGGTATGAGGACCAGGAGCCGAGGAAAGCAACAGTGCCGCCGCCCTCATTCTCGTCATCTTCGGGGTAGATGTCGAAGAAACCGGCTTCACAGATACCGGCGCCAGTGGGGTCTGAGGTGATGGAGTTGATGTCCAAGACGTTTAGTCCGTTGCCGTAGTTGGACTGGTAGAGATAGTTGTCCACAACGTACTGGTTGTGGTCGATGCTTCGGCGCTTTCCCTCGTAGTTGCCCGAGTAGAAGGGGTTCTCCAGGTCGCGGATGTCGAAGATGTGAGTGGTAGGCAGACCCTGTGTCATAGGTCCTACCTTTGCGTCGCGCTCATCGAATTCGTCGTCGAGGAAGAGGTACTCCTGCCATGTGACGTTGTTGACCGCGCTCTGGTGGACGTACTCGGCGCCTGGGTACGACGTCCGCGAGATGATCGTCGTTGTGTTACCCGTCTTATTTGTAACATCATATATTGTAAGAGTATCCTCGTTGCTTGCGTAGCAAATGTCGCGGCCGTAGTATCTGGTATCTGGGCCGCGGTATACCAGGCATTCTGCATCGTGTACATACCCATCACCGCTTGCACATCCGGGGCTGGTGGGATTGGACGGGTCGGTCATGTCGATGAAAATGAGACCTCCACGGCAGGGAAGGTTTCCACGGACACGGATAGTCTCGTTGCCACCGACGGAGCCAACGGCAACGGCGTAGTTGAGTTCGGGGTTGACGACAATGTTGTGTGTCCTGCCTACGGGCAAGTCATTCCACTTCTTGCCCAGCCCCCAATGACCGGTAAGATCCTGCTGGGTAAAGTTCTTGGGCTCGCTGCCGTCCAAGTCTAGCAGCTTCTTCATGTCGAAGATTTGCACTCCGTGCTTGATAGCCTCACTGCCAATCACTGCGTAGTCATTCATGACGCGAATCTCGCGCCACCGTGATCCGATAGCGTCGTACTGTGGCAACCGCCCAAGATAAACCATCTTGCCCTCGCTGGTGATTTCCGCAAAGGCAGTTCCATCGAACTGGCCAATGGCGACAAACTCGCGTCCGTCTTCAGATGTCCAACCCCACGACGAGGAACCTTGACCCTGGCTGCTTCCAAGAAGGTGGTGTGGCAGGAAGTGGTAAAGGTCAATCTAGTCCGTGTTAGCTACATGGCCATATCATTCAGAAATTGAAGAACTAACGTTGTGGCACTTAAAGGTATTGTTGTAGTTTCCCGGTATCGCAGCCGCAAAACCATCCACACACGGCGTGTAGCCCAACTCAGGATACCTTGAGCTGTCCATTTGGCCCGAAGCAAGTTCAGCATCCCACTGGGCCTAAATTATAGTGTTAGCTCCGGAAGCCAATCTCAAAGAAACACCAAAAGAAAAAATACGTCTACATACCACCTTCATCTCCATAATCATGTGATGCACAGTACCATCATCATACTCAGCCGCGGTACCAAGCATGGCCGCCCTGCTCACAGCAGCAGAGCCAAGCACCGACAACAAGGGCAACAAAACCATGATTACTAATACAGAGCCTCACCTCTAGAACGACAGAAAAACCGTAGTAGAATTCGTTGCTCTTCCCAACAACCAGGTAACACACGCACACACACATACACATACACACACACATTATATACATACGCTACTATACATTCCCACTATCCCCCAACCGCTTAGAAAGCCATCCCCATCGTCCTTGGTCCGACCCAACACCGCCCGTTCGCAACAACGCAGCACTGAGCCTATCAGCATATCGCAGGCTAACCTCTACATCTACACCCATCATCCAGGTTAAGAAGGTCGTTAGATACGTAGGCTTGGGTTCCAAGAGCCCAAGTGACGGGCACGGGTGCGAGCCCCGGTTTTGTGGTAGAAACGAGATGGCCGCTGACTGCGAGCTGGCTGGAGTAAACAGGTCTTTACGCTTGGCGATTTCGAATTCTCCACATTGGACTGCGTTGCCAATGGCGGTGGTTGTGCTTGGCGTATGACGACCCAGAAGAGTAGTCGCGCTTGGCGGATGTCGACGGATGGTGTAATGCTAGGCATTGGGCTTGGAAATACCGGGAGATTTCTTCTACCCCGCCCTGCTGCAGCATCTTCGTATCCGCCTCACGCCTACATACAGTGTCTTGCAGTCACTGGTCCTCGACTACTTGACTGTCGTCCAAGGATAGTCGTGGTCATTGGATGCTCGGCTATTTGCTCAACAAACTGCAAAGTAAATGCACAATGCGGTTAGTAGCGTTCCGCGGTTGCTGCCTAGAAGAAAATCCAGTGCCCCGGTTGATTTGGTCCGCCGTTTCTTGCGATTAGGATCAAATGTACTGTTGATACGCGTGCATCGATTTAGTACTCTAACAAGGCAGCTGGTCATCATCTTGTGAAACGAATCGAGGCAATGTGCCTCTTCAATTTTACCCCCTCTCCACAAATACCCTTACAAAAAAATTAAATCTGCATTGAAGAGACTAGCAACCGCAAGTCCATATATTCATCCTTCTATTTTGTTTAGTCGAACGCCGCCCTGGATTGGAAAAGTAGAAGTATGGAACTAACAAATAAAAGTAACACTAGAGCGAATTGTACAGGTCGCAATCGAAGTGAATACCGGAGTTGCAACGTTGAGCAGCGAGGCTCTGCCCTCACCCTCTACAAACCGTTGAAAAATGCTTAATTTCTCGGTGCCAGCCGGTTGCCTTGGGGTATAACGCTTTTGATACTTGAAAACGCCAATGGAAATCATATGCACTAAGGAAAAACGTATGGCCGTTGCTCGTAATGCGCAAAGACCAGGCGGCTGAAGATGTCCGGGATGTGGCGGCGTCATTTATTTGAATGATTTGTAAGGGCTTCAGCTTGGGGCAGTTCTCTGACCTGAGATTAGGGTTCTCGGTTGAACAATAAGCGGTATTCTGAATCTAGGGGCGCTCCAATTTGGTCAATCATGCGTCCATTGGAATCGCTGTCTCAGCGCCACCCATGCGGGATGAATTGCTGATGTGGCAGCCTCCCATTGCCCATGGTCAACGCTGGGTCCATGAAAGAATGTGACCAGTCCTCTTGAGTAAGCAAGTCATCGAACTGAATATTGTGTGGTCCTTGTATTTGTATCCCTGGCTGTGGATAGGCTCGGTACTGCTGTGCGCCTTGCATCAAGTACATGGGAATATTACTAAACAGTTGGGCTTCGTTATCGTTCTGTGACCGGCTTTGCCCACCGGGCATACTGGTTGGTGCAAACATGGGATGATGTCCCTTCACATCTATGCTGGACGACATTGGGTGTGGGAGGCCGCTGCTCACTGGTGGAACACTGGTGCGATCAAACGCTTGAGGATGCCTGTTTTCGAAAGCAGTCATTGGCTGATTCGGATAGGCAAGAGGGTCGGTAGAAGGAAACATCATAGTCGAGATGTCTGCGATTGGCACATTCATGCCTGATGGATCTGTGAACGAATTGCTTAAAACTGAAGGGCTGTAGACCGAGCTTTGTTGCGCGTCATGGATAGGAGCCATACCAAAGCTTGGCAGACTGTCATTGGAAGAGGTAGGTGTGAGACCTGGAACACCATCGAATAAGTTAGGGTTAGAGATTGAGTGTGAGGGATACGAAGAGTTTGAGCCAATTCCAGCAAAATGGGTGTGTGGAGACGGAAAGGACGGGCCAGGGCCAGCCATCTTGACGTGTGGAATACTGTCAGGGTAGGTGCTCGCTCGTCGCGGGGCTGTCGTTTCTTTTTGACTGGCCAAGGTAGGTCTTGTTCCTGAAGATTGCGGTGAACTTCCTTGTCGGCGCTTTTTTGACGTAATGATTTCTCCACCATGTCTAATAGACTCTGGTAGCCGTTCGAACATGCCCTGAAATTGGTTAGCATAACGGGTTTATTTGGGTTTGGGTTTTGCATACCTCAAGCGCAATACTGCACCTATCCGCTGCTAGACTTCTCTTTGCAAAATAGGCCAGGACCTCCTTGCCCTCCACAGCATCTCGTAACAACTCAAAACTAGTAGGGCTAGTAGGGTTTTCCAATACAAAATAGAGAATTGATACGATAGCGAAGAATGTCGTGTACATGGAGAACCAATATGCCCCGGCTAGCACACCGCGCTTTCGCATTTCCGTGGAGATGTGGATGATGTTACGGGAGACGTTGACACAAGCAGAGGCGCATGCAAATGCCCTCTGGTCAACAGCTTTGGCACTGAAAGATTGCGAAACATAGTGTAAAAATGGGCGGTATAGCAAGAGCTGCGCATGCCCAAAAGCCATGCGAAGAAGCTGTTGAACCCTGTCATGTCTATTAGCAGATGTAACAGACATTGAAAAGGGACTTTAAATATACCTTTTGATAACAGGTGGAACCTCGCCACCAGGCTTTAATGCAGCGGGTAACTCGTCTAGCCAGCGTGCTAAGTCTTTCTCAATTTCTCGGATCTTGGAGTAACCCACAGTGTAGGTCACCGAGTTCTTACCGCCCGACTGCGTACCTTTGATAGGATACACATATTTGCAGATTTTGTTCAGTACTTGTACAAGACGAGTATGAGCGTTGAAAGCAGCCATGACAGAAATGCTTCCTTCTGGCATAGGCAGGATCCTAGTCTCTGTAATGTATTCGTCATCAACCTCGGCCGGCCATTCCTGATCAATATCTTCGTCCTCCAAGAATCGCGGTAATCCAAGCATAGCTCCAACATATGTGTCCATTCGTCGGATAACCCAGAATATACGTTTACGTGTTTCAGATTCGATAGGCGAGAATGTGACATTGAACGAGCGGTGCAAACCCATACGCAGTGCTGAGCGTAGTGCAATTCCAATATAAGCATAGCATGTGCTAAGCTTGGCCGATGACTGCAAAAACTGTATCATGAAAACAATAGCTTGAAGCGAGGTTAAATCTCTACAATCAGTAATGTCCAGAAGTTGGCGGGAAACCTTGAAGTACTTGAGTCTAGGCATGTTAGCTTGAGGGTGCTGGCGTCCGTTGGGAGAATCACTCACCCCTCGTCAGTTAAGGCGTCATAGCCCGTAACATCAGCGCCCTGCTCATTTTCTGAATAGAGCGTTCCCAGGGCTAGAACAGCGAAAAGCAGAGGCAGGAAACTAGTTTCAGCACTCCCATAATTTTCGGGTGCTACTTTGTATACGCGTTCCATCTGTTCATAGAAAGTAGGAAGATGGACCACTCGGAGCATGGCAGTGTACTGAATAATAGCGTTGTCGCACAGATTACGTGCTTCTTCTTTGCTAGGAAGAGCCACATTGACAGCTGAAGATGTAGATCCAGCTGTGGAAAGAGCACTTGGCGAGGAAGCATCATGGGACATTGTACGTTGCTTAAAAGACGGTGAAGCATCTGGTAGAATTTGAAACATGTCATCAAATTGGCGCAGCCCCCTCATGAAGCTAAGTCCGGAAGAATGGCCTTGGTAATCCCAGTTTCCCTCTTCGTCAAGATCGAGCTGGCCTGTCGCCTTGACCATGGCCTCGAGATGTGAGTCAGGAACATCTTCGTTTTGCAAAGGGACATGATGCTGGGGAGTGCGTGATTCCATGGGCATCACGGGAACTCGGGGAGCCGCCTGGGGCAGCTGTGGTAGCAATCCATTCTGAAGGTGAGCATCGATGGCGGGGTCGTTCAAATCTACAGTCGGGAGCACCACCTGCAATAAGGCTTTGGCACGCTTCAGTTGGCTTTCCAAGGCCTCAATGTACTGAGGAGTCGCGTTCCGTCGGCGGTTTGATGGTTGATCGTAAGTACTGGCAGGGTGTTAGGATTAAGATTTTGCAATGTCCGGTTCTATCCGGGGACTTTTTACCATTCTGTACCGTGTTAGCCTGAGTTCAAAAGATGACAGGATTATTTCCGGCTATACACGTGGCTACCAACATACCATAGCTATAGACGGTACAATGCGTGCACGGCTGCTTGCCGTCGCATTTGATTTTCTTGCGCCGGCATTCATCACAGGCACGTGTCACCCGTCGTCTCTTCTGAGGCTGCGGCTTGGGTGGCTGATCGTCGCCGACGTCATTAGTTTCCGAGTTTTCTTCGCCGAATTCGGATGTGTCTTCTTGATGGGTTTCAAAAGGGGCGGAGCGGACAGACTCTGCCGGCAGGTCTTCAGCTGTCGTGAGGGCCGGGGAAGTCATGGTTGGCAGATGGAAAGCATCGAGCATCGCGTCCTGTGGCTGGGGGGATGCTGCGCCTAAGAGTAAACTGGTGGATGCTTCCGACAGGGTTATACTGCGGCGGAGAAGCGTGTGGGTCACGGATTAGTTCTAGGATTAGCGCCGTCGCATGTTGCATGTCGCATGGGCACCATCCCGCCGGGCTTGGGCAATAGATGGAGTCGAATAGTCGAATCGTTGCTGTTCGCCGAGTTGTCCGTTTTCTACTGTTACCTGTAGGCCAAGCTCGGATTTTGTGTTCTTGTCTCGGCACGTAGCCTTGGGAGCCGAAGAATAAGATGGCGGCCTCAAAGTCATCTATTGACCTTGCCTAGAGCAAGCCGTCGAATTTACTGTACCGTTTTGCTGAACCTGAATGACGGTTATCTCATGGGCTCCCGCCCCCACTTGCGGCAGTGGCAATGGTGATTTGGCGGCACTCAGACCTCCTGGGACGCACGGCGGGAGCTGCACACCACTATCGTGGTCGAGTGGTCAGCACTTACCATGGCTCAATCTGCGCCCTGTGGCGTCACACAGCTGGGACCCCATGCCACGGGAAACACAGGTGAGGGGTCCTGCTGAGCCGCCATCCACACCATGGAAGAAGCAGCCATATGGTTGGGGCCCTGCCTAACAATACATTCTGGACATTGAAGCGAAGAAAAGCGGATCTTTGGCCGTGGCGCTGTATCGCCGGGGCCCCTACTAGTGGCGTGACCCGCTGTCCCGTCGCAGCTTGGCCTTCTTTTGTTGCTCCTCGTGCGCTCTAAAGCCTCTTGTTCGAGTAACGATCATCAGTCAACAACTCTCGCTTGCGGCCAAGGTGTCCACACCCTATATCGTTACTAACGGATCCGTCATGTTGCTATCAACCGGTTGCCATTCTTTCATCCCTCCAGATACAAACTCTCGGGGTGTGAACAAGGGCGAGTATCCGAAGCATCGTCCTCTCCACTTGACCCAGTTGCCCAGCCTTACCTTCTTAGCGTCGGATAAAGTCGCCAGAAACATGACAGCGTGGCTTGACTGCGGCTGGTGACCCTAGTCTCTATGCATTCGGCGGTTGCTTCACCGATTTCATTCATCGCACAGCGCTCCAGCCATGCCTTGGCTATTTCTCTCGTCAGCGTGATATGTATGAACCTACGCAGCATAGCAGAGTCATTGCGAGACTGTATGCGCCCAACTATCGAATAAAACAGGAGCGCTTACAGGTGGGCAGCACCCGTCCATGCCCGCTTGGTGAGCCATCTGTCCGCCGACTGCCCTCTTTCGGAACAGCAGAGGGAAGACGGGTATTCCGCGTTAGTTTCCCCGTAGGTTCCTCGTATGTATCGGTAAAGCGTATTGGATTGGCGAGGCGCTCCTTCGCAATACGGTCACACGCACATGGCGAAGTCTGCTCCCTGAAGAAAGGCCAAGAGATTCCTTGACAAACGGTGGCCTATTGCTGTTTAGTAAAAGGGGAAAAAAGTAGAGCGTCACCCCATTCGTGCCTCTCGGGAGTACCGATGCTGCACACCTGCGTCATAACGAGGCCTCTTGGCATGAAGAGAGCTCCGAATGCGGATGTTGTAGGTGGAAACACCTTTTTGATGGGTACGGTGTTTAGTGGTGCATATTATTGAGCTAAGGTGCCGACTTCCGGCTGACTCAGCTGGCTCAGCCCAAAGGGCTAGCCTTACTGGCTGCTTGCCCTGAGTCGCAGGGTGCAAATGGACATGTAAGCCGAGATACCAATGCTTCTCGTGCACCGGCTGTTGTCATAACCATTGCACTAGCCACACCGCTAGCCACACAAAGAGCAAACACGTCCGATTCCTTTTGCGCCACAGCTAAAAAACCTGGAACAATGCCCACCCAAGGAGTGGCGCATGTCGCGTCCTCGGCTGGTGTTGCACTGCGTGAAACGTGGCTGAGAAGCAGGTTACGTGCATAATGCCAAGGGTAGATACTCAGGGTTGCCAAGTCGTCTGCGTTTTGCTGTGGCGCATGACACAACTTAGTGTGGCAGCATGGCAGCCAGGACCATGACTACGTGGCTAGCCGACGACAACCATCCAAAGCTCATATTACCCCATGCCAAAGGAACAGGAAAAGCGTTATCCCATTAATGAGATTCAGTCCGTCATCGGCCCCTTCTCCGCTGTTGTTGAGAAGTCATTTTTGGAGTAACTGTATTACAGTACACTGAAACTGTCCCTTTCATCTGCGAACAGACGGCCAAATATCACATGGGTTGCAGATCTGTGCGTTTGATCACAGTTTAACGACCGCGTCGATCGTATTGAAAGACATGCGGTCAACAGCCAGCGCATAGCGCCTAGGCAGTACTAACCACCGAGCAGTAATTACGAACTTGTTTGTTGGTTTATATCCAGTTTCGGCATAAAACCGCGATCGATCTCAACGTTCTCGCCGGGTGTTGGCTTGCGCAGACGTCACAGTCTTGTAAAATTGCTCTAGTCATGATTCCTTGAACGTAGAAGACCATTGGAAGCCGGTTTTTTACCGTTTACGCCGACTAGTAGGGAATACATGGTTTGCATGGAGCCGTTGCTTACTAGTGCTACTGGGCTTCGTGCCAGATTGTTGGACCAAAACGTATGTAAGATGCTGGAAAACCTAGAGGCGAAAATCCAGGGGATGCGACGATCATCGTGATGACATCCGCAGGATGGGGTTGACCAACATCTGTTACCTGCAAAGATTCTGCTCCGTGCATTAGCGAATTGAAAATGTATGTACGTGGGAAATAGCCAAGGTACAGGAAAAGTCAGATACGCACATTGGGCCCCTGGTGAATGACTTTGACTTTCAGCGTTGCGCTGACACTTGAGATGAACAATGCATAAACATGATGGAATGCTAAGACTGTTGCTCCCACACTTACCAAGTCTTGGAGTCTAGACGTGTAATTGTGAGCGTACGCTTCCATAGTCCTGTTCCGTGAGCAGGCCTAACCATTTGCATAAGTACACACTACTACGAAATTCAGGCAATAGCATGTGTGTTATATGTTCATAATAGCTGGTTTCAGTCCACCGCTTTCTCAGATGTGGGCAATGAAGCCTGTCTTACATACGGAGTTTGGGTAACGTCAATGTATAGCGAGTGACAGAAAACGCCAAGCCCCCACCAACATCACCACCTTTGCACACCCATTACAGCGCAACAACAATAGTAAATTAAGATTAAAAAAAGCTAAACTACTCAGAATCTACTTCTACATCTTGCTTACAGGTGCGCAAGTTATGCCCAGTCCCGCCGCAGCGTCCACAGCGCCTTTGCGATGGTTCGCCTACTTCAGCGCTCTCTCCCTTCTTTACCTTCTTCCCACTATCACGCGCCCTAGACTCCTTCAGAGTTGCCAGTCTCTCTCCTTCTTCAACTTTTAGGGTCTCTCCTTTCTGTAGGCGTCTTCTTTTATGTGATCTCCTTCGCGTGGCGGCTTCATTAGCTGCTTCAAGCTCAGAGACCCGTTTCTTAACCAACACCAGCTCATGCGCAATAGCAGTCGCACCTTTAACTAAGTTTTCAACAGCACCTAGCATACTTGTTGGTGAACTGTCTAGGTGCCTTTGAATCCTCTGCTTCACCAGCGTCGATTGCAACCCTAATTCTAGGGTATTGCTTGGGGTTTGCGACAGCCAGGGCAGATCTTCTGCAGCAGGTGGTGAAGGGGTGCGCAGCTTAACATCAAGCTTCGATATCACCACCTTTGGGTCGTGTGGAACCAATCCAGCTCCTCGAAACCCTCCTAGGATATTATCCTTTGTAATTGTCTTAAGATAGGCTTGCTGGAAGGCTGGTAAGAACTCTATCTTGGTCATATGGTTGATCCCATTGCGCATCAGCTCCTCGGCTTGGCGCCCATATGCCCTCTTCAAAGGCGAAAAACACCC